>OY720431.1:91125694-91873194 GCA_963082735.1 Pocota personata
CTCTTGTTCTCTCTTATCCGTGATATTATCCGAACTGTGGAGACTAATTGCAGACACGAACCTCAAATGAAAAGACACTTCGGAATTTGTTGCCTGTTCGAGGGCGTAGTTATTATGCTGCATTATGTTACAGTATATATTTCGTTAAATCCCATCTAAGTTGTCCTAAATGTAAAAAGGATCATACACTTTCGCACTGTCAGGACTTCACGGCACTTAATCTTGATGCTCGTCGTGACTGCGTTAAAAGCAATGGAGTTTGTTTTAATTGCCTTAGCCATGGGCATGCATCCAATGAATGTCGTTCAACCTTTCGCTGTCATCAATGTAATTCCTGACATCATTTTTTGGTTCATCCCTTGCAGAATTTAACATCAAATCCACCTCATCAATAAATCAACTCAAATTTAATCTCATAGTCAAATTCCTATCGCCCTCGTCCACAAAAAGGCCCTGAACCACCTGTCATTACAAATCACACTGTCGAATCTATTCATCGCCATCTTCTTCACACAGCCTTAAGTCGAATTCAGGATAAACAGGGAGTTTATCAGAATGTTCGAATTCTTCTCGATTCCGGATCCCAAGTCTCGTTCATAACAGAGCAAGTTGCTCAACGCTTGGGATTACCTCGTAAACGGTCTCGGATTCCAATACTGGGAATTGCAATCACATCTGTGGGAGTCACTAATGAAATGGTGTGTCTTATATAGTTATAATTCAGACGAATGTCAATCGTGACAAGTTAAACACAAACTTTTATCGTGCGATTTAATTGAAGTTTATTTAAAGTACATATCGTTAATTTAAACAAAAGCGTTGCTAAATCGGTTCACTAGCTTTATATCCTCGCGGTTATCATTAAATTCCTTCTTGAATCGCCCATTTAATTCTGCATTGAAAACTCTTCGAATCAATGTCGCAACAGCAACCCCGCGTAGAAACCCATGCAGCTAATCAGCAACAATACTCATCACCTGCATCCAGAATGTCTTCTACGATTGACGACAAAAAATTAAAAAGTTTGCAATTGAATATGAGCAAACAATATAAAGAGTTAAAAAAGTTGATTCTGGAAACTTGTCTCTAAAAATCTGTATCTCTTATGTTTTAAGTGATAGCAACTTGAAAATTTGAACATATATTATTGAATGTACATGCTTTTTTAATGAAATTAGTTCTCGGTGATACCGAACGAAAGAGAATTAAAAATGGATAAAATTTGTTGGTTGATGCATGTACAAAGAGTCTCAATGGACTTTTTACTTGATTTTGGTAGGTTATTTCATTTTTGTGTTTTTATTAAAAGGGAGCAGTGAAAGTAATTGACAGCAAATTGTAGCAAGTGAAAGATTTTAGTTAATTAGCGATTAATGAGCAATTAAGTTTTGAGCAAATGAGTTTAGTTTACAGTAAAAGAAAAGTAAAAAAAATTGAAGAAATTTGAATTTAGAAGGATTGAAGTTGGAAGTTAATATATTCTCGAACAAGTATTAGTTAATATATAATATGGTGATTATTCACTTTCAGGCAGATCCAAGAGCATTTTGGCTTCATACAAAAATTCCTTGGAAACGGTCTCGGTCGGTGTCCTTAAATTTAGAATATATGGATCTGAAGTAAATAATAATGTATTTAAAACATCTTCATTAGATGCTGAACGAGAACACCTCCTGGAATGATGTAATCGGTATCTACTGTAGTCTTTGTTCCGCGCTTCCTGTGCATCTTCAGACAATTGGCCTATTGGTAAAAGTGCGAAATGCCTTATAATATTCTCCCCGTGAATAAGGATTTTATGAACAGAGGACGACATGTAATACCAATTGTATTTATTCACAAATATTTGAACTGTATTCATTGCTTATTGACCGAATTTGGTAGCATCTACTGCGATTAAAACAAGATGTATCCTCTACATATTATACAACACTATTATGTTTGTATTTCTTGTAAATACTTGAAGCTCTGCGCTTTCCAAAAATGTATAACACTTATATAGTTCTGAATGAAAGAATTCCAGAAAACGCTTTTGAAAAGTTTGTACGAGTAATTCAGTCAAACTTCGGCGATTGATTTTACTAATTTCTTTATAAATAAAAAATTAATTAATATCGAAACTAAATTATATGTTAATTTAACTATCGATTTTCATCAAAATAATTCAGGGAACTCTACTTTCGTAAAAACCATTTATGAGATGGCGTTGTATGGAGAGCTCCCACTGTGCAACGTATTGATGAATTAGAACCCGAGAAAATATCAACAGACGCTATCATCCGTGGTATACCAAGGAAGGAGAATGAAGACTTGCACGATTTGTTTGCCAAATTATGCCATTCTGTCGACTGCACTCCAACCCCAGCACTAAAAACTATTTTCCGCACTAAAACAAAGGATGCTTTTGTTGATACTGCAATTATTGTTAAATTTCAAACAGCCACCGACAAAAATCGTTTATTTAAATGTATCCATCGTCGTTGGAAAACAAACAAAAATCGAACTCTTTGTTTACATGATGTCGGACTCCCATCTGTCAGCCGCATCTATGTGAATGAAAGCTTAACATCAAGCAACCACCTATTGCTACGAAAAGCTCTTCTGCTAAAGCGTGGAAGGGTGCTTTCTAGCGTGCATACCAGAGGTGGAAGAGTTTACGTACGAGCCAGCCCAGCAGAGAAAACGCTTTTAATTGATACCATCGAAAGCTTGAACTCAATTGCCGATAATCGAAGAATGCATACTGAAGATGATCATCGTGATTCATAAGCTGTTCTCGACGCAGTATTATCTTTATTTTTTTTATTATTTTGCTTTCTTTTTTATTCCGTTCTTTAATCGTATATTTATTATTATTTGCCAAATCTCTGAATGTTGTTTTGTTACCAGTATTATGCTGGGTGTTTTGTCTTCTGTCTTTTGTAGTAGACTTTTCTTTGAACTTTTTGAAAATGATTAACAGCAATATATCTGCTATCGATGACGTAAACATGAACTTGCGTGTTATGTTAAATATTTTGTGTAAGCAGGCTAGTGGACTTCGGGTTTGCCACATTAATGCACAAAGTCTATACCCAGAAATTGTCTATACCCAGAATTGATGAATGACAAGTATCTAATTATTTGAAGGGTCTAGTATTGACATTATTTGTGTGGCGGAAACCTGGTTTCAAACTGATTTTCCTGATATTTTGTATCGTGTAAAAGGCTACAAATTGTTTCGTGCTGACAGGAGTAATCGAATTGGTGGTGGGATAGCTATTTATATACGGAATTGCATTAATTAATTAATTAAAAGTGTCGCTTCATCGGATGTTGCATCTCCAATTGAGTATAGTTTTATTGAAATTTTTAGCGGTGAGAACAAATGTTTGCTCGGAGTAGTATATAGGCCCAACAAGACCATTGACTTGTCACCACTCTCTTTTCAACGCTAGAGAATACGTCTTCCCTTTATAAAGAAATTATTGTGTGTGGTGACCTCAATTGTAATCTACTTAATCAAGAGTCGAGATTATTTTTGGAACGTATAAGTATCCTAGGCTTAGAACCATTGAATATAAATAATCCAACTCACTTTATGGACCCAGCGGCTACCTTGTTGGACCTATTTCTGGTTAATAACCCTCATAACACCTTGCTCTATTCTCAGTTATCGGCACCTGCATTTTCCAAACATGATCTCCTCTTTGTGACCTTAAAAATAGATATACTAAAAATACCTACATATCTCGTATGAGTATAGGGACTTTGGGGACTTAACTTAAATCTGTTGGAGGAACACACTTTGTGCATGAATTGGCAGCAAATTTATTTCATGACCTCTCCCAATGATCAGGCTAACAGTCTGCAGGAAATTATCAAGTTATAACGAACATGTGCCACTCAAAACAAAACATCTGCAAAATGAGGCAAGTTCATGGTTTTCCCCTGAAATTGAAGAAATTATGAAGCAGAAAAACTTGGCGTACAAACTTTGGAAGCGTTTCAGATTGCCCGAGCTTTACGTTTCATTTCGTAGGTTGAGAAATAGAGTGGGCATCATGTCAGGGAAGCTAAGAGACGATTTTATTCTAAACGATTTGATAAAAACTTGCCATCAAAAATTTATGTAATAACATACGGGAGCTAGGTATAGGTCGGCAAAAATCTCAATGTCTTAATGACGTCAATCTAGACATTATGAATGCAGAGTTTGCCAAAGTACAACGCCTCTCACTAGATCTTACAGATTCTAATTTTGTTACCCCTACTAATCCTAATAACCAGAGTAGTTTTCAATTTAGTACAATAGATGAAACTGAACAGCTATGGGATTCGATGATATTCATCCCCTATTCTTAAAAATATTACTTTCACGTATTCTGCCTACTCTAACGCATATTATCAACACAATCATCATTAATCAGCTATATTAAAAATAACAAACTCTTGAGCATTCATCAGCCTGGTTTTAGGCAACAGCATACTTGTATATCGGTTGTCCTAAAATTTACGGACGATCTTAGACGTGCCATGGATAATCATCTTGTTTCGTTCCTGGGACTCCTTGACTTTTCAAAGGCATTCGACACAGTAAACCACTGAATACTCGTCTCCAAAATGAAGTACCAATTTCGCTTTTCTGACACTGCTGCTGATTTGATGCTATCCTACCTCAGCGGAAGAAGTCAAGCTATTGACATAGGTGGAAATTTGTCAGACTTCATTGAATTAGAGCCAGGAGTACCGCAAGGATCAATACTAGGGCCGTTACTATTTTGTATTGTATTGTATTGTATTGTTTATTAGAACATAAGTATTATAAAACAGTGTCTTTTCAGGTAATACTTAGTGCAATAGGTTAATTCGTTAAATTTACAATTCAATATATATAGAACTTAATAATAAAAAGAAAAAGAAAAAGAGAAAAAAAAATAAAATAAAATGTAAATAATGAAAATCTATTTATAACATGATTTAGCCTACGAAGTAACGTTTCACATTATTTCCAAATTCACCGCTGTTGCTCATCCTCCTCAAATTGGCTGGGAGTGAATTCCATAGACCAGCAGCATATACAGAAAATTGTCGCTTAGAAACTTCATATCTAAATGTAGGAACAATTAGAACCCTGTTTCTTTGTGATGTCGCGGGCACCAGCTTATCGAAGAGATAATGAGGTGTTTTTGTTTGTCGTAATTTAAATAAAAACAGTAATATTGCAGGGGCATGGAAAAAACTGTGTTTGTGTAGTCGGAGACATGGTCATATCTGCGCAAGCCATAGATAAAGCGGACGATATTGTTAAACGCAACGTTAAATTTTCGCAGGCTGACGCTGTCGAGGCAGCAGGGAACAAAGCTACCGTAGAGCAAGATCGGCAGGACGAGTATTTTTGCTAATATTAGTTTCACCTTAGTTGGCAGGCAGCTTCCAGCTAAGTGGAGAACACGGAAAGCTAAGTACGTTTTACCCAATGTGAAGGACACGTGATCATCCCACGTAAGGGTTTGGTTGCCACCTGACTCGACTGTTGGAAAACATGAGGTATCCATAGCATTCCTACCGACAATAATAGCTTGACTTTTCTCAGTGTTCAGCCTCAGCTGATTTTGTGTTGACCAGAGAAGAACGCTCGCTAGGTCCTCATTTATTCGGATAGTGGCGTCTTCCACTAAACCAGCTGGGTAGCTTAAATAAAGCTGCACATCATCAGCGTACATATGAAATCTACAGTGCTTTAAGACATTAGGGAGGTCGTTGATAAAAATGGAAAATAACAGGGGGCCTAAGATTGATCCTTGGGGAACACCTGCATAAGTTGGGAGAAAACCAGATAACAGATTATTAGCCCACACTGCCTGAGCTCTTCCTGTAAGATACTTTTGGATCAAATACAAAGCACTGCGATCAAAAAAGAAATTGTTTTTGAGCTTATTTAGGAGGATACTATGCGAAACAGAATCGAACGCCTTGGAAAAATCCAAGAGCACCAACGTCGTATAGCATTCTTCATCAATGTTTTGTCTATTATCATCTACAATCTTTATCAGTGCTGTCGAGCAACTATGTTGGGGTCTAAACCCAGATTGCACAGGCGATATAAGGCCTGAGGAATTTAAGTACTCAGAAACCTGTTTTCCAATTAGCTTCTCTAATACTTTCGACAAGAAAGGTAAGATTGATATCGGGCGATATTCCTTAACAGGACTGGAATTTTTTAATATAGGAATAACTTTGGAAGCTTTCCAGATGTGAGGATAGCAAGAGGTGGTTAAAATTGTGTTAAAAATGTGAGTAATGTGTGGTGAGATGAATGGAAAGATGATTTTAAAGAATTTGGGATGCAAGTTGTCTAGACCAGTAGCTTCAGATTTAATTTCAAATACCGTTTTGGATACTTGAAACTGATCCACTCTTGAGAAACTGAAACTGATGTCAGAAATACTTCCCAAGGGGGCATCACTGACTGGAGGCATCATACCAATCTGGGGGTTATCAGTTAAAGATGCAGTTAAAAACCGTCTATTTAGGTCATTAACATCACATTCCATATCAGAAGTACTCTTTTGTTTTGATAATCCGAGCGACTTAATATTTTTCCACAATTTGCTCGAGGATACACTACCGAAGTTAGAGGCAAAGAATCTACGCTTCGATCTTCGTATCGCTGTTAACAGCGTTGCGCAGATTCTTAAAATCAGTATGGAAGCTCGGGATCCGATAACGCTTCCATCTTTTATATTCGTCATTCCTCTGACTGATAAGTGTATCAATTCGGTTGGTATACCATTCATTCCTCCCACTCCGGACCGTTATGGTTTTAGTTGGCACATGAATGTCAAACAAATGGTTAATTTTAGTCGTAAAAAAGTCAACTTGTTCATCGACAGATGAGACAAGGAAAACCCTATCCCAGTTGGTGTTTTCAACATCGCGAGCTAACGCAACCATGTCCACTGCCTTGAAATCTCTAAACTGAATTATTTTAGTTTCTATTGAACGGTTTACAGCAAGGTCATAAAACCCAATAATACGGTCGTGTTTTGAAAATCCAGGAACGCCTAACTGTCAGTAATAATTCACGTAGTCGGGCTGACTCACCAGTAAGATATCCAATAGAGTGGAGGTTGTAGCGGTAAAATGTGTGGGACTGGTCTTATTAACAGGGATAAGGTTTAGCGAGAGTAAACTATCTTAGAATCTCTTGTTACTGATGTCGAGAAGATTAGCATTAAAATCTCCAGTAATGAGGATGTGATTATAATTGGGGGTTATTTCTTCAAGAACATCCGTAATTGTACTCGTATCAGTTACTCTGGGTTGTTTATAAATTACTCCCGCTAAGTATTTGTACCCTCCGCACACTACTTCAACAAACAAGAACTCAATTCCACTATCTGTGTTCAGTTAAGCTACTTTTAATAAACATGGCAACACCACCCGCCCTGCGACAATCTCGATCCGCGCGAAAAATTTTGTACTCTCCCGTTTTTAATAGACTGTTTACAGTTTTATCCTTTAACCACGTTTCCGACAGACACACTATATCTATTACCGATTCAGAGAAAGTAGCCTTAAACTCATCTAAATGCTTTCCTAGGCTTTGTGCATTAATATGACAGATCGATAAACCATCATATCTCCTCCGCAGAATGTTCAATATAACACGCGTATTATTAACTCTGGATATGCTACCGGTCGCTGGAATTTTACTATTACCCACCACTGAGTTTTCCGTTTGCTTTCAAGTATAGAAAAACGCCATTTGAGGAAAAAAGAACAGTCACGGTAAATTCGGAATAATCCAGAACGTTATAAAAAGCTAAAACCATTTTACAATTTTCATGTTCATTAATTTAAGAAAAAAAGTGCAATATTCAAAAATAATATAAATAACGAGAATAGAAAAAATAAAAAATAGAAAATAATAAATAATAAAAAATAGAGAAATTAAAAAATCGTTTATAGAAACTAATGATAAGCTAGTCTTCTTGTTCATTTCGGCCATTTTGCAACTCTAGTTGAATCACAGCAACTGGCGAATTTACGTCTATGTTTTGTTCATGCTGCTCTCGATGGAATTGATGGTAAAATGTGTGTGTGTATTAACAATATCATTCAATTCCGCAAATGATCGAACGCATAGAGGGCTTTTCTTCTTCTTTTACTTTTACGCACACGTAGCCACGGGCGGTGAATGCAGAAGAGAGCAAGCCCTGACGTTTGAGGCGAATTGCATGACGATTATGTGCGGTTAAACTCTCGTCCAGGTAGATTTGTTTAGTTGAACCTTCAACGCCTATGTCGCCCAGGCAAAGTTGTCGCGAGTTTGTTTTACGAAACTTTGTTAGCGCAATTAAAGTTTTGCTCTTGTCATGCATAGAAAGAAATTGAATGATAATGACAGTCTTCTTCAGGTTTTGAGCGGAAGATTCTGCCAAGTGCGGGCGGTTGGAAATCTATTTTATGGCAAAGATAGTTAAATATGCTTTTAAGGTTCTCGTTAGGGATAAATGGTATTCCAACTAAGATTGCATCGGTCGATAATCTATCAACTTTTAAGTCCTCGATATGTGCGATTTCAGTATTTAAGTTTTTTTTATAATCATCAAACGCTTGGTTGTGGGGGGTTGTGGGATCATCTACCTGTGTTTTTATTTTGTTTACATCAACCTTCAGTGAATGGAATTCAGCAGCAAATTCTTCCAGAGCATCGACGCGATTGGTTAGTTGTTTAAAATTGTTTGTTATTTCTTCACACCTTTGGGATATGTAATTCTCAATGGCAGTGATGCGTTTGGTCAGATTTTCCTCAACAGCTGTTAATTTTGTTATTATTGATTCACTCTGGAAATTAATTGTGTCCATTTTGTCCATTAGGCTTTTGTAATTCTAGTCAGTCGGTGTCGGTGTTGGAGATGCTGATGGGAGATGTGTGGGTGGGCGGCATTTTGGTGTGGGTGATCGCTCTGGGGAGTCTTTGTGTTTCGATTGTAGCCTTGTTTGATGAGCATGAGACATGGTAAGGTTCTCAGAGAGTTTTCACGAGCAAGGGGGGTGCACCAGACAGTTAATGTGTGTATGTATGTGTGTTTGATTTATTCGAGAAAGCTGACACTGGACAATTTTTAATTATGTTTTAAAGCAGTTAAAGCAAATTCTTCCGCAATATTTTAGACTGTTTTGTTCTTTATTTCTTCACATATAAGATAGACCTTGGAATTGTTTAATATTTTTCTTTTCGCACGCTTAGGGTTAAAAAGAGTCACAGCACTTTGACAGCACGTCTATTCACCAAGACATTATATATATGATTGTGATATTTATAAATGATCTTCCACTCACTGTTGAATTCTCATCATTGCATATGTATGCTGACGATGTGCAAATTTATTTAAGTTGCAAATTAGGTATGATCGAAGACGGGGCTAATAAATTAAACTCTGATCTTATAAACATTATGCACTGGTCCAAAGCTAACAAGCTTGAATTAAATCCAAACAAATCTAAGTGTATAGTTATTTATAGAAATAAACTTGATGTCAGCTACTTTCGCAGCTATTTATTTGGGTAATACTGTACTACAATATGTTGAAAAAGCTAAAAATCTGGGCATATGGTTTAATGACACACTTAGTTGGAGCTGCCACGTCCGGTTGGTGATCGCTAAAATTTACGGCTGCTTACGAAGCTTGTCCCTTTCCAAAAGTTTTACACCTCAACTCATTCGATTAAGCATTACAAAAAGCATAATAATGGCAATAATTTTCTATGGGTACGAAATTTTTTGTAGCCTCAACTACGAGACAAAAAGAAACCTTACCGTGGCTTTTAATAACGTTGTCAGATGCATCTATAATCTTAATTGTTTTGACCATATATCGACCCTATCGAAAAATGTATTAGGATGTAGCCTCTCTACATATTGTAGCATAATAATAACTACGCTCCCTAAAAGTATGATGCAACAAATTCCGAAGTGTCTTTTCATTCTGGCAGAATTTTGGTTCGAAGTGTCCTTTCATTCGAGGTTCATGTATGCGATGAAGTCTCCACAGCTCATGTCAACAAAAGAGAACAAGAGAGAATTATAACTGCACGAAATGATTGTCATCTTGGAATTATTACATCAGAATCTTTCTTGTTCCAGTGGTCAAAGAATTTGCTAGAAGTTTCTGGCTATCAGAAACTTCTGCTATATAAGGACAGATGGCGATCAAAAAGGGGCAGTAGTTTTTAAACTGTGGCGAAGAGATTAGAAAAGTGATAATGGGCGAAGTTGTAATTTTGTGATAAATTGAAAGTTGAGATTTAACAAGGAGAAGTAATTAGTTTGGATTTGTGAATTAAGTAATTGAAAGGAGATAAAGTGATTTGAGAGGACAGAGACCTTCTAAGAAAAGAATTGCGAAGAATAGTATAGTGTGAACGTGAATTGTTCTATAGACTAGAAAATAAAGAAATAATTTCACAGAATATTGTTTTATCTACTCGAGCCGTAGCTTGCATATTGGTGTCAGAAGCGGGATAAAACTTATTCTGTGAATAACTATTTCCGTGGTGTGAAATTGCACAAGAAAAAAAAAAGAAAGAAAAAAAAAAAAACAAAAAAAACGATTTCTGTGTTGAGTTAAATGGGTCGCAAATTGGAAAAACTAACTATAACTCAACTAAAGGCAGAACTCAGTAACCGGAACCTCGACACAACTTGGGGAAAAGATGCCCTACTGATTCGTCTGGAAGAAGCAGTAACGCAGGAAGGTGAAAATCCGCACGACGTAGAGTTTGACGTGGAAGAGGAAAAAGCAAGTACAGCAGCCGACCCGGGTATAACGAGTCTGCTCCTGCAACTTAAGTTAGTCATGGACGAACAAAAGAAAGCAATAGAAGACCAAAGGAATTCTATAGAACTTAAGCTGGACGAACAAAAGAATTCTCTAGATGCTCTGGAAAGCAAACTTGATGAGCAAAACAAGAACTTGGAATTCAAATTCGTAGTGATCGAAGAGAAAATCGAGAAGGTCGAGACGTAACTCGAAAAAGTCGAAACTACATTCGATGAAAATTTTGAGAAACATGAAACTCAGTTCGGGAAGTTAGAGACTCAGTTTGAAAAAGTGGATACGCAATTCGAGATAGTAGGAAAGCAAGTCGAAGATCTTGCTAAGGAGCTCAGCAACGTGAAGAGCCAGAAAGCACGGGAATATTCCACTGACGGTCTGAGAAGAAAGGAGATGCAGCCTCCTATCTTCGATGGTCAAACATCATGGCCAATTTATAAAAGGCAATTCGAAGCGGCCGCAATGACCAATAGCTGGGACGATGAAGAGAAGTCCATTGCACTCACACTTGCACTGAGGGGTCCAGCTGCGGAGCTCTTGCAGACCATCCCGGAAGATAAACAGCAGAATTACGACTCTCTGGTTCAGGCGATCGAGATGCGGTTTGGGGATGAACACATGCAGTAGGTGTACAGGGTTCAGCTGCGTAGTCGAGTCCAGAAAAGGGGGGAAACGCTCCAAATGCTGCAAGCGGATATAGAGCGACTAGCCCATCTTTCATACCCTAAAGCCGGTGAGGAGCTTATCAACGAAATGGCGGTGGAAGCTTTTATTCAGGCCATAGAGGACAGACAACTGCAAATGGCTGTAAGGATTTCTGAAAAGCGAACACTCCCCGAGGCATTGGCATTCGCTTTGTCAATGAAGGCTGCGGACCAAGCATACCAGGGAATACACCGTGTCAGGGAAATGTCCGTCGTGGAATGCTCATGCCAGAGAACAGCCGTCATGGATGAAGACAAAGCTCGCGGAAGTCAAATCCGTTGCTGGAATTGCAACCAAACCGGACACCTACAACGGCAGTGCAGAAGTGCACCTAGACGAGGAAATTGTCCACATTGCGGAAGTAGGAGAAGCAGAGAGGAAGCATCTGGCGGTGATAACATCCATCCTGTCAGTCAGACTTCCCAAAACCAGCAGTCGGGAAATGCGTAAGGACCAACTTCGCGGGGCAGAAGTTGGTTACTGGAATCGAGGCCCCCAGGACCACCATTCAAGTTTCGCAAACCAAACGGGGTAACAAGAGCCTGACAGTGGAGGCATTAATCAACAAGAAGAAGTGCGTAGCCACCATCGACACAGGTGCCACTGCCTCCATTGTAAGAAGAGATATCGTCAGAAGCTCCTGGCTGCACAACACCAACAGCTACTGCCTGAAGACTGCAACAGGGGAAATGGCGAAGGTGTTTGGAGAAGTTCGTCTTACGATTACTCTGGCGGGACTGACGTTCTCCCATGCGTTTCTGGTGGCAGATATATGCGATGAGTGCATCATCGGAATAGACTTCATGAAAGCAAATGAAGTAATCTTGGACATCGGTATGCAGGTACTGAGGTATCGAAATGTGGAGATTCCGATGGTGTACGGAAACGAGAATGCCGTAACTCTCAGGACAGTCATCAGCAAAGACGAAGTTTTGCCGCCGTCTTCGGAGACAATCATTTGGACGAAGCTGGAAGGTGATCTTGGGAGCCACCGATTCTACATAGTAGAACCAGACCCAGAGAGGAATTCTCAAGACTACATCGTGGGAAAGACGTTAGTCGAACCAAAGAACACCATGGTTCCAGTGAGAGTTTTGAACGCAAGACCGCACACTGTCAAACTAAAGCGAGGGGAGGTGACTGGAAAATGCACGCCGATTACCGCCGTCGCAACAATATCTGAACGTGATGCTCCAAAACCTCTCCCATCACCTTGGACAGCGGAAACGAGAGAGACGATTCTCCAGTCCAGTGAGCTGAATCAGGAGCAGCGAACTATGGCAGAGAATCTTATCAATGAGTACGCTGATGTGTTTGCCTCACAGGACGGAGAATACGGCCAAACACACCTGGTACAACATCGAATAGACACTGGTGATACTAGACCAATTCGTCAGCCTGCTAGGCGCCTTCCATTGGCAAAGCAGACAGAAGTTGCAGAGATGGTGTCGGCAATGGAGAAAGAAGGTCTGATTGAAAGTTCCAAAAGTCCGTGGGCATCACCGGTTGTACTGGTTAAGAAGAAAGATGGCAGCACGCGGTTCTGCGTGGACTATCGGCAGCTCAATTACGTCACCAAGAAAGACAGCTATCCTCTGCCACGGATTGACGACACGCTAGACTATCAGGAGCCTGATGGTTTTCCACTCTCGACTTGAAGAGTGGCTACTGGCAGGTACAGATCCATCCAGAAGACCGGGAGAAAACCGCCTTCACCGCAGGAAATGGGCTATGGCAATTCACGGTAATGCCATTCGGGCTGTGCAATGCTCCGGCGACTTTCGAGCGATTGATGGAATGTGTCCTGCAAGGGTTAACATGGAAAACCTGTCTGGTATACTTGGATGATGTCATCGTCGTAGGAAAAACGTTTGCGCAACACCGAGACAATCTAAGGGATGTGTTGGAAAGGCTTCGAAGTGCCCACCTGAAGCTCAACCCCAAGAAGTGCGCCCTGTTTAGAGCGGAATTCAAGTACCTGGGACACATAACTTCAGCGAAAGGAGTGAGAACCGATCCGGAGAAGGTCGAAGCGGTGAAAAACTGGCCAGTCCCCAAAGACAAACACCAACTAAGGAGCTTCCTGGGCCTAGCCACCTACTACAGACGGTTCGTGAAGGATTTTGCCGGGATCGCAAAGAGCCTGCACCAGTTGACGGAAAAGGGGAAACAATTCAAATGGTCAATTGAGTGCGAGAAGAGCTTGAAGGCACTTAAATAACGGCTATGCGATGCCCCGATACTAGCTTACCCCATTCCCGGGGAAACGTTCATTGTGGATACAGATGCTAGTAATGTCGGGGTAGGAGCCGTACTCTCCCAGGTGCATGAGGGCCAAGAGAAGGTGGTTGCGTACTTCAGCAAGGTGCTCTCTAACCCAGAAAGGAACTACTGCGTGACAAGGTGGGAACTTCTAGCTTTGATCTTGGCTACGAAGCATTTCCACAAATACATCTATGGGAGGAAGTTCGTTCTTCGCACAGACCATGCAGCCTTAAAATGGCTATTACAGTTCAAGAGTCCTGAGGGTCAGGTCTGCAAATCTACGACTACGAAATACAGCATCGTAAAGGAAAACACCACTCTAATGCGGATGCACTGTCCTGGAGACCATGCCGAACGGATTGTAAACATTGTGCGCGTCAGGAAGAACGGGAGCTGGTTTCCATCCAAAGAATGAGAGCCGAACCTATCGCCGGCTGTAGCGTAGATGAGATCCGGAACGCTCAGAAGGAAGACCCGGATATCGAGCCGATTCTGGCCTGGAAGGAGAACATGGAGAAACCGGATCATCAGAACATCTCTCACAGAAGCCCGACCTTAAGGGCATATTTTGCGCAGTGGGACTCCCTCCATATCCAAGAAGGTGTTCTAAGAAGAAAATGGGAATCCTCCGACGGAAAGTCGTTTGTAATGCAGCTTGTCATACCGCGGACGAGGGTCAAGGAGGTGTTACAGGAAATGCATGGCGGGGCGTCCGGAGGGCACTTGGGAGTGAATAAGACGCTAGAAAAGGTACGAGAACGTTTTTATTGGTTAAAAGCGAAGGAAGATATCGAAGACTGGTGCAGAAAATGCGACGTGTGTGCAGCTAGCAAGGGTCCGAGAATCAAAACTCGAGGTAAGATGCACCAATACAACGTGGGAGCACCTTTCGAACGAATCGCCATTGACATCGCAGGGCCCTTTCCGGAAACCGACAATGGTAATCGGTATATACTCGTAGTGATGGACTACTTCAGTAAGTGGCCGGAAGCGTTTCCGATCCCTAACCAAGAAGCCAGAACCGTGGCGGAGCAGATCGTCTACAATTGGGTTAGCAGATTCGGTGTGCCCTTGGAATTGCATTCTGACCAAGGGCGGAACTTCGAGTCAAGAATCTTCTAAGAGATGTGCCAACTACTCGGAATCAAAAAGACAAGGACAACCCCGCTTCATCCACAGCCGGACGGTATGGTGGAGCGTTTCAATAGGACTTTGGACGAACATCTCTCGAAGGTCGTAGGTGACTACCAACGGCATTGAGACCGGCAGATTCCCTTGTTTTTGATGGCCTATAGAAGTGCCGTGCATAGCACTACTCGACATACGCCGTTCGAAATCTTATTTGGTGGAATAGCTCGTTTACCCAGTGAGGTGAAATTTGGATCTCCCGCCAATGAGCCCAGAAATGAAGAAGAGTACGTGGCGGACCTTAGGGAAAGGCTTAGGGACATACACCAAAGGACCAGAAGCCAGACTAAGATGACGAGCGACCGCATGAAGACCCGGTATGATGCCAAGGCAACAACGTCAGGATTCCAGGAAGGAGATCTGGTGTGGCTGTATAATCCCTATCGCCAAAAGGGGAAATCACCTAAATTGCAGCGGAACTGGGAAGGTCCCTACAGAATAGTAACCCGCATCAACGATGTTGTCTACCGCATCCAGCGAGGACCAAGGGCCAAAATGAAAGTGGTTCATGTGGACCGACTGAGTCGATACAATGGCCGAAATGAGGATGCACTTGTTCGGGACGAACACGTCTAAGAGGGGGGCAGTGTAGCATAATAATAACTACGCTCCCTAAAAGTATGATGCAACAAATTCCGAAGTGTCTTTTCATTCTGGCAGAATTTTGGTTCGAAGTGTCCTTTCATTCGAGGTTCATGTATGCGATGAAGTCTCCACAGCTCATGTCAACAAAAGAGAACAAGAGAGAATTATAACTGCACGAAATGATTGTCATCTTGGAATTATTACATCAGAATCTTTCTTGTTCCAGTGGTCGAAGAATTTGCTAGAAGTTTCTGGCTATCAGAAACTTCTGCTATATAAGGACAGATGGCGATCAAAAAGGGGCAGTAGTTTTTAAACTGTGGCGAAGAGATTAGAAAAGTGATAATGGGCGAAGTTGTAATTTTGTGATAAATTGAAAGTTGAGATTTGAAGTAATTAGTTTGGATTTGTGAATTAAGTAATTGAAAGGAGATAAAGTGATTTGAGAGGACAGAGACCTTCTAAGAAAAGAATTGCGAAGAAAGTATAGTGTGAACCTGAATTGTTCTATAGACTAGAAAATAAAGAAATAATTTCACAGAACATTGTTTTATCTACTCGAGCCGTAGCTTGCATATCACAATATATTAAATACTGTGCCCTTAAAACCTTTAATAATATTTTGTTAATTAAGGAGTCGCCTTATTTATTTGATAAAATTGAATTTATTGTTTCCAATCGCTCCTTTGTTTTTGTGCAACCGAGATCTACATGCACTACTACAGAACGTCAATTTTTTGTTTACGTCATAAAGCAATGGAACTCCTTACCCCTCGACATTAGAAGGCTCCGCGGAACCCAGCATTTTGAAGCAGTTTTATTCAAGTATCTGGCAGATAATAATTTTTAATTTTTTAAATTTTTAACTTATTCTTTAATTTATCCTTTATTTTTAATTACATCTGCATTGCTTAACTTAATATATTCAATTTTTGTAACTTTTATATTTTAAGATTTTAAGTCTATTGTAAAAGAAGTGCCTATATAAATAAATAACATGAAATTAAATGAAATAATTCAGATTCGATTGAAATCAACTGCCTTGTACTGCCAACTATAACACTCCCACCATACCCCATTAACAACATTCCTCAAAAATTATTTTCCTTTGAACTTGCTGATTCTCATTATAACCTACCTGACCCCATCGTTATCCTCATAGCCGCTGATAAGTTGTTCAGCATCATAAAAAAGGACATCAGAGTCAGATTTTTCAGAGTTAGGCTGGGTAATAGCGGGAAGTCACCAACAGCACTTTCTTGTACGAACCCAGGTAAACTCTTACTGCATTCGTTTGGATCACAACCAAGAATTCGAACGTTTTTGGAAACTGGAGGAAGTATCTAAACAATCTCCGCTGTCTTTCGAGGAGCAACTAGCAAAGGACAATTTCACTAAACCACATGGTCATCGTCCAGATGGCAGATATGAAGTGCAACTACCCTTTAAACCCTCAGCCAAACTCAATTTCGGAGATTCTTTTAGTACCGCCCTTTCTCGATTTTATTCAACTGAACGTAGATTTACTTCTAATCAGGAATTTAAATCTCAATACTCGTCCGTTTATCAATGAATATCTTTGACTCGGCCATATGGAAGAGATTCATTCTAATGAAATATTTCGACCTTCAACAAACACTCACGACTATCTCCCTCATCATGCAGTGCTCAAGGAAGATAGTAGCACCACAAAAGTAAGAGTTACGGATTGTCTGGCGTGAATATCCAAAAGATACCCTAAAACATTACCGTTTGCTCACGGTAACTTATGGAACATCAGCCGCTCCTTTCTAGCGGTGCCTAAGAAATAAGTGGACTTGTTGAAACTGGCTGGTTCCAATCAACGTAAGTGGATCACAAACTGCTGGCCACTACTTGTGTCGTTGCCAGAGGATCAGTGGGAACTTTCCCCTGTCGACTTTGAAGAATCCAGTTCGATTAAGGTTCTTGGTTTGCAGTGGTGTTCCTCAAGAGATTCGTTCTCCTATCGGGTCAAGCTTGGTCTTTCAGGTTCGTGTACAAACGGCGTATATTGTCAGATGCTTGTAGAATTTTTGATTCTTTAAGATTTCGACGTGATTGCAATAAAGAACATGTTTCAGGAACTCTGGAGACAGCGTCTTAATTGGGATGAAGAGGTTCCGGAAAATCTAGTTCCGGACGGTCATCAGAAAGGAGCTGCCTCGCGTTGAATCTTTCTCCATGCTTCCATGCTACATAAGAAACAAAATTGGGAGTTACACGGCTTTTGTGACGCATCGCTGGATGCTTACGCTGCAGTTATTTATTGCCAGAACATTAGTCAAGATAATATCATTCTTGTCATACTTGTTGCAACAAAAACTAAAGTTGCCCCTTTAAAGGTTCTGCAAAGAAATGGCCTGTGTTTATCGGTGACCGAACCTCTGAAGTCCTATTATCAATACCAACCAAATCCTGGAATCATGTTCGTTCCGCGTTCAAACCTGCAGATGCCGCTACTCGAGGAATGCTGCCATCCACACTTGCAGAAACTATGGTGGAAAGGGCCCAAGTGGCTAAGCGAGCACAGGGACCAATGGCCCATGTCGACCTATAACAAGGAAGATATCGACTCTTGGCAACTAGAAGAACGGAAGGTAGCTAATCCACAGGTATCTAACATAACCTCTTTAAATCTGATCGAGCACGTGTTAAATAATTATTCGAATTGACTCAATAGTATATGTCCTTCGGTTTGTTAGAAAGATTAGCATTCAAATCTCCAGTAGTGAGGATGTGATTATAATTGGGGGTTATTTCTTCAAGAACATCCGTAATTGTACTCGTATCAGTTACTCTGGGTGGTTTATAAATTACTCCCGCTAAGCATTTGTACCCTCCGCACACTACTTCAACAAACAAGAACTCAATTCCACTATCTGTGTTCAGTTAAGCTACTTTTAATAAACATGGCAACACCACCCGCCCTGCGACAATCTCGATCCGCGCGAAAAATTTTGTACTCTCCCGGTTTTAATAGACTGTTTACACTTTTATCCTTTAACCACGTTTCCGACAGACACACTATATCTATTACCGATTCAGAGAAAGTAGCCTTAAACTCATCTAAATGCTTTCCTAGGCTTTGTGCATTAATATGACAGATCGATAAACCATCATATCTCCTCCGCAGAATGTTCAATATAACACGCGTATTATTAACTCTGGATATGCTACCGGTCACTGGAATTTCACTATTACCCACCACTGAGTTTTCCGTTTGCTTTCAAGTATAAAAAAACGCCATTTGAGGAAAAAAGAACAGTCACGGTAAATTCGGAATAATCCAGAACGTTATAAAAAGCTAAAACCATTTTACAATTTTCATGTTCATTAATTTAAGAAAAAAGTGCAATATTCAAAAATAATATTAATAACGAGAATAGAAAAAATAAAAAATAGAAAATAATAAATAATAAAAAATAGAGAAATTAAAAAATCGTTTATAGAAACTAATGATAAGCTAGTCTTCTTGTTCATTTCGGCCATTTTGCAACTCTAGTTGAATCACAGCAACTGGCGAATTTACGTCTATGTTTTGTTCATGCTGCTCTCGATGGAATTGATGGTAAAATGTGTGTGTGTATTAACAATATCATTCAATTCCGCAAATGATCGAACGCATAGAGGGCTTTTCTTCTTCTTTTACTTTTACGCACACGTAGCCACGGGCGGTGAATGCAGAAGAGAGCAAGCCCTGACGTTTGAGGCGAATTGCATGACGATTATGTGCGGTTAAACTCTCGTCCAGGTAGATTTGTTTAGTTGAACCTTCAACGCCTATGTCGCCCAGGCAAAGTTGTCGCGAGTTTGTTTTACGAAACTTTGTTAGCGCAATTAAAGTTTTGCTCTTGTCATGCATAGAAAGAAATTGAATGATAATGACAGAGTCTTCTTCAGGTTTTGAGCGGAAGATTCTGCCAAGTGCGGGCGGTTGGAAATCTATTTTATGGCAAAGATAGTTAAATATGCTTTTAAGGTTCTCGTTAGGGATAAATGGTATTCCAACTAAGATTGCATCGGTCGATAATCTATCAACTTTTAAGTCCTCGATATGTGCGATTTCAGTATTTAAGTTTTTCTTATAATCATCAAACGCTTGGTTGTGGGGGGTTGTGGGATCATCTACCTGTGTTTTTATTTTGTTTACATCAACCTTCAGTGAATGGAATTCAGCAGCAAATTCTTCCAGAGCATCGACGCGATTGGTTAGTTGTTTAAAATTGTTTGTTATTTCTTCACACCTTTGGGATATGTAATTCTCAATGGCAGTGATGCGTTTGGTCAGATTTTCCTCAACAGCTGTTAATTTTGTTATTATTGATTCACTCTGGAAATTAATTGTGTCCATTTTGTCCATTAGGCTTTTGTAATTCTAGTCAGTCGGTGTCGGTGTTGGAGATGCTGATGGGAGATGTGTGGGTGGGCGGCATTTTGGTGTGGGTGATCGCTCTGGGGAGTCTTTGTGTTTCGATTGTAGCCTTGTTTGATGAGCATGAGACATGGTAAGGTTCTCAGAGAGTTTTCACGAGCAAGGGGGGTGCACCAGACAGTTAATGTGTGTATGTATGTGTGTTTGATTTATTCGAGAAAGCTGACACTGGACAATTTTTATTTATGTTTTAAAGCAGTTAAAGCAAATTCTTCCGCAATATTTTAGACTGTTTTGTTCTTTATTTCTTCACATATAAGATAGACCTTGGAATTGTTTAATATTTTTCTTTTCGCACGCTTAGGGTTAAAAAGAGTCACAGCACTTTGACAGCACGTCTATTCACCAAGACATTATATATTGGGTCAATAACTTAATTCGTGCGGTTTGCTAAGAGATGGCGTAACTTGTATTATTCCATTGTTATTATTCCATTGGATCATGCGTTGGAAAGCTACTGTCATTGTACGTCATTTCAGTATATGTCATTCATTTGAAGGGTAAACAACAATAATTTTTTTTTCACTCAAATATGTCGAACTTTGTGCCTGAAAAAGTGTTTTTGCGGGGAGTTCTTCTTCATTACTTTAATATGAAGAAAACTGCTGCCGAAAGTCATCGTATTTTGGTGGAAGTTTATGGTGAACATGCGCTAGCTGAGCGAACGTGCCAAAAGTGGTTTGCACGATTTAAAAGTGGTGATTTTGGCTTGGAAGACGGTGAACGTCCTGGGCAGCCAAAAAAGTTTGAAGATGAAGAACTGGAAGCATTACTCTATGAAGATTGTTGCTAAACACAAGAAGAGCTCGCAGAATCTTTGGGTGTCACTCAAGCAGCCATTTCAAAAAGCAGCTGGATATATTCAAAAGCAAGGAAATTGGGTTCCACATGAACACAAGCCGAGAGACGTCGAAAGGCGGTTTTGCATGTCCGAAATGCTGCTGGAACGCCACAAAAGGAAGTCATTTTTGCGTCGGATTGTTACTGGTGATGAAAAATGGATCCATTACGACAACCCCAAGCGCAAAAAATCATATGTGAAACCCGGCCAACCAGCCAAATCAACGGCAAAGCCGAATATCCATGGCGCGAAGGTAATGCTCTGTATTTGGTGGGATCAAAAGGGTGTGCTGTATTATGAGCTGCTAAAACCGGGTAAAACCATCAATGGACAACGCTACCGAACACAATTAATCCGTTTGAAGAGAGCAGTAGCCGAAAAACGCCCGGAATATGCGACCAGACACGAGGCAATAATTTTCCATCATGACAACGCTCGGCCCACGTTGCTATTTCGGTTAACCCTGCAGTCGTCGCGCACCAAAAAGTCACACCAGTCGTCGCGCGGATTACATATATAATCCAAACCCGTATGCTTTAATTTTTTCAAATTTATTTTGCTGCAAAATGCAATTACATATTACTTAAAGATAAAAAAACATAAATTATTACTTCATAATACAAAAAAAAAAAAAAAATTAAAAAAATAAAAATTTCGGATTTCTTGTAGAAAAAAAGGAACTTTGGTGGATTACAAAAGTAATCCGCGCGACGACTGCAGGGTTAAGAACTATTTGGAAAACAGTGGATGGGAAGTTTTACCCCACCCGCCTTATAGCCCAGACCTTGCCCCTTCTGACTACCATTTGTTCCGGTCGATGCAGAACGCCCTCACTGAAATACGGTTCACATCAGAGCAGAATATCAAAAATTGGCTTGATTCATTCTTGGCTGCCAAGCCGGCGCAGTTCTTTTGGGATGGGATCCACAAATTGCCAGAAAGATGGGAAAAAGTCATAGCTTCAGATGGGCAATACTTCGATTAATACTATTGTACATGTTTTTCTTAAAAAAACGTCCAAATTTTGACAAAAAACCGCACGAATTAAGTTATAAAACCCAATATATGATTGTGATATTTATAAATGATCTTCCACTCACTGTTGAACTCTCATCATTGCATATGTATGCTGACGATGTGCAAATTTATTTAAGTTGCAAATTAGGTATGATCGAAGACGGGGCTGATAAATTAAACTCTGATCTTATAAACATTATTCACTGGTCCAAAGCTAACAAGCTTGAATTAAATCCAAACAAATCTAAGTGTATAGTTATTTATAGAAATAAACTGTCATAAAATGTCAGCTACTTTGAATTTCCTGTTTCCAAACGCTCCTTTGTTTTTGTGCAACCGAGATCTACATGCACTACTACAGAACGTCAATTTTTTGTTTACGTCATAAAGCAATGGAACTCCTTACCCCTCGACATTAGAAGGCTCCGCGGAACCCAGCATTTTGAAGCAGTTTTATTCAAGTATCTGGCAGATAATAATTTTTAATTTTTTAAATTTTTAACTTATTCTTTAATTTATCCTTTATTTTTAATTACATCTGCATTGCTTAACTTAATATATTCAATTTTTGTAACTTTTATATTTTAAGATTTTAAGTCTATTGTAAAAGAAGTGCCTATATAAATAAATAACATGAAATTAAATGAAATAATTCAGATTCGATTGAAATCAACTGCCTTGTACTGCCAACTATAACACTCCCACCATACCCCATTAACAACATTCCTCAAAAATTATTTTCCTTTGAACTTGCTGATTCTCATTATAACCTACCTGACCCCATCGTTATCCTCATAGCCGCTGATAAGTTGTTCAGCATCATAAAAAAGGACATCAGAGTCAGATTTTTCAGAGTTAGGCTGGGTAATAGCGGGAAGTCACCAACAGCACTTTCTTGTACGAACCCAGGTAAACTCTTACTGCATTCGTTTGGATCACAACCAAGAATTCGAACGTTTTTGGAAACTGGAGGAAGTATCTAAACAACCTCCGCTGTCTTTCGAGGAGCAACTAGCAAAGGACAATTTCACTAAACCACATGGTCATCGTCCAGATGGCAGATATGAAGTGCAACTACCCTTTAAACCCTCAGCCAAACTCAATTTCGGAGATTCTTTTAGTACCGCCCTTTCTCGATTTTATTCAACTGAACGTAGATTTACTTCTAATCAGGAATTTAAATCTCAATACTCGTCCGTTTATCAATGAATATCTTTGACTCGGCCATATGGAAGAGATTCATTCTAATGAAATATTTCGACCTTCAACAAACACTCACGACTATCTCCCTCATCATGCAGTGCTCAAGGAAGATAGTAGCACCACAAAAGTAAGAGTTACGGATTGTCTGGCGTGAATATCCAAAAGATACCCTAAAACATTACCGTTTGCTCACGGTAACTTATGGAACATCAGCCGCTCCTTTCTAGCGGTGCCTAAGAAATAAGTGGACTTGTTGAAACTGGCTGGTTCCAATCAACGTAAGTGGATCACAAACTGCTGGCCACTACTTGTGTCGTTGCCAGAGGATCAGTGGGAACTTTCCCCTGTCGACTTTGAAGAATCCAGTTCGATTAAGGTTCTTGGTTTGCAGTGGTGTTCCTCAAGAGATTCGTTCTCCTATCGGGTCAAGCTTGGTCTTTCAGGTTCGTGTACAAACGGCGTATATTGTCAGATGCTTGTAGAATTTTTGATTCTTTAAGATTTCGACGTGATTGCAATAAAGAACATGTTTCAGGAACTCTGGAGACAGCGTCTTAATTGGGATGAAGAGGTTCCGGAAAATCTAGTTCCGGACGGTCATCAGAAAGGAGCTGCCTCGCGTTGAATCTTTCTCCATGCTTCCATGCTACATAAGAAACAAAATTGGGAGTTACACGGCTTTTGTGACGCATCGCTGGATGCTTACGCTGCAGTTATTTATTGCCAGAACATTAGTCAAGATAATATCATTCTTGTCATACTTGTTGCAACAAAAACTAAAGTTGCCCCTTTAAAGGTTCTGCAAAGAAATGATCTGTGTTTATCGGTAACCGAACCTTTTTTTTTTTTTTTTTTTTTTTTATAATCTGCGCGCGCCAAAGGGAGTATTAATACCCTTTAATTGTTTCAGGGCACGGGCGTCAGGGAAAAGGGGGAAGAGGAACAGAGGAGGTACCTATGCACGTTGGCTTTGAATGTTTGAAGGTTGTAGTGATGGGGAAATACAGAGCCTGGTAGATCGTTCCACATTCGTGTTGTTCGGCTTATAAATGAATCCCTATATTTGACAGTACGACCGAAGTTTGGCTTCAGGGTAAACTGATGTGCATTCGAAGCATGTCGCGTATTGCGGGTGAAATTTTGAAGGGGAGGAATGCAACTGGCTATTTCGCTGGAGCATTTTTTGTGGAAGAAACGATAAAACAGGGAGAGACAGGAGACATTTCTCCGATGTTCTAGTGAATGAATGGAATTCACAATGTCTCTATCACCTATAAGTTTTAACGCGCGATTTTGTACCCTATCAAGAATGAGCAAAACGGTCTTGGGTGCACCAGACCAGATATGGGCGTTATATTCCAGCTTAGGGCGGATGAATGCCTTATAAATTGAGGCCAGATCAGACGGGGTAAAATATTTCTTGCACCGTTTAAGGAATCCTAGACATTTTGCAGCATTTTTGGCGACCTCGAATATGTGATCATTCCATCGAAGATGGTTATTAATACACATACCGAGAATGGCAAGTCTTTCGGTTTCAATGAGGCAAGTACCATCCATGGATAATGGTTGAGGGTTTTGGTTTCGCTTGAGAGACAGAAGACAGCATTGTGTTTTGGAAGCATTAAATTCCACTCGGTTGGTTGAACCCCATTTAATTATGCTGTCCAGGTCGGAATTTAATGTGTTTAACATACGTTGCCGTTCCCCTTCTACGGCCGAAGAGCAAGGACGTGAGTTAGGAAACGAATATGAAAAACTGAGGGTACTGTCATCAGCGAAGGAATGGATTGGATTAGAAGTTGCAGACAAGAGATCATTTATAAAAATGAGAAAGAGAGTCGGAGACAAAACAGAGCCTTGGGGAACACCAGCATTTATTTGGTGAATTGCAGACTTGAAGCCGTCCAAAACAACTTGTATTGAACTCCCCGAAAGGTAATTTCTAATCTATTGAAGAAGAGACTCATCGATGCCATATGCACGCATTTTCGACAAAAGAGCCTGATGCCAAACTCTGTCAAATGCTTTTGAAATATCAAGCGCAACCATCTTGGTTTCGCCGAAGTGATGGAGAGATTGGTTCCACTTCTCGGTGAGATATGCCATCAAATCACCAGTGGACCTGTTGCTACGAAAACCATACTGCCGGTCATTAAGGAGTTTTCGTGAATCGAGATATTTCATAAGCTGACGATTTATCAGCGTTTCCATGACCTTGGAAAGAAGGGACGTAAGTGCAATGGGTCGGTAGTTGGACGGGGAGGAAGATTCGCCTTTTTTAGGGATGGGTTGGACAAATGCTGTTTTCCATCTACTCGGAAAGAGCCCTGAAAAGTAGGATAGACAGAAAAGCTTACGCAGAGGTTTTGCCAGCGTAGAAGAACACCTCTTCAGAACTATGGGGGGGATACCATCTGGACCAGCGGATTTGTGTATGTTAAGACCTTTAAGTACTCCTGCAACTGTACGAGTGCGAAAGTGGACTTGTCCCATGGAAAATTCGACGCTCTCAAATACAGGTGGAGACAAAGCATTATCTGGCAGCGTAAAGTTCGCTGCAAAATGAGTAGCAAGCAGATTAGCTTTGTCTAAGGAGCTGACAGCTGGAATGTCATTGTAAATGAGTGTGGGGATGGCAGACGAGGCAGAATTTTTAATATTTTTGACGAATGACCAAAAATTTTTACTACCTTTGGGACATTGTAGGATTTTTTGCCTCAATTTTTGGTCATGTAAGAATTTTACACGTCGAATATGGGCATTGCAGTCTTTTCTGGCTTGTTTAAACTTTTTTCGGTTTTCCTCAGATTTGTTGGCTTTATAAGACCGAAAACTTACTTCTTTCAACCTGATAGCCTCTTTACAGCTCTGGTCAAACCACGAGTTTACCTTAGGTTTAATGCTCTTTATTCTGTTAGGAATAAAGTCATTCATACCTAAGAGTAGTGTTAGTGATCATATCAGCAGCGGCATCCACGTCGCTATCGAGGAAGCATAGCGACCAGTTAAAACTCCTAAAGAAGCTATTGAGGCCGCTCCAATTGGCTTTCTCGTATTGCCATACTTTCCTTTTAGGAGTTTTTTCTTTAACTGAGTGGTCGGAGTACGAGAATTTAGCTGATACGATATTATGGTCAGACCGACCTAGAGGCGCTAAAACATCAATAGTGTATTTATCAGGGTGCGAAGTAAGAAACAAGTCCAAAGTGTTGGCGGAATGACTTACAATGTCCGGTATACGTGTAGGCTCATTTACAAGCTGAGTCAAATTGTTTACCTCAGCGAAAAGTTCAACATACCTTCCTTCGGGTGTTATCTGGCCAGAATGTTGAAGCCAATTCGAATTGTGTATATTGAAATCGCCCGCAATGACGATTTCAGTATGAGGGTACAAGGAGACAATTCGAGTGATGGAATCAGACAGCGCATCAAATTCGTCGAAAGTTGAGTTGCTGTCCGCACTAGGGCTTCTATAAATAAAGCAGTAGTGAATTATTTGCTTGCGGACGGTGAATTTTAGCCATTTGAAATTAAATTCCGGGTTGGAACAGTGGCCATACTGTGGTGGAACTTGGTAAGCAATATCACTACGGACGTAAATGGCGAGGCCACGGTGGGGAAAGAATAATGACACTAAGTTATACCCAGGCAGTTTCAAATCGGAAGATTCTTCAACTACCTGTGTTTCACTTAGTGCCAAAACAGCTGGTTTATGGGAATAGGCGTGGGCGTACACATCAAAGAAATTCATTCGAAGCCCACGAATGTTGGTAAGATCAACCCTAAATTCCCTCATCACTACAACATAGAAACACAAAAAGACACAACTCTGACGTAACTAAGCGAAGCTGTGAAGTGAAGATCCAATGAATAGTTTTCCAAAACAAACTGTCGCAGGTGCTATGCCCAAACGACAATCAGCTATGGTCCGCTATTCGGATAAACATTCACAGCCCGCTATGCATCAAAATGTTACACTCTCTCAGTCATCGCGACTGGGAGTATGTACATACATAGCACGTACTCCAATTGCGATAACAAGGAAGCGCAACCGCGGGTGAGAGGAGGTGAAAGATGGAAAGCACCGGCACTGATTTATTTTCTTTATTTTTTTTTTTCTTTTTTTTTTCCACTGCACTTTTAGCACTGGTTTATTTTATTTATTTATTTTTTTTTTATTATTATTATTTATTTATTTTTTTCCACTGCACCACACTGAATGTAATTTGACGGGCGCGAAATATTATTAATATTTGATGGAATTATTTTTTTTGTTTTTTGTTTTTTGTAGCGATCGTAATCTACATGCGCGCGCGACGACAGGCAGTAGGCAACCTCGAAGTCCTATCATCAATACCAACCAAATCCTGGAATCATGTTCGTTCCGCGTTCAAACCTGCAGATGCCGCTACTCGAGGAATGCTGCCATCCACACTTGCAGAAACTATGGTGGAAAGGGCCCAAGTGGCTAAGCGAGCACAGGGACCAATGGCCCATGTCGACCTATAACAAGGAAGATATCGACTCTTGGCAACTAGAAGAACGGAAGGTAGCTAATCCACAGGTATCTAACATAACCTCTTTAAATCTGATCGAGCACGTGTTAAATAATTATTCGAATTGACTCAATAGTATATGAAGTAATAAAATGTAAATTTTATTTTCTTAAAAGCCTCTTTATTTTACGAGTACAAAATTAGAACTGATCTTAAATCTAATTACAATTTGAAAAGAAGCTTAAGTCTAATGCGGCAAAAGGAAACGAACTTGGGAAAAATGATTACGATTGTACTCCACGCTTGCACTCCAGACGTTGAGTCAGCATCATTCGCCTGCAGCATGTCGCATCGCATTTCGTTGTCGTTATGATGTCTATGATGGCATTATGGCATGTGCCGGCAACATGACCCGCTAGCGTGATGGAATGGAATGCGCTGGATATTTGAGTTTGGATATTAAATAGTTTCTTTCGTTAACTCCTCCCTCCTTAAATACAAACGTCCGCGTTTGTTTTAAATAATGGAATTTTATTTATGGATGAAATCCTTTGTGATATTGCTGGCTTTGGGTTTTCCTTCTGGATAGAGATTTCTGACATGTCTATAGCTTCGTTTGCGGGGTTGTTTACAATGGTTACTTTTGGTGATTGCTGATTAATTTTGCGACAAAACTTTAAGCTTGATGCGATAAGGACTATGATGATTATGATTGATAGGCCGTATCCGCTGATATGTTTCACATTATTTCCTGATTCTAGCAATTTAATAAAGTTTGTTGTGTTGACGTGAAGTTCTTTAATCATTTCGAGTGATAGGACTTCCTCATATTTGGTTTGGTCATCCGAAGGTTGTAGTAATGCTGGTAGTGGTTTTTCTTTAGGGCTTCTCTGGATGTGTAGTTCTTTCCCTCAGCTTGTATTGTGACATTATGGTATTGTATTTTGAATGAACCGGTGAGATTTACTTCTTTATTATTGATACTTATGGTGCCATTGAATTGGTTGAGGAGCAACATTCCGCTTGATATTTCTTTTATGGATGGTATGTGTTGATTGTTGATTCTTTTACATGTTGACGGTTGGCTCTTTAGCAACATCGGTATGCAAGATGAACTACTTATATCTATTAAATTTTTTTGTAAACAAATTGACAGTTTATTAAAAGTTTTACAATTGTTTTTAATTCCAAATATATTACTCTTACAGTCTAGTACTGATTTAAAATCAATTTCGTTAGAGAAAATACCTATCTTTATGGGTTTTATTAATAAGCTAGTACATTTTTCCATACTAGTAAGTGGAATGCTAATTATGTATATTATATTTGTTCTGTTAGTTGCTATCTTTACTTCACTAAATTCTAATTATTCTTCTATACTCAATAAGGGCACATTATCTTGTTTTAAAATTTTTTCTACGATATTTATTTCTAGGTTTGACAAAATGAATGAGTTAATAACGTTAGCCTTTGCCCACTGTATTGCATTATCTATATTTAATATTTCCTCCTTTATAATATTTATTTGATTCATAATAACTAATATTTCCTTATCTCTATAGTTTCCTTTTGTTTTTACTAATTTTATAATTGTATTGGTAACATTTGTTAGTTCATTAACTTTTTCAATTACTGCTCTATTAATTATCAATTGTTTATTGTTGTTTTTAAGTGCTTTATTTATTTTTTTTGAAATAATTTCGAAATCGCTGTGATCTGGGGTGCCAGCTATCCACTTCCAGGCACTACCAATGAAGTCAAGGGAACGCTTTTTTTTGTCCATTGGCTTAAGACGGTTAATATGAGTCTGTATTATATTTAGATCATGAATGAGGAAAGGGTATAATGGTTCTTGTGTGCTTATGTTTCTTGTTACAAGTTGTTGTATTTTGTCGACGCATCTCTGGAAGATGTCTAAATCTATTTCGTGGATGATCTTAAAGGTTCCATCTTGTATTTTAGCTGTTCCTGTTTTTATTGTAAGTAACTGCGCGTTTGAATAATCCATGATTTGTACGTTAGCCGTACAAATTGTGAAAATGGACCTAAAATAAAGGGGTTAATTTTTAATATGGGATTTATGCACGACTCTACCGGACTCTATTACTATAGTCGTTTTTTTTGTCCATTGGCTTAAGACGGTTAATATGAGTCTGTATTATATTTAGATCATGAATGAGGAAAGGGTATAATGGTTCTTGTGTGCTTATGTTTCTTGTTACAAGTTGTTGTATTTTGTCGACGCATCTCTGGAAGATGTCTAAATCTATTTCGTGGATGATCTTAAAGGTTCCATCTTGTATTTTAGCTGTTCCTGTTTTTATTGTAAGTAACTGCGCGTTTGAATAATCCATGATTTGTACGTTAGCCGTACAAATTGTGAAAATGGACCTAAAATAAAGGGGTTAATTTTTAATATGGGATTTATGCACGACTCTACCGGACTCTATTACTATAGTCGTTTGTCTTTTACTCTTTTTTCCTTAAATCTATTTGAGAGTTTGGTTCCTAATCTTTTATTAACCTTAACATATATAATTTGTCCCGGTAAATACTGTTTCATATCGTGTTTCTTTTTGTTATGGTAATTGATATCTTTTTTTTGTTTCTGAATCAATTTTTCGAAGTTGTTTTTCCTGGTTTTCTCATAGTCATCCGGGGTGAAATGGACATTTTGTCCGAAGAAGAGGTCAACTGGCCTTTTATTTGTAGTGGAGTGGATGCTATGATTGTACTCATTTACGGCACGTTCGATTAACTCCTCAAAATTACGTTCGGATCCGTTTTCTTTAATGCACCTCATTATTTCCGTTAAGGTTGAATGGAAGCGCTCGATTTGCCCGTTTACTTCGCTCTTGTACGGGGGTGTCGTAAAGACATTAATACTGAGTTCGTCTCTCATCATAAATAGTATGGAGGCTGAATTCAGTGAAGGTTCATTATCGATAACGATCGATTTTGGTACTCCATAGAAAAATATTAACTCTCGTAAGGGTCGTCTTATGTCCTCAATAGACCTGGTTTTTAGTATTCTAATTTGTGCATATTTAGTAAATTTATCCAAGGAAGTTAATATAATTTTTTTTCTCGGTCAAGAATATGTCGAAGTGGACGGTGTGTCCTGGATAAGTTGGGATGGGTGTTTCTCCGAGTTTTGGCTGATTTGGATGTCTCTCATATTTACTACGCTTACAGGTGGAACAAATTTGGGTAATTCTTCTTATTTTTTGAGACATGAAGGGGAAATAGTACTTTTCCAATATCTGTGAGCGATTCTCTTGTGCGTTCCGGTGAGCGCGATTATGTGTTTCTATAATGATTGCTTCTTGATCATCTTGGTTGAAGATGTCTTCAACTTGAATTTGAGTGAATCTGATTCTAAAAGATTTGAAATGTAGTGGATACAGTTCCTGTATCATACCCATTACTCTTTCTTGGGTTTTAATGCAGTTAATTACTGACGGGTTTAAAATTTGTTTAAGAATTTGTAATAGGTTTATGCTATTATATTCTCTTTCGGTAATAATGTGTCGATGATATCTGGGGAAAATTATTTTAAATTCTTTGTTTGGTATTTCACCTAAGTTGAGTAAAATTTGGTTTTTAAAAGCATTAATTGGTACTTCGACGCTCGTGATAAGTTCGTCGGGGGAACTTTCGTCGCTGTGTATCGTAGGGGTCAGGGAGTTCAGGAAACTATCTTGCGGGGGTCTGGAAAGTGCGTCTGCAACTACGTTTGATTTACCAGGCTTATAATGGAGTTCACAATTGTACTCTTCCAATATCGCCTTCCAACGTTTCATTTTGGCGTTATTGTTCTTATTGCTTAAGGCGTAGGTCAGGGGCTGATGATCGGTGTATATTTTAACTTCGGCTCTGCCGTATAGATAATTTCGTAGTGACCATATTATCGCCAGCATTTCCTTCTCATTGGCGGCATGATTATTTCAGATTTATTTAATGTTCTGGGTATGAATGTTATGGGTCTGTCATCTTGTGAGAGTGCTGCGCCAATCGCATGATTAGACGCGTCTGTAGTTAATTGGAAATCTTTGGTGAAATCAGGGTATGTAAGAATTATTTCCTTTGAAACGAGAGCATTTTTTATTTTGTTTAGTGATTCTACTGCTTCCTCGTTAAGAGTTATTAGTTGCTTGCTAGAAGCGTTTTTGGATATTCTTCCATTTTCTCCTCTTAGAAGAGTTGTAAGGGGTTTTGCTATTTTTGCATAGTCTTTTATAAAACGGCGGTAATAGCCAGATAATCCCAAAAAGGATCGAAGATCTTTCAAAGTTTTAGGGCTTGGGAAATTAACAATAGCCTCAACTTTGACTGGATTTGTTTTTATGCCATTCGAAGATATGACGAACCCCAAGAATTCGACTTCACGCTTGAAGAACTCGCATTTATCGAGCTGGACCTTCATATTGGCTTCTTCCAATGTTTTGAAGATTTTTTGAATGTTTTCTACATGAGTTTCTTGGTCTCGACTGAATATTATAATATCGTCTATATAGACGTAACATATTTTTCCGATGTGTTCCCGAAGGCTGTTGAAAGATGGCGGGGGCATTTTTCAGCCCAAACGGGAGTCTAGTAAATTCATATTTACCATTGTTTACTGAAAAAGCGGTTTTTTCTATGTCTGACTGTTTTAGAAGAATTTCGTGGAAGCCACTTTTTAAGTCTAAGACTGTGAAGAAGTTATTGCTTCCAAGCTGAGACAGGACTCCGTTGATTTCCGGTATGGGGTACCGGTCTGATATCGTTGCCGTATTGAGTTTCCTGTAATCAATAACTAGGCGGTATTTCTTCTCGCCGGATGCGTCCAATTTTTTTGGAACGATCCAAACGGGTGAGTTATACCGCGATGGTCTTATTATCCCGTTGTTAAGAAGATCTTGAATTTGTTTATCCACCTCGTTTTTAAGAGACATCGGGTATGGATAATACTTGGAATAGATGGGGTTTTCGTTAGTATTGCGAATTTCCCCTATAACAGTAGTTGTAAAAGTTAGTTTTTCATTTGGCTCATCAAAAAGTGAGCGGTGGTTTTTTACTAGGGATTCTATTGCTTTACTTTGATCCGGTGTCATATGGTTCGTTCTAATGCTGATGGAGTTAACGTCCTGTGATATTTGATATTTGATGCAGATATTAATTTGATCTCGAATTGTCATGTATTCCTGGCTAGTATGAATTACCGCTGATAGTTCTTTCAAACTATTATGTCCAAGAATACCGTGGAATGATGTAAGAGAAGGTAACAAAAAGAATTTTATTCTTGTGTGGCGAAGACCGAAAAGGCTAATATATGTATGATGTGTTACTTTAATGCTTCCTGCTACTGACCTAGCGTGAAAGCATTGTTCGTTTTCTATTGGAGTTTCTATAAGGGATGGTTGTATATAATTTTTATTAGATCCTGTGTCAATAAGGAATCTAAGAATTCTTCCGCTCTTCGTGCGAGATTCAAAGTATGGCAACGAAGAGCCTGTTAATCTAAAAAATTTGTATCCATAAAGTCTGTTGTTTGTTCACAGGTATTATCAAATGATGATGCCATTTCGTTATATACGCTCAATTCGTTTTGAGCAGTCTCAACATCAACATTTTGTTTAGGAAGATCTGAAGTTTCCGAGTTTAAATTGCAATTTTGATTTAGATCATCGAATGGTTGAACATCAGGTTCAACATGAAAATTTTGTTGATTAAAGTTTCGTGGGAGCGTTCTTGTCATATTAGTATCTGGCCGAAATTGGTTTCTATTCTGTTGGTGTATTTGCCTTAATTGTGCAGAAGGTCCTTGAGTAAAAGGTTCTACTTTTATTTGGGGTCTTTGGGGATATTGATTTTGGAACTGATTGGGATATTGGTACGGACCTCTATTATTGTTTCCTATATACTGGTTGTTTGGATAATTGTTTGGCATGGGCCTATGGTTGTACGGGGGCCTTGCCTGTGCTGGTGGTAGGTAATTTGTTTGATACATGGGTCTAGGATTGTATGGGGGTCTTTGTTGAATCGGTGGCATTGGATTTCGAATCGGTTTGTGGAATGATTGGTGAGTAGTACTTTGAGTCTGGTGAGAGCGAACATTTTGGTTTTCTAATTTTAGACATAAGTGTAGTGCCTGAGGCAAATTTACTGGTTCTCTCGGGGTAGATCACCTTTAAGGCCTCTGACGAATGTGTCAAGAGCCTTGTCTCTGTATGTCTGCGTTAATAAATGCATGGACTCAGAACTTATGTCCATGCAAGAAAGTTTGTTAAGGATTAAAGATAAATGGGAATATACGATATGATAAAAACCTTGAATGGTGTTATTGCCTTGAACAATCGATTGCATCTGGTACTCTAGCGTACTCAGATCGCGTTTGTCAGCATAGTGCATGACAAGGCACTTGGACATCTAGAGGCGTATTGTAAGACTCTAGGGCAACGTCGGCATTTCCGATTATTTTGTTACGAATAACACTTAAAATCCCAAAATACTTGGGAGTCCCTTTGAGAGGTTCGTATATTTGCAATATTCTACCCACACTTTTCTTCCAGGAGCTGAATTCTCCTGGGTCTCCTGCAAAATCTTTTAGACATCGGACTACGTCCGGAATGTTGTCTAGTTCATTTAATCTATCTCGATGTTCTGGGGCAATAACCTGGTCTGTGCCAGCGAATTAGTTTGGATTTGGGTTAACTATATTCTGAATTATTTCACGTCCTTGATTTTCTAGGACGCGTTGGACGATGGAAGAGATTAGAGAGTCAAAATCTGGTGTGGTCTGAATGCTTGGACCAACTTGGCGACTAGTAGATGGATTAGCATTATTCCGTTGAGGATTGCTATTGGACGCGCTGGATTGGAATGAATTGTTGGCACTATCGCTTATTTGAATAGGCACTTCCTCTTGAGGATTATTAATAATTACGTTAGGGTCATTACCCGATCTTAATAGAGGCATTTTTTTTTTTGTTTTTAAAGTTCACAAAATTGAGATTAACACTTAATATAAAAAATTTAAAATTAATTAGATTGCTTAACTAGTTTTCTTTTCAATAGCTATATGATTTCACTTCTTAAACTAAATTAATTCTATGCTTACACTATACACCACGGGAAATACATTGATGTCCTGGTCCTGGTTGTGATCTGGCTGATGCGGCTGGCGGTCTTCGCTTCCCGTTCCTCCGCTCCGAGTTTTTAGCTGCAGCGGCTACTGTTCTTTCACCAACAAACTAGATCACGCACTGTTTAACCACAGAGAATCTTCGTTCGCGCAACGTACTGTCTATAACCGAAATATCACTACTTTAGGGATTTTTTTTACGGATTCAACTTTGCATGCACTATGTCGCTACTTAAGGGACTTTTTAGATTTTACGCGAACCGACTCTTGTGGTCCCTGCTCGGGCGCCAATTAATAAAATGTAAATTTTATTTTCTTAAAAAAAAAAATATTTATTTTTTACTGGAGGTGAAGCCTCTTTATTTTACGAGTACAAAATTAGAACTGATCTTAAATCTAATACAATTTGAAAAGAAGCTTAAGTCTAATGCGGCAAAAGGAAATGAACTTGGGAAAAATGATTACGATTGTACTCCACGCTTGCACTCCAGACGTTGAGTCAGCATCATTCGCCTGCAGCATGTCGCATCGCATTTCGTTGTCGTTATGATGTCTATGATGGCATTATGGCATGTGTCGGCAACATGACACGCTAGCGTGATGGAATGGAATGCGCTGGATATTTGAGTTTGGATATTAAATAGTTTCTTTCGTTAACTTATGTCCTTCGGTTTGTTAGAAACTCTCGGTCTATTTCAGATAGTCGCAATTTTGAACCTCTATCATCGGAAGAGATACATCTCGCCAAAACGCATTTGATAAAGTGCGCTCAGTCATCATTATTCAACAAAGAAATCGTGATACTCAAAAGCGTTCAACACATAAATTTAAAGAATAGACTCTTATAGATCAACTTTTTTATCGACTCTTATGGTGTTCTTAGTGTTAGAATACTCGTTCTTCTTGTTAGAACACTCGGTGTTCTTCGTTAGAACTTATTCAGAAAAGCATCCTATCTTGTTGTGTAAGTCAATTGTAATCGCAGAACTTATAGCAGAGTACACACATAAAAAATATTTGCACCCTGGGGTATCGCAATTGTTCGCACTATTAAAACAAAACTATTACATACTCGGGAGTAGAAACCTCCCGCGGAAGGTTGTTCATGACTGCATTGCATGTTTTCGACAACACCAGTCTAGTTCCAAACAACTTATGGGAAACCTTCTGAAGATCTGAAGTGACAATGGAACCAATTTCCATGACGCTAAACGAATACTCAATGAGTCATATCATCTCCACTACAGTTAACAACACAACAGCATCATCATTGACCACCTGTCAAAAGATAACATAAACTGGAAATTCATACCGCCTTCATCTCCTTACTTTGGTGGTTTGTAGGAGTCTGGTGTCAAATCTGTGAAATTGCACCTAAAATGCGTTATCGGTGACACCAAACTTACCTTATTGTATACCTTATTGTCAAGAATCGAGGCCCATCATACTCTGACCCAATTGCTCTCTCTCTATCTCATTTTTTAATCGGCGAAGCTTACACTGCCGTTCCCCAACCAAACGTTTCTAACTCTATAGTTTCTAATTGGTCTCTTTTGCAGGCAATGCTTCAAGGTTTCTGGCGACGGTGGCACAACGAATTCCTTACTTCATTGCAATAACGGCCGAAGTGGAAAACCCCGCAGCCCAATTTAGAAGTTGATGATATTGTCCTACACAAGGAACATTATTTGGCACCTTCTAAATGGAGGCACATAATCAAAACTAATCTTGGCACGGACGGAAAGTGCAGAGTAGTAACAATTCGTACCAATTATGAGGATTATATTTGACGTGCAATCAAGGTAGCTCCATTACTTATTTCTGAAAGGCCGTAGGCTCTCAAGGGGGCTGGATATCCAAGAATGACCAAACAATGGAACATGTGTACGAAACATCAATCACCAAACACACCATAAAGCACCTTATTTAATTTTTTACTCAATTTGTACAGTAACATTTTCTCACTCATTCATTCTCTTTTCAATATATGATTGTTAACCTTCCGAAGGCAAGGCTTTTTTTCTATATGAATAGCAACTGGGATTGTTCATGACCCCAACACATTTTATAGTAAATAAAACTGTTTAAAATGACAAATAAATATTTATTTATTACGACATCGCTTGTCTGCATAAATATAAACCTGAAAAAAATATTTTTTATATTTATTTTAATCTTAATATATAATTTTTTATATTTTATGCAGTTGAGGCAAATATATTTGCGATGCTCACAGCATGCGGGCGGGCATTTGGAATTTCACACAAGAAGTTTTAAATTTTTGCCCCGTTTTCTTGAACACAGTGCACATTTTGCCTGCTTTTGTAATTTTACCGGGGATTCATCACCAGAAGGTTCATCTTTAGAATATCCCGTAGTGTTTTCTAATTCTCGCGGCAAATTCGTAGCTAATCCACGATTCATATGGGGCTCCGCCAGATGTAAGGCCAGTTGTTTTAAATAATTGCTTCCAAACTTGTTGATCGGGGTGTTTGAGCGTTTAGCGTCAACATAAAACACCATCGAATTTATACCAGTTTGATCAATCAAAGAAGAAACCGTAGAAGTAACGAAGTGGCCAACGTCTTGTGCCTCTACCCGAACTATATGAATGCATCATTTTATCGAACTGTTGTGCCCACACATGACGCAGCGACCCAGTCACCCGCTGACGCCAACCCAATTCGGCGACATCAGTCACTCTACCCTTATCAATACACATGCAACTGACCTACTGCGGCGATACAAAACGCCAACCCAATTCGGTGACATCAGAAAACTCCATTTCAGTGCAGCCATGTAACTGACCTACTGCGGCGACACTGTCCCACTCAATTGCCAGCAATAAATAACCGAAAAAGGTCACAAAGTATCGATGACAAATGCTACGTATTCTTGTGACCGCCTAAACCAAACTAGAGCAAGAATACGTCGCATGAATCGAATTACTTGGATGACCCACGAAGCACAAAATGGGTAAACAATGAGGAAGAAATCTAGAGGAAACATTGGGAACGTACGAATGGGCAGTGCAGTTTGAACAGCGAAACACAACAGGCCTTTAATTTTATTTCTCGGGCGCGTAAGCAAAACCGCTCGCGCGACATAACATTTGGTGGCAGCGGTGGGATGATTAAGGAAAAAGCATCTGCCTTAACTCCCATAACAGTGAAAAAAAAGCAACAACAAAAATTTTTTTTATAAGTGCATCTAAACTCACTCAATTCAGTGGAAAAAAAAAAAAATTTCAGCGAACAATAAAAACTAAAGCAATTCAGTAAAAATTCCAAATCACTATCACGCATAGGTAAGCCAATTCCTGTGAACGAGAGAAGGAAGGAAGAAACTGCCACTCCGAGGCAATAACAACAATAACATCAAGAACATCCCATAGTCAACAGCGGCAATAACAACAATAACATCGAGAACATCAAATCCAGACCAACATGTCAATGTAAGCTTTTTTTACCTTAAGCAAAACTAGGAAAATAGAAGGAAAGGAAAATAAAGGGTGGTTAAATTTTAAGGGCCGATGTTGAATGTGAACCACACCTAAACGTCAAGTTTTTTTCTGCATTTCATTTGACATTTCTCAATTTCAGACTAACTCAATTTGAACCATGGAAAGATACACAATCGAGAAACGCGTTAAAGTTATTCAGGCTTATTATGAAAATGGGCGTTCAAATCAAAATGCATATCGTGCATTTCGTGATTTTTTCGGTCAATTTAATCGTCCAAATGTGCGTACAATCGGAAAAATCGTGCAAAAATTTGTGCAAACTGGGTCTATAGGAGATGTGAAAACACCAGTGCATGCTCGTACAGCTCGTACTGCAGAAAATATTGTTGCTGTTCGCGATAGTGTGGCTGAAGAGCCGTCCACCTCAACTCGTCGTCGTGCCCAACAATTGCACCTCTCACGCTCGTCGTTGATGAACATTATGCATAAAGACTTGCATTTACGCGCTTACAAGGTGCAATTGACTCAAGAACTAAAGCCTCTTGACCATTTCAATCGTCGTCAATGGTCACAATGGTGGCAAGAAATGGCAACAGTGGATGATCAATTTTCGAAGAAAATCATCTTCAGTGATGAGGCACATTTTCACCTCAGTGGATTCGTCAATAAGCAGAATTGCCGCATTTGGGCGAATGATAATCTAAGAGTGATTGTCGAAAAACCAATGCACCCACAAAGAGTGACTGTTTGGTGCGGTTTATGGGCTGGCGGCATCATCGGGCCGTATTTTTTCCAAAATGAGGCCGGTCAGGCAGTTACTGTGAATGGTGTTCGCTATCGTGAGATGATAACGAACTTTTTATGGCCCGAATTGGAAGATATGGATGTGGACGATATGTGGTTTCAACAGGGTGGTGCCACTTGCCACACAGCTAACGAAACAATGGCTCTTTTGCGCGACAAATTCAATGGCCGTGTTATCTCACGTGGTGGCGATGTCAATTGGCCGCCAAGATCATGTGATTTGACACCGTTGGACTTCTTTCTTTGGGGTTATTTGAAAGAAAAGGTGTACGTCGATAAGCCAGCAACAATTCAAGGGCTAAAGGATATGCACATTAACGGCATAGAACCTCAATTATGCCTCAGCGTCATCGAAAATTTGGACCATCGGATGGAGGTGTGCCGCCGAGGTCGCGGCGGCCATTTGGCCGATATTTTGTTCCATACATAATTGAACCATACCAATATTATCATAATAAAAAGAAATGACAGTAATTTCCTAAATAATTTGTGTTTTATTCAAAATCAACATCGGCCCTTAAAACTTAACCACCCTTTACATATGTCTCTTATTGTACGAATATGATAAATATCCAAATTAACCAGTTAAATTAGTTAAGAATTTAATTTTTTTTTTTATATAAAAAAAAAGGAAAATAATAATTACTGTCTTCTATCTCCTCTCCTTGTCACTAACTCCAAATCACACACTAATTTATGAAACCAAATCTACTTCTCCGTCTTAATTGGCACATCTAATGATATATGCCGGGTATTAACGTCAATATATCATTAAGAAGTGGCAAAAAGGTGAAAAGACAGCTAGTAGAATGTATAACATCCGAAACCACAACTTCAGGCCCAATGCTCTCCACAAAAAGACGAACAGTCAATGGTTGAAAACAAAGAGTTATCCAATCCCAGTATTGCAAGTACTCTTACTTTTTTTTTATAATGTGCGCGCCGAAGGGGATATGAATACCCTTAAACTGTTTCAGGGCACCGGCGTCAGGGAAAAGGGGGAAGAGGAACAGAGGAGGAGCCTATGCACGTGGGCTTTGAATGTTTGAAGGTTGTAGGGATGTTGAAATACAGAGCCTGGTAGAGCATTTCACATTCGTGTTGGTTCGGCTTATAAATGAATCCCTATATTTGACAGAACGAGCGAAGTTTGGCTTTAGGGTAAACTGATGTGCATTCGAAACATGTTTCGTATTCCGGGTGAAATTTTGAAGGGGAGGAATGCAACTGGCTATTTCGCTGGAGCAATTTTTATAAATAAAACGATAAAACAGGCCGAAACAGGAGACATTTCTCCGATGTTCTAGTGAATGAATGGAATTCACAATGCCTCTATCGCCTATAAGTTTTAACGCGCGATTCTGTACCCTATCAAGAATGTGCAGTATGCCTTATAAATTGAGACCAGATTAGACGGAGTAAAATATTTCTTGCACCGTTTAAGGAATCCTAGACATTTTGCAGCATTTTTGGCGACCTCGAATATGTTATCGTTCCATCGAAGATGGTTATTAATACACATGCCGAGAATGGCAAGTCTTTCGGTTTCAATGATGCAAGTACCATCCATGGACAATGGTTGAGGGGTTTGGTTTTGCTTGAGAGACAGAAGACAGCATTGTGTTTTGGAAGCATTAAATTCCACTCTGTGTGTTGAACCCAATTTAATTCTGCTTTCCAGGTCGGAATTTAATGTGTTTAACATACATTGCCGTTCCCCTTCTATGGCCGAAGAGCAAGGATGTGAGTTAGGTAACTAATATGAAAAACTGAGGGTACTGTCAGCAGCGAAGGAATGGATTGGATTAGAAGTTGCATACAAGAGATCATTTATACAAATAAGAAAGAGAGTCAGAGACAAAATAGAGCCTTGGGGAACACCAGCATTTATTTGGTGAATTGCAGACTTGTAGCCATCCAAAACAACTTGTATTGAACGCCCCGAAAGGTAATTTCTAATCCATTAAAGAAGAGACTCATCGACGCCATATGCACGCATTTTCGACAAAAGAGCTATTCCTGAAAGCAATTCGCTAGAAACCCATCGGCAAACTCCCTCGTGAAGCAACCACACGAACTCAAATACCACACAGGTTTCCCACATTCGACCCACAATGACATTTAATCCTTCACAAGCCATCAACCTCATACCTGAGTTTGACGGTTCTGAAAGTCTTCTCGACTGCTTTGTTCAGTTAGTAGACCTGCAAGAAAGAAAAACAAGTACAGAAGAGCAAAAGCTGTAACTTATTGACATAGTGAAGTCAAAATTAGCGGGCAGGGCATATAACGCTATAGTAAGATATAGTAATTATGATGCATGGCCAGAACTAAAAGACGCACTAGTCAAAAGCTTGAGGAAAACCCGGTCTATACCAGTGATACAGACTGAAATTTTCCAATTCCAGCAAATGTTTAGTGAGTCAGTCATGTCCTATACGGAAAGAGCGCATGCATTACTCGATGAGCTAAATAATGCAAACGCTTCAACCCAGGACGCATCCGCAAACCAAGAGGCCCAAACAGTGACCGAGTCACTAGTAAAGAAAATTATTTGTACTTATGGTATATCACAAACAATACTCACAGACCAGGGAACAAACTTCACTAGTACATTATTCAAAAACATTTGTGAGTTATTGAAAATCAGAAAAATCTAAAGCAGCACGTACCATCCACAATCAAATGGTGCACTCGCAAGGTCACACCGAACTTTAGGTGAATACATGAGAAACTACGCAAGTAACGACCAAACTAACTGGGACAGATATATCGAATATGCCGAAATCTGGTATAATACTGCAGAACATACGAGCACTAAATATAGGGGTGGCCGTGGTGTGGTGGTAACATCATCGCTTGTCACGCTGTTGATTCACGGTTCGAATCCCGATGTCAAGAATCATCTATTTATTTCGCATGAAATAAATAAAAAAGTCGATCACTTGCGAAAGCTAAGTCAACTCTACTGTGAAGGCATAACACTGGCAGTAGGGTGGTCATATGGCTAAAATGCAACTTGATCGTTATGATGACATCAGGAGGACGGAAAAAAAATACTGTGAATCATAAGTAACGACAATAATAGCGAAAACAAACAAAATACTCCCCAGTTATCTGGACAGCCACCCTTGGAGTTTACAGAAACTTAATACCACCTGAGTTTCAAACTACACCATTCTGTCTTTCTCTCTGTCTCTTCCCCTTTCCACAAAACGCACGTGTTCTAAAAACATTAGTATAAGGGTATTCATATCCCCTTTAAGACGTGCAAATTACAAAGAAAAAAAATAAAAATAGCCCTTACGAAGCTCTTTTCGGATTTAAACCTCCAGTCCCTTCCGTTTTAAACAGACAATCACAACCTGTATATAATTACTATGATTACATTACATTTGTCAAAACCAAGTTACAAACAGATTACAAAATCATTCCCGATAACCAGCTAAAAGCTAAAGAGAGATTAAGAGAATACTACGATCGTAATTCTAATCAAATCATCCACAAAATAGGCGATAACGGTCTATTAGAAGTCAAAAATTGGTCAAATAAAAAACTAACCCCAATATACGAGGGAACATATGAAATAGTAGAGATCCTATCCCCAGAAAATTCCAAAAAAAGAATAGGTAGGAAGGAAAAAGTAGTACATAATAACCTCATCAAACCATACATAGAGAGATCATAAATAATTAACTACAGAACACTTATTAAAGAAAACACAACGTACTACACACAAAGAATTAAAAATCTTACAATAAACACGTTTACGTTCTCATTTCCAGCATCATAATCATTGTTTCTATACTAACTACAACCCTAGCGCAAGTAGAGCAACAACCACTGAATAAAACAGGGGTATACCTAGAACCTATGGGTATTCTAGAGAAATCCTTCACCGAGTGGACATTTTTGTTAAGTTTTAATAATAGGACAACGCTGTTAATCTAGAACAAAACTTAAAATTCCTAACATAGCTCTGCACAACGTCGATCAAGGAATATCCGTTAGACAATTGCAAGACTACACTGAAAATTGTAAAGAACCAATTTGAAGATATTCAGCTAAATAACAAGGAACTCGATAGCATACTAAAAAAACAAACAAGAATGAGAAGAAGCACACTTATAAAAAAAGGAGGAGGCTTGTTCAATGGTATGGATATGCTCAAAAGTTCTTATTCGGAACAATGGACAAGAAAGACGCCCAAAATAGACAGCGCGCTCCAATACCTCGCAAAAAACCAAGAGAATTTGTACCACATAACGGAAGGACAGGTGACAATAACCGCAAACCTTGTCGATGCTTTTAACGAATCCATACGTCACATGAACAAAAACTTCAAATCTATAGCCGAAGAAATCAGTAAAAATACAGTGAAGCTAACCAATCTCTGCAATTTCGAGAGAACCCTACACAATTTCGACGAAATGGAGAATAGAGTTTCCATGTGCGCCTCAAAGATTCAAGAGAAGCAATCAGAGCTAATGGATATCATGCAGGAAGCGAAATTAGGTAAATTAGATAGCCGTTTCTTAAATTCAGACACATTTGTCTCAACACTAAAGCAGATTCAATTAGATCTCCCGCATAATATAAGGTTTCCCCAGAAAATATCCAGATTAAATCTACCCACTATCAACTCAATATCAACAACTATTCCTATATACGTGAATAACAACTTCATGATACAAGTATTCATTGGTTAATGAAGAATTCAAATTGTTTAAAATCACAGCAATCCCAGTTAGGTTGCAACAAAACACTTTTCAGTTTGTCTCCATCGATAACGAAATAGCAGCCGTAAATGAAAACTACAGACGGTATACATATATTCCTAAACGGAAAATACTTAAATAAATGCGCAACAATCTCCATAGACTACTCCTATGTCAACGAAATTTTGTCATTCAAAATCATAACATCAATAATTGCGCTATACAATTAAATTCAGGCAACACTAGTTCAGCGAGTTGTGAAACCAAAGTATTCCAATTAAACCACGAAATTTGGTTCAACCTAAATAGCAAAAACTCATGGTTTTACGTCATACCGGAACCCACTAACGTAAGAATACAGAAAACAAACTCTCAAACTTTCAGATAGCGGGATTTTAACCATAAACCCATACTGCAAAGCTGTAACTAACGAAGTATACCTTCAAGCGTCGAGTGAAAAATACAACTATATACCTATTATGTATTATTCCGAGAACGCATTGCCAATGTCAAAAGAAACAGTAAATACCCTAACCAATATACCCCAAATATCACCCCAAAGTACACACATAGAAGATGTTGACATAAGTAAATACAGCGTAAGCATAAGCGATGCAACAAAAAACCATAAAAATAACATTGTAATAATAAGTCATGAAACTATATTAACAAAAACAAATGTAATAATAGCTATAACAATAGTCACAATTGTAATTTTAGTAGTACTAATAAGAAAACATCTAAAAATTAAGTTGTCAATAAATAACATAACAGAGTCAACGGGCAATATGAACCCCTTGAAAAAAAAAATTATTTCTTTTTGATCAAAATACTTAAACAAATATTTTCCTATGATATATGTACTATTTACATTTAAGCAATTTTTGTAAAAAAAAATTTTTGTTTTCCTTCACATATGTATAAATTTACCTATATCTAAGAAATCTTATGTAATTACCTAATGTACTTATGTATATTTATCCAAAAAAAAAAAAAAAAATGGTAATACTTTTTCCAATAATAAAGAGCATCACTGTCCATCCATTCGACTCCTTCATGTCTTCCGGCGAAAGATCTCACTTATTACCGCGTGCGCTTTTCGTATTTAAGGGGGGAGGATTGTTGAGCCCACACACAATGCTACGCTTTTTTTTTTATTTCTCGGACGCGTAAGCAAAACCGGTCGCGAGTTACGCAAGCTGATCAGCCACATACAAAGCTCAACGTGTGACCGGATGTATAAGTAATTGACCTGCGGTCATTGATATCCAATTTTACTTTTGTTATTCCAAGAATTAGCATAGCACTCTGCTAAAATTGCACTTTTACTTTTCTAAGAAATATATTTGCATTGTCAACCCACACTTAATCTTCTTCTTCTTCTTACGGCGAAGTTATGATCCGGAGTAGAAGGATCACAACCTTCCCACTTTACTGCATCCCTACTGGTCCACTTATGGGGTTTGCCGGTTTGACCTCAGAAAGTACCGACAGGCTTCTCGGTTTCGGATCACTTCGTCACTGAGGCCAATCAAATGCTGGTGTTTTTGCATTTCTGTGATCCAGTTGTTTTTTGGTCTGCCTTTTTTGCGCGATTGCGTAGAAACGTTGATTGATATTGCCTTTTTGACGGGGTTCGAAGGATCTCTCCTTTGAACATGACAATACCGACTGAGCCGGTCGTGCTCTATCTTGCTTGTGATGGGTTCTTTTACATGAAGGCTTCCTCGAATCTTTGAACTTCTTATTCTATCAATCTTCGTTACTCCTGCTGTCATGCGAAGCATCTTCATCTCAGCTGCCGTTAATTTGCCCTCATACTTTTTGTACATTGTCCAGCATTGTGAATCGTAAGTGAGCGCCGGACGTACAACTGCGGTGTAGAGTCTTCTTTTAAGCTTAGGGGACATTTTTCGATCGCAGAAGATAGCGGAGTTTTCCCGCCACTTCATCCACCCTACGCTTACGCGATGGTTGATGTCATCATCACAAATTACTTCGCTATTGATCATAGATCCCAGATATTTGAACTTTTCACACTTGGAAAGCACTTTTCCATGCAAGTAAATGTCTGGAATAGGCCGGTGTGGATCAGAGAATGGGCAGCACAGATACTCTGTCTTTTTCGAACTAATACTAATACATTTCCATCCAAAACATCCACCCATACATCAAGTGCTCGTTGCAAGGCCATTTGATCTTCGCTTATGATAGCTCCATCGTCAGCAAAGAATAACTGATGCACTTTGGGGTCCGTCACTTTTCCTTCAAGCAGATAATCAAGGACTGCCATAAATAGCAAAGGACTAAGGACGCTTCCCTGGTGTACACCGACTTTGATTGGGAACTCTTCGGTGACTCCTGCGGGACATCTTACTCTTGTCCTTGCTCCCTCATACATGTCCATGGTCATGCGCAGGTAGGTTTCTGGAACTCCTCATTGTTTTAGCGCCACCCATAAGAGATCTCTTGGTTGTCTATCAAAGGCTTCTTCAAAATCAACCAACACCATATGCAAGTCCTTTAAGGAATGACGATGTTTTTCCATTATGATCCTTATACTTTGGATTGCATCTGTTGTTGATTTACCCGAGACAAACCCGCACTGGTATCAGATAGCCTTATTATTTTCCGCAGTCGGCCATCTAATACCCGTTCAACGATCTTCATGGTGTGTGACATTAGCTTGACAGAACGGTAGTTATCGCAGTTTCGCGTATCGCCCTTCCTTTTGTGCAAAGGAAGAAGATAACTTTCCCTCCACTGATTACGCATTGTATCACCGCTCATAAGTTTGGAAATAAGAATTATGAGCCATCTGGACCCGATGTCTCCCATCTTTTTCCAGAACTCAGAGGGTATCTCGTCTGGTCCAACCACTTTTCTTTTTTTGGAGTATTTGACGGCATTCCTAACTTCTTCGACAGTAATGTCGGATATTTCGTCATGGTTAGGAGCGGCTCTTGGAAAGTATAGCCGGGGAAACTGTTCGTTCAGAAGTCTTTCACAATACTGTCGCCATCTGTGGAGAATTTTGTCGTCTTCCACAAGAAGCTGGCCTTGAGCATTGTTAATGAACTTTGGGGAATGAACCTCCTGAGCATTTCTTCTTCTCTGGGCGGCTATTTTGAATATAGTTGCTCCCCTATTCAAGTTGTTTTGTCGAAGCTCCTGGATAGCCTGGTTCCTATCAGACGCCGAAGACGATATTTCCTCCAACTCCCGATAGAGGCCTTCCATACTTTTTGCTTGTAATTGGGCGCACTTCTTCTTCGCGATACCTTTGCAACATCTATATATCACTTCAAGGCGAGCTTTTTCATCTCTATTAGTAGAAGAGCACTTTGACCAACCCTTGAAAGCCGTTTTCTTTTCCCGTATCACTACTTTAGCTTCATCTGTCCACCACCATGTTTCTTTGGCGTGTTGGCAGGGGCCTTTCGACGTTCCAAGCAGTGATTTGGCTCTCTCCAAGCAAGATCGCTGTAGGGAATCCCACATATCTTGTGCTCTGCACTCCTCATCACCGACCTCATCGATGATGGTAAAGAGGTAATTTGTCATGTTGGTAATAAAAACTTCGCCTGCTCCTTTGTCCAGCTTGTACCAATTGATTTTCTCAGCCACCTTTGTTTGCTTATTTGTTTTCTTCCCCGTCTCCATACAAATTTCTGTCAGGAGGAGACGGTGTTGCTCACCAATTCACACTTAATACCTGTTCCAAAAATTGCACTTTTACTGTCCTAAGAAATATATTTGCATTGTCAACTCACACTTAATACCTGTTCCAAGAATTGTACACTTACATTATATGTTATCAATAAAGAATAATTTCAAGAAAGTCAGAATAAACTTGCCAGTCGAACCGTGAACATCGTGTTTTTTTTATTCTCCCCACGGGCAACACCCATAATTCGCGCGACACAACAGAAGTGTCGACCTCACCTTTCGTTAAGTTTTAGTCATGTATTATTACCGGTTAGCTTGTGTGTGGTTTTATTTCAGCCTTATAATGCATTGTTGATAAGAGTAAAGCAGACTTATTTTTCTGAACTGAGAGGTAAATGATTTTTTGCTTTTATGTGGCAAGAAAGATGGAAAAATCTTAGCACATTTCCTCGCAATTGAGCTAACGGAGTATCATCGTCGTCACTGCTTTCGCTATTGGAAATAATGTCTTCATCCTCTAAGTGCACAGATAAATTATCTTCAGTTTCAGATATCCCACCATCCTCTGAATAGAGCTCATCATCAGAACTTATATCAGCAATTCTTTGCAAGTAATTTTCAATTTGATCATCCGAAAGCGAAGCCATTTCTGTCTAAAAACCAAGCATCAATGTCATAAACCGCAAACTTAATAATTTAATATAATCAAAATAACAACTTACCACGAACGTTAATGCAAGCAACTAACTACAATATAATTAGAGAATAGACCGATCGATAGAAAGAGACAACAACATAAACAAAAAATATTTAGCTTTTCTCAAGTAGTGGGGTTATGGGTAACCCCCCTTGCTTTCGGAAGGTTAACGTTAAATATATTTAATTGAAAACTTGTTATTCCTTTTGCTGTAATCTTTCTCTATTCTGTAACTTAACGATTCTCTGCGTCTTCTTTGGATACGATATCGGTTGGCTTCGATATTTATTATTGTTTTTTTTTTTTGCTTTGCATAGTAACAATAGTTTTTTTGTTATTAAACAATTACACAGTACACAGATTATTTTGAAACACTTATTATTTAAAACACATTTATTGTTTTATAACTAATAAAAAACACACAATACAACACGCAATACACAATTTGTTTCATATAAAACAGCAGCACACAAGGAGACATAATTGGCGGAGACTATTGGCTCTATGATATTAATTCTTATATACTGTAATATGCGCGCTACGGCTCGAGTAGATAAAACAATATTCTGTGAAATTATTTCTTTATTTTCTAGTCTATAGAACAATTCAGGTTCACACTATACTATTCTTCGCAATTCTTTTCTTACAAGGTCTCTGTCCTCTCAAATCACTTTATCTCCTTTCAATTACTTAATTCACAAATCCAAACTAATTACTTCTTCTTGTTAAATCTCAACTTTCAATTTATCACAAAATTACAACTTCGCCCACTATCACTTTTCTAATCTCTTCGCCACAGTTTAGAAACTACTGCTGCTTTCTCAATCGCCATCTGTCCTTATATAGCAGAAGTTTCTGATAGCCAGAAACTTCTAGCAAATTCTTCGACCACTGGAACAAGAGAAATTCTGATGTAATAATTCTTGCAGTTATAATTCCCTTTTATCCCTGATATTATTCGTCTCTTTCGTTGACATGAGCTGTGGAGACTTCATCCCAGACACGAACCTCGAATGAAAGGACAATTCAAACCAAAATTCTGCCAGAATGAAAAGTCACTTCGGAATTTGTTGCATAGTCGTAGGAGCGTAGTTATTATTATGCTACACTGCCCCCCTCTTAGACGTGTTCGTCCCGAACAAGTGCATCCTCATTTCGGCCATTGTATCGACCCAGTCGGTCCACATGAACCACTTTCATTTTGGCCCTTGGTCCTCGCTGGACGCGGTAGACAACATCGTTGATGCGGGTTACTATTCTGTAGGGACCTTCCCAGTTCCGCTGCAATTTAGGTGATTTCCCCTTTTGGCGATAGGGATTATACAGCCACAACAGATCTCCTTCCTGGAATCCTGACGTTGTTGCCTTGGCATCATACCTGGTCTTCATGCGGTCGCTCGTCATCTTAATCTGGCTTCTGGTCCTTTGGTGTATGTCCCTAAGCCTTTCCCTAAGGTCCGCCACGAACTCTTCTTCATTTCTGGGCTCATTGGCAGGAGATCCAAATTTCACCTCACTGGGTAAACGAGCTATTCCACCAAATAAGATTTCGAACGCCGTATGTCGAGTAGTGCTATGCACGGCACTTCTATAGGCCATCAAAAACAAGGGAATCTGCCGGTCCCAATCCCGTTGGTAGTCACCTACGACCTTCGAGAGATGTTCGTCCAAAGTCCTATTGAAACGCTCCACCATACCGTCCGACTGTGGATGAAGCGGGGTTGTCCTTGTCTTTTTGATTCCGAGTAGTTGACACATCTCTTGGAAAAGTCTTGACTCGAAGTTCCGCCCTTGGTCAGAATGCAATTCCAAGGGCACACCGAATCTGCTAACCCAATTGTAGACGATCTGCTCCGCCACGGTTCTGGCTTCCCGGTTAGGGATCGGAAACGCTTCCGGCCACTTACTGAAGTAGTCCATCACTACGAGTATATACCGATTACCATTGTCGGTTTCCGGAAAGGGCCCTGCGATGTCAATGGCGATTCGTTCGAAAGGTGCTCCCATGTTGTATTGGTGCATCTTACCTCGAGTTTTGATTCTCGGACCCTTGCTACGTCGCATTTTCTGCACCAGTCTTCGATATCTTCCTTCGCTTTTAACCAATAAAAACGTTCTCGTACCTTTTCTAGCGTCTTATTCACTCCCAAGTGGCCTCCGGACGCCCCGCCATGAATTTCCTGTAACACCTCCTTGACCCTCGTCCGCGGTACGACAAGCAGCATTACAAACGACTTTCCGTCGGAGGATTCCCATTTTCTTCTCAGAACACCTTCTTGGACATGGATAGAGTCCCACTGCGCAAAATATGCCTTTAAGGTCGGGCTTCTGTGAGAGATGTCCTGATGATCCGGTTTCTCCATGTTCTCCTTCCAGGCCAGAATCGGCTCGATATCCGGGTCTTCCTTCTGAGCGGTCCGGATCTTATCTACGCTCCAGCCGGCGATAGGTTCGGCTCTCATTCTTTGGACGGAAACCAGCTCCCGTTCTTCCTGACGCGCACAATGTTTACAATCCGTTCTGCATGGTCTCCGGGACAGTGCATCCGCATTAGAGTGGAGTTTTCCTTTACGATGCTGTATTTCGTAGTCGTAGATTTGCAGCCTTTCGATCCATCTTGCGACCTGACCCTCAGGACTCTTGAACTGTAATAGCCATTTTAAGGCTGCATGGTCTGTGCGAAGAACGAACTTTCTCCCATAGAGGTATTTGTGAAAATGCTTCGTAGCCAAGATCAAACCTAGAAGTTCCCGCCTTGTCACGCAGTAGTTCCTTTCTGGCTTAGAGAGCACCTTGCTGAAGTACGCAACCACCTTCTCTTGGCCACCATGCACCTGGGAGAGTACGGCTCCTACCCCTACATTACTAGCATCTGCATCCACAATGAACCTTTCCCCGGGAGTGGGGTAGGCTAGTATCGGGGCATCGCATAGCCGTTGTTTAAGTGCCTTGAAGCTCTTCTCACACTCAATTGACCATTTGAATTGTTTTCCCTTTTCCGTCAGCTGGTGCAGGCTCTTTGCGATCCCGGCAAAATCCTTCACGAACCGTCTGTAGTAGGTGGCTAGGCCCAGGAAGCTCCTTAGTTGGTGTTTATCCTTGGGGACTGGCCAGTTTTTCACCGCTTCGACCTTCTCTGGATCGGTTCTCACTCCTTTCGCTGAAATTATGTGTCCCAGGTACTTGACTTCCGCTCTAAACAGGGCGCACTTCTTGGGGTTGAGCTTCAGGTGGGCACTCCGAAGCCTTTGAAACACATCCCTTAGATTGTCTCGGTGTTGCGCAAACGTTTTTCCAATGACGATGACATCATCCAAGTATACCAAACAGGTTTTCCATGTTAACCCTTGCAGGACACATTCCATCAATCGCTCGAAAGTCGCCGGAGCATTGCACAGCCCGAATGGCATTACCGTGGATTGCCATAGCCCATTTCCTGCGGTGAAGGCGGTTTTCTCCCGGTCTTCTGGATGGATCTGTACCTGCCAGTAGCCACTCTTCAAGTCGAGAGTGGAAAACCATCGGGCTCCTGATAGTGTGTCTAGCGTGTCGTCAATCCGTGGCAGAGGATAGCTGTCTTTCTTGGTAACGTAATTGAGCTGCCGATAGTCCACGCAGAACCGCGTGCTGCCATCTTTCTTCTTAAGCAGTACAACCGGTGATGCCCACGGACTTTTGGAACTTTCAATCAGACCTTCTTTCTCCATTGCCGACACCATCTCTGCAACTTCTGTTTGCTTTGCCAATGGAAGGCGCCTAGCAGGCTGACGAATTGGTCTAGTATCACCAGTGTCTATTCGATGTTGTACCAGGTGTGTTCGGCCGTATTCTCCGTCCTGTGAGGCAAATACATCAGCGTACTCATTGCTAAGATTCTCTGCCATAGTTCGCTGCTCCTGATTCAGCTCACTGGACTGGAGAATCGTCTCTCTCGTTTCCGCTGTCCAAGGTGGTGGGAGAGGTTTTGGAGCATCACGTTCAGATATTGTTGCGACGGCGGTAATCGGCGTGCATTTTCCAGTCACCTCTCCTCGCCTTAGTTTGACAGTGTGTGGTTTTGCGTTCAAAACCCTCACTGGAACTTGAATGGTGGTCCTGGGGGCCTCGATTCCAGTAACCAACTTCTGCCCCGCGAAGTTGGTCCTTACGCATTTCCCGACTGCTGGTTTTGGGAAGTCTGACTGACAGGATGGATGTTATCACCGCCAGATGCTTCCTCTCTGCTTCTCCTACTTTCGCAATGTGGACAATTTCCTCGTCTAGGTGCACTTCTGCACTGCCGTTGTAGGTGTCCGGTTTGGTTGCAATTCCAGCAACGGATTTGACTTCCGCGAGCTCTGTCTTCATCCATGACGGCTGTTCTCTGGCATGAGCATTCCACGACGGACATTTCCCTGACACGGTGTATTCCCTGGTATGCTTGGTCCGCAGCCTTCATTGACAAAGCGAATGCCAATGCCTCGGGGAGTGTTCGCTTTTCAGCCATCCTTACAGCCATTTGCAGTTGTCTGTCCTCTATGGCCTGAATAAAAGCTTCCACCGCCATTTCGTTGATAAGCTCCTCACCGGCTTTAGGGTATGAAAGATGAGCTAGTCGCTCTATATCCGCTTGCAACTGTTGGAGCGTTTCCCCCCTTTTCTGGACTCGACTACGCAGCTGAACCCTGTACACCTGCTGCATGTGTTCATCCCCAAACCGCATCTCGATAGCCTGAACCAGAGAGTCGTAGTTCTGCTGTTTATCTTCCGGGATGGTCTGCAAGAGCTCCGCAGCTGGACCCCTCAGTGCAAGTGTGAGTGCAATGGACTTCTCTTCATCGTCCCAGCTATTGCTCATTGCGGCCGCTTCGAATTGCCTTTTATAAATTGGCCATGATGTTTGACCATCGAAGATAGGAGGCTGCATCTCCTTTCTTCTCAGACCGTCGGTGGAATATTCCCGTGCTTTCTGTCTCTTCACGTCGCTGAGCTCCTTAGCAAGATTTTCGACTTGCTTCCCTACTATCTCGAATTGCGTATCCACTTTTTCAAACTGAGTCTCTATTTTCCCGAACTGAGTTTCATGTTTCTCAAAATTTTCATCGAATCTAGTTTCGACTTTTCCGAGTTTCGTCTCGACCTTCTCGATTTTCTCTTCGATCGCTTCGAATTTGGATTCCAAGTTCTTGTTTTGCTCATCAAGTTTGCTTTCCAGAGCATCTACAGAATTCTTTTGTTCGTCCAGCTTAAGTTCTAGAGAATTCTTTTGTTCGTCCAGCTTAAGTTCTATAGAATTCCTTTGGTCTTCTATTGCTTTCTTTTGTTCGTCCATGACTAACTTAAGTTGCAGGAGCAGACTCGTTATACCCGGGTCGGCTGCTGTACTTGCTGGTTCTTCTTCCACGTCAAACTCTACGTTGTGCGGATTTTCACCTTCCTGCGTTACTGCTTCTTCCAGACGAATCAGCAGGGCATCTTTTCCCCCAGTTGTGTCGAGGTTCCGCTTACTGAGTTCTGCCTTTAGTTGAATTATAGTTAGTTTTCCCAATTTGCGACCCATTTTGCGCAACTAATTAACTCAACACGGAAATGGTTTTTTTTTTTTTTTTTTTTTTCAATTTTACACCACGAAAATAGTTATTCACAGAATAAGTTTTATCCCGCTTCTGACACCAATGTAATATGCAAGCTACGGCTGGAGTACATAAAACGATATTCTGTGAAATTTATTTCTTTATTTTCTAGTCTATAGAACAATTCAAGTTCACGCTATACTATTCTTCGCAAATTCTTTTCTTACAAGGTCTCTTCCTCTCAAATCACTTTATCTCCTTTCAATTACTTAATTCACAAATCCAAACTAATTACTTTTTCTTGTTCACTCTCAACTTTCAATTTATCACCAAATTACAACTTCGCCCATTATCACTTTTCCAATCTCTTCGCACGGTTCTAAACTGTCTCGACCTTCTCGATTTTCTCTTCGATCACTTCGAATTTGGATTCCAAGTTCTTGTTTTGCTCATCAAGTTTACTTTCCAGAGCATTTCTCTTGTTCGTCCATTGCTTTCTTTTGTTCATCCAGCTTAAGTTCTAGAGAATTCCTTTGATCTTCTATTGCTTTCTTTTGTTCGTCCATGACTAACTTAAGTTGCAGGAGCAGACTTGTTATACCCGGGTCGGCTGCTGTACTTGCTGGTTCCTCTTCCACGTCAAACTCTACGTCATGCGGATTTTCACCTTCGTGCGTTACTGCTTCTTCCAGACGAATCAGTAGGGCATCTTTTCCCCCAGTTGTGTCGAAGTTCCGCTTACTGAGTTCTGCCTTTAGTTGAGTTATAGTTAGTTTTCCCAATTTGCGACCCATTTTGCGCAACTAATTAACTCAACACAGAAATCGTTTTTTTTTTTTTTACACCACGGAAATAGTTATTCACAGAATAAGTTTTATCCCGCTTCTGACACCGATGTTATATGCGAGCTACGGCTCGAGGAGATAAAACAATATTCTGTGAAATTATTTCTTTATTTTCTAGTCTATAGAACAATTCAGGTTCACACTATACTATTCTTCGCAATTCTTTTCTTACAAGGTCTCTGTCCTCTCAAATCACTTTATCTCCTTTCAATTAACAAATCCAATTAACAAATCCAAACTAATTACTTCTTCTTGTTAAATCTCAACTTTCAATTTATCACAAAATTACAACTTCGCCCATTATCACTTTTCTAATCTCTTCGCCACAGTTTAGAAACTACTGCTGCTTTCTCAACCGCCATCTGTCCTTATATAGCAGAAGTTTCTGATAGCCAGAAACTTCTAGCAAATTCTTCGACCACTGGAACAAGAGAAATTCTGATGTAATAATTCTTGCAGTTATAATTCCCCTTTATCCCTGATATTATCCGTCTCTTTCGTTGACATGAGCTGTGGAGACTTCATCCCAGACACGAACCTCGAATGAAAGGACAGTTCGAACCAAAATTCTGCCAGAATGAAAAGTCACTTCGGAATTTGTTGCATAGTCGTAGGAGCGTAGTTATTATTATGCTACAATACTAATATTAGCGATTGATAAAAATTCGTTTATTTTTCCTATATTTGTGGGGTTGGGGTTTTTTAGTACATCGTAAATGTTGGTGTTTTTAAATACGTTGAGTATGATTGGTTTTAACAAGATACAGTTTTCAAATATATGTGATAAATCAAATCTTACGTTGCATGTAGGGTAATTTGGCGGGAGGTTTCTTGTAAGTAGATGTTGGTGAGTAGCTGTAGTGTGTCCTAGTCGCAATCGGACAAAGTTTGAAATTTTAGCCTTTGTAATGTTGGTGGGATATTGTGGGTGGTGTCTGTTGGGGTTGATTTTAGTATAATGGTGGTGGTAACGGTTCCATTCAAGAAGCTGATTACATTTGATGATTTTCTGTATTGCGTTTTTTAAGTCTGACTTGGTGTAGATGTTGAATCTGAATACAGGTGCGTTTTTAGCTGAATTGGCTGCATGGTCGGCGTGTTCGTTACCCTGGATACTAGCATGGCCAAGGATCCACATTAATTTTAGCTTGTTTGGGGATTTGACAAGCTTATTACGAATGTCGATGATAAGGTCGGTGTTATTGTTGGGGTTGTTGACAGCTTTGAGCACAGAGTTGCTGTCAGAACATATAACATGTTTGCCACGACGGTTCAAGGCTTCCTTTGAGGCTTGTAAAATGGCGAATGCAGCGAATGTGGTACTTTCTGCGGTTTTTAATCCGTCGGTGAATACAAGTTTCCATCCATCCGACTTAAGGTCGGAGGAGATGCTGGAGAACAACGTGCAGTACGTAGCGTTGCTAGTGTTTGTTTTTTTGTAATCCGGTAGTGTCATTATAGTTGATTCCGATTTTATGAACCAAGGAGGATAGGTTGGTACTACATTGTGTGGCCGCTTGGTAGGAAGTTCCATTTGTGTAGCTCTGTCGAGGATAATACTAATTGCGGATTTCATTCGTTTTCTTGACTTGTGTCTTTTAGATTGCAAGATGTCCTTGTCGATAATCGAATTTTTGGAGAAAGTCAGTTTGGCGGTTAGTTTGAAAGTAATTGTGTCCCTTCGATAGTGGGAAGTCCTGCTTCTGCCAAGATGTTTTTGATCTGGGTTGTAGGGAAAGCGTTGATGCTTCTTCTCGCTGCTTGGTGATATGTTGGTTTGATGATATTTAGCATTGTTTTTGGACAGTTCCCGTATATAAATAAACCATAATCAATTTTACTTAAAACTAGCATTTTGGTGATGGATGAGGTGTTAATATGGACATTGCTTTTTTTTACTACCTAAGTACTTAATAATGTTAGTTCTCGCAGCTAGGGACTTCTTAAAATCTAGACAATGTTGCTTCCAATTATACTTTTTATTAAAAATAAGTCCTAGAATACTTAAATTATTTACGTTTATAATTTGTACATTGTTAATATTTAAAGTTAACTGGGGACATTCATGTTTACGGCACACACGAAGTATTTTACATTTACTTATTGACAGTTTTGCGCCAGAGACCACTGACCAATCTAGGATATCGTTTAAGGCACTTGTAAATAAGCTCTCGCAGCTGCTAAGATCGCTGATCTTGCGAAGGATGTAGATATCGTCTGCATAAAGGCAATAATCTAAAGGTTTGTATTTCGATAGAATTGTGGTTATTTCATTAAAAGCTATAATAAAAAGGACTACCGACAGAGGTGATCCTTGCGGGATTCCGTTATACAAGGGGTGTTGTTTGGAGTAGTGGTTATTAATTTTTGTGTAGAACTTCCTATTAGTTAAGAAAGCTCTTATATACTTTGTTGTTTGGAGTAGTGGTTATTAATTTTTGTGTAGAACTTCCTATTAGTTAAGAAAGCTCTTACATACCCATATACATCTTTTTTAATACCCCATTCTTTCAGTTTTCTTAGAACAATATGTATGCCGATCCTATCAAATGTTTTTTCGAAGACTAAGGTAAGAACTGAAACATGATTTTTTGCAGACAAAGCTTTCGAGATATAGTAGTCGATATGAAGATGGGAATCGATAAATCCTCTGTTCGCTTTGAAAGCAATTTGATTGGGGGAGATCAGTTTTTTGTATTGATAAGCCAGAGAAGGCGTTTAGCGATAATTTTTTCTAATATTTTGGACGTGCAGGAGATCAGAGAGATTGGGCGGTGACCTTCAACTGTACTGCTGTCCTTATTTGGCTTTGGAATGGGGAGTAATGATGCTGTTTTCGAGATTTGAGGTATAGTTGCAGAATCAAGTACATTGTTATATAGTTTAATAAGACGCATCGTGATTTCTTTGGGCAAATGTTTTAACATTGGATAAGATATACGGTCTCTACCCGGTGTTTTCCCTTTGGTTTTGCTTAGACACATTTCAAATTATATAAATGAAATTGGTTCCTCTATTCGTCTAACGGTAGGATTAGTTGCATGTTGAGGCACGGGATTATTGAGTATAACACTCATAGCAATATTGAAGTTCGAATGAAAATTTGAATCGTTTGAGAATTGCGATCAAGTATGGGCAAAGAAGTGACAAATTTGATCTGGGTCTGTAATTATGTTGTCTGGTGATTTGATACTTTATGTTCAATGCTGTCGGGTTTCCTGTCAAGCGCCGAATGTTTTGCCAGATTTTGGCAGGGGAAGAGTTTGGATTTATGCTGCCTGTGAATTCAGCAAAGCTTTTAGCTTTCCTGTCTTTAAGCATTCTGCGATATTTCGCATTTGTTTTTTTATAGTGTATTAAGTTGCATTGGGTGGGTCTCTTTTGGAATTCTTTTAGAGCTAGCATTTTATCTTTGCGAAGTAAGGAGAGTTGGGGGTTCCACCAAGGAACAGCTGGTTTGTTTTTTTCTTTGATCATTGGGTGTGTTTGAGGGATCGAAGCGTTAGCGGCTGTTCTAATTGCTTTTTGTATCAAAGCGGCTTCTTTATTGGTGTTTGTGGTTGGTTTTTTGTTTGACAGGTATACCATGATTTTGTTCCTGAATAGAGGCCAATTGGCATAGTCAGTTTTGAATTTTGCGCTAGAAGTGTTGTGTCTGGTCGTGTGCCCAATATTAATGGATGTTATAATAGGGAAGTGGTCACTATTATGAAGATCGTCTAAGATTTTCCAGTTGGTTCTTGGAATTAGTTCAGGGGAGCAACAAGTTATGTCTACGTGGGTGAATGTGTTGTGTGTCAAAAGGTGAGTTGGAGAGCCACCGTTTAATAGTATGAGGCTAGAGTTAAGAAGAAAATCTTCAAAAAGTGCACCCCTAGGTTTACTTAAAGGAGACCCCCAGAGAACACTCCACGAGTTGACGTCTCCACCAAAGATTAGAGGGGAGTCGGTTTGATTTATGATATTGTCTAAATCGTTCTTTTGGAAATTTTGTTTTGGGTGCAGATACAAGCCAATGTAGGTTATTTTTACATCAAGTTTCGATTTCACAAGCCATTGCTTAAAGGTTTGGGTTGAGAGGTAGTATTATATTTGCTTGGATGTCGTGTTGGTGGGCATATTTTTAAAATATCCGACGTAGTTTTTTGGAAGAATTGGGATGGGGGAATTATAAGGGAGGTGCGTTTCTTGGAGCGATATTATACTGAGGTTATGTTCTTTTATCAAAATATTAAGCTCATCAAAGTTGTTCATCAAACCTTTTACATTCCATTGTAGAATACTGACAGCCATATTTTGATGGGGCTGGATACAAGAGCTTTTATTGCGTGAAGCAACAAAAGTGTGTTTTGTTGTATTTGTTCCATTATGCATTTTAGGCGGTTGAGTTGTGTTATTTGTGTTTTGTTGTATGATTAATTGGTTTGGTATGATTAGGTTGTTAAGATTTTGACTACGCTGCCCCGATGTTGAACCATCCATGCTCCCTGAGGAGCACGGACGATTCAATTCCGGACCAGCAGAGTCGTAAGCTTGGGCGTCAGTATTAGTATTACATGTTGACATCATCATTCGTGTCTGAATTGAAGTCATTGTTTTTTTGGATAACTGGTTGTGTCTCTTTTGGTAAAGACGATTCAGAGAGTATTCAGAGGTGTTTGATGAGGTTTGAGTTAAGGCTAGGTGTCAGTTGTGTGCTATGGGCTGGGTTTGAGAGAAGTTGTGGGTGTGAATACATTAAGGTTGTGGAGGGGGGGTTAGAGATGTGGGTGTTTGGGTGGGCTATTGGTGCTTGTTGTTTAGAGTTAGATGGAGTTCCTTGAAAGTTTGTTTTATTTGGCTGCTCTGTGTCGGAGCGTGTGAGTGGTTTGTGTAAAGAGTTATTGTTGTTGATTTCTGTTGGTTTATTTTTTGTTGAGTTATTCGTAGGTGAGTTAGTTGTTAGAGACGGTATTTTGATAGTTGGTTTTACTGGTGGGGTTTGGGGGTTGGGCGCTTTAGGTCCAGATGTTATGAGATCGCTATGTTGCGTTTGATTATTATACTTGACTTTTTCAGCAAATGATCCAAGAGGGGCTGGTGTTGGGGAGGGGTTTTGTTCTTTATAAATTCGTTTTGCTTCTCCAACAGAGCATTTGTTTGCGGTTTTAATTGAGAGAATCTCTTTGGCTTGTTTGTAGCTGGGACATGTTTTCGAGGATGAGGGATGTGGTAAGGAACAGCTGGCGCACATGATACGGGAGCAGACATCTGGCGAGTGAGGTGGAAGATTACAAGACTCGCATTTGGTGTTCCCGTTATAACGTTTGGAAGTGTGGCCAAGGAGCTGGCAATTGCGACAGCGCATGGGGTTCGGTATGAATTCCGAGACTTTGGCATTGTAAAAACCAATTTCAATTGTTTTGGGGGGTCGGAAGAGGTCGAATGTGAATAACATCAAACCAGATGGTTTCGGCTTACCTTTGTCGTCAACCTTTGTGTATTTGTAGGCACTTGTAACACCTTGAACTTTCATCTCAGTAACTATCTCAGTTTCGGGGACATTAATCAAACATGGGGCATAGGCAATTCCTTTGGACTCGTTTAGGTGATCATGCAATTTAACTTCTACCGGGCACACATTTGCTAAATTATTTACCTTAAGAAATCTTTCTGCAATTTTTTGTGATTTCGTTTTGATTAATAGGTTACCATCACGGAGTTGGGATATTTGGTCACATTCGGTGCTAATATTATCTATCGCTTTTTTGAGCAAGAAGGGACTGAGAGACGAGATGGGATTTTCTTTATTTTTTGAGACTATTATTATAAATTTAGGGTTATTAGAGTTGGATCTTATCGGCAAGGTAGAGAAATTGAGCAAAGAAGTAGGATTTGTTCTTTGTTTTTTATTTGGTTGAATCTCGAAAACAGGTTCTACGTCGAGATCCCTGTATCGATTAGTCCTATTTGGCCCGAGGGCCATATTAACAGGTGAGCAAGGCACTAGCTTAAAGAAAAAAAAGATTCACAAGGGAAAATGAGCGAGATAGCAACTAGTGGTACAACGGGGGTACCGGTTTGCACACTTGTAGCAAAAAAAAAATTAAGACACACAATGTACCGAGAACGAACTGATATGTTCAGAGGCTAGCCGGTGACTCTAATTACACTTTTATACATATGTATATACTAAAACAATCTAACACAATCATTCCACTCATAAACAATTATTTTACCTTGCCTGTCTAAGATTTTGGAAATAGTTATTCGAAATCAAACAAATAATCACATTAGCGAAAAGAAATTGCTTAGCGCCTTTCAATCAGGTTTTAGCGTTAATTGAATGTCAATAGTTAATCAGAATTCTTGACCATAAAGGTGTGGAGTTCGACATGTAGTTCGACATGGAGTTCGATAATGTAACTATTCTATTCGTATATATGTCGGTTTTCGAAAACTTGAGTAATAAACCAAATAGCATGTACCGCCTTGTTTTTCCTGAATAGCCGAATAGTCTCACTCGTTTTAATAACATTTTCATAAAAATCGCCTCAGACACTGGGAAGAAAGTAGTATTTGAACCGTCTGGCGGTGAAGTCGCATAACATTTCAGTAAATTTGTTAAGTTACAGAAATTATTCCAAATATTCATGCTAACTGAGAATTTGAGAATAAAATGCAAAAGTGTAATAAGTGCAGAAAATCACTGCGTGAAGAAACGGACGTATAATGTGCTGGTGTTTGTGGAAAAATTGTTCATACTGGGTTAAAGTGTAGTGGCATAGACAGCTATACCGCAGTACCAAATTTATACTTAAAAAGTATGGTACTTAGTTTTTCATACAAAAATAGAATCTATCTTATTTGCCTGATTTTAATAGAATTTTTGTCATTGTCAACTTTCCAATTTTCATTGTTGGCTAACAATTAAAAATTTAAAAAAAATCGTCTTGGGACATCTCTGTCACGTTGTAGACTTTTCCCGTTTTCACTACTCTTTTGGTTTTTAGTTCTATAAACTTCCAACTACAATATATATATGTATCATATATACCTTACGGTTTCAGCACGTTGTCTATCGTATGCTGAAAGATTGTCGGCTCCTTCTTTAGGCCAAAGGATAATCTCAAAAACTCATACTACCGTTTGTCCGCATAGTGCAGAGAAAGACATTGTTTGATCTCTTGCTAGTTATTATCAAAAATGTTATAGGAGATTAGAGCAGCATCTGCAGGGCCCCTAACCTTCTGCCGGATATGCTGCAGGATAGCTCTGTATATAGGTTTTGATTTCACTATCTCGAAATCCTTCAGGATTACCTCCACAAAGTGTACGCAGAACACGTAATGCGTGGGACTCCCATTGAAAACGAGGAGCACTTTTAAGCAATTAGGGAGTCTGCTGATGTCTCTTAAATCCGATACCGTTAGTCTGCATAAAATGTTGAACTTCACTGAGAGCAATAATCACAGGAAAATATTCACATATGACCTTTGTCACTTGTAGATTTACAAGTGACAACAGAACAAATTTACAAATTTTCATTTTTACAATAATTTCTTATGAATTTATTTCGAACACACAATCAATAATTTTTAATTTCCATTACGAAATGACATTGAGAACAATTTTTTATATTTTTCTTTCTTTGCTATTGGTATTTGTTTTTATATATATATATGTTTAAAGATAAAATCACAATGGGATCTACCATAAGAAGATTTACGTATTCCATACAAAATTTCAAAATTTTACTAATCGCAATCAGAATTATCTGATCCATCGGCACGGTTAACACTACCCGATTTGTTTGTAATTATTTATCCTCTTATTTGCTTTTCTTTTTTTTAATGCTAGGAAAGATTCTCACTCACTAGGCAGAATTTCACGTGACGGTTTTTTGTATTTCAAAAATGTTCAAAAAAGTATTTAAGTTCTGAAGAGGAGAACAAAAAAAAATTATTTAGAGAAACTGCCCCTGGAAGGTTCGTGTAAATCCCTTTCAGTCGCTAAATTTGAAAGTTGAAGGCAACCTACTCGCGGCACGAATTCCTTCACAATTGATTCCCCTTATCTAGGCGATCTCCGTGTATGTTCTCATGGTGATGCCGAAATTCGTTATATAGCGAGTCAGCTACGTTCACTCTATAGAGCGTACTAAGTAGCGTCCTGTAAGTTAGGTAATTGGGTGCCAGTGTTGATAGGGTTGTCAACAGCTCACTTAGACCACAAAGAGTCCATTGTGCCCAATATTTAGAACCCTGGGAACCTAAAAATTTCAATGTTCGACCGTTAGGCTAAACCACCCAGATAAATATATGAATCTCAGGAGTTTTCTTAGCTCAGTTCTACCTAGCTCATCCAGCTCTGAAAAGAAGTATGTGCCAAAAGCACGGTTTCTTTTGCTGGCCAGAGCTGGACAGTCACACAGGAAATGAAGAACGGATTCTATTTCCTCTTCATCCCTGCAGCGTCGGCAGTAGTCGTTATGAGCTAACCCTAGCCGTGCTGCGTGATAACCTATCACACAGTGTCCTATCACGACCCTAACAGCTATGCGGATATTCGACTTAGTTCTATAAGATTGATATATCTCTTTTTGTCGTAGACTGGCTATTATGTATGAACGAAGTGTTTTCGCCATATGCGCTCTTTCTCTCTACTCTCCATCTTTCAAGTGGCAGTTGAATCGCGACCGTCAATGGACTAACTGACATATGAATTAATGAGAGATAACAATTGTTAGAGTTATTAATTTAGTGCTTTGTAACAATCATATATTTATATAGGCGGTTGAGTTGTGTTATTTGTGTTTTGTTGTATGATTAATTGGTTTGGTATGATTAGGTTGTTAAGATTTTGACTCCGCTGCCCCGATGTTGAACCATCCATGCTCCCTGAGGAGCACGGACGATTCAATTCCGGACCAGCAGAGTCGTAAGCTTGGGCGTCAGTATTAGTATTACATGTTGACATCATCATTCGTGTCTGAATTGAAGTCATTGTTTTTTTGGATAACTGGTTGTGTCTCTTTTGGTAAAGACGATTCAGAGAGTATTCAGAGGTGTTTGATGAGGTTTGAGTTAAGGCTAGGTGTCAGTTGTGTGCTATGGGCTGGGTTTGAGAGAAGTTGTGGGTGTGAATACATTAAGGTTGTGGAGGGGGGGTTAGAGATGTGGGTGTTTGGGTGGGCTATTGGTGCTTGTTGTTTAGAGTTAGATGGAGTTCCTTGAAAGTTTGTTTTATTTGGCTGCTCTGTGTCGGAGCGTGTGAGTGGTTTGTGTAAAGAGTTATTGTTGTTGATTTCTGTTGGTTTATTTTTTGTTGAGTTATTCGTAGGTGAGTTAGTTGTTAGAGACGGTATTTTGATAGTTGGTTTTACTGGTGGGGTTTGGGGGTTGGGCGCTTTAGGTCCAGATGTTATGAGATCGCTATGTTGCGTTTGATTATTATACTTGACTTTTTCAGCAAATGATCCAAGAGGGGCTGGTGTTGGGGAGGGGTTTTGTTCTTTATAAATTCGTTTTGCTTCTCCAACAGAGCATTTGTTTGCGGTTCTAATTGAGAGAATCTCTTTGGCTTGTTTGTAGCTGGGACATGTTTTCGAGGATGAGGGATGTAGTAAGGAACAGTTGGCGCACATGATACGGGAGCAGACATCTGGCGAGTGAGGTGGAAGATTACAAGACTCGCATTTGGTGTTCCCGTTATAACGTTTGGAAGTGTGGCCAAGGAGCTGGCAATTGCGACAGCGCATGGGGTTCGGTATGAATTCCGAGACTTTGGCATTGTAAAAACCAATTTCAATTGTTTTGGGGGGTCGGAAGAGGTCGAATGTGAATAACATCAAACCAGATGGTTTCGGCTTACCTTTGTCGTCAACCTTTGTGTATTTGTAGGCACTTGTAACACCTTGAACTTTCATCTCAGTAACTATCTCAGTTTCGGGGACATTAATCAAACATGGGGCATAGGCAATTCCTTTGGACTCGTTTAGGTGATCATGCAATTTAACTTCTACCGGGCACACATTTGCTAAATTATTTACCTTAAGAAATCTTTCTGCAATTTTTTGTAATTTCGTTTTGATTAATAGGTTACCATCACGGAGTTGGGATATTTGGTCACATTCGGTGCTAATATTATCTATCGCTTTTTTGAGCAAGAAGGGACTGAGAGACGAGATGGGATTTTCTTTATTTTTTGAGATTATTATTATAAATTTAGGGTTATTAGAGTTGGATCTTATCGGCAAGGTAGAGAAATTGAGCAAAGAAGTAGGATTTGTTCTTTGTTTTTTATTTGGTTGAATCTCGAAAACAGGTTCTACGTCGAGATCCCTGTATCGATTAGTCCTATTTGGCCCGAGGGCCATATTAACAGGTGAGCAAGGCACTAGCTTAAAGAAAAAAAAGATTCACAAGGGAAAATGAGCGAGATAGCAACTAGTGGTACAACGGGGGTACCGGTTTGCACACTTGTAGCAAAAAAAAAATTAAGACACACAATGTACCGAGAACGAACTGATATGTTCAGAGGCTAGCCGGTGACTCTAATTACACTTTTATACATATGTAAATACTAAAACAATCTAACACAATCATTCCACTCATAAACAATTATTTTACCTTGCCTGTCTAAGATTTTGGAAATAGTTATTCGAAATCAAACAAATAATCACATTAGCGAAAAGAAATTGCTTAGCGCCTTTCAATCAGGTTTTAGCGTTAATTGAATGTCAATAGTTAATCAGAATTCTTGACCATAAAGGTGTGGAGTTCGACATGTAGTTCGACATGGAGTTCGATAATGTAACTATTCTATTCGTATATATGTCGGTTTTCGAAAACTTGAGTAATAAACCAAATAGCATGTACCGCCTTGTTTTTCCTGAATAGCCGAATAGTCTCACTCGTTTTAATAACATTTTCATAAAAATCGCCTCAGACACTGGGAAGAAAGTAGTATTTGAACCGTCTGGCGGTGAAGTCGCATAACATTTCAGTAAATTTGTTAAGTTACAGAAATTATTCCAAATATTCATGCTAACTGAGAATTTGAGAATAAAATGCAAAAGTGTAATAAGTGCAGAAAATCACTGCGTGAAGAAACGGACGTATAATGTGCTGGTGTTTGTGGAAAAATTGTTCATACTGGGTTAAAGTGTAGTGGCATAGACAGCTATACCGCAGTACCAAATTTATACTTAAAAAGTATGGTACTTAGTTTTTCATACAAAAATAGAATCTATCTTATTTGCCTGATTTTAATAGAATTTTTGTCATTGTCAACTTTCCAATTTTCATTGTTGGCTAACAATTAAAAATTTAAAAAAAATCGTCTTGGGACATCTCTGTCACGTCGTAGACTTTTCCCGTTTTCACTACTCTTTTGGTTTTTAGTTCTATAAACTTCCAACTACAATATATGTATGTATCATATATACCTTACGGTTTCAGCACGTTGTCTATCGTATGCTGAAAGATTGTCGGCTCCTTCTTTAGGCCAAAGGATAATCTCAAAAACTCATACTACCGTTTGTCCGCATAGTGCAGAGAAAGACATTGTTTGATCTCTTGCTAGTTATTATCAAAAATGTTATAGGAGATTAGAGCAGCATCTGCAGGGCCCCTAACCTTCTGCCGGATATGCTGCAGGATAGCTCTGTATATAGGTTTTGATTTCACTATCTCGAAATCCTTCAGGATTACCTCCACAAAGTGTACGCAGAACACGTAATGCGTGGGACTCCCATTGAAAACGAGGAGCACTTTTACGCAATTAGGGAGTCTGCTGATGTCTCTTAAATCCGATACCGTTAGTCTGCATAAAATGTTGAACTTCACTGAGAGCAATAATCACAGGAAAATATTCACATATGACCTTTGTCACTTGTAGATTTACAAGTGACAACAGAACAAATTTACAAATTTTCATTTTTACAATAATTTCTTATGAATTTATTTCGAACACACAATCAATAATTTTTAATTTCCATTACGAAATGACATTGAGAACAATTTTTTATATTTTTCTTTCTTTGCTATTGGTATTTGTTTTTATATATATATGTTTAAAGATAAAATCACAATGGGATCTACCATTAGAAGATTTACGTATTCCATACAAAATTTCAAAATTTTACTAATCGCAATCAGAATTATCTGATCCATCGGCACGGTTAACACTACTCGATTTGTTCGTAATTATTTATCCTCTTATTTGCTTTTCTTTTTTTTAATGCTAGGAAAGATTCTCACTCGCACTAGGCAGAATTTCACGTCACGGTTTTTTGTATTTCAAAAATGTTCAAAAAAGTATTTAAGTTCTGAAGAGGAGAACAAAAAAAAATTATTTAGAGAAACTGCCCCTGGAAGGTTCGTGTAAATCCCTTTCAGTCGCTAAATTTGAAAGTTGAAGGCAACCTACTCGCGGCACGAATTCCTTCACAATTGATTCCCCTTATCTAGGCGATCTCCGTGTATGTTCTCATGGTGATGCCGAAATTCGTTATATAGCGAGTCAGCTACGTTCACTCTATAGAGCGTACTAAGTAGCGTCCTGTAAGTTAGGTAATTGGGTGCCAGTGTTGATAGGGTTGTCAACAGCTCACTTAGACCACAAAGAGTCCATTGTGCCCAATATTTAGAACCCTGGGAACCTAAAAATTTCAATGTTCGACCGTTAGGCTAAACCACCCAGATAAATATATGAATCTCAGGAGTTTTCTTAGCTCAGTTCTACCTAGCTCATCCAGCTCTGAAAAGAAGTATGTGCCAAAAGCACGGTTTCTTTTGCTGGCCAGAGCTGGACAGTCACAGAGGAGATGAAGAACGGATTCTATTTCCTCTTCATCCCTGCAGCGTCGGCAGTAGTCGTTATGAGGTAACCCTAGCCGTGCTGCGTGATAACCTATCACACAGTGTCCTATCACGACCCTAACAGCTATGCGGATATTCGACTTAGTTCTATAAGATTGATATATCTCTTTTTGTCGTAGACTGGCTATTATGTATGAACGAAGTGTTTTCGCCATATGCGCTCTTTCTCTCTACTCTCCATCTTTCAAGTGGCAGTTGAATCGCGACCGTCAATGGACTAACTGACATATGAATTAATGAGAGATAACAATTGTTAGAGTTATTAATTTAGTGCTTTGTAACAATCATATATTTATATAGGCGGTTGAGTTGTGTTATTTGTGTTTTGTTGTATGATTAATTGGTTTGGTATGATTAGGTTGTTAAGATTTTGACTCCGCTGCCCCGATGTTGAACCATCCATGCTCCCTGAGGAGCACGGACGATTCAATTCCGGACCAGCAGAGTCGTAAGCTTGGGCGTCAGTATTAGTATTACATGTTGACATCATCATTCGTGTCTGAATTGAAGTCATTGTTTTTTTGGAAAACTGGTTGTGTCTCTTTTGGTAAAGACGATTCAGAGAGTATTCAGAGGTGTTTGATGAGGTTTGAGTTAAGGCTAGGTGTCAGTTGTGTGCTATGGGCTGGGTTTGAGAGAAGTTGTGGGTGTGAATACATTAAGGTTGTGGAGGGGGGGTTAGAGATGTGGGTGTTTGGGTGGGCTATTGGTGCTTGTTGTTTAGAGTTAGATGGAGTTCCTTGAAAGTTTGTTTTATTTGGCTGCTCTGTGTCGGAGCGTGTGAGTGGTTTGTGTAAAGAGTTATTGTTGTTGATTTCTGTTGGTTTATTTTTTGTTGAGTTATTCGTAGGTGAGTTAGTTGTTAGAGACGGTATTTTGATAGTTGGTTTTACTGGTGGGGTTTGGGGGTTGGGCGCTTTAGGTCCAGATGTTATGAGATCGCTATGTTGCGTTTGATTATTATACTTGACTTTTTCAGCAAATGATCCAAGAGGGGCTGGTGTTGGGGAGGGGTTTTGTTCTTTATAAATTCGTTTTGCTTCTCCAACAGAGCATTTGTTTGCGGTTCTAATTGAGAGAATCTCTTTGGCTTGTTTGTAGCTGGGACATGTTTTCGAGGATGAGGGATGTAGTAAGGAACAGTTGGCGCACATGATACGGGAGCAGACATCTGGCGAGTGAGGTGGAAGATTACAAGACTCGCATTTGGTGTTCCCGTTATAACGTTTGGAAGTGTGGCCAAGGAGCTGGCAATTGCGACAGCGCATGGGGTTCGGTATGAATTCCGAGACTTTGGCATTGTAAAAACCAATTTCAATTGTTTTGGGGGGTCGGAAGAGGTCGAATGTGAATAACATCAAACCAGATGGTTTCGGCTTACCTTTGTCGTCAACCTTTGTGTATTTGTAGGCACTTGTAACACCTTGAACTTTCATCTCAGTAACTATCTCAGTTTCGGGGACATTAATCAAACATGGGGCATAGGCAATTCCTTTGGACTCGTTTAGGTGATCATGCAATTTAACTTCTACCGGGCACACATTTGCTAAATTATTTACCTTAAGAAATCTTTCTGCAATTTTTTGTGATTTCGTTTTGATTAATAGGTTACCATCACGGAGTTGGGATATTTGGTCACATTCGGTGCTAATATTATCTATCGCTTTTTTGAGCAAGAAGGGACTGAGAGACGAGATGGGATTTTCTTTATTTTTTGAGATTATTATTATAAATTTAGGGTTATTAGAGTTGGATCTTATCGGCAAGGTAGAGAAATTGAGCAAAGAAGTAGGATTTGTTCTTTGTTTTTTATTTGGTTGAATCTCGAAAACAGGTTCTACGTCGAGATCCCTGTATCGATTAGTCCTATTTGGCCCGAGGGCCATATTAACAGGTGAGCAAGGCACTAGCTTAAAGAAAAAAAAGATTCACAAGGGAAAATGAGCGAGATAGCAACTAGTGGTACAACGGGGGTACCGGTTTGCACACTTGTAGCAAAAAAAAAATTAAGACACACAATGTACCGAGAACGAACTGATATGTTCAGAGGCTAGCCGGTGACTCTAATTACACTTTTATACATATGTATATACTAAAACAATCTAACATAATCATTCCACTCATAAACAATTATTTTACCTTGCCTGTCTAAGATTTTGGAAATAGTTATTCGAAATCAAACAAATAATCACATTAGCGAAAAGAAATTGCTTAGCGCCTTTCAATCAGGTTTTAGCGTTAATTGAATGTCAATAGTTAATCAGAATTCTTGACCATAAAGGTGTGGAGTTCGACATGTAGTTCGACATGGAGTTCGATAATGTAACTATTCTATTCGTATATATGTCGGTTTTCGAAAACTTGAGTAATAAACCAAATAGCATGTACCGCCTTGTTTTTCCTGAATAGCCGAATAGTCTCACTCGTTTTAATAACATTTTCATAAAAATCGCCTCAGACACTGGGAAGAAAGTAGTATTTGAACCGTCTGGCGGTGAAGTCGCATAACATTTCAGTAAATTTGTTAAGTTACAGAAATTATTCCAAATATTCATGCTAACTGAGAATTTGAGAATAAAATGCAAAAGTGTAATAAGTGCAGAAAATCACTGCGTGAAGAAACGGACGTATAATGTGCTGGTGTTTGTGGAAAAATTGTTCATACTGGGTTAAAGTGTAGTGGCATAGACAGCTATACCGCAGTACCAAATTTATACTTAAAAAGTATGGTACTTAGTTTTTCATACAAAAATAGAATCTATCTTATTTGCCTGATTTTAATAGAATTTTTGTCATTGTCAACTTTCCAATTTTCATTGTTGGCTAACAATTAAAAATTTAAAAAAAATCGTCTTGGGACATCTCTGTCACGTCGTAGACTTTTCCCGTTTTCACTACTCTTTTGGTTTTTAGTTCTATAAACTTCCAACTACAATATATGTATGTATCATATATACCTTACGGTTTCAGCACGTTGTCTATCGTATGCTGAAAGATTGTCGGCTCCTTCTTTAGGCCAAAGGATAATCTCAAAAACTCATACTACCGTTTGTCCGCATAGTGCAGAGAAAGACATTGTTTGATCTCTTGCTAGTTATTATCAAAAATGTTATAGGAGATTAGAGCAGCATCTGCAGGGCCCCTAACCTTCTGCCGGATATGCTGCAGGATAGCTCTGTATATAGGTTTTGATTTCACTATCTCGAAATCCTTCAGGATTACCTCCACAAAGTGTACGCAGAACACGTAATGCGTGGGACTCCCATTGAAAACGAGGAGCACTTTTACGCAATTAGGGAGTCTGCTGATGTCTCTTAAATCCGATACCGTTAGTCTGCATAAAATGTTGAACTTCACTGAGAGCAATAATCACAGGAAAATATTCACATATGACCTTTGTCACTTGTAGATTTACAAGTGACAACAGAACAAATTTACAAATTTTCATTTTTACAATAATTTCTTATGAATTTATTTCGAACACACAATCAATAATTTTTAATTTCCATTACGAAATGACATTGAGAACAATTTTTTATATTTTTCTTTCTTTGCTATTGGTATTTGTTTTTATATATATATATGTTTAAAGATAAAATCACAATGGGATCTACCATAAGAAGATTTACGTATTCCATACAAAATTTCAAAATTTTACTAATCGCAATCAGAATTATCTGATCCATCGGCACGGTTAACACTACTCGATTTGTTCGTAATTATTTATCCTCTTATTTGCTTTTCTTTTTTTTAATGCTAGGAAAGATTCTCACTCGCACTAGGCAGAATTTCACGTCACGGTTTTTTGTATTTCAAAAATGTTCAAAAAAGTATTTAAGTTCTGAAGAGGAGAACAAAAAAAAATTATTTAGAGAAACTGCCCCTGGAAGGTTCGTGTAAATCCCTTTCAGTCGCTAAATTTGAAAGTTGAAGGCAACCTACTCGCGGCACGAATTCCTTCACAATTGATTCCCCTTATCTAGGCGATCTCCGTGTATGTTCTCATGGTGATGCCGAAATTCGTTATATAGCGAGTCAGCTACGTTCACTCTATAGAGCGTACTAAGTAGCGTCCTGTAAGTTAGGTAATTGGGTGCCAGTGTTGATAGGGTTGTCAACAGCTCACTTAGACCACAAAGAGTCCATTGTGCCCAATATTTAGAACCCTGGGAACCTAAAAATTTCAATGTTCGACCGTTAGGCTAAACCACCCAGATAAATATATGAATCTCAGGAGTTTTCTTAGCTCAGTGCTACCTAGCTCATCCAGCTCTGAAAAGAAGTATGTGCCAAAAGCACGGTTTCTTTTGCTGGCCAGAGCTGGACAGTCACACAGGAGATGAAGAACGGATTCTATTTCCTCTTCATCCCTGCAGCGTCGGCAGTAGTCGTTATGAGGTAACCCTAGCCGTGCTGCGTGATAACCTATCACACAGTGTCCTATCACGACCCTAACAGCTATGCGGATATTCGACTTAGTTCTATAAGATTGATATATCTCTTTTTGTCGTAGACTGGCTATTATGTATGAACGAAGTGCTTTCGCCATATGCGCTCTTTCTCTCTACTCTCCATCTTTCAAGTGGCAGTTGAATCGCGACCGTCAATGGACTAACTGACATATGAATTAATGAGAGATAACAATTGTTAGAGTTATTAATTTAGTGCCTTGTAACAATCATATATTTATATTAAAATAAAGTATAATTGAATTGAAGTTGTGTATATATAAAAATGGCGTAGTCGGTAGGATTAAACATCCACAAACATTTTATTATATATGCAAGAACTCTAGCAAAGATTATTGGTAATTTTTTCAACTCGTGTCGGTCGTATTTTGAACCGTTACATCGTGCCACTAAACAAATCTCTTTCCAACCGCACGTGTGTGTGTTAGTTGCGGTACAGTTGCACTTTATACTCGTAGATGCCACCCAAGGCAGACTCCGTTAAATCTGAAACAACGGAATCAGGTCAAACGCTTATCACGTCGCCCAGTGTAATTCATTACAGAATGTCGGCAATTGGCAACCTGGAGCCTTTCGACATGACTCGCCCCGAGAACTGGACATCGTATTATTCCAGGTTTGAGCTGTTTTTACTAGCCAATGATGTGCAGAGAGCAGATCGTCAGAAGGCTACATTTTTAACATTAGCTGGGGCTCAGCTATACGATCTCCTGTCATCATTGGCGTCTCCTAAGAAGGTGAGTGAAATGCCTCTAGTTGATATTAAGTTCGCGTTGACTAATCATTTTTCTCCTCGCCCTTCGGAAATCGCGTCATTTTACAAGTTCCACAAACATTTCGGATTCGGATTTTCGGATTATGTGGCGGCTTTACGGAAATTAACCGTCGATTGCAACTTTGGCACTGTTTTGGATCGTATGCTTCGCTATCGTCTAGTTTGTGGCTTACGTGACGAGGCACTTCAGCGAAATCTACTCGCCGAAACCGATCTGCAGCTACAGAAGGTAATTGAGCGCGCTACCACAGCCGAGAGAGCTTCGAAAGACGTCCTCGAAATTCGTCATCCTGACCAGGTTCATTACATCGTAAAGCGTGACAACAATCAACCTCAGCATCACAACAAAGTTCCTAATTTCCGCGACCACATGAAATTCAAGCCATGCAATGGTTGTGGAGGACAACACCCTCAATCTCAGTGGGCATACTTAGAGACAATCTGCTCAACATGTGGAACTAAGGGGCACCTACAACGTGTTTGTCGTTCCGGAACCTCATCTGCATCCAACGCAACTCAGAAGAGGACATCCAACACCCCACGTCGAATAAAGAAATCGAAATAAAAATCGACTAATCAAATATCACCACTACTGCATTTAAAAAAGTCAACCACTATCATGATTAATAACCGCCCTTGTAAATTCGAGATCGATTCAGGTTCGAATTTCACCTCAATGTCATCGCGAGCTTTCGATTATGTATGGCCAACCAAAAAACCGGCCATTCACAATTGTGATTTGCAGCTCATGGACTTCCAGCGCAATCACATTCCAATCAACGGCGTGTTTGACGTAAACATCTCCTACAATAATAAAAATATTACTGACCTTCCAATCGTTATTGTAGATGGTGATCGGTCGAATGTTATAGGATGCAACTGGTTCGGGCCTCTCGGCATTAGCATCCAAGGGGTCAACTTTATGGAGAAGGCATCATCTATTCAGGAATTTCTCCCAAAGTTCCAGCACTTATTCAACGATGAGCTAGGACGACTCACAGGGAAGCCGGTAAAACTTCAAATCGATCCAACAGTTCAACCGATTCGCTACCCTCCACGTCGGATTCCTTTGGCAACAAGGGGACTCGTCGAAGCAGAACTGGATCGACTGTGCACTCAAAGGATTCTTGAACCGATCGAATACTCTGAATGGGCCACTCCCATCGCGCCCGTTCAAAAAAATGATGGTTCAATTCGAATATGCGGGGACTACAAATCGACACTTAACAAGGCACTTAAACCACATTGTTTTCAAATACCTGCCATCAGCACGCTCCTCTCGTCGATAGAGGGTGGAAGTCTTTTTGCCAAGCTTGATCTGGCGCAAGGGTACCAGCAATTGTCTGTGGACAAACAGTCATCTCTTCTTCAGACAATCGTAACCCATAAAGGCACTTTCAGAGTGACAAGACTACAATTTGGAATTTCATCTGCCCCAGGTATTTTTCAGAATTTTATTGAGACTCTCCTTCGAAATATTCCAGGAGTTTTGCCGTATTTTGATGACATCGCTGTAATGGGTAAAACAGAAGCAGAACTTTCTGAACGTCTAGCTCAAGTTCTCACCCGTTTTGACAGATCGGGCTTTTGACTTCGGAAAGATAAATGCAATTTCGACGTGTCAACCATTGAGTTTCTGGGGTTCAAGCTGGACTCACTTGGAATCAGGCCATCACCAGGGAAACTCAAAGCCATTCAAAACGCACCAGCTCCTGTCGACAAGAAACAATTGCAGGCGTTTCTCGGCCTCCTGAACTTTTATCATTCGTTTTTACCTCACAAAGCAACAATAGCTGAGCCATTACATCGCCTTCTCGATAAAAATTCCAAATTTATATGGACAACAAAACATCAGCAAGCTTTCGACAGCCTAAAAAAAACTAGTTATTTCCGATCGAGTTCTGGTGCATTATGATGAAGAACTTCCTGTTGTAGTCGTTTGCGATGCATCTCCCTATGGAATTGGAACCGTAATCAGTCACCGTATGGCCGATGGAGCCGAGAAACCTATAGCATTTTACTCCAGAACGTTATCAAAGACGGAGAGGAACTACACACAAATCGATAGAGAAGCGGTTGCACTAGTGCCCGGTGTGAAGAAGTTCCATAATTATTTGCACGGGAGAAAGTTTGAGCTCGTGACTGATCATCGCCCTCTATTGGGTATATTTTGCCCAACAAAGCCGGTAATATCCAACCAAATGCTCCGTCGATGTATTTACTTGAACGCGTACGATTTCGATTTCATACACCGTCCTGGTCACAAAATGGAAAATGCGGATATTTTGAGTCGCTGTCCAATCGTTTTTGAAAATCCATCAGAAGATGACAACGATGCTCGCCAGACCAGTTCTCAGTGCTAAACAAATCGCTACGCAAACATCCAAAAACTCTGACTTAGCAAAGGTGCTCAGTTGGGCGTTAAGGGGGTGGCCAGATAAAGTAGCTCGGATTGATAAGCTGTACCCATTCTATTCGAATGGAAATTACAGCACTTAAAGGTTGTCTTTTGTGGGGAAATCGTACAATCATACCGCCAGAAAGTCGTCACATTATTCTCAATGCTTTACACACCGGTCATCCAGGCATCGTCAAAATGAAGGCATTGGCTCGGAGCTACATTTGGTGGCCAGACATGGAATCAGATATAGAACGCGTAGTCAAGCAATGTACACCGTGCCAGGAAACACGTCATGAAAATGCGCACGGACCGATTCATTTTTGGGAAACGACAAAGACTCCGTGGTCCCGGCTCCACATCGATTTTGCCGGACCTTTCCAAGGAAAGTTGTTCTTCATCGCCGTGGACTCGTTTTCCAAGTGGCTGGAAGTATTCGTGGTCAAGTCGACCTCATCACTGTCTGCCATCAAGCCACTACGTTCGCTGTTCGCAACGCACGGATTACCGGATGCTATTGTGTCCGACAACGGGACAGCGTTTACATCCGAAGAATTTAAGACGTTCCTTCAAGACAATCTAATTCGCCATATCCGTTGTGCTCCGTTTCATCCTTCCTCAAATGGAGAGGCAGAGCGAATGATGCAGACAACTAAAAACTTTTTTAAAAAGATGCCGGAAAAGGTTGACATAGATTTAAAGCTAGCTCGTTTCTTATTCAATCAACATATTACACCACATACCTCAACGGGTCGAAGCAACTATCGAATCACAATCGGGACCGGTTTCATATACAGTGCGACTAAATGACCGGAAAGTAATCAAACGCCACCTAGATCAGATTCGTAATCGGCATACAGCTATGGGGTTGGATTTTGAAGACCAGCATTCAGAGTTTTCATCAGACTCCAACAATACTTTTAAAGAGGACTCAATTGCATCCCGTCGGTCATCACTGTCAATGCCCCAGCTGATGTCTTCCGCAATAATCATATCCACAGCTTGTTTTATTGCAGCAATTTCGGCTTGGAAGACACTGCAACCATCGTTAAGTCTAAACGAGCGATGTATATTTCGAGGCTCACAGTAGACGCCCGCACCAGTACCGGCAGTCATTTTGGATCCGTCGGTAAAGATGGCCAGTTCGTTCTCGACACAGACTCTTCCCTCATTCTCAAGTGGAAGAAGATTCAGTATTATTTCCAGAGCTGGTGTCGGTGTTGATCTCATTGATCCCGTCACCCCCAGACAACCTGCCCGTTGAATCTCTGTAACGCTTTCAAGTTGGTATTTCTGCTCGAGCATTTTTCACCAGACAATCGAACCATAGGTCAAAATGGGTCCTACTATCGCAGTGTGTAGCCAGTGTACCACTTTAGGCTTGAAACCCCAAGATTTCCCGAAGACTCTTCTGCATGCAAATAGTGCAACATATGCCATCTTGATTCGATTGTCAATATTAGCTTTCCAGTTTAATTTGGAATCCAATATTACGCCGAGATATTTTGCAGTTACTTGAGGTATCAGCTCGACACCATTCATACGAGGTTAATAGTATTCTGGTATCGATCTTCTCCTCGTAAATAGCATTAACTCGGTTTTCACCGGATTCACTTCCAGATCCCTGCTCTTGACCCAGTTATTCACTAGTTTTAATGCTTATGAGTCGCTCGCTGAGTACCGGGAGGAACTTTCTGGATACCAAGATGGCAACATCATCGGCATAGGCCGCTACGTTGAAACCATTCCTTTCAAGTATCCTCGTCCACTACTAGAAGCCATAAGATTGGTGCTTTCTTCCTTTTATGCCCCTTAGTGTGGAGTTGATTATGCGGATTAGTTCAATTCACCTGCATATACCCGAGTATATTTGGGCCCTGCGCAGACTGTCCACTTCGGTACTTACATTAGCCCTTTCGATGTCAAGGAATGCACCCATCGTGTATTCCTTCACTTGAAGAGTGTTTTCTATGGTGAAAATCAGTATCCACTGAGTTTAATTTTTTTTTTTTTTTTTTTTTTTTTTTTTTTTTTTTTTTTTTTTTTTTTTTTTTTTTTTTCGAGGGTAGGTAAAAAATCTTCATGAAGACACTATAAGGATCGGTAGCGCGTGCTCATAGTAGTGTGAGATTTTTACTCACTAAAAAAACCTCCCTTCGTGACAAATTTCTTTGATTACATACTACAACTAAGTTTTGACTTATCCAGCAGTTTTTCTTTCACGTATTGAGATCGTTTGGCAGGTCCCTTTCCATTGAAAGTTCCTGCTTGTTCCGCAAATTAGGCGCGGTTTCTTGCTATCGCGTTAAATCGAAAGGTTTAGTCCTTTGTAGACGACGCAGTAGATTCCTCTCATCTAGAATTCGAAGGACTTCATTGTTAACGTGTCCTTGTAATCTGTCTTTATGCTTACGCGCGAAGTTTTTGATTTCATATTCGACTGTCGCAATTCCTAAATCTCTATGGATATCGCTATTTCTAATAAACCAAGGTGCATTAACTATTGATCTTAGCACTTTATTTTCAAAATTTTGTAAAATATTGACATTACTTATTTTGGTACAACCCCAAAGTTGTATTCCATATGTCCATATCGGCTTTAGCACTTGCTTGTATAAAAGCAGTTTGTTCTCTACATTAAGCTTGGAATGTTTTCCAAGTAACCAGTACATTTCTCTGTATTTGGTTTCGAGTTCTTTACGTTTTTTCTTCACGTGCGATTTCCACTTCAGCTTAGCATCAAGTGTCATTCCAAGATACTTAGCCTCGTTTGCAAACGGAATTTGAACCGAGTTTGAAAAGATGGGCAAATTATTTATTTTCTTATAAGTAAAATTGACATGAACAGATTTGTTTTCGTTTAAAGCTAGTCGCCAAATCTTTGTCCATTCATTTACTTTATTCAATGCTTCTTGCAATTTTTCAGTCGATTCTTCGATCGTTTTACCCGTTGCCAGGATGGCAGTGTCGTCGGCAAATGTAGCTAATACGGTGCCTTCTTCTTGCGGTATATCGCGAGTATATAATAGGTACAAAATCGGTCCAAGGACACTTCTCTGCGGCACCCCAGCCCTTATTTCTTTAAATTCCGAATATTCGTTTCCGTGTTTGACTCGGAAAAGTCGATTCGTCAAGTATTTTTCTAGAATATTATATAAGTGTTCCGGCAGAACTTGTCGTAATTTATATTTCAAGCCTTCATGCCAGACCTTGTCAAAAGCTTGAGAAACATCAAGGAATATGCTCGAGCAAATCTTTTTTTCTTCGTAAGCTTTTTCAATTAAATCAGTTATTCTATGCACTTGGTCTATTGTTGAGTGCTTGGTTCTAAACCCGAACTGGTGATTGGGAATAAGAGATCCTTCTTCTATAACCGGCTGTAATCGCTTAAGTACTATTCTTTCGAAAACTTTAGACATAATCGGCAGCAGCGAAATAGGTCTATACGATTTTTTATCATTCGGTGGTTTTCCTGGCTTCAGAATCATTATTACTTCCGCGACTTTCCATTGACTCGGAACATATTCTAATCTTATCGCTGCGTTTATAATGTAAAGAAACTTAACTAACGCTTTTCTAGGTAACAATTTAAGAAGCTCTCCTGTGATTAGGTCGTATCCAGGAGCTTTATTCGGTTTCAGTTTCTTTATTTCTTGTTGAAGTTCGGTCAGCCTTGCATTTCTTACTATGTAATTGTGAAATGCTATATCCGACGCATTATCATTTCCAGCAAGCGCTTGCCCATCAAATGGTTTAAATGTTTCTTCTAAATGGGCGGCAAAGACTTCTGCTTTGTCTTTATCATTCTTGGCCCATTCGTTGTCATTTTTCTTGATTGGGGCCGCTTGTATTTTCGGTTTTTTAATGCCTTTTATAGCTTTCCAGAGCGAATAATTGGAATCTTTGTCCGCTGTTAAGCTTTCAATGCTGGTTTGTATTGTCCGGTTTTTAAAATCAATAATGGCCTTTTTTAGCAAGTTACACAAGCGATTCAAATGCGATTTATGTTGCGGAGCACGAGTTTGTTGCCATTTTTTACGCGCTTTTCTCTTCTCCCTTACCATTTCTTTTATTTCCGGTGGATATTTTTGGGCATGATTGATTGGCGTTTTCCTTTGATAGGGAGTATTTTTCCACGCGGCGCGCTGCAGAACTTCAACAAAACGATCAATTTCGATTTCGAGTTCAGAAAACGTCCTAAGTGATACTCTCAGTTCGGTATGTTCTTCAACGTCTTTTTTAAAGCCTTCCCAATCAGTTTTTCTGCTAGTTAGTCTAGCAGGTACATCTTTTTTAATTAGGCGTTCGCTCATCGTTAGAATGATAGGGGAATGATCGGAAGAGAGATCAAAACTTTCATCAATTTTAATACATTTGTCTCGTATTCCTTTTACAACAAAGAAATCGATCAGATCGGGTATTTTGTTGTTATCAGTCGGCCAATATGTTGGTTTACCAGTCGAGTGAAAGTCGCATCTGTGTTGCATGCAGGCGTTGTAAAGTGCTCTGCCTTTTTGTGAGACACATCTTGAACCCCAGAAGGTGTGTTTTGCATTAAAATCACCGCCAATAATAAAATTCGGTCCAAGAGAGTTGAAAATATTTGTAAAATCATTTTTTTCAAGCCTGCAACGCAGTGGACAATAAATAGACGAGACATTGAAAGAGTAATGTCCATTTTTCACGCGTACAGTGCTCACTTGCATTGTTTCAAGCTCTATCATAATCTCTTCAGAGTGTTCGATGCAATCTTTTATGATTAAAGACGATCCGCCTCTGGCTCTTTCCGACGGGTGATAAGCGTGATAGGTACTGTATCCAGTAATGTTTACACGCGATAGTTTCGTCAGGTGAGTTTCACAGATCAAACATATGTCAATGTCATTTTCCCGTAGAAATATTTCTAGCTCTTCTAGTCTTTGTATGAGACCGTTGGCGTTCCATGCAACAATTTTAAGAAGTTTCGTCATGTTCGTTTTGAAATGCTCCTATTGTTAAGCTTATATTCAAGCTTCTCCAACCTGTCGACAATTAGCGTGTTTGTTTTTGTTTGCTCCTCAAGCCTCGCAAGGATAATAGAAAAGACGTGAGATACGGGGTTTTCCGAATTATCAGTGTTCGTTTTTATTGATGTTGATGCTTGAGCACGCGTCTGCATGTCAGAATCTGATGGCTTTTCTTTAGGCGCTTTTACCTTAACGCGGTGTGGAATTTGATCGGTGTTTGATGTCGCAGCTTGAGCGTACGTAAGCGCGCCAGGGTCGGCTTGGTTGTCTCTAGTCACCTTTCTTGCAGCCGTTTTCGACTTTTTCTTATTTACCGGTTTTGAGGGTGGGTTTTCCGGCTTCATAAGTCGATCTCTTCTTTTTTGTAATTCTTTGGCTACTTCACAGCCTCTGTAATTAGCCGGATGCTTACCATTGCAGTTAATACACGCTGCAGGGGTTTTTTTGTTTACACCACACTCTTGACTAAGATGTTTACCGGCGCATTTGACACATCGCGGTTCTTTTCGGCAATATGTTTGCGTATGGTTGAATCCTTGGCATCGCTTGCACTGAGGTATCAACCTTGTATTCTTGCGCATGGGTTCGATTTTGACTACGACATTCAGAATTGTTCTTATTTCGTAAATCTTTTCTAAACTCTCAGCCTTATCAAAGGTTAGCATAAAAAGAGGAAGCTCGCGCTTAACCATCGTTTCCTCGCCTTCCAATTTTTGCTTTTCCCGTTTAATTAAGTTTACCGCATCGACGATTTTAAAGTTTTTGTTCTTCAAATCGTGAACAACGTCTTCCTTTCGGCATGAGGCATGAAGTCCTCTAGCTACGACTCGTATCGGTCTTTCAGATTTATTTTCATAAGTATACCACTGGATTTTTTCAGTATTCAGTTTATTAGATACTGAGCGGTAACTGTCTGAGTCCTTTACGTTTACTTTCCATTTGTTGTTGTTGAGCGATGTTACTTCAAAATCGGATAGCAACAAAGGTTTGAGAAAAGAATGCAGTTTATTATAGTCTGCAATTCAGATCACGTATATTGGTGGCGGTGGTCGTACCTTATTTCGTGGATTTTCTTCGGCACGCGTGATTATTTTGTCAGGCTGTTCTTTACCTTCTCGTTTATTTTGCGTGTTTTCTTGCCTCGTTAGCATTTCTGGCGAAGAGCCAGCTTTTCGTTTTTTGACAGGCCGTTTTTTTAGAATCCAATTGGTTTCCCGACTTAGTTCTTCATCATCCGTTTTATAATCCGTGTTATCGGGGACGATTGAACTCGCAGCAGACTCATTACGAGGTTTCGATGTATCATTAAATGCTTTATTTTCTGCTTTAAGTACATTTAATTCCTTTCTTAGTTCTTCGCAGAGAAGTTCCATTTTACTTAGCCTGGTCCGGAGTTCCATATTTTCGTCCGTTAGGCTTTGAATTTTCGCTGAAGTCCGTTGTTCGTGCGCCGACACTATCGATGTCGCCGGACTTCTAGTTCCGCACGTTTTCATGGTAGATCTTGATGTTGGAGATCTAACTACCCTAGTACCTTTTTTAAAAGGGTCAGATGAACGCAATAAATGGCTCTCCCCAGAATCCGTAGAGCCGACCTCCGAAGAGGGTGGATTTTCCAGTGTACCTGGACTGCCACCTGGGGTATTAATATCTTTCGTTTTGTTCATTGCATGTTTTTGTATATGCCATACTCGGTATACGGAAGGTGGATTTTAGTCGCCTCTTACGACAGGCATGCCTACCTCGGGTATATTCTAACCCCTACCCGAAGGGGATTTCATTTTATGTACGCATTATGTGATTTCGATAAAAAGTTATCTCCAATCTCATCTTTGACGTGCATATCAATTAACCGTTGCAGTGTTTTCAATGAGAATGAAGATAGACTTATTGGTATGTAGTCCTTGGCATTAACGTGGTTTATTTTGCCTCCCTTTGGTATGAAAACCACTCTAAGCTCTCGCCAAGCTTTTGGAACATATCACAATCTGAGACACCAACCAAAAATGTACTTGAGCCATGGAATAATATATTCCCCCGATTCTTGTAATATACATAATAGGATGTGTCTCGTCACTGCCGGGTGCTTTGTATGGTGCAAACGATTTCAATCAAATTGTCTGTAGTTTCAGTCGGAGAGAACGTCCCTTCGGACAGTATAACTCTGCCTCTTCACAGCGAGGAAAATGACATTTCAAGAGAGCTTCAAGCGTATTCTCGTAAGAGTCTATTCAGCTGCCATGACAGTTCTTAATAGAAGACACTTGCAATGGAGCTTAGGTGAGAGCCTTCCTCAATCGAGCCGCCTATGTGGTGCATTCAATGGAATCATAAAAGCTTTTCCAGGAATTTTTCTTAGCGAATCTTATTTCCTTTTTGAGAAGCTTAACGTTTTCCTTATGTATTCACCACTCAATAGTTCCCTCTTTAGCGAGGTTCCAGCTAGCGTCCTGTATGAAAGGATTTGTAATACTCGTTCAGTGATAAAATAGGGAAACATTTTTGATAGGCCGGTCCCTGCTCGGGCGCCAGTTAACGTAACGCGAGTTACTTAAATAAAATAAAAACGCGAACCAGGAAGCTTGCGTCTCCTACCCACTGTTCGCTTGATTAAAAAAGAAATATCATTTCATATGTTACTATAATTTTCTTATATCTCGGTCGCGGTTGGCAACACCGTCCAGAGTCATCGGCTGTTACCAAAGTCAGTACTATAGGAAATATTCTATGATCGTATAAATAGTAAACCTTCTATAGTGAAACACATACTAGTGAAAAGAGCTTTTCAAACTGCATCGAAATACGCTCGAGCACATCTGAATTTATCCAGTGGTGGTCTACGGAGATAAGGTAGGAATTGCATTATTATTGTCTCATACTTGCATAGATATATATATACATACCGTCGCTGTCAAGTACATTGGAGAATAGGCGTGCCTTGTTCTTCTCTCTTGTTTGATTAGAGAGGTTACGGGAGCTTATCATGGAACCTCCTTACGTGATTCGACCTTTCTCATACACAAACCAACCGATCTCTTGAATACCGCCCAAAAGTATACAATAATAAATATATATATAGATACAAAAAATAAAAATAAAATAAATAAAATTCGAAAGCCTAGTTGGGTTGGCCGCACTCCTCCACCAGCAAATGGTCAAGGTGGCCAGCCAAGCAAAATGATTGATAATCCTAAAAATTCTGGCATTCAAGGTATGTCAACAAATACTGAAGATAATCTAAGTAATAATCTGAAGAAAATTCAAGAGCTAGAATCCCTCTGCGAGGAAATGAAAAGAGATATTTTACTGCTCAAGAAGGAAAATGAAAGGCTAAAAAAATCGCTAATGAACAAGCGAACTCAAAATCCAAATCTTCTCAAAGCCACGAATATGCTACAGATGAAGATGAGCTTAATTTTGAAACAGATTGGATTGTAAAAAAAGAAAAGGTAAAGCAAAAAAAGGAGAGCTGAATCTTCTCCAGAAGTAATAAACCAAAATTAACCGAAGATTTTAGAACAAAAAAAGGAGATAAAGTAATTCACGCAAATTAGAATTCAATATCGCGTCGTCCTCCACCTATCATGATCACTGGTGTAAGCACCTATCAGCAGATGTATACTGCTGTTGCTGAATGCGCTAAAAGTGATTTTGCGGCTAAACTGATAAACAACGATGTGTACAAAATTAACATGCCAGAAGTTGACGACTATAGAACAACAACTAAAATATTAACCAATAACAACATCTCTCAACAAGAAAGGCCAATCAGAGTTATGATGAAAAATCTACATCATTTCTGTGACCCTAATCTTATTACTTCAGACCTCATCAGGCAAGGTTTTCAAGCAATTGGGGCAGTCAATAAACTAAAATGGAAAACTAAAGAACCTATGGATATGTTCCTATTACCATTTAAATCTACAGAGGATATTAAAAGAATCTATGGTATACGACATATCTTGGGCTCGATAGTAAGCATTGAATCGATCAAACACTCAAATATTATCCCACAATGAAAGAACTGCCAAGCCTTTAATCACACAAAAAACTGTGCCAAGGCTCCGAAATGTGCCAAGGTTCCGAAATGTGTCAAGTGTCCTGCAAACACAAGACATCAGGCGAAGGATGTTAAACCTAAGTGCTGCAACTGCGGAGAAGCACACCCAGTATTGTAGCTAAATAATTGCAGAAAATCCGAAATAAATTGTCAGGCCCACAAACTAACACACAAACACTTAACACCCTTCCTAAAAAAGAAAACAAAAAAGTTCAGTCAAAGTCCGATGAACTTTCTAATGTAACCAGATTATTCACACATCCTTAAGGAAACTGGTTCTGGTCCCAAAGAAAATCTGACTCCAGATCTCCTTTCGAGAATACTAACTAGATTAGACCAGCTAGAATTGTTTAACAAATTTCTGATAGAACGGCTTGATAGACTAGAACTCACTCTAAATTAAATATGGCTAAACATCTAAGAATTATGCTATGGAACGAAAATTACTCCAAGAGTAAGATGAGTTACAACTTATCTTGGATACAGAAAAGATTGATGTCTGCTTAGTATCTGAAACTCATTTTACAAAGCAGTCATTTATCAAATTTCGAAACAATGATACGTACTATGCTCTACATCCAGCTAACAAATGTCGGGTGGAAGTGCTATAATAGTTAAAACAATAAATGAACACCACGAAGAGGATATATACAGTATAGATGAGTTTCAAGCTACAACTGTATCGGTAAGAACAAACAAAGAGTGGATATCCCTAACGGCTCTCTATGGCCCCCCTAAGCATAACATCTCATCCGAACAATACAAGCATCTTATTCAAAGACGGAAACGAAAATTCATTATGGGAGGAGATTTCAACGCTAAACACACCTACTGGGGATCTCGACTAATAACAAAAAAAAGGTCGTGAGCTATACAAAGCGGCTCAGGATATGGGATGTGAGTTCATATCTACTGGAAAGCCGACGTACTGGCCAACAGATCCAGATGAAATTCTAGATCTAGTTGACTTCTACGAGGTCAAAAAAATCTCAAAAAACTGCATGCACATTGAAGAAAGGTTTGAACTGAGTTCAGATCATTCTCCAATCATCCTAACCCTGAGCGATGACATCATCCTAAAAGAAAAAAACACAATCTTGGGAAACTACCGCACTGATTGGGCTCTTTTTAAACAGTTTCTGGATCAAGAGATCAACTTATCTACCCCCCTTAAAACTACTGCAGAACTTGAAGATGATGTTCTAAAATGCACCCAACAAATTCATCAAGCGGTCTGGAAATCAACTAAAGTCCTAAAAAGGAAAGTAGTTGGCCAAAACTTTCCCAAAGAAATATTAGAATTAGTAGCCAGAAAACGAAAACTTCGAGCTAAATGGCAACAAACTCGGGCTCCAATAGATAAAAGAAATCTCAATAGAATCTCCCAGCATCTTCGCCGTGTTATAAAAGAAATAAAATTGAGTCTATAAATAAGTATCTTAGAGAACTTACACACGATAAAAGTACTGACTATTCACTTTGGAAGACCACCAAACACCTAAACAGACCAATGGGGCTAAGTCATCCCATCAGAAAAAATGATAGACAGTGGACGAAAACGAATGCAGAGAAAACTACCTTATTCGCCGAGCATCTAACCACCACTTTTAAACCACATGCAAGCCAATGTAATATGGCGTACTATACGCGCAGCCAAGAAATCGAAGATATTCCACCAGTCTCTGTGTCTGAAGTTAAAAAGGAAATTAAGACAAGACTCAAGACGAAGAAAGCCCCAGGGTATGACCTTATTACAGGTGAAATTCTAAAACAACTTCCACACAAAGGTATGGTGAAACTTACCAACTTAATTCAAGCTGCAATCAGACTTTATCACGTTCCTTGTCACTGGAAAGTTGCTGAAGTGATCATGGTACCTAAACCTGGTAAATCACCGTATGACACAGCGTCCTATAGGCCCATATCCCTACTCCCAGTCATGTCAAAATTGTTTGAGAGCTTGCTTCTCAAACGCCTAAAACCAATCATTGAGCGTAAAAAACTTGTACCAAGTCACCAGTTTGGCTTTAGAGAAAGTCATTCAACTATAGACCAAGTTCATAGAATTACTGATGTCATAGAAAAGTCGCTGGAAGAGAACAAGGTTTGTTCTGCGTGTTTTTTGGACGTAGCTCAAGCCTTCGCCAAAGTCTGGTACGAAGGACTAGTGAAAAAACTGAAAAATATTCTACCAATTCAGTATTCCAAGTTACTTAATTTTTACTTGACACCTCGTTTCTTCAGAATTAAACAAAAAGATGCGTACTCTGAGCTAAGGGAAATAAAAGCGGGAGTTCCTCAGGGCAGCATCCTGGGTCCAACACTCTACCTTTTGTTCACCAATGATTTACCTACTCAACCAGATAGCATAATAGCTACATTCGCTGATGATACAGCGGTTTTGGCAGTCAGCAAAACGGCGGAAGAAGCAGCGAGAAAGCTACAGACAGCGATGAATGCCATTGAATTATGGACTAAAAAATGGCTCATAAAAATAAACGACGCAAAGTCCGTGCATGTTGATTTTACAAACAAAAGAATCAGGTAAATTCCGATATTCATCAACAACACACAAATTCCTTATGCCAACACCGCCAAATACAATATCTAGGAATAACCCTAGATGCAAAACTTCGTTGGAAAGAGCACGTCAAGAAAAAAAGACACGAAATCAACCTAAAACTAAAGAAAATGGACTGGCTCATTGGAAGACGGTCAGTCTTATCTATTCACAATAAACTCTTGCTCTACAAACGAATAATAAAACCAGTATGGACCTATGGCATCCAATTATGGGGGTGTGCTAAGGAAAGTATCATCAAAACCATTCAAAGGCTTCAAAACAAAGTACTGCGGCGCATTGTTAATGCACCATGGTACATTCGTAACGCAGACCTTCATCGTGACCTGAGGATGGAGACCGTATCTAGCGAGATTCAGAGGTATGCAACAGCTCACGCGAACAGACTGAGGCAGAACACAAATGAAGAGGCATCTAAACTCCTAAACCGAAGTGAGCAAGTTAGAAGACTCCAACGTACGTAGCCGCACGACCTAGTAGTGCAATAGACAAACTAGTGACTCCGATGGGCATCAACTAGTTTAATTATTTATTTACTTTTTCATTTTATTCATATGCAAGCTGCTTGTTAGTCTTATTGACTAGTTGTAGTGTCATGTAACAAAGAAATTGTTTATATAAAAAAAAATATATATATATAACTTGGTCGCGAGTACAAGATTACAGTACGTCCAGACTACGACTAACTTACCCAACTAAAATCCATCCCTTGGGTAGTCGCCGCTTCCAAGATTCAAGTTGCTGTCTCATCTAATTTGCCCGATATATGTACGCTTATCTGATTCAGTGTAAATGTAATAATATTCCGTTGCGTACATAAGAAACACTTAAAACTTACTAATAACTAAAAAATGGAAAAAATAATAAAAATAAAACTACACAAGTAACGGAGTGAGAAGAAGAACTTCTACTACGTTCCCTGTATCTCAATGTGAGATGGAGACAGATGAGCAGATCCTTTCATCCCCAGAAACTGCCGAACTGCGCCAGCCCATGACAAAAAAACAAACAAACTGCCCAGGCACAGAAAGTACCAGGCAACGCGGAAATAGCGGAGAATACCGTCAACAAGCAAAAACATGAACATTTCACTGGGGCTCAGAAAAGACGAATCGTAGCTATGATCAGAGACGGCATAGAACCCGAAGAGGCAAAAAACAAAGAGCGCGCCAGATACGCACATGTGAAACCTTCAACTTCAGGGCAACTCAGGAAGGCGACAGTCCTAAAAACACCAAAAGAAATAGGTTAACCGACAAATCGCCAAAGGATCAGGTACCCAAAAAGCACAAAATGTACCCAGAGCCACCTAAAGGCACAAGTACGGTTGTGCAAAAAAGAATCCTAACAGTTCGGGTAAGGCTCACGGAAAAATTGAGAAAAAATCACAAAAACCGAAATCTCAAAAAAAGGAAAAGAAAAAGGCTCCCAAATTCCACCCAGAAGCAATTAAAGCCTCAAGTGAAGTAAAAGTACAGAAACAGTCCTGGAAACGTCGTGAGGACGGGTGTCTCACAGTATCAACTACATACGTCAGGGGTATCCTATAGGAATGCTATGAAAAGGAAAAGAAAAAGGCTCCCAAATCCCACTCAGAAGCAATTAAAGCTTCAAATGGAGCAAAAGTACAGACACAATCCTGGAAACGTCGTGAGGACGGGTGTCTCACAGTATCAACCACATACATCAGGGGTATCCTATAGGAAAGCTATGGCCCAATGTAAAGTAGTCATAATGCACTCAATGCATCCTCTAGAAAGCTTTACAGTGCAACAAATGTAGCTGGTCAAAAATAGCCTACTAAAAGAAGTGGAAAATCCGACAACAACAGTCCACACCTCAAATTTGTCGCACTCTCACTTAGAGATAGCTGATCAGCAATCATTTGCCATAACAGAAGCCAAAAACTGCTGTCAAGGGAATAAAACCATTGCCAAATGCAAGTCTGCGCATTACTCAGGGAAGTAACATTCCCAAGTTTTCACATGCGTAACATATATCTCTGCTGGGGATGAAATGTCCAAGGAAATCTTGTTAGCCCGGATTGCAGAGTAAACACCGGCGCCTCCACGTCAGGATAGCGAGTCCTCAGGGCTACGAAAGAAAGAAGCGGTGGAGAAACAATAGCATTCTCTGTAGATGAGAGATCGAAGGACTACATCATCAAACAGAAATATTTCCAGCACTCCTACAACTTCACTCAGATTTGAGGATAAAGAGATTAGTGAAGCCAGCCGACAACACCAAGTCTGCAGCCTCTACTAAGAACAGAGCACCAGTTGTACATTCAAAGTTCAGTGCTCAGCAAAGACTAGTTGACGCTAAACAGTGGCTAAACTTGGAGCAGAAAAAACTCAAGAAACATGTCCGAACAAAAAGCAGATCACAACTGACACTAGCAGTCCAACCGAAGGGTCAAGAAAACCATGCCCAACGACCAAGGCGTCAGAAAATAAGGTCTCAACGCCAGAAGCATCAGAAGCCAACTCTTCGGCTTAACAAGCTATAAATGTTAGGAATTCTGTTAGCATTTCCCAGGAATAACTAAATCATTGAGTATTAGGAGCATCCAAATCGGGGGTTGTAAGCCAAATATTTAATAAGGATAACCTGAACATGACATTTATCTAGGAGTCGTATATATAAAAGGACCAGGTAAAAGGCCTTACAGATGTGGTACTTTACGATCTATAAGTGAAGGAAAACCCAGAGCCTGCATTTTAGTTAAAAATAATATGAGAATTATTCTCATCCCAGAATTCACTATAAAGGATCTGGGGTAGCGGTGACCAGGTGACGCCACCGAATTGGGCTTCTTGCCATTGAGGGAACTTACGGCCTATTGTCACCAAAGGAGGTACCAACTGGTTATTGGCTGCGACTTAAACGCTCACCCTACGATGTGGGGTAGTTCAAACATCAACAGAAGAGGTGAATCTCTTTTAGACTTAATTTACAACAAAAACATAGAAATTCTAAATACTGGTATTCTTTTACAAACAGAATTAGAGAAGAAGTCCTTGACATCACCCTATGCACCCGATTTATAAAAAAATTAATAAAGGACTGACACGTTTCATCAGAAACGTCAATGTCTGATCATCAACATATGTTTTTTGATTTAGACCTAGGCCATATAACTAGGAAACTTATAGGCTGCCAAGATCCACAGAATGGGACTCACACAGTCTAGAACTCATGAAAAATTTGGCTGGATGTAACATAAGAGATATTGATAGTCTAGAACTAACTTCTGAAAACCTAAATACAGCAATCACAAATTCTTACCATGGAGCATGGCCAGAAAAAAACAAGCAAGTGGCTTACACCATGGTGGAATAATAAACTCTCTAAATTAAGGGCTGAAACCAGAAAGCTTTTCAACAGAGCGAAACGCAATCCAGAATGGAAAACATATAACGAAACTCTCCCCAGATATAACCTGAAGATTAGAAGAGCTAAGCAAGAATCATGGAAGAGTTTTTGCAAGAATTTCTCTTATACTCGCAGTAGCTCCCATATCCACAGGATTATTTCTAAACAGAACATTTATCAGATGGTGTAACTGAAAAAAAAAGATGGTACATACGCGGAAATCGGTTTACAGACGCTAGAACTCTTAGCCGAAACGCACTTTCCAGGATCCTTCCTTGCTCCTATCTCCACAGATGATCTTCATCAGGTAAGGACCAATAGACCAACCAGAGAAGATTGGAAAAGATCTAAGGAAATTTTTCGTGAAGGTGAAATAAGATGGCAATAGACTCATTCCAACCTTTCAAAGCCCCAGGAAAAGACGGAATATTACCAGTACTCCTACAAAAAGGGCACCCCTTTCATAATACCAATACTGATTAACATCTTCAGAACCAGTTATGCATGGGGTCACATACCAAATAAATGGAAAGAGGTTATCGTAAATATATACCTAAGGTAGGTCGTAGGCTAACAAATCTACCATAATCGTATGGACCACCTTACCTCCTTCTTCTTCAAGACGACGGAGAAAATTCTGGATAGACATATCAGAGATGGGGCCCTTCATATGAACCCCTTTCATAAAAATCAATATGGCTATCAACCTGGGAAATCAACTACTCATGCTCTTCAGAACCTCACATCAAGAATTGATATATCACTTAGAGAAAAAGGGATAACGTAGGTTGCTTTCTCGATATCGAGGGTGTCTTTAACAACACCGAACACGCAAAAAAATACACAGATGTATCCAAAACACAGAAGTAGACAATACTACATGTAAATGGATAAAAAGATCGCTAGAAGACAGGAAAATAAAAACCAAACTAGGCAGCCTTAAACTCAGCATCACTGCTGCGAAAGGATGCCCTCAAGGAGGAGTTCTCTCCCCTTTACTATAGTCCATCGTAGTCAATGAACTGCTGGCAATACTCGACAACGATGGCTTTTATATCCAAGGGTAGGCAGATGACACTGCTATCCTAATCAGAGGTAAATTCGAAGAAACAATCTCGGATCACCTACAAGAAAAGTACCATAATTGCATTCACTAAGGAAGAAAGCTCGATATTCTCAGAAAACCCACATTATTTTGTCAAACAATAGAATTCTCAAAAGAAATTAAATTCCTCGGAGTAACCCTCGATGGAAAACTCACATGGAATTCTCACATTAATAAAGCCATAGGCAAAGCCAGGATCTCCCTGTGGACCAGCAGGTCTTCTCGGCGAGAACTGGCAACTAAATCCCAAAATGGCTCTATGGATGTACACTGCCATAGCGAGACCTACTGTCACATACGCATCATCCGTATGGTGGCAAAAAACCAAACAGTCAGGTTCAATAAATTACGTCATCCTAAATCTGCCACTACTTCGTCTTTATATCATGAAAAAGCTATGGTTAATGCCTATATGCTCATCACAGAGGAATACAAGATCTATTCATTCTGACCTTGTACAAAAAATCAAAAAGAATGAACTACTTGAAATAAGAATTTAACTTCAGCTACTACTTCAAAGTAACATTTCTAGATAGAAGTAACTGGGAACAGAATAAACCTAGAATTACTAGAGATTCTCATGTATGGTACACAGATGAATCCAAAACAGATTAAGGAGTTGGGCCCGGAGTATATGGACTGAGCATGAATACTTCAAAACAAGTATGGGACTGCCTTCAACTGTTCATAACATTAACCAGTACAAAGTTAATCTCATTTGGGTACCTGGCCACAGCGGTTGTAAAGGTAATGAAAAAGCTGATGAACTAGCTAGAAAAGGATCCGCATCAAACAGCATTCATCCGCATCAAAGTAGCATTCTGGTCAGAGATTCATATTGGCCGTATTCAGTTCGGTGGTAGGCATGGCAGTTGTAGCAGTTGTAGCAGTTGATGGCAGTCAATATTCCCAGCTAATAATTGATATACAAAAAGTATATCAGCGATATCGCGATGTGTTTCTAAGACTGAAGAAGATGTTGTATTAATAAATGTAGAAAATCAAGAAATCTTATATATCAGACTAACAATATCCTAATCCATACATTTGTAAATCTGTTGTAAGAACAGGATCTTATATATTAAATATAAGAAGAAGAAAAGAATTTGGAAATTTTTTTTTATTTCTTTTTTTTTGTCTTTTTAATAGTTGGGCAGTTTTTGCTAAAAATGAGTGAGATTTGGGACCACCACGTGTTGCTTAAAAATACTCCAAAAGTAGTTGTTCCCTTATTAAACTTTTGCAAAAACTTTGTAAATATATATGAAAGTCTGTGTATCCGACTTTAAATTATGTATGATTCAATGGATTCATATAGTCCGTTCTTAGTAAAATGAAAGAAGAAAGTTGTCAGTTTTTTACACATGACATTAACAGTGAAAATACATTTAACGTTGTTTTGTATGACTTAGGACATAATACAAGTGCATTCAAAAATTGATTAATAAAACTCGGACTAAAGTGTGAACAAACTACAATGAGAACTAAGTACTGTTAAATTAAAAGAATGGAGAAAAAATATAATTTAACATACCCAAGCAAATTTTGACCTTTCATCGTTAGCAAAAAAAAAAAAAAAAACAAATTGAGACTGTGCAGAAACTGTCAAATGTTTTTCCAAAGTGAGAACAATTTACGCTGCGTTTAAGATTATTTCTTCCCTTGTTACTTTTGTTTAAACTTTTCTCACAATCTGCAACTCAAATAATAGACAATGGCACACCATTTTTAATAATGCAGAAAAAAAAAAAACAAGTGAGCGTTTCTAAGTTCATGAAAATTGTATTTTATTTTTAGTGTCGGATTACACTTTCTATTTTCATTTCATCATTTGTGTGGATGAAAAGGATGCCCAAAGTGAGGTGGAAGAAATGCGAAAGAACATGTTAATCTCCAGTTTACATAGGAAACCCGAATTGATTGCGTTATATGTACATATTTTTGCATTTTTAAGTAGATTGTGCAAAATTCAAACAAAAATCACCGTAAAGGCCAGCAAATTAATTGTGAGAAATAAACCATTTTGTCTTCGAAATTTGAAGGTCAGCCCTACCAATTTCTAGAGAGTTGGAAAAGAAAAAGTAATCTAGTGTACAGCACGACATTGACATTGAAATGTTGACACCCAAACCTCGACCGCTGTCGTAATAATTTACCAGCAAAAGTGCGTATTGGAAGAAATTTGCCTGACACTAGGATTAAAATATCAGAGTTGGCAACCAATTACCCGTATTTTTAGAATCCCAAGAAGAATATTCATGTTCCTTAATTTTCACGATCACCTAATCACAAGTCCACTGCCACCGCAATGACCGAAGTTTATTCATTTTTCATTTCTTATTTCAAAACAGTGTCTTGACTTTGTCATATTTCTATGAAATTCGACGCGATAAGTAATAGTAGATGGCAGCGGCGAGGCGTCCATATAACTCGATTCCTACCGAGTTACCTTTTACAATTCTACTTTTCAACAATGTATCCATATAACAAGCAACATGAATCTTAATGTGTGCATTTTGTTGTGCCCTCAACCCAGAAACCAACCATTCTCACGAATTGCCTTTACGCAATATGATATACATAGTTCTATTGAACCACTCGACTTGGTTCTGTTTTCTGTTGACTCACTATCATATAGTTCGTTTGAACCATTGTGTTCCAAATGCAAATGCGTAACTAATCGAATCGAACTATTTCAACATTTAAAGCGACCACACACACTGCGGTTTCACAGTGCAGACCCAAACAATACTGACCCACCGCAGCGTGCATTGCCTATGGTGCAATAAATAAAGTGAGACATGGGTTTGACACAAATTGCGTGGTTGACCTGGAATTGGTGACGATCATAGGCAAGAAGGCAGTGAATGAAAAATGATGAGGACAGTCTGATCCAAACACTAAAAACGAGTGGTTCTTCTTTTTCACTGCGGAGCAACAACATTGGTGGCAGCGGTGGGATCGCCTAGTAAAAAGCATCTGACTAGGCTCCCAAATTTTAAAGCAAAATCAACATCGAACTCCCAAATTTAAAAAAAAAAAATCAATATCACAATCCCAAATTCAAAATCAAATTTTTTTTTTTTTTTTCTCAAAGTGCTAAAGCGAAGTGAAAAAGAAAAAAAAAAACATTAAGCTAAAGTGAAGTGAAAAGGAAAAAAAAAAAAAATTTTTTTTTTTTGACTCCAGCAATAACGCGAAGTGGAAAGATTATCAAAAACTCCACAGAGGTAGTCCAATTCCTATCAGTATTTTAAGAGGGAAAGAAGAAATTGCCACGCTGAGGCAATCGACTAAACCTACAATGACAACTCCATCATCAACAGCGAAGTACCATCACGTTTCCAGTGTAAATTCTAAGTCTTTTAATTCCAAATGCGATTCATTTCTAGAGAAAATTCCTCTACTAAAACCACAACCACTGTCTCAGGCTCCTAAGTCTTCTGTTCCAAATGTAAAAACAAATCCATACAGGAACAAAGAAGTCAAATTTCCGAACCAAAAGCGAGAAAATAACTCTAAAAGTCAACCCCACACATCAATAAATCGGGACAAAATAGCCCTAACCACTAGTTCAAATTTACGAAATCAAAGTCATTACCCATACGAAATACAAAAAGAAAATGAAAAAACTAACTCAATCTTAAACCAAAACCATCGTCAAAATAGAAGTCCTGAACAAATAAATAATCTGCAAGAATTCTTAAATAAATATTTAAGTAATTTTTCTAACTCAATTAATTTTTCAAAATCAACAGTATGCCATTACTCCTTTCAGCGAAATTAAAATAACCTCAAAAGGCACCAGCATCGGTATTCGCCACGAATCCATCGCAAATTTTAGCACGGTTACTAGGATTTCAAACTTCAAAAGCCAGATCAAAATGTCATCAAGAGAGTTCAACTCCCAAGATGCCCAAATGCTTTTAAACATCGGAACTGCTATAAGTATAATTAAATTGAAAACACTAAAACCGGACGAATGGGTAAACACTGAGACCGTCACTAAATTAACTGGAATAAGTGATAGGCCTACTTCTACGTTAGGCACTGTTAATCTAAATCTTGAACTCATAAATGGCCACAAGATTACTCACATTTTCCACGTAATTCCGAATAGTTTCCCAATTACACAAGATGGAATAATAAGAGAAGATTTTTTTAGACGATTCGACGCAACGATAGATTACAGAAATAACGTTTTTAAATACCATTTTAAAGACACACAATATTCTGTGGATTTTATCAATGAGCGGAAAACTCTAACAATTCCAGGGAGAACTGAAAAATTCTTCAGATACAGTCCAGTGGCACATGAAACTGAAAAAATATATTTTTCTCAGGAAATAGCTCCGAGAGTATACACGTCGGCGGCCATTACCTCACCTAAGAACGGTTACGTGTACATATTGTAACATAATAATAATTACGCTCCTCCAGCCCATTTCAAAGTGTCTTTTCATTCGGGGTTCGTGTCTGCGGTTAGTCTCCACAGTTCAGGTCTATGATAAGAGACGGATAATATCGCGTATAAGAGAGAATTATAACTGCACGAAATGATTGTCATCTTGGAATTATTACATCATAATTTTTAGGGATTTTGTTTTTAGGTATTTTTGTTTTTGGTCGAAGAATTTGCTAGAAGTTTCTGGCTATCAGAAACTTCTGCTATATAAGGACAGATGGCGATCGAGAGCAGGCAGTTGGTTTAGAACCGTCGCGAAGAGATTGGAAAAGTGATAATGGGCGAAGTTGTAATTTTGTGATAAAATGAAAGTTGAGAGTTAACAAGAAGAAGTAATTAGTTTGGATTTGTGAATTAAGTAGAAGAAAGGAGATAAAGTGATTTGAGACGAAGGAGACCTTGTAAGAAAAGAATTTGCAAAGAATAGTATAGTGTGAACTTGAATTGTTCTATAGACTAGAAAATAAAGAAATAAATTTCACAGAATATCGTTTTATCTACTGGAGCCGTAGCTCGCATATTACATTGGTGTCAGAAGTGGGATATCGAAGACTGGTGCAGCAAATGCGACGTGTGTGCAGCTACCAAGGGTCCGAGAATTAAAACTCGAGGTAAGATGCACCAATACAACGTGGAAGCACCTTTCGAACGAATCGCCATTGACATCGCAGGGCCCTTTCCGGAAACCGACAATGGTAATCGGTATATACTCGTAGTAATGGACTACTTCAGTAAGTGGCCGGAAGCGTTTCCGATCCCTAACCAGGAAGCCAGAACCGTGGCGGAGCAGATCGTCTACAATTGGGTTAGCAGATTCGGTGTGCCCTTGGAATTGCATTCTGACCAAGGGCGGAACTTCGAGTCAAGAATCTTCCAAGAGATGTGTCAACTACTCGGAATCAAAAAGACACGGACAACCCCGCTTCATCCACAGTCGGACGGTATGGTGGAGCGTTTCAATAGGACTTTGGACGAACATCTCTCGAAGGTCGTAGGTGACTACCAACGGCCCATAGAAGTGCCGTGCATAGCACTACTCGACATACGCCGTTCGAAATCTTATTTGGTGGAATAGCTCGTTTACCCAGTGAGGTGAAATTTGGATCTCCTACCAATGAGCCCAAAATTGAAGAAGAGTACGTGGCGGACCTTAGGGGAAGGCTTAGGGACATACACCAGAGGACCAGAAGCCAGATTAAGATAACGAGCGACCGCATGAAGACCAGGTATGATGCCAAGGCAACAACGTCAGGATTCCAGGAAGGAGATCTAGTGTGGCTGTATAATCCCCATCGCCAAAAGGGGAAATCACCTAAATTGCAGCAGAACTGGGAGGGTCCCTACAGAATAGTAACCCGCATCAACGTTGTTGTCTACCGCATCCAGCGAGGACCAAGGGCCAAAATGAAAGTGGTTCATGTGGACCGACTGAGTCGATACAATGGCCGAAATGAGGATGCACTTGTTCGGGACGAACACGTCTAAGAGGGGGGCAGTGTAACATAATAATAACTACGCTCCTCCAGCCCATTCCAAAGTGTCTTTCCATTCGGGGTTCGTGTCTGCGGTTAGTCTCCACAGTTCATGTCTATGATAAGAGACGGATAATATCGCGTATAAGAGAGAATTATAACTGCACGAAATGATTGTCATCTTGGAATTATTACATCATAATTTTTAGGGATTTTGTTTTTAGGTATTTTTGTTTTTGGTCGAAGAATTTGCTAGAAGTTTCTGGCTATCAGAAACTTCTGCTATATAAAGACAGATGGCGATCGAGAGCAGGCAGTTGGTTTAGAACCGTGGCGAAGAGATTGGAAAAGTGATAATGGGCGAAGTTGTAATTTTGTGATAAAATGAAAGTTGAGAGTTAACAAGAAGAAGTAATTAGTTTGGATTTGTGAATTAAGTAATTGAAAGGAGATAAAGTGATTTGAGAGGAAAGAGACCTTGAAAAGAATTTGCGAAGAATAGTATAGTGTGAACTTGAATTGTTCTATAGACTAGAAAATAAAGAAATAAATTTCACAGAATATCGTTTTATCTACTCGAGCCGTAGCTCGCATATTACAATATATATCTTAAACACAAATGAAGATGAAGTCAAAATAGAAAATCTAAACCTTAAGTGTGTCAATTCAAATAAATACCACATCCGTAACATATGCACCTCCAAAATTGATCAGGTGACAGAAAACAGGTTGAAAAAATTAGAAGTTGAGCTAAACCTAAATCATCTCAACTCTGAGGAAAAGCTGTCGATAAAAGATATATGCAGGAATTTTAATCATTAGTTCTTTCTATAGAGCGACAAATTATCTTCTACTTCAGGAATAAAACAGTCCATTAAGACGAGCGAAAACACAATCCCCGCGAATATATGACCATATCGTTTACCGGAGATCCATAAACAAGAAATTAAATACCAAGTCGATAAAATGTTGCAAGATGAACAAAAACACAACGAAAACACAATCCCCGCTAATATATGACCATATCGTTTAGCGGAGATCCATAAACAAGAAATTAAATACCAAGTCGATAAAATGTTGCAAGATGAAGTAATCAGACCAAATAATAGCCCCTGGAATGCACCCCTCCTCTTAGTCCCAAAAAGTGGAGAGTCGTAATAGACTACTGGAAATTAAATGAGGCTACCATTCCAGATGCATTTCCAATCCCCAATATCGACGACGTACTTGGGCAACTCGAAAACTCAAAGTATTTCACCACACTAGACCTAGCAATTGGTTTTCACCAAATCGAGATCACTGAAGAAGATAAACACAAAACGGCATTCAGTACTGCCAATAGTCATTTTGAATTCAACAGAATGCTTTAGGCGGACATCAAGGAGTTAAACGTACACTCAAACGCATCAAAAAGACATATAGTTGGAAAAATATGTACGTAGACATGAATAAATACATTGCATCATGCGAGCTTTGTCAAAGGAATAAGTTGCATACGCGAAACAAATTACCAATGGTCATCACTACGACAGCAAAAGTGCCATTCGAAAGGATAGCTCTTGATATAGTGGGACCACTTATAATTATATTCACTAACGTTGCAAGATGATTTAACAAAATTCGTACAAGCAGTAGCAATACCCAATGAAGAAGCCAAAACGATAGTTGAAGCCCTTGTGAAGAAAATAGTATGCACGTTTGGTATACCACACACGATATAAGGTTTCCAATTAGAATATCTCGATTGAACTTACCCATAATAAATAAAATTACAAGAACGGTACCCATCTATGTAAACCAAAACCTTATGATACAAGTAGGCATTCCATTAGTTAGTGAGGAGTTTAATTTAGTAAAAGTTACACCATTACCATCCAAATACAAACAGAATTCATACAGCTATGTTTCGATTAACTGCGAATTTGTCGGCATTAATGAAAATATTAGACGGTACATATTTTTAAACAGTGAAGATTTAAATAAATTTATAAAAACTGAATTCAATCACTACATATGCCAACAAAACTTCGTTATACAAGTTATTTTTGTTCAATTAATAAAACAGTTCATGTTGATTTCCAGTCTATGACTGACTCTTTTATTCTTCGCTTAATTCTAACTTAACATTTTCTGTAATATGCTTAATAAGCGAAATGCTCGGTGTATGGGATGAATAGCTGAAAGGTGCTGATAGTGTAAGATTGGATTGTGGTGAATGGGAATGTGATTGGGGTAAATGTACGGGAGTGTTGCGTATGACGGAAGTGCAGTGTTTGTTAATGATCGGTGTATGGGGTGAATGGCTTGAAGGTGCTGATAGTGTAAGATTGGATTGAGGAGAATGGGAATGTGATTGGGGTAAATGTACGGGAGTGTTGCGTATGACAGAAGTGCAGTGTTTGTTTGAAATGTGCTAGCGTCCGGTGTCCGGTTATGCTGAGTTATCTGCTCTGCTGGCTGGCCGAGGGCCGCTTGTGTTAACTCTTCCCCCTGTTAAGTTCGAGACGTCCTCGTTTCGACCTTTGACTTGCGTAATTATGGAGTCAATTTGGTTTGAGGTGACTATATTTTGCCTGTTGCGTTTAAGTAGAATAAAGATTAGTGTGCAAACACTTACTGATGTTAGGGAAACAGTGGTCCACCGGAGAATCTTTTGAGTCAAAATATCTTTCCTAAATGTTTCGATATGGTTTGTGTTGTCGATGTGAAGCTGATGGACATATGGAAGCGATAGTTTCTCTTCATGCTCAAGGTGCGTTATAGAAAGAGTCTTCGGGGGATGCGGTACGACATATGCAGCTTTTTTCTTTATTCGGTATACGGCGTCGTTAACTTGTGTAGAATCCGAAAATGTCAGTAGATATATTCTCTGCACTTCTATCTGAGCCTGGTCTGTAACTGTTGTTTTCCGTACATCGTTGAGGATTATTACTCCGTCCTCAATCTATTGTATAAGAGGCAGATGGTATGAGTTTTGAGAGGCGCATAGAGCTGTATTGTTGTTTAGCAACTGTATGATGCATTCCGAGGTTGTGGGTTGGCAGATGTTGGCTTCTGACGTATAGACGCATTCTTTTAAGGGTTGTATGTAATTCTTGCATTTTGCAGCCTGACTTATATCTAGCTTAAGTATAGTTTTATTATGAACTACAGGATAAATTTCGATAAAATCACAAAAATTTTTAATACGTAATTAATTACATCTAAATTTTGAAGTATTTTAATTTTAGCAGGAAGATATTGAGAATCAATTAAGTGGCTTATTTCTATATTATCTAAAATTAAAGGATTTATTATGTTATTTTTAACTAACACAATTGATAGGACTATATTATTTAAATGGTTAATTACAAGATTATTTCTTACAGATAGATATTCCAAAAGTAATAATTCTGATTCTGATGACTTTCTAATATTGCCGTGTTGTGAAACTATGGCGTTGATCTGATTCGTTAGTTCATTAATTTTGTCTTGTGTTTGAGAATTTATTTTTGTTTGTCTATTGCTGTTTCCAATTAGTGTATTTTGTTTTGTTAATAGAAGTTCAAAATCGTTGTGGTCAGGGGTTCCGGCTATAAATTTTAGTGCGCTCCCAATAAAGTCTATGGACCTTGCAAATCTCCTTGGGACTTCAAGTGTTCTAATTATGTGCAATATCTCTTCAGACTGTTTAGGATGTCGTTTCCTTTTTGTAGGACCGTAATATAAACGTTTTTGCTTTCGTAAGCAATGGTCCTATATTCAGAGAGGTTTGTGACATGAACAAGATATGAGAATTCGTTGAAGGTGGCCGTTTTCCCCTTTGTTACTGCTATGCAGTGTGCATTTAAGTAATTGTGAATTTCGGCTATCGATATCCGAAAGATGATGAATAACAAACTGAAAATAGAGTATTAATGGAGAGTACTCTTGTGAATCTTCTTGCCATCTATTAAAACTGTGGTGCCTAGATCTTTTTCTATTACTTTTTCAATAACATTTTTTTCAAATTTGTTTCCTAAACGCCTATTTCTACGGACGAAAACTATTTCGCCAGGGTGGTATATTCTATTAGATGTGTTTTGGTTAATTCGGCCAAGTGTTCTTTCTTGTGCAATAGTAAGTTTTTTCTTATGAGCTCTAGCTTCTCTGTTTAATAATCATGCATTATATCAGTTGATTTTGTATTCGTAATAGAGTGGATTGTATTATTATACTTATGTGTCGCTAAAAGCACAAGGTATCACTGATTTGTTGCTGAGCTTTGATGCAACGTGCAATTTCCAACAGCGTTGAATGGAATCGTTCAATTTGGCCATTACTCTCACTATGGAGTGTCGGAACGAAAAATTGCCCTATGGAAAAGTGATCTCTTAGAAGAGTTGTAATAATATTTGATCTGAATGCCATTTCATTGTCGGAAACAATTATTTTTGTACCCTTGAATTTTCCTATAACTTGAAGCAATGCTTCTTTTATGTCAATAGATGACCGTGAGGTTATAGGGATTACTACTACGAATTTGGAGAATTTATCAATGCATTTTAAGAAATGCTGCTTGTCTGTAATAAAGATATCGATGTGTAGAATTTCTATCCTATCCCTGGTTTAGAGGGTTTCCTTTGGTACTTGTTTTCCAAGCATATTTTACAATTCATAATAATAGTCTTAAGCATTTTCTTAATACCGGGCAAATAATAGTCATTGAGAATTTGCTGAAAGTTTTCCTGAAGGGATCGGTGTGCCCGATTATGTTCCGTAGTAACTGTCTCTAATTGATCGTCTTTATTTGGAAAGTCAATAACCAATTTTTCAGTGTGAACAAATTTAATGGTTGGGAAAGTTAATATTAGGGAATTTTGAACTTTAGCCACTGTTGGGAGATCGCAGTGAACTGCATTCACGACATTGGGATTTACACGTACTAAAATTTATTGTGTGTCGGATACATTTCTGAAATAAAATGTTTGTACTCTTATGATCGTGGCTACATCTTGATATAACCAGTTTGTTTCTAAATTGGTTAACGGGAAACTTTATTGCTCGAATTGTTCTGGTTAATGAAGTTTCGCTATGGACTGTTTCCGTTTTTGTATTTGGTTTAGATAGGGTGTGAATAACTTGCCTGGAAAGTGCGTCGGCAACATTATTTTCCTTAACAGGTTTATAATGGAATTTAGGCGAGAATTCTTCAATAAAAGCACGCCATCTTTTGATCTTTGAATTTGGATTTTTGTCTTAAATTGCGAATGTAAGAGGTTGGTGATCTGTGTATATGTGTATGTCCTTTATACCATATAAGTAATGTCTGAGATTCTGTAATGCCCATACTATTGCTAGAAGTTCGCGCTCATTGGTGGCGTAATTTTCTTCTGTTTTTAAAAGCGTTCGTGAAATCATAGTAATGGGTTTACCAGCCTGAGAGAGGACTGCTCCTAATGCGGATGAGGAGGCATCGGTTGTTAACTCAAAGGGCTTTCCATAATCCGGATATTGAAGTAAAACGTCTTCCGAGGCTAAAATGTTCTTAAGTTTTTCAAATGCCTTTAAAGCTTCCGTGTCAAATTTAATCTTTATATTCTTTGAATGATTTGTCCCTGTATGACCGTTTTCTCCGCGTAAGAATTTCGTCAAGGGCTTAGCTATCATAGCATAGTCTTTTATAAACCTACGATAGTATCCGGACAATCCTAAGAATGAGTGTAATGATCGAAGCGAGTCTGGTGTTTTGTAATTTAAAATGGCCTGGACTTTGTCGGGGCAAGTTTTGATACCTTTTTGTGAAACTAAGAATCCTAAAAACTCTACTTCGGTTTTAAAAAATTTAGATTTTTCTTCGGAAATACGCATTCCGGCTTGTTCCAGTTTTTTCAATACTCTGTCAAGGGCTGATAAATGTGTCTGCTCGTCTGGGGAGTAGATGATTATATCATCGACGTAAACATGACAGATTTCACCGATATTTTCTCGCAAGATATCGTCGATGGCTCTCTGCAAAATACTGGGCGCATTTTTGAGTCCAAATGGGAAGCGACAGAATTCATATTTGCCATTATTGACGCTGAAAGCAGCCTTTTGTCGGTCATTTTCGGTTAAAGTGATGTGATGAAACCCGGATTTCAGGTCCAGGGTTGTGAAGTACTTGGATTTTCCCAAATTTGCTAGTATGACCGATGCATCAGCGATGGGATACCGATCGGCTATAGTGTGCTCGTTAACTTTCGTAAAGTCGATGACCATTCGTAAATTTTGGTTTACCATTTTCGTCTACACCTCTTTTATGGACTACGTGAATTGGGGAATTACATGGTAAAGCGGTTAGTTGCCGGTCTGTATATCTAAAGTTTCTATTAGAATGCTGCTTTAGGAAACCACTTTGAGCAGGAGTTCGCTTTCTAAAATAGGAAGAACGATTATCTACTTCCATTGGAACTGGTTTATCTTTTTGATTTTGTGGGACACGACTATATTCGGGGTGATTGCGAATTCGTAAATCAGAATCCATACGAGATTGTGATCGAAATATTTTTGTTAAGCTGCCTGCTGCGAACGTACGTGCAAATTCATATCGTTTATGGTTTGCTTCCACTTCTTGTGAAGCGGCAAGAGCAGTTGGTAGAGCTACTGGTAGAGAAGAAAGTAAAATATCACATAAGGGTTTTCGCAGGCCGGAAATGAAAATACTTAAAGCATTTTCCCTAGCACGCTCGTTGAGAGCAACAATAACCTCATTGTTAAAGCTATGTGTCATAATATTTTTATTTATTATGAGAGTTACATTTTTATCAAATGCATCGTAGTATTCACTAATGGATAGGTCACCTTGACGCAGAATACTGAGTTCATTTTCAAGCACATGTAATGGCTGAGTACACTTGGTCTAATCGAGCAATGATCGCATTAAAATTCAGTACAGTATTAAACGCGGATAAAGTTGCATTTGCAGACTCTGTTATTTTGTTTCTAAGAATTCTCATGGCAATATAATAATTTTTAGATCCTTCGTGGTAATAATCCATCGCAAAATGTGCAGCTGTACGCCATGAAGGATATGAGGCGGAGTCGCCTTTAAATTCAGGCAACAATTTTATTAACTCGAGACCACTACTACGATTAAGAACACCGGTTCGAATAGATACAAGCATATAAGATTTGACACTAGGGGGTTGTAACTGATCAATTGCTGATGCCAGATCCTTTATTTGTTCTGCGAACTGTTTTTGTGATAGCTCGTCGGTAGCACCCACAAGTTCTATAATTTGTTCTTTTGTAATATTCATTTTGGAATATGTACCTTTACACGGTTTACACTATTATTTACTATTAACTCTTTCTATTTGATTCTTAACAATATTTCCAATTTTTATTTACTTACAAAAATATCATTCTACCTGCTTCCTTTGTGTTGAGCCTTCTTCTTGGTTGTTGTCCTTATTATGTTGTTGTTGTTGTGAGGATCCTTAATAGTCCTTTCCGATGAGGAGTTACGAGTCCCGTGATGAAAAAATGTTTTTTTTTTGCTCCGGATATGATGGTGATGGGAGATGGGTTACTCGGATCTGCACTTCGTGTTTTCTTTTATTTATCCTTTATATTTATATATAACAACTCTATTGTTTTTTACAAAAACTTTTGGGGTTTACTTATGCAAAATAGACGCGAGTTACCACGTTTGGGCGCCAGTTATTTTTGTTCAATTAATAAAACAGTTCATGTTGATTTCCAATCTATGACTGACTCTTTTATTCTTCGCTTAATTCTAACTTAACATTTTCTGTAATATACTTAATAAGCGAAATACTCGGTGTATGGGGTGAATGGCTGAAAGGTGCTGATAGTGTAAGATTGGATTGAGGTGAATGGGAATGTGATTGGGGTAAATGTACGGGAGTGTTGCGTATGACGGAAGTGCAGTGTTTGTTAATGATCGGTGTATGGGATGAATGGCTGAAAGGTGCTGATAGTGTATAATTGGATTGAGGTGAATGGGAATATGATTGGAGTAAATGTACGGGAGTGTTGCGTATGACGGAAGTGCAGTGTTTGTTTGTGCTGGCGTCCGGTGTCCGGTTATGCTGAGTTATCTGCTCTGCTGGATGGCTGAGGTACGCGTGTGTTAACTTACATAATCACGACGCAAACGACTGCATAATTCAACTAATTTCTGGTAGTCAAAGTCCGAAAACTTGTAAAACCAAAGTATTCGCACTAAGACACGAAGTTTGGTTCAACTTAATGAACAAAAACTCAATGGTCATGGCAATATAATAATTTTTAGATCCTTCGTGGTAATAATCCATCGCAAAATGTGCAGCTGTACGCCATGAAGGATATGAGGCGGAGTCGCCTTTAAATTCAGGCAACAATTTTATTAACTCGAGACCACTACTACGATTAAGAACACCGGTTCGAATAGATACAAGCATATAAGATTTGACACTAGGGGGTTGTAACTGATCAATTGCTGATGCCAGATCCTTTATTTGTTCTGCGAACTGTTTTTGTGATAGCTCGTCGGTAGCACCCACAAGTTCTATAATTTGTTCTTTTGTAATATTCATTTTGGAATATGTACCTTTACACGGTTTACACTATTATTTACTATTAACACTTTCTATTTGATTCTTAACAATATTTCCAATTTTTATTTACTTACAAAAATATCATTCTACCTGCTTCCTTTGTGTTGAGCCTTCTTTTTGGTTGTTGTCCTTATTATGTTGTTGTTGTTGTAAGGATCCTTAATAGTCCTTTCCGATGAGGAGTTACGAGTCCCGTGATGAAAAAATGTTTTTTTTTTGCTCCGGATATGATGGTGATGGGAGATGGGTTACTCGGATCTGCACTTCGTGTTTTCTTTTATTTATCCTTTATATTTATATATAACAACTCTATTGTTTTTTACAAAAACTTTTGGGGTTTACTTATGCAAAATAGACGCGAGTTACCACGTTTGGGCGCCAGTTATTTTTGTTCAATTAATAAAACAGTTCATGTTGATTTCCAATCTATGACTGACTCTTTTATTCTTCGCTTAATTCTAACTTAACATTTTCTGTAATATACTTAATAAGCGAAATACTCGGTGTATGGGGTGAATGGCTGAAAGGTGCTGATAGTGTAAGATTGGATTGAGGTGAATGGGAATGTGATTGGGGTAAATGTACGGGAGTGTTGCGTATGACGGAAGTGCAGTGTTTGTTAATGATCGGTGTATGGGATGAATGGCTGAAAGGTGCTGATAGTGTATAATTGGATTGAGGTGAATGGGAATATGATTGGAGTAAATGTACGGGAGTGTTGCGTATGACGGAAGTGCAGTGTTTGTTTGTGCTGGCGTCCGGTGTCCGGTTATGCTGAGTTATCTGCTCTGCTGGATGGCTGAGGTACGCGTGTGTTAACTTACATAATCACGACGCAAACGACTGCATAATTCAACTAATTTCTGGTAGTCAAAGTCCGAAAACTTGTAAAACCAAAGTATTCGCACTAAGACACGAAGTTTGGTTCAACTTAATGAACAAAAACTCATGGCTATTTGTCATGTCCGAGCCTACAAGCGTTCGAATTTTGTGCGGAAACGTAACCAAAACTATCAATATCCACGATATCCACGATAGCGGAAAATAAGTGTAGATCCTTTTTGTAAAGCCAACACTAAAGAGGTTTACCTCCAAGCATCCAATAATATATATTGTAACATGCGAGCTACGGCTCGAGTAGATAAAACGATATTCTGTGAAATTTATTTCTTTATTTTCTACTCTATAGAACAATTCAAGTTCACACTATACTATTCTTCGCAAATTCTTTTCTTACAAGGTCTCTTTCCTCTCAAATCACTTTATCTCCTTTCAATTACTTAATTCACAAATCCAAACTAATTACTTTTTCTTGTTCACTCTCAACTTTCAATTTATCACCAAATTACAACTTCGCCCATTATCACTTTTCCAATCACTTCGCCACGGTTCTAAACCAACTGTGTCTTTTTTTGATCGCCATCTGTCCTTATATAGCAGAAGTTTCTGATAGCCAGAAACTTCTAGCAAATTCTTCGACCACTGGAACAAGAGAAATAATTCTTGCAGTTATAATTTCCTTTTATCCCTGATATTATTCGTCTCTTTCGTTGACATGAGCTGTGGAGACTTCGTCCCAGACACGAACCTCGAATGAAAGGACAGTTCGAACCAAAATTCTGCCAGAATGGAAAGTCACTTCGGAATTTGCTGCATAGACATAGGAGCGTAGTTATTATTATGCTACACTGCCCCCCTCTTAGACGTGTTCGTCCCGAACAAGTGCATCCTCATTTCGGCCATTGTATCGACTCAGTCGGTCCACATGAACCACTTTCATTTTGGCCCTCGGTCCTCGCTGGATGCGGTAGACAACATCGTTGATGCGGGTTACTATTCTGTAGGGACCTTCCCAGTTCCGCTGTAATTTAGGTGATTTCCCCTTTTGGCGATGGGGATTATACAGCCACACCAGATCTCCTTCCTGGAATCCTGACGTTGTTGCCTTGGCATCATACCTGGTCTTCATGCGGTCGCTCGTCATCTTAATCTGGCTTCTGGTCCTTTGGTGTATGTCCCTAAGCCTTTCCCTAAGGTCCGCCACGTACTCTTCTTCATTTCTGGGCTCATTGGTAGGAGATCCAAATTTCACCTCACTGGGTAAACGAGCTATTCCACCAAATAAGATTTCGAACGGCGTATGTCGAGTAGTGCTATGCACGGCACTTCTATAGGCCATCAAAAACAAGGGAATCTGCCGGTCCCAATCCCGTTGGTAGTCACCTACGACCTTCGAGAGATGTTCGTCCAAAGTCCTATTGAAACGCTCCACCATACCGTCCGACTGTGGATGAAGCGGGGTTGTCCTTGTCTTTTTGATTCCGAGTAGTTGCCACATCTCTTGGAAGATTCTTGACTCGAAGTTCCGCCCTTGGTCAGAATGCAATTCCAAGGGCACACCGAATCTGCTAACCCAATTGTAGACGATCTGCTCCGCCACGGTTCTGGCTTCCTGGTTAGGGATCGGAAACGCTTCCGGCCACTTACTGAAGTAGTCCATCACTACGAGTATATACCGATTACCATTGTCGGTTTCCGGAAAGGGCCCTGCGATGTCAATGGCGATTCGTTCGAAAGGTGCTCCCACGTTGTATTGGTGCATCTTACCTCGAGTTTTGATTCTCAGACCCTTGCTAGCTGCACACACGTCGCATTTTCTGCACCAGTCTTCGATATCTTCCTTCGCTTTTAACCAATAAAAACGTTCTCGTACCTTTTCTAGCGTCTTATTCACTCCCAAGTGGCCTCCGGTCGCCCCGCCATGCATTTCCTGTAACACCTCCTTGACCCTCGTCCGCGGTACGACAAGCTGCATTACAAACGACTTTCCGTCGGAGGATTCCCATTTTCTTCTCAGAACACCTTCTTGGACATGGAGGGGTCCCACTGCGCAAAATATGCCTTTAAGGTCGGGCTTCTGTGAGAGATGTCCTGATGATCCGGTTTCTCCATGTTCTCCTTCCAGGCCAGAATCGGCTCGAACGTTTCCTTCTGAGCGTTCCGGATCTTTTCTGCGCTCCAGCCGGCGATAGGTTCGGCTCTCATTCTTTGGATGGAAACCAGCTCCCGTTCTTCCTGACGCGCACAATGTTTACAATCCGTTCTGCATAGTCTCCGGGACAGTGCATCCGCATTAGAGTGGAGTTTTCCTTTACGATGCTGTATTTCGTAGTCGTAGATTTGCAGCCTTTCGATCCATCTTGCGACCTGACCCTCAGGACTCTTGAACTGTAATAGCCATTTTAAGGCTGCATGGTCTGTGCGAAGAACGAACTTCCTCCCGTAGAGGTATTTGTGAAAATGCTTCGTAGCCAAGATCAAAGCTAGAAGTTCCCGCCTTGTCACGCAGTAGTTCCTTTCTGGCTTAGAGAGCACCTTGCTGAAGTACGCAACCACCTTCTCTTGGCCGTCATGCACCTGGGAGAGTACGGCTCCTACCCCGACATTACTAGCATCTGCATCCACAACGAACGTTTCCCCGGGAGTGGGGTAAGCCAGTATCGGGGCATCGCATAGCCGTTGTTTAAGTGCCTTGAAGCTCTTCTCGCACTCAATTGACCATTTGAATTGTTTTCCCTTTTCCGTCAACTGGTGCAGGTTCTTTGCGATCCCGGCAAAATCCTTCACGAACCGTCTGTAGTAGGTGGCTAGGCCCAGGAAGCTCCTTAGTTGGTATTTGTCTTTGGGGACTGGCCAGTTTTTCACCGCTTCGACCTTCTCCGGATCGGTTCTCACTCCTTTCGCTGAAATTATGTGTCCCAGGTACTTGACTTCCGCTCTAAACAGGGCGCACTTCTTGGGGTTGAGCTTCAGGTGGGCACTTCGAAGCCTTTGAAACACATCCCTTAGATTGTCTCGGTGTTGCGCAAACGTTTTTCCTACGACGATGACATCATCCAAGTATACCAAACAGGTTTTCCATGTTAACCCTTGCAGGACACATTCCATCAATCGCTCGAAAGTCGCCGGAGCATTGCACAGCCCGAATGGCATTACCGTGAATTGCCATAGCCCATTTCCTGCGGTGAAGGCGGTTTTCTCCCGGTCTTCTGGATGGATCTGTACCTGCCAGTAGCCACTCTTCAAGTCGAGAGTGGAAAACCATCGGGCTCCTGATAGTGTGTCTAGCGTGTCGTCAATCCGTGGCAGAGGGTAGCTGTCTTTCTTGGTGACGTAATTGAGCTGCCGATAGTCCACGCAGAACCGCGTGCTGCCAATCTGACTTCTTAACCAGTACAACCGGTGATGCCCACGGACTTTTGGAACTTTCAATCAGACCTTCTTTCTCCATTGCCGACACCATCTCTGCCGACACCATCTCCGACACAACTTCTGTCTGCTTTGCCAATGGAAGGCGCCTAGCAGGCTGACGAATTGGTCTAGTATCACCAGTGTCTATTCGATGTTGTACCAGGTGTGTTCGGCCGTATTCTCCGTCCTGTGAGGCAAATACATCAGCGTACTCATTGATAAGATTTTCTGCCATAGTTCGCTGCTCCTGATTCAGCTCACTGGACTGGAGAATCGTCTCTCTCGTTTCCGCTGTCCAAGGTGATGGGAGAGGTTTTGGAGGACCATGTTCAGATATTGTTGCGACGGCGGTAATCGGCGTGCATTTTCCAGTCACCTCCCCTCGCCTTAGTTTGACAGTGTGTGGTCTTGCGTTCAAAACTCTCACTGGAACCATGGTGTTCTTTGGTTCGACTAACGTCTTTCCCACGATGTAGTCTTGAGAATTCTTCTCCGGGTCTGGTTCTACTATGTAGAATCGGTGGCTCCCAAGATCACCTTCCAGCTTCGTCCAAATGATTGTCTCTGAAGACGGCGGCAAAACTTCGTCTTTGCTGATGACTGTCCTGAGAGTTACGGCATTCTCGTTTCCGTACACCATCGGAATCTCCACATTTCGATACCTCAGTACTTGCATCCCGATGTCCAAGATTACTTCATTTGCTTTCATGAAGTCTATTCCGATGATGCACTCGTCGCATATGTCTGCCACCAGAAACGCATGGGAGAACGTCAGTCCCGCCAGAGTAATCGTAAGACGAACTTCTCCAAACACCTTCGCCATTTCCCCTGTTGCAGTCTTCAGGCAGTAGCTGTTGGTGTTGTGCAGCCAGGAGCTTCTGACGATATCTCTTCTTACAATGGAGGCAGTGGCACCTGTGTCGATGGTGGCTACGCACTTCTTCTTGTTGATTAGTGCCTCCACTGTCAGGCTCTTGTTACCCCGTTTGGTTTGCGAAACTTGAATGGTGGTCCTGGGGGCCTCGATTCCCGTAACCAACTTCTGCCCCGCGAAGTTGGTCCTTACGCATTTCCCGACTGCTGGTTTTGCGAAGTCTGACTGACAGGATGGAAGTTATCACCGCCAGATGATTCCTCTCTGCTTCTCCTACTTCCGCAATGTGGACAATTCCCTTGTCTAGGTGCACTTCTGCACTGCCGTTGTAGGTGTCCGGTTTGGTTGCAATTCCAGCAACGGGTTTGACTTCCGCGAGCTTTGACGGCTGTTCTCTGGCATGAGCATTCCACGACGGACATTTCCCTGACACGGTGTATTCCCTGGTATGCTTGGTCTGCAGCCTTCATTGACAAAGCGAATGCCAATGCCTCGGGGAGTGTTCGCTTTTCAGCCATCCTTACAGCCATTTGCAGTTGTCTGTCCTCTATGGCCTGAATAAAAGCTTCCACCGCCATTTCGTTGATAAGCTCCTCACCGGCTTTAGGGTATGAAAGATGGGCTAGTCGCTCTATATCCGCTTGCAACTGTTGGAGCGTTTCCCCCCTTTTCTGGACTCGACTACGCAGCTGAACCCTGTACACCTGCTGCATGTGTTCATCCCAAAACCGCATCTCGATAGCCTGAACCAGAGAGTCGTAGTTCTGCTGTTTATCTTCCGGGATGGTCTGCAAGAGCTCCGCAGCTGGACCCCTCAGTGCAAGCGTGAGTGCAATAGACTCTCTTCATCGTCCCAGCTATTGGTCATTGCGGCCGCTTCGAATTGCCTTTTATAAATTGGCCATGATGTTTGACCATCGAAGATAGGAGGCTGCATCTCCTTTCTTCTCAGACCGTCAGTGGAATATTCCCGTGCTTTCTGTCTCTTCACGTCGCTGAGCTCCTTAGCAAGATTTTCAACTTGCTTCCCTACTATCTCGAATTGCGTATCCACTTTTTCAAACTGAGTCTCTATTTTCCCGAACTGAGTTTCATGTTTCTCAAAATTTTCATCGAATCTAGTTTCGACTTTTCCGAGTTTCGTCTCGATCTTCTCGATTTTCTCTTCGATCGCTTCGAATTTGGATTCCAAGTTCTTGTTTTGCTCATCAAGTTTACTTTCCAGAGCATCTAGAGAATTCTTTTGTTCGTCCATTGCTTTCTTTTGTTCATCCATTGCTTTCTTTTGTTCGTCCAGCTTAAGTTCTATAGAATTCTTTTGGTCATCGAGCTTATGACTTTGATCTTCTATTGCAGGAGCAGACTTGTTATACCCGGGTCGGCTACTTTACTTGCTGGTTCCTCTTCCACGTCAAACTCTATGTCATGCGGATTTTCACCTTCCTGCGTTACTGCTTCTTCCAGACGAATCAGTAGGGCATCTTTTCCCCCAGTTGTGTCGAGATTCCGCTTACTGAGTTCTGCCTTTAGTTGAATTATAGTTAGTTTTCCCAATTTGCGACCCATTTTGCGCAACTAATTAACTCAACACAGAAATCGTTTTTTTTTTTTTTTCTTGTGCAATTTCACACCACGGAAATAGTTACTCACAGAATAAGTTTTATCCCAGCTTCTGACACCAATGTAACATGCGAGCTACGGCTCGAGTAGATAAAACGATATTCTGTGAAATTTATTTCTTTATTTTCTAGTCTATAGAACAATTCAAGTTCACACTATACTATTCTTCGCAAATTCTTTTCTTACAAGGTCTCTTTCCTCTCAAATCACTTTATCTCCTTTCAATTACTTAATTCACAAATCCAAACTAATTACTTTTTCTTGTTCACTCTCAACTTTCAATTTATCACCAAATTACAACTTCGCCCCTTATCACTTTTCCAATCACTTCGCCACGGTTCTAAACCAACTGTGTCTTTTTTTGATCGCCATCTGTCCTTATATAGCAGAAGTTTCTGATAGCCAGAAACTTCTAGCAAATTCTTCGACCACTGGAACAAGAGAAATAATTCTTGCAGTTATAATTTCCTTTTATCCCTGATATTATTCGTCTCTTTCGTTGACATGAGCTGTGGAGACTTCGTCCCAGACACGAACCTCGAATGAAAGGACAGTTCGAACCAAAATTCTGCCAGAATGGAAAGTCACTTCGGAATTTGCTGCATAGACATAGGAGCGTAGTTATTATTATGCTACAATATATTAAAACTCCAATAACATACTTTCCGCAAGAATCGCCCATTACAGAGAACGTCGAGATCCCATCCAATTTATCCTAAATTTCTCTCCACGTGATACATGTAGAAAAACTGGATTTAGGCAAATATAGTGTGAACATAAAAGACCGCAAAAACAAAATGTTATTTTCAGCTAGTCATCTTAACGCATATTTTTCCATTTCCTTTATCTTTTGCATTTGTGTAATAATAGCTTTAATCATAATAATAAAGAAATATGTAAAAATTAAATGTACAGTAAATAGAGACGAATCCACATTAAAAGTAACACCTGATGACGAAACAACTCAAGTATAAAAAGGAAACAATATGTAAATAGAACCTAAAACCTATGTTAATATTGTTAATATCGTATAAAAAAAATGTATATCTACCTTATCAAAAACAAAAATGTATGTAAACAAAGCAAGTCAAAATAACTGAAAAAAAAATGTATATTTAATCTGTAATTGACAATTAATATGAAGAAATAAATAAAATTGCGGTGTTCTCTATTCGTTGTTTTATTTACACCTTTTTGCCGAAAGATCTCACTCGTTGCCTCGTACGCATTTCGTATTTTAAGGGGGGGAGGAGTGTTGTGCCCTCAACCCAGAAACCAACCATTCTCACGAACTGCCTTTACGCAATATGATATACATAGTTCTATTGAACCACTCGACTTGGTTCTGTTTTCTATTGACTCACTATCATATTGTAGTGTAGCATAATAATAACTACGCTCCCTAAAAATATGACGCAACAAATTCCGAAGTGACTTTTCATTCTGGCAGAATTTTGGTTCGAACTGTCCTTTCATTCGAGGTTCGTGTCTGGGATGAAGTCTCCACAGCTCATGTCAACGAAAGAGACGAATAATATCAGGTATAAAAGGGAATTATAACTGCAAGAATTATTACATCAGAATTTCTCTTGTTCCAGTGGTCGAAGAATTTGCTAGAAGTTTCTGGCTATCAGAAACTTCTGCTATATAAGGACAGATGGCGATTGAGAAAGCAGCAGTAGTTGTTAAACTGTGGCGAAGAGATTAGAAAAGTGATAATGGGCGAAGTTGTAATCTTGTGATAAATTGAAAGTTGAGATTTAACAAGAAGAAGTAATTAGTTTGGATTTGTGAATTAAGTAGAAGAAAGGAGATAAGTGATTAGAGAGGAAAGAGACATTGTAAGAAAAGAATTGCGAAGAATAGTATAGTGTGAACCTGAATTGTTCTATAGACTAGAAAATAAAGAAATAATTTCACAGAATATTGTTTTATCTACTCGCGCCGTAGCCCGCATATTACAATATAGTTCATTTGAACCATTGTGTTCCAAATGCAAATGCGTCATTGCACTAATCGAATCGAACTATGTCAACATTTAAAGCGACCACACACACTGCGGTGTCACAGTGCAGACCCAAACAATACTGACCCACCGCAGCGTGAACTATGTCAAGTGCATTGCCTATGGTGCAATAAATAAAGTGAGACATTGGTTTGACACAAATTGCGTGGTTGACCTGGAATTGGTGACGATCATAGGCAAGAAGGCAGTGAATGAAAAATGATGCGGACAGTCTGATCCAAATACTAAAAACGAGTGGTTCGTCTTTTTCACTGCGGAGCAACAACAATATAAACATAATATTTGTGTTTCCTACACCTGCACACGCAAGCGACTTCTACCAACCCACAACCTCATAACCTGCTAGTCATCCGGTTTCACATACTCCATAGCCCATAAGAAAGCCAACCGCAAAGCGATAGCAAAACAAAGCATAGTAACCCAAAAAATGTCGGGTTGTAAAATATCTGGCTGGTTAGAACAAATTGGTTTTCTTTCCTTGTTTTCCCTTTATCGTTCACTAGATAGTAATTCATAGTATCATCAACATCAGTTGTGAACGGTTGGTTTTAAGCGAGTGCTCCAAGTTTTTACTGAAAATTTCCTATTCAAAAGAGTTTTTTTCCGTACCAAAATTAAAATAAAACATAAGACAGTGACTTTATAAAATTTATTGAAAAAGTATAGTACAAAAGTGATTTTTTATAGTTTCTCTGGAAATTAAAAGAAAACAGCTTATAACTGCAACATCTTCCTTTACTTTTGTCTGTTGCTTTCTATCGTCAACGTTTCTCCTATCAAATGCAGTAAGTAACATGAACTTGTGTAATCATTGCAAAGAGAATCTGCCCCTTGCTGGCGATTTCGTCGTTTGCTCTATGTGCTCCCGAAAATTACATTTTGAATGCACTACAGTCACCGAAAGGTCATGGAGATCAATGGGCTCCAAAAGAGACACTTGGAAATGCAACATTTGTAGAAACACCAGCGAAAATGCAGACACCACTCTTTTGGAGTCTTCCTCGCGTCCACTAACACCTGATATTCAAGCTAACAAGAGAAATCGGTCAGAAGTCAGCAGCCCACAAAAAGTAAACAACGAAAAATCGATGGCAAATGTAACAGAAACAAAAACAAACGAAATACTGTCGGAGCTTAAGAACATGAAAACGGAAATTAAAGGCATAGCAGATTTCTGTAACTTCGTCTCACAAAAATTCGACTATTTAAACAAAAACATTGAAAAAAACAATAACATCATGGACACACTCATGAATGAAATACAGAAATTAAAAGATGCACACAAAGAAAAAGACGAAATCATATCACAAATGCAAGCACAAATAAACAAACTGGAACAACAACAACTAAAAAACACAATAGAAATTAAAAATATTCCACCAACACAAAACGAAAATTTAACCGAAATTACCAAAGCGATCGGAAACACAATAAAACAAGAAATAACCAACGCGGACATAACAGATATATACCGCACAAGAACAAAAAACACGGAACGCTCCGCAATTGTCGTCACTTTTAACAGCAGCATAACGAAAACAAACTTCTTAAAAAATGCCCGTGCAACTCGGCCACTGATAATTACCAAAATGTACATTAAAAATCATTAAAAATCAGCCTACGAAAACATAACCGTAAAAATTAATGTGAATAAAAAAGAAAAAATCGTCAGTGGAATTTATAGACCACAGAGTTATACTGAAAATGCATTCATTGAAGAGCTCTTTAAAATTATAAGCACAAAAAGAGCAAGTGATGATATAATCATTTTGGGCGATATGAACATAAATATTAAAGATAGTACGAAAAATCACGTTCTTAGTTATCAGGAAATGCTGGCTTCTAATGGACTGGGTAATGTTATTAAAGAAGCGACGAGAATAGATCTAAATATAGGGTGCCGCACATTGATCGATCATATTTTGGTTAATATATCACAGCTCAAAATATTGTCGGCTATAGTCCAAAGTAATATCTCTGATCACTATAGCACAATTTATGGTATCTATCAAGAGTGTGCAACAAAAAATGCCCAACCATTGCGATCGCACATTAGAACTAGAAAAGTGAATGAGCTAATTAGAAGTACCAACTGGACACCGATGTTATTAGAAACGGACACCGAAACTATTTTTGATACGGTAGTTAAAAAAGTGTGTCATATATATGAAAATTCGACAGTCATTTGTATGGAAAAAACACGAAGGAAAAGTGCCGATTGGATTGCAATGGATATCGTAGAGAGCTGCAAAGACAAAGATCAATTGTATCGCAGGTGGAAGAATAATCGAACCAATATAACATATGAGACCGAATACAAAAGATTACGCAACCAAGTCAACAAAAAAATATTAGGAGCCGGGAACAATACTACAAAAGAAAATTCGAACAAGTAAAATATGATCCCAAAAAAACATGGGCGCTCATTAATGAAGTACTGGGACGAAAGAAGCCGTCGTTAGATGAAACAATCGTAAAAAACTTTTCACCGAATACGAATGTTAATGTATTGACCGATACATTTGCGAACTCTTTTTCACAACAAGCAGCATCAATAATCCACATATGTAGCAAAACAACATCCAACCACCAGAACACATTTATACGGGACACAATATCTTGGGAGATACAGACTGTGGGAGGTAGCAAATCTCATAGCTCGCTTAAATATCCAAAAAGCCGCTGGGACAGATGGTATTAGAGTGATAGACATAAAATCAAATGCCGATATCTTTACGCCCATAATTACCAATCTAATCAATATGAGTTTTAATACATCCACGGTGCCAAAAAAGCTCAAAGAGGCACTTGTTAGACCTATCTACAAGGGAGGAGCCAAAAATGAGATAGCAAACTATCGTCCGATTGCAATATTGCCGGCGATAGAAAAGATCTTGGAGCAAATCATTGCAGATCGAATATGGAAATTTATTGATAAGCATAACATAATAAGCCAGAATCAGTACGGGTTCCAAAAGGGAAAAAGTACCAACCAACTTCTCGGCGATTTTGCAAACTTAATCAACACCAGCCTTAACAAAAATCACCATGTGTTAGTGCTTTTCTTAGATTTTAGCAAAGCATTCGATACACTAGGCCACAATAAGCTAATGGAAGCAATACAAAGAATAGGAATTAGAGGGAAACTAGCAGATTGGATGAGAGACTATCTCAGAACGAGGACATTTCGCGTGGGAATCAAAGGCTACTGCAGCAAAGCCAACTCAGTGCAGTATGGAGTTCCACAAGGCTCTAAACTTGGACCCCTATTGTTCATATTGTACACCAATAAACTACTAAAATCCTTCAAGATGAGCTTTCCCTTCGCATATGCAGATGACACGGCGATTGTTGTCTGTCACAAATCGATCGTAGAAGCAACCAAGATGATGCAGGCAGAATTCGATGAAGCAGGGAAATGGTGTCACGATAATGGGCTCGTAATAAATGCAGCAAACACAAAACTACTGCATATTCGTAGCCCACAGTACCCAAAGTCACAAGTGAAAATTAAAGCATTCAGCTGCGCTAATCCAAGCAACTGCCAGATAATAGATGTCGTGGATACGTACAAATATCTGGGTGTAACGATTGACAGTCATTTTTTATGGGAACCACACATAAACGATTTACGAAAGAAGCTGAAAGGATCCCTATTTGCACTGGCTTGTCTAAAGTATAAGGCTTCAAACTGTGTGCAAAAACAAGTGTACCACGCTCTTGTCGAATCAAGGTTGAGATACGGCATACTAGCGTGGGGAGGTGCAGCAGATACACACATTGCGAAGCTTCAAAATATTCAAGACAAGGCAATAAAATTAATGTGGAGAAGAAACAGTGTAGATGGTGGAGTGAGAGTTCTCAAAGTGAAGCAGATATTTAATATGACAGCAGCGTTGGAGTACTATGACGATGAAGGTTTCCGAACTATAATCAGTAACAACTTCAATACCAGAAGACGGGCGCGAAGGGGGGATGTACCATCTTCCTTCCTTCAAAAACGTGTACGGCAAACGTCAACTGATGTACACCATACCAAGCATCCTAAATAATCTTCCAAGCAATTTGCGAAATTTAAATAACATTAATTTGAGAAAAAAAAGACTAAAAGATTATTTTCTAGAAACAATAACGTAATCTCTGAAAACCATCTCATTTGGAATTTTAAATGTTTCTAATTCTTTGTTTTTTGTGTTTTATTTAAAGGAAAATAATTATTGAAAACTAATTATAATCAAGTTTAGAAATTTACATATATGCACTTAATTTAAATTACCTACCATTTTGATGATAGCAATGAAATAAATTGAATTTGATAAATAACCTCCTGCAGATAAGCCATGTGGCTTCGCATGTGTTCCAAATGCAAATGCGTCATTGCACTAATCGAATCGAACTATGTCAACATTTAAAGCGACCACACACACTGCGGTGTCACAGTGCAGACCCAAACAATACTGACCCACCGCAGCGTGAACTATGTCAAGTGCATTGCCTATGGTGCAATAAATAAAGTGAGACATTGGTTTGACACAAATTGCGTGGTTGACCTGGAATTGGTGACGATCATAGGCAAGAAGGCAGTGAATGAAAAATGATGCGGACAGTCTGATCCAAATACTAAAAACGAGTGGTTCGTCTTTTTCACTGCGGAGCAACAACAATATAAACATAATATTTGTGTTTCCTACACCTGCACACGCAAGCGACTTCTACCAACCCACAACCTCATAACCTGCTAGTCATCCGGTTTCACATACTCCATAGCCCATAAGAAAGCCAACCGCAAAGCGATAGCAAAACAAAGCATAGTAACCCAAAAAATGTCGGGTTGTAAAATATCTGGCTGGTTAGAACAAATTGGTTTTCTTTCCTTGTTTTCCCTTTATCGTTCACTAGATAGTAATTCATAGTATCATCAACATCAGTTGTGAACGGTTGGTTTTAAGCGAGTGCTCCAAGTTTTTACTGAAAATTTCCTATTCAAAAGAGTTTTTTTCCGTACCAAAATTAAAATAAAACATAAGACAGTGACTTTATAAAATTTATTGAAAAAGTATAGTACAAAAGTGATTTTTTATAGTTTCTCTGGAAATTAAAAGAAAACAGCTTATAACTGCAACATCTTCCTTTACTTTTGTCTGTTGCTTTCTATCGTCAACGTTTCTCCTATCAAATGCAGTAAGTAACATGAACTTGTGTAATCATTGCAAAGAGAATCTGCCCCTTGCTGGCGATTTCGTCGTTTGCTCTATGTGCTCCCGAAAATTACATTTTGAATGCACTACAGTCACCGAAAGGTCATGGAGATCAATGGGCTCCAAAAGAGACACTTGGAAATGCAACATTTGTAGAAACACCAGCGAAAATGCAGACACCACTCTTTTGGAGTCTTCCTCGCGTCCACTAACACCTGATATTCAAGCTAACAAGAGAAATCGGTCAGAAGTCAGCAGCCCACAAAAAGTAAACAACGAAAAATCGATGGCAAATGTAACAGAAACAAAAACAAACGAAATACTGTCGGAGCTTAAGAACATGAAAACGGAAATTAAAGGCATAGCAGATTTCTGTAACTTCGTCTCACAAAAATTCGACTATTTAAACAAAAACATTGAAAAAAACAATAACATCATGGACACACTCATGAATGAAATACAGAAATTAAAAGATGCACACAAAGAAAAAGACGAAATCATATCACAAATGCAAGCACAAATAAACAAACTGGAACAACAACAACTAAAAAACACAATAGAAATTAAAAATATTCCACCAACACAAAACGAAAATTTAACCGAAATTACCAAAGCGATCGGAAACACAATAAAACAAGAAATAACCAACGCGGACATAACAGATATATACCGCACAAGAACAAAAAACACGGAACGCTCCGCAATTGTCGTCACTTTTAACAGCAGCATAACGAAAACAAACTTCTTAAAAAATGCCCGTGCAACTCGGCCACTGATAATTACCAAAATGTACATTAAAAATCATTAAAAATCAGCCTACGAAAACATAACCGTAAAAATTAATGTGAATAAAAAAGAAAAAATCGTCAGTGGAATTTATAGACCACAGAGTTATACTGAAAATGCATTCATTGAAGAGCTCTTTAAAATTATAAGCACAAAAAGAGCAAGTGATGATATAATCATTTTGGGCGATATGAACATAAATATTAAAGATAGTACGAAAAATCACGTTCTTAGTTATCAGGAAATGCTGGCTTCTAATGGACTGGGTAATGTTATTAAAGAAGCGACGAGAATAGATCTAAATATAGGGTGCCGCACATTGATCGATCATATTTTGGTTAATATATCACAGCTCAAAATATTGTCGGCTATAGTCCAAAGTAATATCTCTGATCACTATAGCACAATTTATGGTATCTATCAAGAGTGTGCAACAAAAAATGCCCAACCATTGCGATCGCACATTAGAACTAGAAAAGTGAATGAGCTAATTAGAAGTACCAACTGGACACCGATGTTATTAGAAACGGACACCGAAACTATTTTTGATACGGTAGTTAAAAAAGTGTGTCATATATATGAAAATTCGACAGTCATTTGTATGGAAAAAACACGAAGGAAAAGTGCCGATTGGATTGCAATGGATATCGTAGAGAGCTGCAAAGACAAAGATCAATTGTATCGCAGGTGGAAGAATAATCGAACCAATATAACATATGAGACCGAATACAAAAGATTACGCAACCAAGTCAACAAAAAAATATTAGGAGCCGGGAACAATACTACAAAAGAAAATTCGAACAAGTAAAATATGATCCCAAAAAAACATGGGCGCTCATTAATGAAGTACTGGGACGAAAGAAGCCGTCGTTAGATGAAACAATCGTAAAAAACTTTTCACCGAATACGAATGTTAATGTATTGACCGATACATTTGCGAACTCTTTTTCACAACAAGCAGCATCAATAATCCACATATGTAGCAAAACAACATCCAACCACCAGAACACATTTATACGGGACACAATATCTTGGGAGATACAGACTGTGGGAGGTAGCAAATCTCATAGCTCGCTTAAATATCCAAAAAGCCGCTGGGACAGATGGTATTAGAGTGATAGACATAAAATCAAATGCCGATATCTTTACGCCCATAATTACCAATCTAATCAATATGAGTTTTAATACATCCACGGTGCCAAAAAAGCTCAAAGAGGCACTTGTTAGACCTATCTACAAGGGAGGAGCCAAAAATGAGATAGCAAACTATCGTCCGATTGCAATATTGCCGGCGATAGAAAAGATCTTGGAGCAAATCATTGCAGATCGAATATGGAAATTTATTGATAAGCATAACATAATAAGCCAGAATCAGTACGGGTTCCAAAAGGGAAAAAGTACCAACCAACTTCTCGGCGATTTTGCAAACTTAATCAACACCAGCCTTAACAAAAATCACCATGTGTTAGTGCTTTTCTTAGATTTTAGCAAAGCATTCGATACACTAGGCCACAATAAGCTAATGGAAGCAATACAAAGAATAGGAATTAGAGGGAAACTAGCAGATTGGATGAGAGACTATCTCAGAACGAGGACATTTCGCGTGGGAATCAAAGGCTACTGCAGCAAAGCCAACTCAGTGCAGTATGGAGTTCCACAAGGCTCTAAACTTGGACCCCTATTGTTCATATTGTACACCAATAAACTACTAAAATCCTTCAAGATGAGCTTTCCCTTCGCATATGCAGATGACACGGCGATTGTTGTCTGTCACAAATCGATCGTAGAAGCAACCAAGATGATGCAGGCAGAATTCGATGAAGCAGGGAAATGGTGTCACGATAATGGGCTCGTAATAAATGCAGCAAACACAAAACTACTGCATATTCGTAGCCCACAGTACCCAAAGTCACAAGTGAAAATTAAAGCATTCAGCTGCGCTAATCCAAGCAACTGCCAGATAATAGATGTCGTGGATACGTACAAATATCTGGGTGTAACGATTGACAGTCATTTTTTATGGGAACCACACATAAACGATTTACGAAAGAAGCTGAAAGGATCCCTATTTGCACTGGCTTGTCTAAAGTATAAGGCTTCAAACTGTGTGCAAAAACAAGTGTACCACGCTCTTGTCGAATCAAGGTTGAGATACGGCATACTAGCGTGGGGAGGTGCAGCAGATACACACATTGCGAAGCTTCAAAATATTCAAGACAAGGCAATAAAATTAATGTGGAGAAGAAACAGTGTAGATGGTGGAGTGAGAGTTCTCAAAGTGAAGCAGATATTTAATATGACAGCAGCGTTGGAGTACTATGACGATGAAGGTTTCCGAACTATAATCAGTAACAACTTCAATACCAGAAGACGGGCGCGAAGGGGGGATGTACCATCTTCCTTCCTTCAAAAACGTGTACGGCAAACGTCAACTGATGTACACCATACCAAGCATCCTAAATAATCTTCCAAGCAATTTGCGAAATTTAAATAACATTAATTTGAGAAAAAAAAGACTAAAAGATTATTTTCTAGAAACAATAACGTAATCTCTGAAAACCATCTCATTTGGAATTTTAAATGTTTCTAATTCTTTGTTTTTTGTGTTTTATTTAAAGGAAAATAATTATTGAAAACTAATTATAATCAAGTTTAGAAATTTACATATATGCACTTAATTTAAATTACCTACCATTTTGATGATAGCAATGAAATAAATTGAATTTGATAAATAACCTCCTGCAGATAAGCCATGTGGCTTCGCAGGTAAGAAAAAATATTGTACTAGATGTAAGATACATGAAATAAACCAATTACCAATTACAATTACAATTACAATTTAGAATAAGGTTTTGCCTTGAGTGCAAACCTGATATGTGGAGTGAAGTTAAGAAATGAAAAATCAATAAAAATCCACGGCGTATTTATTTTTGGTGGTATTAGCAACAATTTATGGAGGCAGGGGTTAAAGACTAAGAGTGAAACAATAAACTGAATACTTTAGACGAAGCCTACAAAACCTTCTAGAACATAGTCAAAGTAGTGAAAAACAAAAATAAACAAATTCGCTGTCTTTAAAAAAATGGAGCAAATACATACATATCTCACTGACATCTCAACACCTAGGGGATACAATTTTTTTTTTTTTTTTTTCCGAGGGTAGGTAAAAAATCTTCATAAAGACACTATGATGTTCGATAGCGCGTGCTCATAGTAGTGGCTTCGCAGGTAAGAAAAAATATTGTACTAGATGTAAGATACATGAAATAAACCAATTACCAATTACAATTACAATTACAATTTAGAATAAGGTTTTGCCTTGAGTGTAAACCTGATATGTGGAGTGAAGTTAAGAAATGAAAAATCAATAAAAATCCACGGCGTATTTATTTTTGGTGGTATTAGCAACAATTTATGGAGGCAGGGGTTAAAGACTAAGAGTGAAACAATAAACTGAATACTTTAGACGAAGCCTACAAAACCTTCTAGAACATAGTCAAAGTAGTGAAAAACAAAAATAAACAAATTCGCTGTCTTTAAAAAAATGGAGCAAATACATACATATCTCACTGACATCTCAACACCTAGGGGATACAATTTTTTTTTTTTTTTTTTTTCCGAGGGTAGGTAAAAAATCTTCATAAAGACACTATGATGTTCGATAGCGCGTGCTCATAGTAGTGTGCAATTTTTACTCACTAAAAAAACCTCCCTTCGTGATAAATTTCTTTGATTACTACAACTAAGTTTTTACTTATCCAGTAGTTTTTCTTTCACGTATTGAGATCGTTTGGCAGGTCCCTTTCCATTGAAAGGTCCTGCTTGTTCCGCAAATTAGACGCGGTTTCTTGCTATCACGTTAAGTCGAAAGGTTTAGTCCTTTGTAGACGACGAGTAGATTCCTCTCATCTAGAATTCGAAGGACTTCATTGTTAACGTGTCCTTGTAATCTGTCTTTATGCTTACGTGCGAAGTTTTTGATTTCATGATCGACTGTTGCAATTCCTAAATCTCTATGGATATCGATATCGGTGCATTAACTATTGATCTTAGCACTTTATTTTCAAAAGTTTGTAAAATATTGACATTACTTATTTTGGTATAACCCCAGAGTTGTATTCCATATGTCCATATTGGCTTTAGCACTTGCTTGTATAGAAGCAGTTTGTTCTCTATATTAAGCTTGGAATGTTTTCCAAGTAACTAGTACATTTCTCTGTATTTGGTTTCGAGTTCCTTACGTTTTTTCTTCACGTGCGATTTCCACTTCAACTTAGCATCAAGTGTCATTCCAAGATACTTAGCCTCGTTTCCAAACGGAATTTGAACCGAGTTTGAAAAGATCGGCAAATTATTTATTTTCTTATAAGTAAAATTGACATGAACAGATTTGTTTTCGTTTAAAGCTAGTCGCCAAATCTTTGCCTATTCATTTACTTTATTCAATGCTTCTTGCAATTTTTCAGTCGTTTCTTAGATCGTTTTACCCGTTGCCAGAATGGCAGTGTCGTCGGCAAATGTAGCTAATACGGTGCCTTCTTCTTGCGGTATATCGCGAGTATATAATAGATACAAAAGCGGTCCAAGGACACTTCCCTGCGGTACCCCAGCCCTTATTTCTTTAAATTCTGAATATTCATTTAGGTGTTTGACTCGGAAAAGTCGATTCGTCAAGTATTTTTCTCGAATATTATATAAGTGTTCCGGCAGCACTTGTCGTAATTTATATTTCAATCCTTCATGCCAGACCTTGTCAAAAGCTTGAGAAACATCAAGGAATACGCTCGAGCAAATCTTTATTTCTTCATAAGCTTTCTCAATTAAATCAGTTATTCTATGCACTTGGTCTATTGTTGAGTTCTAAACCCAAACTGGTGATTGGGAATAAGAGATCTTTCTTCTTTAACCGGCTGTAATCGCGGTTTTCTTGGCTTCAGAATCATTATTACTTCCGCGATTTTCCATTGACTCGGAACATATTCTTGTCTTATCGCTGCGTTTATAATGTAGAGGAACTTAACTAACGCTTTTCTAGGTAACGATTTCAGAAGCAGTTTCTTTATTTCTTGTTGAAGTTCGGTCAGCCTTGCATTTCTTACTGTGTAATTGTGAAGTGCTATATCCGACGCATTATCATTTTCAACAAGCGCTTGTCCATTAAATGGTTTAAATGTTTCTTCTAAATGGGCGGCAAAGACTTCTGCTTTGTCTTCATCATTCTTGGCCCATTGGTTGTCATTTATCTTGATTGGGGCCGCTTGTATTTTCGGTTTTTTAATGCCTTTTATAGCTTTCCAGAGCGAATAATTGGAATCTTTTTCCGCTGTTAAGCTTTCAATGCTGGTTTGTATTGTCCGATTTTTAAAACCAATAATGGCCTTTTTTAGCAAGCTTGTGTAAGCGATTTAAATGCGATTTATGTTGCGGAGCACGAGTTTGTTGCCATTTTGTACGCGCTTTTCTCTTCTCCCCTACCATTTCTTTTATTTCCGGTGGATATTTTTGGGCATGATTGACCGGCGTTTTCCTTTGATAGGGAATATTTTTCCACGCGGCGCGCTGCAGAACTTCAACAAAACGATCAACTTCGATTTCGAGTTCAGAAGACGTGCTAAGTGATACTCTCAGTTCGATATGTTCTTCAACGTTTTAAAGCCTTCCCAACCAGTTTTTCTGCTAGTTAGTCTAGCAGGTACATCTTTTTTAATTAGGCGTTCGCTCATCGTTAGAATGAGAGGGGATCGGAAGAGAGATCCAAACTTTCATCAATTTTAATACAGTTGTCTGGTATTTATTTTACAACAAAGAAATCGATCAGATCGGGTATTTTATTTCTATCAGTCGGTCAATATGTTGGTTTACCAGTCGAGTTTTCTTTTTTGGTCGCATGAATTTTGAGACGAATTTAAAATTTTCGGCTAAAATATATATATAAAATATATATTGTATAATATTATAGAAAATGGAAAGACTTCCCTCCAATCACCTGACGGTGAATGGACCGCATGGGAGCCTTCAGTAAATCATTCTGGCATTCATCTTGCTAAAAACTAAAATTTAATGAAAATATTAAGATCGCATTAAATAAAATAAATATTGCTACCAAGATACTATATCTGTAAATAGAAAATAATTATTATCAAATGAAAACAACAAAATAATTCACAAAGTTATCTTCTATACGGACGATAAGCGTAGGATAATGGTGTTATATGTCACACAACAAGTAGCAAATAGCTCAAAATAAGTTATTAAAAACGATGCTTAATCTCTCCTGGCATCAGATGTGACTATTTCGATAATTCATTAATTAATGAATTTAATGTTGATTCATCATGATCATCAAATCCTGTCCTCTTTTCCCCTAGGGTGTCGAGTTTTATTCCACTTTATCCATCTTTCTCTCCTTTACTAGTCTTCTCCATTTGGTCCTTCCTCTAGCAAGTTATTTAACTGTGTTCCAGTTTATACCCGCCGTTTGTAATGTTCTTTCTATCGTCTTGTTCCAAGTAGTTTTTGGTCTTCATCTTTTATTTTTTTCTTTGTCTCTTGATTGCCAGATTTACTTCACTTGCTTGTCTTCGTCTAGTTTACCAAGATGCTCGAACCATCTGAGCTTCTTATCGTCCAGTACTTTTAGCGCTGGTTTTGTTTTTACTACATTTTGTATGCCCTTGTTTCTTCTTTTATCGGTTCGCTTTCGCAGGTATCTCATTTTCATGACTTCCATGAAGTAATACTGGTAGATATACTCGTATCATTCTATATATTTATATTTTAGTATCCATTGTAAGTTCTTTGTCCTGGAAGGTATATTTTAGGGCTGCAAAGTGTTAATTTGCCATCTTTATCTTTTCATTCAATACTCCTTCTATGTTATCATTATCGTTTATTTTACTTATAGTTTCTGACCTGTTCCAATACTACTCCACCTATGTTGACGTTTATTGCTCTTTCAACCTTACTGATAACCATTACTTTCGGTTTTTCCGTGTTGAGATGTAGGTTTTGTAGTGCTAGTGCGTCCTTTCAACCTATTATATTTTGTTTTAGGTCTTTCTCCATATGTGGAGAAAAATGATATCATCAGCAAAGTCGCATGCATATAGTTGAATCGGTTGCATCATTCTACAACCTTGGCCAAATGTTATATAAAATTTGTTATATCTTCAAAAAACAAAAAGTTAATTGAAATAAAAGCAAGCAGATATGATAAATAAATAGTTTTATTAGAGATTATTAGTATTTAGTTGGGCCACCTTTGGCCTTTAAGACTGTAGCGACTCTTTTGGGCATAGTGCTAGCTTGTGACACTATTCCGAAGAAATTTGACTCCACTCCACTGTAACACATTTTTAAGTGTTTCTTTTGATGAAATAGAATGTTCCTGGATCCTACGCTTTAGAATACTCCATAGATGTTCTATAGGGTTGAGATCCGGGGACTGTGCAGTGCACCCAAACAGGTCTAAATTATTCTTCTCAAACCACCTCACAGTTAGGGCTGATTTGTGGCAGGGTGCATTGTTTTGTTGGAATTTGACATTTCCATGTTAGCGTCCCCGAAATTTTTTTTTTTTTAATAATTTGCACGTGTTAAAGGGGATATGAATACCCATATACTAATTTTTAGAACACGTGCATTTTTGTGGAAACGAAGAGACAGAGAAAAAGGCAGGGTGGTGTGGTTTGAAACTCAGGTGGTATTAAATTTCTGTAAACTCCAAGAGTGGCTGTCCAGATAACTGGGGAGTATTTTGTTTTGTTTTTCGCTATTATTGTCGTTGCTTATGATTCACTGTATTTCTTTCCATCCTCTTGATGTCGTCATCACAATCAAGTTGTATTTTGGCCATATGACTACCCTACTGCCAGTGTTATGCCTTCACAGTAGTTGTCTTAGCTTTCGCAAGTGAAAAAAAAGTTCAAATACATTTTCCAACACATTTATGTACTTGCGGGAGTCCATCCGAGCGTTTGATGGTATTACATGTATTTCACACATACTGCTGGCAGTCATGCATCCCCGGGTCATTATACTGCCTCCACCGTGCTTAACAGTCGGTACCACGCATTCTGGGTTGTACCCTTCTCCAATCCTTCGATTCACAAAAGCCACACCAGGGGTGCCACATATCTGAAAATTGGAAAAAAAGGTATTTAAAAAATATAAATTCATCTAGAGAACACCAAAATTAGTTAAATTTGTTGATGTTTAAATTAAAAGTGATAGATCCATCTGACCACAGTATATTCGACCAATCTTCTTCAGTGAAACGCACATGTTTTTTCGCCCATTCCAAGCGTGCCTTCATGTCTTTTTCCGAGAGCCACGGCTTCTTCCTTGCTTTGCATCCTTTAAGTCCAACTTCCCAAGTCTTCTACTAACGGTTCTTGAAGAAATTTTTTTTCCTCGATCCTTCGACAACTCAGAAGCAAGCTCAAATCAGGTTTTCTTTCGATTTTTCAGCGAAGATCGTATTAAAAATCCCGATTCGTGGTAATCTTTTTTCTTCTAATTTTTCACGATTTAAGTGCGAACCAGTATCGCTGTACCGCTTAATTGCGCTGCACAACGTGAACAATCCATTGTTATTTCAGGTTGTTTTCTGCATTCCTCAAATAAAAGCTGTATTTATACAAGTTTTGCGAGACTAAGTTCACTTGTTTTTGGCATTTAAAAAAAAAATTATCAAATTTCACTATTATGAACAATAGGAAACAAACGGGTCACGTTCCTCGTCCTACTTTTTTGGGGCTTTTCCTCTCGAAAAACTTGATATTGCTTTTTTAAAGCACTTTTTTTTAAAAATATATCCATAAAATCATTTTTTCTGATAAAATTTCTCAAGAGTAGCGGAAGTATACGCTTATACTCGTAATTGAATTTGAATTCAAAGTTTCAGAAAGTCACTCACACTTTTCTGTATGTTTTTGATACATAGTCTGTAACATAGCAAAATAATAACGATAAACTGTCAAAAGTTTAAGTTCATGACCAGCGTCGAAAGTTACGAGTATATCGAGCTAACTATGTTCGTCCGTCCGTTCATTTGTCCGTATATCACCAAGTTCTTAATGCTTAAATTTTGAGCTAGAAGAATGAACTTTCATTTATGCTCCTTAGCATTCGAGGCAGTACAATTGTAAAAAATTGTTAAATCCGCCCAGAAACATTCCCCTTTTCCAAAAATGCCGCTTTTCTACAATTTTAATAGCAACGTTGCTATTCTACTGCTACAATCTACTTTTCGCATGGAATAGGTAATACGAGTAGTTAGATTTTTTAAGCATCTTCATTCTAACGGGACCTTATCTGTGCGAACGGAGTTGTTCATTATAATGAAAAAAAATTTCTTACTATTGGGTTAACCTGTCGCTGGTAGGCGATCATAGATTGTAACATAGAAATATAATAACGATAAACAACCAATATACATATGTATTTGTGATTAGCATCAACATTTACTCGTATGTCGATCAAGCCATGTCCATCCGTCCATATGTGTTTTTGGGCTTTAAATTTTGAGTTAGGAACATGAAATTTGGGATATAAGCTTTCTAGAATCTAAAGGAGTACAGGTTCATTTTTAAAATTCGCCCACTATACGTCTGCTTTTCAAAAAATTTTGTTTTTCTCAATATTTTTGCTAGAAACTGAAAAATATTGTCTAGGTAAAATATGTAGACTTTGAATTTGTCTACATTTGTCCATATATTATATATGGCCACACCAATTTCTTGTAGGCGTTTCCTATAAATAAACATATATCGCTTTTTTTAAATCCATTTAAGGTGATGGTTAAGTCTTATTGTTAACATTTCATCAGAATCCGTGAACTACGGTTACAAATGTTGGGAGCCACAAAACAAAGTTGCAACAACAGTTTTGTGATAGGATTTTTTTAAAATTGTGGAAAATAGGATTTTTTAAAATATAGAAAGATATTGCATTTGGTTTCCTTGATTTTAGATTCCGGGATTTTTCATACCGGGGAGGCTCGTTCAACCAATGTTAGTACCTCGTTTCATAAACAGAGACACTCCTGGGTTTTTGATGCATTGACAATAACTCGGTTTTCGGTGATAACATCAATGACAACTGGCATTTGACGAGAATGGCGTATAAGTACATCCATAAAGTAAAACATGTGATGACCGACTACTTAAAATCTTCCAGTTGAAGAAAATGTCACCGACAAACTTCAAGTTTGTTAACATGGACATTTTGCCGCACTATATCACCATGATCATGAGTCAACTCCTTCCTTTTTATTGGCAGTTAAGCCATTAAGTCTCCTGTGAAAAGCTGATGCGGAAAACCATAATGGCGGTCATTAAGGACACGGGTTCTTTCAAAATAACTCATAATGTAGTAGTTAGAAAAGCACTTATTTATCTTAGGCAGCACTATTGATCGCTGGTTATAAGGTGAGGTTGAATTTCCCCAAGGGGAGAAATCCCAACTCGCCCCGTTCAGATTTTTTCAGGATTCGAGCTAATGAACAGGTTTCTAATAAATTTTTGGCTCAAAGAATATTGAACCAAATTCAGCAAAAGTGTAGAAAGAGAGCAATCTGACAAGGTGGAATTTGCTGCGAATATTGCAGCAACATAAAAAACGTAACTTTGCTATATGTTATAAGTTCAAAATCATCAAACAGTGCAACTAGTACAACTTTGTGCATAAGTGTTTGGTTTATCTCTAACAGTGTACAAATCTGAATAATTTATCTATTTTTAATTTTATTAATTAAAATGCATATATTGTGTGAAAGATTATATTCGTAGGTAGAGTCATAAATTTGTGTAGAACGGCACGCCTTTGGTGTGCTCTTATTTATGAATATATGAGGGTGGCCTTGGTGTAGTGGTAACATCATCTCCTTTCACGCTGTTGGTTTACGGTTCGAATCCTGATGTCAAGAATCATCTACTTATTTCGAAACCTAAATCAACTCTACTGCGAAGGCATAACACTGGCAGTAGGGTGGTCATATGGCTAAAATGCAACTTCACCGTGATGGTGACATCAGGAGGACAAAAATACTGTGAATCATAAGCGACGACAATAACAGCGAAACAAAAAACATACTCTCCAGTTATCTGGACAGCCACTCTTGGAGTTCACTGAAACTTAATACCTATATATAAAAAAAAAATAAATAAATTTCCTCTGCTGGAAATGGGTAGTTAATTGTACCAATAATGATGGAATATTTCATATTATACCCCATCCCGTAGAATACGAGTATATTAATTCTGACTAATAGTTTATAACATAGGGAAATAATAATGGTAGACCTCTCTACGTATACCTATATACATTCATATATATATATGTATATATTTGTGATCAGCATCGAAAGCTATGCCGATTTTGCCATGTCTGTCAGACGTTGAATCCCTCTCCATTTCGTCCATTGTAATAGACCACGCCTAGTTTTTGAGACCATTTTCTTCAAAAACAACACACATTTTTTCGAGGCAATTTGTGGTGATAGTTATGTCTTAATGCGAATGTCTAATCGGAATCCGTAAACTTCGGTTAGAAATGATGACAGCCACTACCACTTTTCTCTAAGGAAATGTTTTGAAAACAGGGTTTTTTTTTTAAAAAAAAATCTCTAAAAAAAAGCGGAAATATCCTCTGAGTAAACAGATATCGTTGTCTTCGATTTAATAACAATACCACGCCCACATTTTTAGGAGTGGGTTAGAGGATAGAGGAGCACTCAGTCTCGATTGATGGTCCAAGACAGAAACCCTTTTTTTGGTGTAGTGCTTGGAGAAACATTTTGTTCATTTCTCTTTTATTCGCGGTAGCTGTTGGTTGCTGTCTTACTTGTGACTTTAGCTGTGACAGCAACTAACTATACTACCTACTACACTATGGTGACCTTCAGAAAGGATCATACGATATGATACGATCCTTTTCAGATGGATTGTAACTTTCCTGTATATTTATTATCGCATCTAGTCTTAAGTGAGAATGTATTGTAATTGCTTTTAATCTTCTCTTTTACTAATGATATTTTTATTGTTATCTTCTGTTAATGATAATTTTTTGTTATTTATATCTAAGAATTCCTGTATGGATAAGACGATAAGTAAACATACAAATTTAGTATTCAATTAGAATTTAAAATTAGAGGTTATTCACTTACTATTATTTAACGAACAGTTTACGATAAAATGAGTTTCCGACACGAAATGAAAAAAAATCCTGTAGTATACGAACTTAGTAAGTAGTTGGGATTACAACTTTATCAGTTCTGAGTTGGATGGGAAGATTATCGTCAAATAATATGTATGAATTTAAATTCACCAGGAAAGACTTGAAGCATTCTAAGATGCGAAAGAACTTTTATGAATGCCTAATATGAATACACTCTATCCCACAATTCACAAACATACTTATCTCAATGAACGCAATATCCCCTAAAGTGTAATAATTTTAAGCAGTTCTCATTTTGTCGCCGACGGATGCTATCGAGCTTGGACTAACTCCGGAAGAATACAAAATAAATTTTGGCTATATTACCTTTAAACTTTCACCGTAAACGAACACTTGGTTTACATATTGACTTGTTGTGTAAATGTTCTCAATTTTTTCAGGCACAATGTATTCCCCCTGGCTCAATTTGAAAATATGCTTTCTTCTATCAATAATCTTTAGGGTTCCATTTAATAGCCATTTTCCAACATCACCAGTATGATGCCATCCTTCAGAATCAATAGCTTCACTTGTTTTTTGAGGGTCTTTGTAGTATCTAATACGAAAAAGTGCATCTTACTCTATTTTGGTTTAACGTGAAGTATTAAATAAACTCACCCATGGAATACATTAGAACCTCTAACACATACTTCTCCTGTATTTTGATTAGCAAAATATTCCATTTCTGGAACGTCTACAAGCTTAATTAAGATATAAACAATTAAACACATAAATACAAAACTTGTACAGAAATTGTTTACTTTGACAGCATTGCAAGATACTGGTGGTCCAACATGATCTGGCACGAAATCTCCTTGAACTGTTAAGGTGATTGCTCCAGTACATTCAGTTTGGCCATAACCTTCTACAACAAGGCATCCCAGAGCACACCGCATAAAAGTCAGCACATTTCCAGCAAGAGGTGCTGATCCAACAACCATGAGTCGAAGATTACCTCCGAAAGCTGTTGAACATTTTGATATTTATTAAAATTAATTCATGTTTATCGCATACTACCTTGGTGAACTTTTTTAAAAACTATTTTATCCCAGAATCCATTTCGCCTTAATACACCTCTACGAATCTCACTCTCCTTCGAATTCAAGGCGATTCGGAAAAGTGTTCGCTTAATTGACGAGTTCGTAATATCATTCTGAATTTTATCATAAACTCTATTAAGGAGTCTTGGAACTGCTGGCATCACTGTCGGCCTCAAAGCCTTCAGATCATTTGTTAATTCCTTAACATCGCCGGAATAAAAACCCACCGCTCCTCCCACGTAATACATTCCATTTTCACAACACCTTTCGAACATATGCGCTAGTGGTAAGAAGGAAATCATGATGTCTCCTGCTCGTATCTTATGATCACCTTTATAAAAACGAAAAATATATTAAAAATCAAAATTTGTTATTCTCAATTTAGTTGAATTTTTTAATAGAATTTGAGTAAAGCTACATATAAAGTTCCGGACCCCAATATATATATGTTCAGATGTTTACCATTCATTGCATGTTAATAGGCACTGAGAAAAATAATAAATAATTATCTTAACATTCAGAGCAAAAAGGCTCCAAAATAAGGCTCAGCCAAAAAAAAAAAAAATAAAAAAAACCAGCGTCATTGTTTCCACGCGAACCGTCAGCGAAGTGGTCAGGGATGATCTCCAAGTGGCCGTGATGGATGAGCTGTCTAACAGCGGCAAGTCCATCTTGAATATTTGGGGTGAAATCGAGGCCAACCTATCGCAGATGGTATTGGATCATCTGTTGGGGAAGCAAGGCGGGACCCTACCCTGTTTCGACTCAGCCGAAGTCGTTAGAGGTTACAGGGTTATCAAATGCGAAGACAGGTTTTCAAGAGACTGTCTTGGTGCTTGTATCGCTAAGATAAGTGATGCATGGAGCGGCTTGAGACTTAAGCTAATCCCAGTCAATGATATCCCACGGAGACCGAAGGCTCGCTTTTGGCTTCCCAATATGCCTTTAGACAACGAAATGCTGATTAGGGGTCTAAAGCTTCATAACCCTGCTGTCCAAATGGATGATTGGGCAGTTATTAAAGCGGAACAACCTCAACAAAACAGTAGGACTTTTCTTCTCCTTATAAACGAGGAATGTTTAGAGGTGCTTGAGAAGTCTGACTACAGGCTAAGGTTTGGCATTAGATTTGTCAAACTTAAAATTTTCAAATCTCTAAGCCCGGACGGCGACACAGTCGATGTCGACGATTCCAACACTTTGTTGGAGGGTTTGCAGATCGTCCCAGAAACTCTCAATGTTCACCCCACTGAAGCTAGTTCAGATTAATCTGCGGCACTCGCAGTGTGCCTCAGACAATCTGCGTGTCTTTATCAATGAAGAAAGCATTGATATTGGCATTATTCAGGATCCCTGGCTAAGGGGATCAACTATTAGAGGACTGCAAGACAACCTTTATAATCTTTACTACAACCAAAACAACAGTAACGGTAAGCCCAGAACTTGAATTTTAGCTAAGAAACATTTAAAAGCTTTTCTGTGTCCTAATCTTAGTTCCGCCGACCTAACAGTGATTAGATTGGAAACTGCAAATTTAAGGGACGTTTTCATTGCATCCGTCTACATGGACCGAGATCGGCAAGCACCTCCCGAGGAAGTCCATCATCTAACATCCACCACCAATGCAAATAAGGCAAACCTTCTGATGGGCTGCGACACCAATGCCAGACATACGCTATGGGGCAGTGCAGAAACTAACGACAGGGGTGAGTCTGTTTTTGACATCATTATAACAAATAACCTCTCTGCATGTAATACTGGTAATACCCCAACCTTTGTTTTTCCGAGTACGGGCAATTTTAATGGGTGGGAAGCGGTTATTGACATCACACTTACATCAAATAACGAAAATTTAAGGGTTAATAGCTGGAGGGTATGCAATTTACAATCTTTTTCAGACCATAAGTGGATACTCTTTGAACTCTGTATCGAGTCTGAGACTCCTAAACCCTGTTGAAATCCCAAACGAATAAATTGGACAAAGTTTATTCGTATAGTTAAGACAAAACTGGGAAACACACCAATGCAAAAAATCGACTCGACCACGGTAGAACTTCTTATAATTACTCACTTCCCAGGCTGTAGGGACAGTAGCACAGAACAAGCTAGTTTTGTTAGGTTACCGCCGACGGCTTGGGAAAGTATTACAAACCTCATTACGGAGGATAAAATCTCCTGGGCCATAAACAGCTTCTCTCCATATAAATCACCGGCATTGGCTGCATTATGCCTATTATGCTTTAGAATGTGCAAGACATAGCTATTTCCTGGCTACTATCGATTTATAGGAGCTGCTTATAATTAAACCATGTCCCCCAAACTTGGAGACTTGTTCGGGTGGTCTTTATTCCGAAGGTAGGCCATCGAGGTCATTAATCCGCGAAGGATTTTAGGCCTATTAGCCTGTCGTCCTTTGTACTACAGACCTTCGAAAGTATCCTTGATTTTCGCATCCGAAAAACCCTGGAGAGTTCTCCACTGTCGAAATCCCAAGACGCCTACCTCAAAGGACGATCTACAGAGATGGCTCTTCATGAGGTAGTGCGATCGATAGAGAAAACTCTTCATTATAAAGAATACACACTTGCTACCTTCCTAGACATAGAAGAAGCTTTCAACAACATTCATACCCAAGCTATTCAAGAGTCTCTCACCGAGTTAGGTGTAGAGTCTTTCCTTAGACACTGGATTATATCCATGCTTAATACTAGAATAATCAAAGCTACACTGGGTTATAGCAGTACAACTAAGATTGTAAATAGAGGAACCCCACAAGATGGTGTTATCTCACCCTTGCTATATATAATGGCAATCGGCAAAATCTTGGTGCGACTTGAAAAGGAGGGGGTTAAGGTGGTTGGGTACGCGGATGATGTGGTTCTTTTAGTGTCAGGAAAGTTCCGCTCCACGATAAGTCGAATCATGGAAAGTACTCTGGATAAGATACATTCTTGGGCTACGAGATGTGGCCTGGGAGTAAATCCAGACAAGACCAAAATGATGCTATTCACCGTGATGCTATTCGGCGTGTATAGGCATCACAGGAGCATTTAGACCTTGTCCAACAGATGCTCTAAGCGTGATCCTGCAACTGATCCCCCTTGAACTCCATATTAAATTTTCATGCAGTGCAGTCCGACTCAGGGAAACTGGGTGCTGGACAGCAAGGCCATATGGCCACTGTAAGATCCTGGAGACAGTACCAAGTGAACTGGTGACATCTTCGACCGATTACAGGACTCCCACACTCGACTTCATCAAACCTTTTTCAGTAAAGTTCCCTACCAGAGCAGAATGGAAGAAGGGAATCGTAATCAATAACTTTGATATCTGTATATATATGGATGGTCCGAAAATGGATTGCGGAGTTGGCGCAGGCATTTTCTCGGACCAACTGAATATATCGAAATCCTTCCGTCTCCCAGACTCTGCTAGTGTCTTTCAAGCGGAGCTTCTTGCGATTCGGGAAGTCTGCCGCATGTTAAAAAATCTCCCAACGTTCAACCTAAATATAGGTATCTTCTCTAATAGCCAATCTGCAATCAAGGCTATTGATTCGGTTACCATAACCAAAAAACTGGTAGAGCAATGCCGGTTTGAAATAAACGAATAAAGTATCCATTCTGGAACTACCCTCATTTGGGTCCCAGGACACAGCAATTATGAGGGAAATGAGCGAGCAGACGAGCTAGCCAAGCGAGGGTCAGCCCTTAACGGCTCGCTAGCGGAAAGAGTCAATATTTCGATAGGAATCGTTAAGGGCAATTTACAACTCCACTTCCTCCAGCTCGCCAATTTCGGGTGGAACAACCTTATCAGTTGTGCCATATCAAGGAAGACATGGCCCAGTTTCAACAAACCTAAATCAAATGAACTACTAGACAGATCAAGGCCTGACATTGCCAGAATCGTAGCCATTATTACAGGGCACTGGCCTATAGGGGGCCATGCAGCCAAGCTGCGCATTCCTCACAACACTTTCTGTCGCAGCTGCAAAGACAGTAACGAGAGGGAAACTCTTTTCCACTTTCTTTGCAGTTGTCCTGCCCTAGCAAGGACTAGACAACCCGACGCTAGGTAAACCCTTCTTTGACGATTTCAGAGAGATAGCCTCTAAACGGATTGGAGAACTAATCCTGTTTCTGTACTCCACGGGCTGGGTTTAATTATATTTTCTATCTCCAATAACACACGTTAACAAACAGGGTACACGAGTTTTTGTGGTATCAAAACGGCGTACTTAGCGCTAATTGGGTTCTTCAGAACCACCACTTTACCTACCTACCTAACATTCAGACACATGGTACTTCGCCAATCAGAAAACTCTGTGTATAGCTTAACAGATGATATCATCAGCTACAACATGCAATGGTCCCAACGAATAATCGGACAACTTTTTCGGAAAGCTCGTTAATACTAGACTATATGGCTGGGCAATATTTTAATTTTATGCCATATATTTATTTTTATAAAGGGTTATTCTTTTCAAGGTTGGGATATCACATCTCTTACATATGGCATCTGTCAAATCCGTTTGTCATCCATAGCGATAGGTAGTTAGTTCTTGCCTTGCCATTTAACAATATGGATCGTTTAACTACCGCTCAATGCAATAAAATTGTTGCAACTTACTACAAAAATAACAGTTCTATAATATCTGTGTATCGCGATTTAAGGAGAGATTATGTTCGTCATAATCGCCCAACTGAGCAAACAATTCGAAACGTAATCACCAAATTTAAACAAATCGGTGGTGTTTGTGATGACGTAAGGCCTTTACATCACCGTAATGCTCAATCAACTGAAAACATAGCCTACGTGAGCGTCTCAGTCCCCGAAATCCCGGAATTGTAAATTATGCTCAGCAATTGGGCATTTTCTACAGCTCCGTTTGGTGTATTTTGCACTTGGATTTGCATCTTCATCCCTATAAGGTCAAGCTTATACATCAACTAAAGCCTGCGCAGAACATGCGCCTATTGGGTGCGATGAGAGCCTTTTCTTGCTTGACGGCTACATAAACAAAATTGCACAATTTGACGCTCTGATGATAGCCAAATTTTTGTTAGCCTGGGATTGAAGATATTGATGTGATTGACATGTGGTTCCAACAGGATGGGGCTACGCGCCACATAGCACAGGCAAATTGCACGAAGATTTGGCACCAAAATCGTATGATCTGACCCAGTTTCTTTTTGTGGGGCTATGCTAAAGATAGTGTCCATGCAGATAATTCCCAAACTTTGGAGCACTTAAAAAACAATTATCCGTGAAATTATGGCCGCAATAGAGCTAGAAATGTGCAGAAAAGTCACGAGAATTGAAGTTTGCAAACCGGCCATTTAACCGTAATAACCATACATAAAATTTAAAACAGTAAAAAAAATCTAAAACTGTAATAGAAATCTCTAATACTTTTTATTTTATTTCAATTAAAATCCTAAAGCATAAAATGAATAATCCTGTACGTTCTACTTTTAAGATTCGATAAGAAAAATAAATATTTTTCACGCAATGATCAATTAATTAATATGGAAACATAACAACGCCATTTTGAAAGCTCAACGAATAATCGGACAAACAAGTGTGCATAAAGAAAAAAAAAATCTATTTCTCTTTAAAGTAACGGAATTTATATCAAATTTTGTTTTATTTGTTTTCTTCAACAAATTTAAGTGATAGCTCAAAAGGCAAGCCACAATTGGTCCGAAAGAAAAGCAAACCACTTTTGAAATACGGCAAATACTAATAAAACTTCATGGAAAAATAATACGATTAATAGGAGATATTGTTAAAAGAAGTCACTCCACACTTCACTTTAGTATAAAGAGGTATCATCATGAATACAAAATTAGAAATGAAAACAGGGAAGGTCAAGGGGACATTTTAACCGATGGTGATGAATGACTTATTATCCAGCGAACTAAAAACTTTTCTTAAATATAGTACTGGAAAAGATGGCTGTGCCAACACTATTCGTAATGTGCTGCAAACAATTACCATGAGGCTGTATGTGTAGTGCAGGTGTAGTTTGTAGGAAGTATAATAGACAAATTTGCCTACCTCAACATTTTGAAAAGCGTACTTTTGAAAGCTGATTCTTGACAAAAAAAAATTAAATTTAAGGCGACGACACAATTTGTGTTAATTTTCAGGGACTAATTGACCCACCCTCTGGCGAGATACGTACAATTCAAATTAACATTTTTTTTTTATATAATTCGCGCGAGTAATATATGCAACACCAGCCACTCTGGTCATTCCCCCAAAACCACCAAAAGCAACAACATTCAATGACCCAATTACATCACCACCAATCGATGACATAGCAAGTACAAGCAATCCGAACTTAAATGCAAAAATGGGTCAACTCATTTCAGAAGTATCAGCAATAACAACATATAAAACGACAAACGGAACCACAGACAAACGTCCAATAATTCGTCGATAGCTTTAATCGCAGCCACGCCAAGACAGCGGGTTAAAGTTAAACGTTAATATTGTACATTAAACTTACAATATCTAATAAAGAGGAAAGGTCCAGTTGAGGCCTGGGTAAATAAAAATATAATTGTGTCTTTTTTTTAACCCAGCTGCACTCGACAACTTTACTGGCACAGTCGGTGTTCCTCTGTCCCATCGAATTAGAGGAAAGTGAAACGAAGCCGTGTTGGATAAAAACACAGCGTAGTTAGTAAAACGAAGCCGTGAGTGATAAAAACACAGCGTTGTTAGTAGAAGCCGTGAGTGATTAAATCACAGCATAGTGAAAAACAAAAACTCTAAGTGTTACGAGCACAGTTAGTAAAACTAAATAAGGCAGTTAACAAAGTGTATTGAAGAACAATTTACCAGTGCACGAAGAAACAAACCGGGAAACAGTGAACCTAATATTAAAATGGCTCAATAAAACAACTTAGAACAATGCCTGCTTGCACTAACAGAAATAGTGGCACGGCAAAATCAACCTCAAAATTGGAGAACAATGATAGAGAAGGAAATCAAATTCATGCAGCGAACCAGGAACCTTACCTTCTTTCATCGCCACAGTGGACCAAGTCCTGGTGGAACATGGCGACCAGGCACAACAAGTCTTCAACCTGATTTACCATGAAAGAATAACTGGAGCAGCAAAGAATTACTTAGCCACGAAAGCACCAACAACATGGGACGAATGTAAGCAGAAACTAAAAAAAACACTACAGACCAGCGAAAGACCCGAATACCATCAACAAGGAGATCAACAATCTCAAGGTATTTTCTATTAATCATTTATTAGATAAGATTCAGGAAATTGTGAATTATATTACGGAATGTGCAGCATTTAATGAAAATGGTTTAGACATAGCTCCTTGCCTTAATAGTTCGCTAATTTTAAAAATTAAGCAAATCACTGCAAGGTCATTAGCAGCTGAAATTCACGATAAATACAGTTTATCAAATATAAGAACAATTTTATATAAATATGTAGGCCAAGACAAATTTAACCTTCATTTGGAAAAAACACATACAACACAATACAGAAACACTCCTAACCATCGTAATAATAATAGGTACACTATTAATAACAGAAACCTATAATTTAAACTCAGGACAGATTAGACGAAATGAGTCAGGCCAAATAAGGCAAAATTTGAACCAAGTTTTCAATCAGTCATATCAAAATAGGATTCAGAATAACAGACACAACAATAACTTTAGAAATTCTGGACTATATAGAGCAGGTCAGGGTAGAGTTGAACCGATGGATGTAGATGTCCTTAGTAAAAGCGAAGAGGTTAATCAAATTGAAGACCTCGAGTTTTTTATAAACTAGCCTCGGACAACAGGAAAATGTGTATAAAATTAACTCTCGAAGAAAAAGACTACATAGCGATGATCGATACGGGATCTACTATAAGCCTTTTAAACTCAAATCGGGTGCCTTCAAGTCTTTATGAAACAATTGAAGGAAATCCGATCCAAATAAATACTATTCAAGGTAGAATTAAGTGTAATACTGAACAAATAAAAACAAAATGTCCAAGCCAATTTGGCCTGCCGTGCAATGCAAGAATTAAATGGACCAAAGTAGCAATAAACAAACCATACGACTTTCTTATCGGAATGGGTTGAATAGGACGTAATACAAAAACCATAGACTTCCAAAATGAAGAGATTGTTTTATTTAATGGGAAGCATCTTCCATTCTTAGCCAAATCGAAGCGAAGTATGCGAGATTCAAACTAATCACCTCAAAGAAGTGGAAAAACAATCAATAAAAGTACTCCTGAATAAATATAAAAAACTGATATTTGAAGAAGGAGACCAGTTAACAAATACCAATGCAGTGGCACATGAGATAAAAACCACAACAGACCAACAAATAAACTCTAAATTATATAGATATCCTCCAAAACATGAAGCCGAAGTTCGTAGACAAATGGATGAAATGGAGAAACAGGGAATTATTAGAAGAAGTAACAGTCGTTATAGCTCACCAATAATAGTTATTCCGAAGAAAAGCGACAATTCAGGAAAACAAAAATATAGGATTGTAGTAGACTATAGAAGACTAAACCAGGTTACTATTGATGATAAATATCCACTTCCCAATATTGATAGTATATTGGATAAATTGGGTAAAGCTCAATATTTTAGTACCTTAAATTTAGCTAAAGGCTACCATCAAATCCTTGTCGCAGAAAAGGCCATTCAAAAAACAGCTTTCGTTACACCCGCAGGCTTATACGAATACGTAATAAGGATGCCGTTCGGTTTAAAGAACGCACCCGCTACGTTTCAACGACTAATGAACAATAACTTACGTGATTATATTAACAAAATCCGTATGTCTAGATGACATACTAATATTCTCCACAACCTTAGAAGAGCATATCGAATCGCTAGATAAAATATTTAGGAAAATACAAGATAACAACCTGAAGATACAAGCAGATAAATGTAGCTTTATGAAAAGAGATACAGAATTCTTAGGGCAAACAAACAAATTTCAATTTATCATATTAGGGAATCCATGCATAGTGGAATAAATGAAACCTATTATGCACTTAAAAACAAAATATTTTTTCCTAAACTCCATGAACAGATACAGCTAGTAATAAATAATTGCAAAAAATGTCAAGAAATAAAATATGATAGGAGACCAATCAAACCCAAGTTCCATATAACAGAAACTCCAACACATAAAAATCAAATTATCCATTTGGACATATTTAATATACAAAAAAAATATTTCGTAACTATTATAGATAAACTAACTAAATTTGAAGTAGCTTATACAATAACAGACAGGAATTGGAGAAGTAAAAAAGCAATATTAATAGAACATTTTGCTAAGTTTGGGAAACCAAAAAAGATTATTACGGAAAACGAATTCAAATTAGAACATATTATAGACTTTCTTAATGAAAGTAAGGTCGAAAAACATTGGACAAAACCTAATAGCCACACAGGTAACGCAGATATTAAAAGATTACATTCCACAATTTTAGAAAAAATAACAGGCATCGGAGAAAAGGACTTATCAGTAGAAATGAAAATACAAGTAGTATTAGATAACTATAATAACAAGTACCATTAAACCATTAAAACCACACCTAGGAAAGCTAAGGAAGAAATAGATTCGGAAATATTAAACAAAGTAGTTCAACAGACTAAAGATGAGAAAATTAACAAGCTCAATGGAAAAAGAGAAGATTACACAGAAAATAGACAGGAAGGACCTATCAAGAATTATAAACATGTTAGGCATAAGGAAGAAACTAGATACAAAATTAAGAAACTCGAAAAAATGCATCCAAGTGACACTAAAAGACCATATAAATTCACAGGTAAAATTTGTAATAACATTACTATTAATACCAACAACACACGGAGCACTCCATGCAACACCAACTAACGAACAGACCGGATATTTAAAAATCAAAGTAAAAGAGGTACAAATAACTAACCAAACAAACACTATCTTACACTTAATTAATCCAGAACAAATATTAGATACCATTTCGTTCATACAAGTTAATATAAAACACTTACAAATTGGAAATGTAGATGTAACCATTAACGAAATTTTTTTTTTTTTTTATAATTTGCACGTGTGAAAGGGGTTATGAATACCCTTATACTAATTTTTTTTTTTTTTTTTGAGAGCAAAAATTAGATCAATAATGCCAAATCCAATCGGAAGACAAAAACAAGGATTAATAAATATAGTAGGAAATATAGAGAAGTCGCTCTTCGGAACCATGGATAATAATGATAGGGAAGAAATTTTGAATCATTTAGATATTGCAGAAAAAAGTAGTCAGAATCACTTAAGGCAATTGTAAAAAAATGATAGAAGGTTAATATTAGATAATTTCAACAGAATAGAAAGTACTATAAAAAACATATTAAAACAACAAATGTTTCTGGACCAAATAACAAAATTAAGATTTATAGATAATAAAGTTAACCAAATACAAGACAATATAGTAACAGCAAAACACAATATAATACATCCCAGCATTCTTACATCAAACGAAATAAATGAATATGAGATTGATTTTTATAAACTAAGGCTATTAAAAATGGGTGTTCTTGAATATAAAAATAAATTCATTATCATTGCTGTCAAAATTCCAAAAAAAAATATATTACGGTAGAACAAACACTAATTATACCATTGCCAAATACAAAATATCTTGAAATAGATAATGAAGATGAATCTATCATAGCAATTAATAATCAATCTTATGTATACCAACCAGATATAACGATTAAAGAATTGAAACAAAGTAAACATTGTGTAATATCTAATAGTTGTAAATTAAGGTATATTAATAAAACCCATATACAGGTTATCGATGATGAAACTATTATAATCAAAAACGCATATGAAGAAGAACTTATGCAAAATTGTGACAACAGAAAAATGGTAGTAAACAAAAACTATCTTATTAACTTCTTTGATTGTCAATACATACACAACAGAAAATTATCCAAGAAAAATTTGTTTATCCCAATAATAATCTGAATTCTTCATTTGGAAGAATTATTTCTTTTGACGAAATTGCTACTAGTAATTTTGAGAACATAAAAGAAATAAGAGAATTGAAATTACATAAAAAACATTTCATATACCATAAACTTAAGCATAGTAATAATAATATTATGTATAGCAATATTAGCAACATAATTTTGTAAAATAAAATACATAATAACCAAAGATACCAACAATAGAATTCAGGGGAATTCTTATCTAAACCGAGGAGGAGTAATATATGCAACACCAGCAACTCTGGTCATTCCCCCAAAACCACCAAGAGCAACAACATTCAATGATCCAATTGCATCACCACCAATCGATGACATAGCAAGTACAAGCAACCCGAACATAAATGCAAATATGGGTCAATTCATTTCAGCAGTATCAGCAATATCAACATATAAAACGACAAACGGAACCACAGACAATCGTCCAATAATTCGTCGATAGCTTTAATCGCAGCCACGCCAAGACAGCGGGTTAAAGTTAAACGTTAATATTGTACATTAAACTTACAATATCTAATAAAGACGAAAGGTCCAGTTGAGGCCTGGGTAAATAAAAATATATTTGTGTCTTTTTTTTAACCCAGCTGCACTCGACAACTTTACTCGCGCGCCAAAAGGAATATGAATACCTTTATACTGTTACAGGCGCGGGCTTTTAAGGAAAGGGGGAAGAGGAACAGAGGAGAAGCCTATGCACGTTGGCTTTAAATGTTTGAAGGTTGTAGTGATGGGGAAACACAGAGCTTGGTAGATCATTCCACATTCGTGTCATTCGGCTTATAAACGAATCAATATATTTAACAGTACGACCGAACATATATTTAACAGTACGGTGAACTGATGTGCATTCGAAGCATGTGGCGTATTGCGGGTGAAGTTTTGAAGGGGAGGAATGCAGCTGGCTATTTCGCTAGAGCATTTTTTATTAAAAAAAACGATAAAACAGGGAGAGGTAGGAGACATTTCTCCGATGTTCTAGTGAATGAATGGAATTCATAATATCTCTATCACCTATAAGTTTTAACGCGCGATTCTCTACCCTATCAAAAATGTGCAGAACAGTCTTGGGTGCACCGGACAATATATGGGCGTTATATTCCAGCTTAGGGAGGATGAATGCCATATAAATTGAGGCCAGATCAGACGGGGTAAAATATTTCTTGCACCGCTTAATGAATCATAGACATTTTGCAGCATTTTTGGTGACCTCGAATATGTGATCGTTCCATCGAACGATATGTAATACACATACCGAGAATGGCAAGTCTTTCGGTTTCAATGATGCAAGTACCATCCATGGATAATGGTTGAGGGTTTTGGTTTCGCTTGAGAGACAGAAGACAGCATTTTTGGTGACCTCGAATATGTGATCGTTCCATCGAACGATATGTAATACACATACCGAGAATGGCAAGTCTTTCGGTTTCAATGATGCAAGTACCATCCATGGATAATGGTTGAGGGTTTTGGTTTCGCTTGAGAGACAGAAGACAGCATTTTGTTTTGGAAGCATTAAATTCCACTCTGTTGGTTGAACCCCATTTAATTAAATGTTTAAATGTTTAACATACACTGCCGTTTCCCTTCTACGGCCGAAGAGCAAGGACGTGAGTTAGGGAACGAATATGAAAAACTGAGGGCTCTTTATTCTGTTAGGAATAAAGTCATTCATACCTAAGAGTATAGTGTTAGTGATCATATCAGCAGCGGCATCCACGTCGCTATCGGGGAAGCTTAGCGACCAGTTAAAACTCCTAAAGAAGCTATTGATGCCGCTCCAGTTGGCTTTCTCGTATTGCCATACTTTTCTTTTATGAGTTTTTTCTTTAACTGTGTGGTCAGAGTACGAGAATTTAGCTGATACGATATTATGGTCAGATCGACCTAGAGGCGCTAGAACATCAATGGTGTACTTATCAGGGTGCGAAGTGAGAAACCAGTCCACGGTGTTGGCGGAATGACTTTCAATGTCCGGTATAAGTGTAGGGTCATTTACAACCTAAGTCAAATTGTTTACCTCAGCAAAGAGTTCAAAATACCTTCCTTTGGGTGCTGTCTGGCCAGAATGTTGAAGGAAATCCGAATTGTGTATATTGAAATCGCCCGCAATGACGATTTCAGTATGAGAATACAAGGAGACAATGCGAGTGATGGAATCGGACAACGCATTAAAGTCGTCAAATGTTGAGTGGCTATCCGCACTAGGGCTTTTGTAAATAAAACAATAGTGAATTATTTGCTTACGGACGGTGAATTTTAGCCATTTGAAATTAAATACCGGGTTGGAACAGTGGCCATACTGTGGTGGAACTTGGTAAGCAATATCACTGCGGACATAAATGGCGAGGCCACGGTGGGGAGAGAATAATGACACTAAGTTATATCCAGGCAGTTTCAAATCGGAAGATTCTTCAACTACCTGTGTTTCGCTTAGTTCCAGAACAGGTGGTTTATGGGAATGGGCGTGGGCGTACATATCGAAGAAATTCGATCGAAGCCCACGAATGTTGGTAAAATCAACCCTAATTTCTGTTGCTGCGATTCACGTATTTGGATCCATTGACATAGACCTCATCGTCGAAAGTGATTAAGTTGTGCCGGTGATAGTTTTCTCGACATCGTTTTTTGCATTCTGCTACTATGTAGTTGTCGGTGAGGTGGAGGATCGTTCCGCCATGCGAGACGGAAAAAATACTAACTTTCTTACAGATTAACTTAGGTCTAAGGTTGTTACCGAACCTGGCAGCACTCGCCTAAGTGGTACATGGGTAAATGGCAGGACAGTGGTACATGGGCAAATGGCAGCACTGCGATACATGGGCAAGTAGCACGAGGGTAGGTAGGTGACTAGCAGCGATTTCCGGCAGACGATCTGTCTGACGGCCATTGAAGGGACGATCTTTGGAGAACGAAGTGACGACTTCGAGCAAGCCGACAAGGACAAAGGAAAAGAAGAAAAAAAAAGCGAATGTATAAGTAGTATTACACATTGTAACATATTAATTATAAGAATAATTGTATTAGGTATTTAAGTTCTGTTTATTTCGAGAATGAAATAAATAACAACTAAAGGAGCGAAATTTTCTTTTCTTGCCTCTGGCGTCAACATTCTTAAATACGATTTGATAATTCGTCATCCATTTTGCATCATACGCTGTCGCCTGAAGCGACCAACGAGGGATCGATATCCAAATTGATATCATAAGCCGTCGCCTGAAGCGACCAACGGGGGATCGATATCCAAATTGATATCATAAGCCGTCGCCTGAAGCGACCAACGAGGGATTGATATCATAAGCCGTCGCCTGAAGCGACCAACGAGGGATCGATATCCAAATTGATATCATAAGCCGTCGCCTGAAGCGACCAACGAGGAAACGATATTCATTTGCGTCATAGTCCGTCGCCTGAAGCGACCAACGAGAGAACGAAAGTCTGTTCGCAGCCACAAGCCGTCAACTGAAGCGATCAACAATACCAGCTGCAATTACGCAATCGCCATCGCCTCAACACCTGCCGTATACGCCTCCACTGTCCGCATCCCACTACCCATAGGACAACAGGTAAGTGAATATGGCGCTACGCCATCTGCCCTTTTTAACTGTGTTCAATGCCCCGAGCCCGATGCATTCGACAATATAGTAGCATGCGACGCTTGCGACAAATGGTACCACTACAGTTGCGCGAAGGTCGATGAAAGCATCAAGACCCGTCATAGTTGGGTGTGCGAGGCATGCCAAGTTAAAGAACACAGGGAACAGAGTCAGGCCATGTCAAATTCGCGACCGAATCCAAACTCCAGCCATATCTCCCCACTCCAGAAACAGCAATCGTTTTTAAATTCGACGTGCGAAGAGAGAGTAGATCAAATCATTTCGAGTTCGCGTCTGAAACCAAATTTGAACCATGCTCCCCCACCCCCACCGCAGCAATCGTCTCTAAAGTTACTAGCCCCTAGCCATTCCCCCCTGAAGACTGCAGCAAAGCCAGTCCATGAGCATCAATCTGTAAAGTCAGCAACAAAAGCCGGTTCTAGGTCAGTCCATAAGCACGCAGATCTTCTAATGAAGAAATTAGAAGAAGAGGTAAAACTTCGAGAGCAACGCGAGCAGGATTACCTAACAAGAAAATACGAGATTCTCGAGCAGGTTACCACAGACGATGAGGACGACCCGAATAGCGCAGAGTCAATCGAAAACAATCGCGTGGCAGACTAGGTAAATAGCACTATACCCCTCTGTCGAAAGGTTCGCTGTAGAGAGGTGCCTAAGGTGGATACTAATCCTAAGCTTCCGCATGGACATCCTTCTCCGCATCCGTGCACACAAGCCTCCAAGCCCTCTGCAACTTTCCCAGAAGCCTCACCGGATTCTTCGGCTGTCCCAAAGCTAAACAAAAATCAATTAGCTGCAAGACAAATAATGTCAAAAGAGTACGTCAAGTTTTCAGGGCGACCAGAAGAATGGCCGCTCTTTATTAGCTGGTTCGAGAACTCTACAAAGATGTGCGCATACAGTAATTTTGAAAACCTCCATCGACTGCAGCGCTGCCTTACAGGTGAGGCACTCGAAAAGGTACGATTTCGATTGATGCATCCGGATCAAATTGATAATGTTATTTCAACCCTGCGCATGTTATACGGTCGTCCAGAGGTGATAATTCAGACATTGTTAGGGAAACTCCGAAATGAGCAGCCGCTCAAAGCCGATAAGTTAGAAAGCGTTATTAATTTTGCCATCTCCGTAGCTAATGTGTGCGGTACCATAAAGTCGGCGGGTCTTGTCTCACACTTAAATAACCCTTGTCTATTGCAAGAGTTTGTCGATAGGTTGCCAACACAATTGAAGTTAGACTGGGGCATTTATAAGCAGGGACTTAGCAACACTAATTTAAATACGTTTAGCGACTGGCTTTCGAAAATAGCCAACGCCGCTGCCGAAGTTACAAATACGATACCACCTTGGGATCATTCAGAACGTAAGACAGAAAGAAAGCCGAGAGGATTTGTTAACATTCACGAGAAGAAAGAAGGAAGTGCTCCCCGTAAAGAAGATCGGAGAGGAAGTAAAGTGGAGGAAGTAAAGTGGATACGTACGCTTTTCTGGGTGACGGGTCGTCAGTGACACTAATCGACGAGGAGCTCGCGCAATTGCTGAATGCTGATGGTGAAATCGAGCCGCTATGCCTCAGATGGACGGGAAATACTCACCGGAATGAGGAAGATTCGCGAAGGATCAATCTGGAAGTATCAGCTCCAGGTGCCCATAAGAGGTTCCCACTGCCAAATGTCCATACAATGAAGGCACTAGAACTTCCCAAACAGTCAGTTGACGCCAAGAACCTTTCAGCCAGATATGAGCATCTGAGGAATGTGCCTCTAACATCCTACGAAAACGCTAGGCCACGTATACTACTAGGGCTTCAGCATTGGATCTTAGGAATCCCCCTTAAGTCGGTAGAGGGAGGCAAGAACCGACCCGTGGCAATAAAAACGAGGCTAGGTTGGACTATATTTGGATCGATGCTTAGTGGTAGCAGAAAATCACTTCCACTTCCACATGTGTGAGTGTAAGAGCAGCATAAACGCAAAGATGGACAATCTGATGAAAGATTACTTTGCGATTGATACAGCAGGGATAACAAATTTTCGGAAACCAACAGCGGCCATCAATGACAGAGCGATTCAAATGCTCGAAGCCAAAACGATATTCGACGGAGAAAGGTATGCAGTTCCACTACTATGGAAATATAATGAAGTAGTACTGCCAAAAAGCAAGCAAGCACCGGGAACCAGAAATGCTATCCAGGATTGATCAACAGATAAAGGAGTACGTCAAAAAGGGCTATGCAGCAAAGTTGAATTTAACGGAAACATCCAACGCCACCAGACGGACCTGGTACTTACCAATATTTCCAGTTTGTAATCCAAACAAACCTAATAAGGTTCGTATTGTTTGGGACGCAGCGGCGAAAGTAGAAGGACTATCGCTCAATTCAGTTCTGCTAACAGGTCCCGATGAAGTGCCAGCGCTGATAGCGATACTTTTCCGGTTCAGGGAAAGGAAGATCACTCTTGCAGCAGATATCCGGGAGATGTTCCACCAAGTCCGAATAGTCGAAGAAGATCAAGATGCACAAAGATTCCAGTGGCGCAACAACATTACAAGCAAGGTCGAGGAGTTCAAGATGAAGGTCATGACATGCCCCCCCTACTGTGCGCAGTATATAAAAAACAAGAACGCAAGAAGATTTGCTGGAGAGTTTCCCAGGGCAGCCGAAGCTATTATCGAGAATCATTACAGTGTACTATCAATTACAGTGTACTATGTGCGAAGAATAGGCTGCTTTTTAAATCGTCAGGCAGTATCAGTAATTTAGTGTGTATTTCTAAACCATTCTTGAAGTAAAAGTGCGTGAAATTAACTCTTGGACACTGTTCTTAATTTCTGTTTAAATTCCGCTTTCAAAACTTTTTGCTTGCTCGGAATTTTAATAATAAAAATCGTATAAAATTCTTAAATCGTTTCTCCACTTTTCGCTAACACCACTACATACAACCACTCTCCCACACACACAATGGCGGGCACCAGAGGTAAAACGGGTCAATCTAAAACTTCTCTTTCAACACCCAAACACAACAATTCTCTCGGACCCAAACAATCTTTGGCGCCTGGTACGTCTTCGAGTCTGGAAAATCTCGACGATCGCTTCGAAAAACTCACAGGAACTTTACTTGCCCACATCACGGAGGAATTGTCTAAATTCCGTAATGAATTATTGCTAAGGATCGAACAGATTGAGGCAAATTGGTCTGCTCAATTTCAGGAACTAAAGAGCACGGTAACTGACATTGTTTGTCGTGTTGACAAAATTGAAGCTGATGAACGTGACAAAAATACACCAGCGGTAAAAGCAGAGTTTCGCTCTTTACAATTACAAATCGATGCCTTGGAGAGGAGGAATATTGCTACAGATGCTGTCATGTTTGGCATACCGGAGCTCCCTACGGAAAACCTTAACGATGTATTCAATCAACTCTGCAATACAATCCAGTGCAAGGCCCCGGTGCTTAAAAGTATTTTCCGTGCCAAACGCAATAACAAAACTTCTGCAGCTTCTCCTATCATCATAAAATTTAATTGCCCTCAAGAGAGAAACTATGTTCTACGATCAGCTGCAAATTACCGCAAACTCCACAATCAGCTTTGCCTCAGTGACGTGGGACTGCAAACGAACGGCCGTGTCTATTTACATGAGAGCCTGACAAAAAGTAATCGTACTCTCCTTCAGCAAGCCGTTAGCATGAAACGCAAAAATCAGCTGGCTTCTGTTTATACTAAATTTGGATCTGTCTTCGTTAAGTTTTCTGCTGAGGAGAAAAGCTTTATCGTCGAAAGCTCTGACAGTTTGAGGGTTGCCACTGCCTGATGCAAGAGAATCAGCTGGGAATATCAACGTACAAATTTTTATTTTTTTCATTTTTTTTTTTTTATTTTTTATTTTCTATTTTTCAAAATTTTTCTATTTTTTTTTTTAAGTACTTATTACCAACTCTTATATACTTATTACCAACTCTTATATATATATAATCTTATCTATTTTCCTTTCTTAGGTGTAAATGAACAATGGCCGTATTATTTTTTCATAGACTGTATTTTAAGTTTTCTTATAAATTTGTTTGCATTTCTGCTTCTTCTCCTTTACCCCCTATAATGTTTGCCCATCCAAATGATGCACACTGGTGGATCTGAGAGTGGCGGGAGATCATATGGCAGTGGTAGGAACGGTTCATTGCATGAAATGATTCGTGTATTGAATGCGCAACACAATGGTTTACACATTGTTCACATCAACGCACAAAGCTTAAAGCCTAAAATTGATGAGTTTCGTTATCTGTTCGTGGGCTCCAAAGTCGACGTTGTGTGTGTGTCAGAAACTTGGTTCTCTTCTGATATCTGCGATAAATTTTATAGTTTGGAAGGCTTTAGGATCTACCGCGCCGACAGATCTGATCGCGGGGGTGGTGGTGTCGCTATGTATGTACGAAACGAGCTCAATTGTAAACTGATCTGCAAATCGGATGCTGACTCTGCAATAGATTTTCTTTTTCTAAATGTTTTGTGTGGCACTGAAAATATATTACTAGGTACAGCTAATAGACCACGCTACAGTATAAACATAGCTCCACTCATTAATATCATTGAGCAGTTGTCTTGCTATACGCCCCATATTATCCTAAGCGGTGATCTAAATTGCAATTTGCTTAACGTTAGCAGATCTGAGAACCTAGTGAATAATATGACAGCCTTAAACCTTAGAGCGGTTAACACTTCTATACCTACACATCCCTCTAATGATACAAGTACACTCCTGGATCTATTCTTCATTAGCGATCTTAATAAAGTTCTCCTCTACGACCAGCTCTCAGCCCCCGGTTTTTCAAAACATGACTTACTATACCTCACTCTTGATTTCGCAAACCACTTAGGTGCAACTATTTTCCAGTATAGAGACTTTAATAATATTAATCGTGAGCAACTACTATTTGATTTGCGAAACTCTGATTGGAACAGACTTTTTAATATGTCATGTGTGGATGAGCAAGTTGCTTTCTTTCAACAGAAAATGAACTTGCTCTTCGAGAAGCATGTCAAGATTAAAACTAAGCTCGTTAAAAATACCTCACCTTCCTGGATGAGCGGTAACATACTAAAGCTAATGATGGATAGAGACGTTGCGTACCATCGCTGGAAACGATACAAACTTGAACAGCTTCATGAAATTTATCGTAAACTTCGGAATAGTGTGGTCCGTGAAATAAGAGCTGCAAAAAAACGATTCTATGCAAGTAAACTTAATCCGTCAACTTCAGGCAAAAATCTTTGGAAAAATTTGCGACAAATAGGTATTGGCAAGCAACAGCTTGAGCCCCCGGAGGATATTGACTGTGATTCACTCAACGCTATATTCACTTCATTTCCATCCTCATATCACCCTCCTGAAGATTTGGATCTTGAGGAACCAACTACAGAAGTTAGTAACGGGAGTAGATTATACTTTCGCAGATTTTCGGACTCAGATGTCGTTGAGGCGTTGTTGGGGGTAAAATCGAATGCAACTGGACTCGATGGACTAAATGCTAAATTCATTAAATTATCACTTCCGATCATCCTACCGTATATCTCGCATATTTTCAACACTATTCTCACTACTTCTGTTTTTCCTACGGAATGGAAAAAAGCAAAAATAGTCCCATTACCTAAAAAACGTAATTGCAATTTATCAGAGTACAGACCCATTGCAATTTTACCATTTTTAGCCAAGGTTTTCGAAAAAGCTATTCTTAAGCAGATACAAAAACACCTTCAGGATAAACATCTCTTGAGTTCTAGACAATCAGGTTTCCGATCCAAACGTAGCTGTAAGACTGCACTGTTATTCGTTGTTGACGAAATTAGAAAAGGTTTGGATAATAAGGAACTAACGCTCTTAAGTCTCCTCGACTTTTCCAAAGCTTTCGACACTGTCAACCACTCAATTTTATGTACGAAGTTAATTAACGATTTCAATTTCTCTTGCCAATCTGCAAAACTGATTCGCTCCTACCTTGTTGGTAGACGGCAATCTGTGGTTGTAAATGATCGTATGTCGCGTTTCCTACCCATGACAAATGGTGTTCCACAAGGATCTATACTTGGACCTGTTCTTTTTTCAATCTATGTCAATGAGTTGCCCAATGTTGTTACACACTGCTCCGTTCACATGTATGCCGATGATGTACAATTATTTATAACTTGTCTTCTTCAATTAATAGAGTTAACTGCAGCCAAAATGAATGATGACCTTCAAAATATCTTAGTCTGGGCGCAGGCTAATCACCTTTGCCTTAATCCAAATAAGTCTAAAACTCTTGTCATCTATCGATACTTGCTGGACTTGAATGTTTTTCCTCCTATAAAACTAGGTCAATCAAATATAGAATATGTTAATTCCGCTAAAAATTTAGGACTAATTTTTAACCGTACCCTAACATGGGATGACCACATCAACATAACTATCGGAAAGATTTACGGCATCCTGCGTCTTCTCTGGGCTACACAGTACTACACTCCAACAAAAACTAAGCTGCTTCTCGCAAAAACCCTTTTGCTGCCTATTTTGTTCTATGGTTGCGAAGTCTTCTGTAATGTCGGCTACATCAGCAGAAGAAAGCTTAATGTGGTCTACAACAATACCGCTCGATACATCTATAATATCGGAAGGTACCATCACATATCCGCTCACTCTAAAGCTATACTTGGCTGCTCTTTTGACAACATGCTAAAATACTTTCCGTTAACCTGCCTTTTCGAAATCATGCAAACGCATCAACCAGACTACCTCTTCAACAAACTCCAATTTTCGGCTTCCCAGAGAACGTTCACACTTATTCAACCGAGGTATTCCTGCCTAACATCTGAGCGCCAATTTTTCGTTCATACCACTCGCCTGTGGAACTCCCTGCCATTAGAACTGAGAAGAAGTAGAAACGCAAGAGACTTCAAAACACAACTTTTGTTGTATATGGCCAATGATCATAATTAAACTTAATTAAACTTAATTTTTTATATTCTTTTTTCTTTTTTTTTTGTTATTTATTACTTTTTATACTTTTATAATTTATAGTTAGCATTTTTCTTTTCTTGATAAAGTATCTTTTGTTTTTTTTTTTTTCTTTTTTTAACTACTTTTATTATTTGTTTTCATTCACATTGTCAAATCGCTTAAATCTTGCACTAGTTTATAAGATAATCTTATGTATCTTAATGTGTAAGCTAATTAATTATTCAATAAATCTAAATCTAAATCTATGTGGATGACTATCTTGATAGCGTAGACGGAGAGGAAGAGGCTATAAAGCTTGCCAAAAAAGTAAGGTACATTCATAAGCAGGGCGGATTCGAAATCCGCAATTTTCTTTCCAACTCTCAAAAGGTGTTAAACGCCCTCGAAGAAAAGTCACCAAGTCAAAATAAGCACTTCATGAGACTAAGCCCCGCAGATAACGCGGAAAAGTTACTCGGCCTGTGGTGGTTGCCCACAGCAGATAAGTTTCTGTTTAAACTCAAGGCAAATAAAATAAAAGAAGACATTATGAAAGGGAATGCTATTCCCACCAAAAGGGAGGTGTTAAAAACCCTGATGAGTATCTTTGATCCGCTAGGCTTAATAGCACATTTCACAGTTATTTTAAAGATACTTCTCCAGGACATATGGCGCGCATCGGTTGAGTGGGACCAAAAGATATCCAGATCGCACTTTGAAAGATGGAAAGAATGGCTTGCTCTTATTCCAAGGGCACGAGAGATTAACATAAGAAGACCATACCTCTCAAAATTGATGTTCAATTGCAGGACTCGTGTACAATTACATGTTTTCGTTGATGCTGGGGTCAGCAGTCACTCAATCACCATCAACGATACATTTTTTTGGACAGATTCCAGAATAGTCTTATGTTGGGTAACATCCCCACATCGAAAATACAAGCAGTTCGTAGCCTACAGAATTGGTGAAATTCTCGAGTGCACTAATGAACGAGAGTGGAGGTGGGTTCCTACCAAAGACAACGTAGCTGACGATGCCACTAAGCAAAAGAGTACTGGTGAATTCCATTCAAATAGCAGGTGGTTCAACGGCCCGGAATTTCTCTACCAACCAGAACAGATCGGCCGCAACCTAGCCGAGGGACGTGCCAACAACCGGTAGAAGACCATGAGGTAAAAATATGTTGCGTTCTGCAAAAGGCATGCGACACCAACCCCATGATTGACTACAGACGCTTCTCGCGATGGAATCGACTTCTACGGGTCGCAATGTTTATATTTCGTTTTATCAACATCATCTGCAAAAGGGGTATGTTAAAGGGAACAGACTTGTTTTCAGAAGCAGAATGGTTCCGAGCGGAAAACTACTTGTATAGAGAATGCCAGAGAGAAGGCTTTAGAGAGGAGTACCGGCTGCTTCGAGACGGACGTACAGAGCTAAACAAATCAAGTGTACTATACAAGCTATCCCCTATTTGGACGAGAATGCAGTCATACTTATGAGAGGGAGTATAGACGCCGCGCCCAACGTATCTCAACAAGCTAGGCGACCCTTGATCCTCCCAAAATCGCACTATATACCAACCTCATCATACGTCATTTTCACATTCGGTTCTATCATGCGAATAATGAAACTGTCGTCAACGAGATCAGACAGATATATTACATCCCGAACTTGAGAACTGTCCTAAGGAATCATCAACGAGGCTGCAATTACTGTGAGAAAAAACGGGTAGTTCCAAGACCACCGATCATGGCTCCACTTCCGGCAGCAAGGCTCATGTCATTCACGAGGGCCTTCTCATATGTTGGAGTTGATTACTTCGGCCCACTCTATGTTAAGGTGGGCAGGCACAAGGAAAAGAGATGGGGAATGTTGATCACCTGCCTAACAGTTCGTGCCATTCACATTGAGATCGCACATAGTCTCACAAGCGACTCGTGCATTCTGGGTATTAAGCGTTTCATCGCGAGAAGAGGTATGCCGAAAGAGATATTCTCTGATAATGGGACAAACTTTCGAGGGGCTAGCGAAGAGTTGAAAGAGGCGACGAAAGGGCTGAATTTGGGGGCCTTGGCCAAGGAGTTCGAGATGCAGTTTAAGTGGAACTTCATACCACCACAATCTCCCCACATGGGCGGGAGTTGGGAGCGGTTGATTCGCTCTGTTAAGAAAACACTCGGAGAGATTTCTCCGACTAGAAACCCAGGAGACGAACTATTGCTCAGTATGATGGCGGAGGTGGAAAGTATAGTAAATTCACGACCACTCACCTATGTTCCAATTGAAAACGATGGCGATGAGGCGCTCACCCCAAACCACTTTTTATTGGGCTCATCCAGCGGATTTAAAATAAAGGGTGAGATGTTTGGCGACGGTGCGACGATGAAGAAGAACTGGCTCATGAGTGAAAAGTACGCAAACTCCTTCTGGATTCGATGGGTCCGCGAATATTTGCCAGACTTGACGTGTCGAAGTAAATGGTTCAGCTCACTGCCATCAATAAAGGAAGGCGATATCGTAATTATAGTTGACCCAAACAATCCAAGGAGCACCTGGCCGATGGGACGGGTCCTCATAACCATAAGAAGTGGTGATGGAGCCATACGAAGTGCAGTTGTGCAAACGTCATCTGGGATATACACTCGGCAGTTCGCGAAGGACGGTGACCAGAGCTTAGGGCCAGGTCACCGGGGGGGAGTGTTACCGAACCTGGCAGCACTCGCTTAAGTAGTACATGGGTAAATGGCAGGACAGTGGTACATGGGCAAATGGCAGCACTGCGATTTTTTTTTTTTTTTTTTACAATTTGCACGTGTTAAAGGGGATATCAATACCCTTATACTAATTTTTAGAACACGTGCGTTTTATGGAAAGGGGAAGAGACAGAGAGAAAGACAGAGCGATACATGGGCAAGTAGCACGAGGGTAGGTAGGTGACTAGCAGCGATTTCCGGCAGACGATGTGTCCGACGGCCATTGAAGGGACGATCTTTGGAGAACGAAGTGACGACCACGAGCAAGCCAACAAGGACAAAGGAAAAGAAGAAAAAAAAAGCGAATGTATAAGTAGTATTACACATTTTAACATATTAATTATAAGAATAATTGTATTAGGTATTTAAGTTCTGTTTATTTCGAGAATGAAATAAATAACAACTAAAGGAGCGAAATTTTCTTTTCTTGCCTCTGGCGTCAACAAAGGTATTTTATAAGAAAATGTAGGACATTATCATTTTGTAAAATTTTAACACTAGCTAATTCTATTAGTTCTGTTACACTGACATTTGTGAATTACTCGTTAGTTATTGACTTTAAGTCATTGTCATCAAGAAACGTCGGATTTATTACATCAATTTTTGCAAGTGTTATTGACAGCATTAAATTTTCTATTTCATTGATCATGACTCTATTTCTTGCTAACAAAATTTGATAAAGGTGAGCAGTATCAACATGCTCCTTTTTAGATATTGCCAGAATACTATTTACGGTGTCTGTTAACTTATTAATTTGTTCCTGTGTTCTTGTATTTATTAGTACCTGCCTGTTGTTTGATTCGGTGAGTTGAGCCTGCGTAAATTTTATCCGCTCAAAGTCGTCGAATTTGGGCAACTACCTTTAAAACCGTGCGCAGGAAGTTTAAACTTCTCGCGTGCCTATGATGTATGGTTATAGCCGATAAGAGTGTCCCCAAATATCTGGCGTCTATTTCCAAAATTTTTCTCATTTGTGATTGCAGGAAAAGGTCAGTCATGTTGATGGTTTCGTCCATAATTTCGTTGTACGCAGTCAAGTTAGTTGTGTGTCTGAGATATCCATGGTTCTGCCAGAGGATGACATCTCCGTCCAAGATTGGAATGTAGTCCGAATGAGTGTAGTCCGTGAGCTTTGCAATTACTGTTATCATGACTGAAAGCAGCGTAAGCAGAATCCTGAAAAAAATGTTTTGTTTCTCTTAATGCTATCTAAAGTAAAGGTTGAGACACCTAAAAATTAAAAACGTATAAATAATCTATTTTACTCTTTGCGATCTTAGGTTGTCCTTGTGGACGACCCTCCCTTTAATGAGAACTGTTGTCCCCAGGTCTGCTTCTACGTTTTCCTTCACATACAGTGGTGTAAATTTGTTGCCTGATCTTCTATTGGTCTTTACTAATACCCATTCTCCAACTCGAAAGCTCCTATTTTGCCTTGATTCATTGTGTTTTTACAATAACACTTCCTGTGCCTTTTGAACCTTATTTTTTATTTCCTCCCTAAACTCGACTGGGGTAGAGTGAATTATATCAAGTAGTTTTAGGTTAGTGACTGAATGGATGGTTCTATTGTACTCTATGGTAGCTTGTAGTATTAGGTCGACTGTGTCCTCGATTTTTCTTTCGAGTTTGAGACATCTTGCAATTTCTAGTAGAGAGCTATGCTACCTTTCTACTTGGCCATTAGCCGCTGTGTAAAGGTGGAGCGTTAACTATGTGAACGTTAAAATGGTTTAGCAAAATTGACTTTATGGTCTCGGAATTCAAAGATGCTTCGTTGTAACAGAAAATTATTTTTGTTTGAGGAAAAATGTTCATTAGCTGCAGAATTGGTGTTTTCACGTCGGCAATCGTACGGGACTGTATCGGCTGAACCACCACGAATTTGGAAAACTTGTCAATACAAGTCAGAAAATATTTTTTGTCTGTGGAAAATATGTCAATATGCAGGATTTCGCCTGCGTGTTATGGGATTGGCGTCTCGCCGATTAGTTGCTTCCTTAGGTGTCGTTCGTACTTGGCCTTTGAGCATATTTTGCAATTGATGGCGACCCCATTTGCTAGTTTAGTCATTTGTAGAGAGAAGTAGTCACGTAAAACTTGCTTTACGTTTTCCTGGACAGCTCTGTGTGCCCGATTATGTTCTGCAGTTATAACTTCTTTTTGTTCAGTTTTGTCGAAAATATCTACCACGAATCCCTTAGAATACCAAAACGTTGTTGCTGAGAATAACTCGATGAGCCTGTGCTGAATGAGGTCCACATCTAGTTTTACCTTATCTTTCACTGCGTCTATAAGTCTGTCCGTATCTGAGAAATATATAAAGTGCCTACATTTTTCCCCGAAAATTATGAAAGTACGAGTTGATGGGACTGGCGCCTCCTCTATAAGTATTTGATGTCTAAAGCAGTTTCTTGGTTTTTCTGTTATTACGATCGTGTAGCTCAGGGATAGTTACTGTGAATTGTGGCAACGTCGGAAACTGCTTGGTCCTCCGGAGCGTGAATATTTTGTCGCGACAGTGCGTCAGCAACGTGATTTTCTTTTTCTAGTTTGTAGAATATGTGAGCATTATGCTCGTCAATAAATGCATTCCAGCGCTTTATCTTTTCATTTGGGTTTCGGTCTGAAATCGCAAATGTAAGAGGTTGGTGATCAGTGAAGATGTTAAGAGTTTTTACTCCATAGAGGTAGTTACGCAGATTATTCATGGCCCATACAATGGCCAAAAGTTCCCTTTCATTGGTTGCAAAGTGCAATTCCCTGTCCTTGAGTGTCCTCGAAATCATTGTTATTGGTTTCCTGTCTTGGGACAAAATCGCTCCCAGCCCATGTGGGGAAGCATCTGTCGTTAAATCGAAAGGCTGCCTGAAGTCTGGATATAGCAACGTGACATCTTCTGATAACAAAATATCCCTCAATTTGTTAAAGGCTTGTAATTCTTTGTCATTCAATTTGATCCTTATTTTTTGACTGGTGGGTACTTACCTTGCCGTTTTCCCCGCGCAAGATATCAGTCAGAGGTTTAGCTATGGATGCGAAATCTTTAATAAAGCATCTGTAGTAGCTGGCTAGACCCAAAAAGGATCTTACCCCAAACAATATCGAAGGCTCGGTATAATTTTGAATCGTCTCTGCTTTTGACACTGTGAAACCGAGGTACTCCACACTTCCTTTGAAAAAGTTGGACTTTTCCCGTGAGACCCTCAAGCAAATTTCGTAGAACCCAATCGATGTGCTTAATATGGTCCGCTTCAGTTTCAGAGAAGATGATTACGTCACCGACGTAAACATAGCAAGTTTTTCCAATTTGCTCGCGATGGACATCATCTATAGCCCTTTGAAAAATACTGGGCGCATTTTTTAGACAAAGGGAATCGGCAGAATTCATATTTTCCGCCGCTTACAGAAAACGCATTTTTTTCTCGATCTCGCTCTGCGAGCTCGATTTGGTGAAATTCTGACTTTAGGTACTTCACTGACTTTAAGTACTTCACTTTACCTAAATTTGATAAAATTACCATAACGTTAGGAATAGGGTATTTGTCGTCAATTGTTTTTTGATTGAGCTTACGGAAGTCTATTACTAGACGCTTCGTTTTATTACTCAATTCATCAGTGCCCTTTTATCCACAACCCAGATGAGGTTATTATAAAGGGATCTAGATGGCCTAATTATGCCATTCTTTAAAAGGTCGTTTATTTCGTTATTAACGACATCAGTCACTCCCATAGGGTATGGGTACAGTTTTGAGTAAATGGGATCGTTACTTTCGGTGCGAATAGTAGCGACAATGCTTGTATTAAACGGCAGCAACTCGTTAGAGTCTGCAAATGCCTTAACCCTGTTATTCATGATTTTTAGAAAATCAGACATCACCGTTGGGGGAACCTCTATATCATCTATTCTTATAAAATTTACATTCTCACATTTGTAGAATTGAATTGTCTCCTCTCCGGAGTCAAAGTGAATTACCCTTTTTTTCAAACAGATTGTGGCATTGACTTGCGTTAGCAGATCAAAACCAATTATTCCATCGAAGGCCGCAAGGCCAGGAAGTATGAAAAAGGGACTTTTCATTCCGAACATAGTTATAAAGCATTTGCACTTAATGTTATTAAAACCGTGAATTGACTTTACCAGGAAAGGGCGTCAACAGGCATGAATTTCCCTATCTCCTGCAGAGGTTTGATATAATTTTTCGAAGCCCCAGTATCAATTAAAAACTTCATATGCCTCCCCGCTATAGTTCTTTGTATGAACGGAAGCAGGGAGTCACCCCTAAAAAATTTACATAATCGGAGGAGAGGGCTTCTACTTCTGTTTCGGCTGCTTCTGATTCAGCCAAGGACTCATAGTCATGAACTTCCCGGTCTTGCGTGAAATTTTTTTGTGACAAGTGGTTAATCCTTTGACGTCTTTGCCCCGATTGTCTTTCGGAGCTATTTGACCTCTTAAATCTATGTCCCTTCCCCTGGTTATAGATATTATAAGTCGGTTGTCGAAAACGCGACGATGTGGGATCTCTCCAGGCCTGCTATAATAGGGATTTTTTTCCCGATTGCCTGTGTTGTTAGTCTGGCTATTATAACTAATACATTATTTTTATCTTTGTCATTAACTCTATCCATATCTTGCGGTCGATTTTGCGATCGCTGACACTCATTCTTTTGTGCTTTCTCCTCAGAGTTTTTTGCATAGTTCGTTGCGAACATGTACCTCTCGTGGTCAGACTCGACTTCTTGAGCCAATGCCAGAGCGGCGGGCAAATCCAGATATGAACACACGAAGTGCATCTGCTCTGTATTTCTCATTAATGGAGGTAGCTAAGACGCTGCCGACTGTCATTATAGTCTTATTCGTTAGCAGCGTGAGCTTCCTCTAAACCTTGTCGTAATACTGTAGGATGGTTAAGTTACCCTGTTTCAGGGTACTTAATTCCTGTTCGATCAAGTATACTGGTCTTTTGCCGGCGTAAGTAAAATCCAATCTGACTATAATAGCCTTAAAGTTTAAATGACGCCAAAACGGCGTCAGCCGGGCCCTTAATCTTACTTCTGATTGTGGCTATAGCCTGGTAGTGCCTTGAACTACCGTCGTATTTCTCAAAAAGTTTGTAAGCGGAATGTGCCGCCTGTCGCCAGGACACATAGATTTCCCGCCTTCCATCAAACTCTGGTAAGGATTTAACTATGTCGCGAGGTTCATCACATTTAACGCCCTCAACTATTTTCGATTCTTGATACACTTCCACTTCTGGTTCCTTTGCGCTTGAAAGCCTTTGGGTTAGCTTATCTAATTTCCTACTGAATTCTTCCCTTTGAGTCTCGAGTGCACCGCGCACTGCGGATTGTACTAGAGCTTGCAACTCTGCAGCATTTATTTTCGTTTTGCCTTCGCTAATATGTAAGTTCTTAAGGTCGTTAAGCAATCGACGCAGTTCACTATTACTATCACTCATTAATCTCTAAACTCTCCAGCTAACGGACACCGTAACTAGTTTGCAAAAAAAAAAACATTTAACAATAACACGGTAGTATTCAGTAGCTTTTAATCGATAACACTTGTTGTTACACAATTTATTTGGCACAAAATTTATTTTAACAATTTTTGTTTAATATTGGGCAATCAATAATAATAATTAGTGAGCAATCACTTACATGTTCTTCAATTCAAAATCTTATTTATTGAATAATCTGGTGATGATTGGTCAGTGTCGTCCCGCGCTGCTTGAGGTTGTTGTGGGTTTTTATTTTTATTTTATATAGTTGCCCTTGTAAATTATGTAAGGTGTTGTCGAGGTAAGAGCCCAATCAATTCTTTCTTCAACACAAGGCAAATACTCATTGAGTTAAACAAACGTTTTCTCGATAATAAAAAACTATTTATTTCAAACAATTAATTTTTAGATGAAAAGTTAAAAGTGGAGAGTAACGCGTATATGTCTGATAAACCAGAGAAGAGAAAAGATACAAACGTATCGGACAGATAACTGTTCCATTCTGTTAAAATCGCCATCTCAACAGCAAAAGCGAATCGTGCTGTCAAGCGTTGATGTCAGCCACATGCGCATTTTTTTGCATCAGAATGTTTGCCGCTTTGATTGGATCGACGGTTAAAGATTATTCAAACTTCATCAAAGACTTTGTCACGTACAGTGGCGAGCACATATGGATACATCCTACTTAAATCTGACTTTGAGTGCCTGTAAAACCCTCGAATATACAGCTATCGCAATAAATTTTTTTTAGTTAAATTTGTTATTTTTCGTAAAAGTAAAAAATATAAAAATGTCTTTCAAAATTGAAATCCAAAATTAATTTTTAATTCATACAATAAAAAAACTCAATGTATCCACTTTTGCACCTGGTAACGCTAATTTACGAGTGAAAAGCAAATTAAAAGTTTACAGTTAGTCGTATTGTTATGAAATTCATCAAAACAAATTCACATTTGGTTAAAAAGTTTGACTCAAACGGTTGTTTTTATATATATTTTCCGTAATATACGTTTTGTAGTAAAAATGAGGAAAATACCTGAGTACTTAGAAAATCAAATTGTTGAAATGACAAAAAAAGTGATTCAGCACGAAAAATAGCTAAACAGTTAGGTATTTGCCATCGAACAGTGCTTCAAGTCAGAAAAAGACGAAATATGAGCGCACCTGAAGTGAAGAAACCGCGACCAACATTGCTTACCGATAGAGATGTTCGAGCTATGGAGCGGCTGATGATTACCAAACAAGTGACAACACCAAAAGAAGCTGCAGGAGCCTTAAACAAAACCGTTAGCGAGTGGACAGCACGTAGAGCTCTTCTGAGAATTGGCCTGACATCGGCTGTTAAACAAAAAAAGCCAGCACTATCATTGAAAAATGTAGCGGCGCGCCTGAAATTTTGCAAAGAGCACAAGAATTGGAGCGTAGATGACTGGAAAAGGGTCGGATGAAACCAAAATTAATCGTTTCCAGTCAGATGGTAAACAATATTATTGGCACCGGCCATATGAAACCTTGCAAAAGCACCAGGTGAAAGAAACCATGAAACATGGAGGAGGTAGTTTGATGGTATGGGGCTGCTTCACTTGGTGGAATGTTGGACCGTTAGTGAAAATTAATGGCATAATGAAGAAAGAAAATTATCTTCGTATTTTAGAAGAAAATTTACCAGACTTCGTGGACGAAAGTGCATACCCAGAAGATGAAGTAATTTTTCAACAGGATGGAGATCCCAAGCATACGGCTAAAATTGTTAAAAATTGGCTCGGTAGACAAACTTTTCATACAATGCAGTGGCCAGCACAAAGTCCAGATCTGAACCCAATCGAAAATTTATGGGCTCTTTTGAAAAAACGAATGGGACGGTATGATAATGCACCAAGGAACTTAGACGACCTTTGGTCCCGCATTCAGACGGAGTGGGCCAGTATTCCGCACCAACTCATCGAGAAAGCATGCCTAAACGATAACAGCGTCATTAAAGACAAGGGCCTTTGGACTAAATATTAAAAAAGTGATATTCAATATTTATTTTTGAGCGTGCAAAAGTGGATACATTGTGTTTTTTTTATTATATTAATTAAAAGTTAATTTTGGATTTCAGTTTTAAAAAAATGTTTTTATATTTTTTACTTTTACAAAAAATAACGAATTTAAATAAAAAAAAAATATTGCGATAGCTGTATATTTGAAGGTTTTACAGGCACTCATAGTCAGATTTGAGTAGGATGTATCCACATGTGCTCGCCACTGTATGTACATATAGTTTATCTTCTCTGATCCGGGTTTTTACTGATGGGAACTTACTTTATTATCATTGAAGGGCAAATTATCCGATTTAGAGAAACTTCTCCTGACAATTTTACTCTCGGATGTTTGCCAGATGTTTTCTTAACCATTTTACATTGTGATTAAAAATTACTAATTTATATTTTTTAAGAGTACCTATTGGTCTTCAAACAAACTATGAGATACTGTTAATAGATCTCAGATATAAAAAAAAACTGATTTGAAAAACTAAAAGAAATCAGATATACTGATTGCTGAGTTTAAGAATGTGGCAAGCCTATCCGCAATTGTCTGTGAAACGTCAGTTGAAACTGTCAAATACGCGCGAACTTGGATATTACCCACATGTATCGACACGAGTATTACCCGGAATAAATTACGAGCTGCATCTACCTTTTGCTTCGAAGCAATTGCCTTTGCTTTTACTGTTTACTTCAAACAAAAGCTTTAGATTTATTCATAAGTCCTATTATATAAAATTATTTAAAAGTTCTCTACGGCAAATTGATAAAAGTATCTTATTGAGTCAAATGAGAAATACTAAAATACTATAAAAGCTGATTTAATTTATTTGATTTATTTTTGTATAGGTTTTTTGTTTTATAATTTGCGCGCTCCAAAGTGAATGAATACCCTAATATGGTTTCAGGGCACGGGCGTTTGGGAAAAGGAGAAGAGGAACAGACGTTGGCTTTATGCTTGGTCATTGGTTAAGATTTAGTAATTTGCGAAAAATTAAAAAAACGGAGGATAAGATAAATCGCGAGTGACTAGATGTACTGACTTAGTAATTTGCGATAAATTATCATAAAATAACGGAGGATAATTAAATAAATCGCGAGTGATTAGTTAATATAACCAGCGAGATTTAACTCCTAATAACCAAGAACGAACAACAAAACACCGATGGCATATTTGACTACAATCAACAATCCGAAGGAATATCGGACAACAAAATACCGAAGGAATATGGGACAACAAAACACAGAAGGAATATCAGACAACAGGCAGCAATCCGAAGGATTATCAAGCAACAAAAACTAAAAGACCATCGAACAGAATCAACCCAAACGAAAATTAATAAGAAAAAGATAGATTGGACAGGAAAAAACAATGAAAATTATTTTATTACTAATGGGGTACATCTAAGTAAAATAATGATAAACAATTTTATTTTAATAATGAAAAATTAAACAAATGAATATACTATAAATAAAATAAACTGTAATTAACCTAACCTCCTCAAGCGAAATTTAAAAAATTAAACTCCATACCTAAAACATAGAAAGTGAACATTTCTCTGACTCTAGAAACGAATTGAATTGTTCTGAACCTAAAAGCATAAATATAAGTCAACAAGGTCAAGCAGGTCAAGTAGGCCAATTTGATTTCCTTGGAATCTCGGATGCGGTCAAAGATTTGCCATACTTTGACGGAAATCCAAGGCTTCTTTACGAATTTATTAATAATGTCGAAGAAATCTTATTGTATGTGAGAGGAATTGACGGCTCTCCATACGCACAAATTTTTTGGCGAGATATTCGCATGGGGTGACATTAAAAATAACCTCATCCTTCATTATTCAGACAAGCGTATTGAAACGTCCTTAATAAAAGGCATACTGATTTCTGAGTTTGATAATAAAATACATTAAAACAAAATAACAAAACTGTACAGGAATTCTATAGTGATATAATAGAGATTCAAGCATCAATTAACAATAATGTACTAATTCACGAAAGAGATACAGACGTTATAAAAGCAAAAAAGGAACTCTTTGCTCAAATATGTCTAAATACTTTTCTTTCTGGTCTAAGAGAACCTCTTAGATCAAGCATAAGAGCTATGAGATCTGACACGCTAGCAACAGCGTTAGCATATTGTATTCAAGAACAAAATATGTTCTATATGCGATATAATTCCTACAAACCCAGCCACCTAATTACAATTATAATCAATATAGACAAAATAGAATAACTAATTACCTCCCAAGACAACCTGGAGTACAGAACCAATTTGGTAGCCGTAATAATAAACCAAACGTTTCAATAATCAAAATAACCCACAAACCCGTTATAATCAATCAATACAATCAGACCTAATGGGCTTAAAACTAATACATCAAATTCTTTTGGCATACAACACAGCTTATTAAATTCTTAGAACTCCATTCCCACACAAAATTATTCGCATCCATTGCCCCCACCAGAATCAATGGATACAAGTTACTCAAGGCAGCAGAAAACCTAGGCCCTCAAATCAGAATAATCAAACGAGGCAAAGTACTGGTCAGCTCAGATATTTTATCAAAGAGATTCACAACATAAACGCAAGAAACCAATATCAAAACCCTTCTTACATACGACAACTTGACGGATATTATAACACCCAAATCAAGGAAAATAATAAATAGAGGTACGAAGACTTGGACCAATTAGACAAAAACTTACTAGAGACAATGTAAAAACTAGACGAAAAATAACAATCTCGGATATTTACGAGTATAGTCCAAAGAATGGTACCGCACTGTAGAAGCAAATAATAAATCTAATCAAGAACAAATTATTCTCACAGAACTACCATTAAAAGATGAACCATGTACATCCTCAGAATTCATAGGGCAACTTCAATATAAAATATGAAATATCCACACATAGAATTAATTATACAATTAATTCGTATATACATATCATTTAAACCTAAAAGAAAAGAAAAAGACCCTCAAAATATGTAAAGAATATGAGGACATTTTCTTCAAAGAACGTCAATTCTTAAGCTTTACAAATCAAGTACTCGTAAAACACAAAGTTCCCACTAATGACAAAGATACTGTACCCCATCTGATCTGGCCTCAATTTATAAGGCATTCATGTGCCCAAAGCGGTCCGATGCACCCAGTTCAGACCGTTCCGCACATACTAGACAGGGTACAGAATCGCGAGTTAAAACTTATAAGTGATAGAGACATTGCGAAATGCACACATTCACTTGAACACCACCGAAATGCCTTACCCTATTTTACGAGTATGTGTTTTTTTATAAAAAAATCCAGTTGTATTCCTCCCCAACAATATGTGTCATGCTTCGAATGCACAAGAGCTCAGCCTTAAGCCAAACTTCGTTCGTCCCAAAAAAAAAAAAAAAAAGACGCCAGTGAAAAATAATAATGGCGCCTAGTAATCGACTACAGAAAACTAAATGAAAAGACAATATTTGACCGTTATGCACTACCTAATATCAATGAAATACTTGATAAACTACGCAAATGCATATATTTTTAATCCAAAACTTAACAAGTGGATTCCATCAAGTCGAGATGGACCCCAGAGATGTAAGCAAAACAGATTTCACCGTAGAAGGCGCACATTACGAATATATTCGCATGCCTTTTGAGCTTAAAAATACTCCGTCCACTTCCCAACGCATTATGGTCAATATTCTAAACGAACTATCTGTTTCGTATATTTAAATGACATAATAATATATACAACTACCCCCTCGTGCACGGACGGGTTAAGAATATCACTGCAGCGCCCCTCACAAATATGATACATAGCGCTAATCGTTGAAGGCGACTAAGGGGAAAATCACAACTAGGCAATTTTGAAATATCCAGGTGAGCCCAGCGACACATACTCGTATACCATCTTAAAACTTTTCCGTAAGTGTGCATGCGAATCCGTGGGTTGACACGACTGGAGATCACCGGTGTTGTCAAAGTAAGATCAAACATAAATCAAAAATCAGGAGCATGCACGTGTCCAAATCAAAAAAAAAAAAAAAAAAACGCTTAAACTCTAGCATTATGGAAATGTACGCTAAAAATAAAAGCACTACGAGCAGAAATGCTCGGGTCAGAGCTGATGGCAAATAATGCAAATGCTTAGACGTAACCTAAGAGTCGCGAGATAGAACCGTGGAAGTATGAGTGTCGCAGCTACAAGCTTGAAGAAATGATGATTAGAATGCGAGTGGACATATTGTGAGTACAAGCAACGTAATGGAAAAATACAGAGAATCGGGCGCGTTTCTTGGACGTTAAGACAAAAGCTTACAAGATGTTCTACTATGGATCGAAAAAAGGTAAAAACGGAATTACTATCATCCTCACGGCAGAGCTAAGATGGCTGAGAAAATCAATTGGTACAAGCTGGACAAAGGAAAAGGCGAAACTTTTATTATCAGCATGACAAATTACCTCTTTGGTAAGTTAGGAAATATCGTTTTCGGCATCTGATAGGAACCAATCTATCCAGAAGCTTCGATAAGAGTTATGAATGCGGTCAAATACTCCGAAAAAAGAAAAGCAGTTGGGCCAGACGAGATACCCTCAGAGTTCTGGAAACAAATTGGAGATATCGGGTCCAGATGGCTCATGATTCTACAAACTTATGAGCGGTGATCCAATGCCTAATCAGTGGAGGGGAAATTGTCTTTCCTTTTGCACAAAGCAAAGGGCGATACGCGAAACTGCGATAACTACCGTTCTGTCAAGCTGATGTCACACACCATGAGAATTTAAAAGTTCAACTGGACAAATTTAATTTCATGTAAAAGGAAATTGCCTTTTTAGGCTACATTGTCTCAACAGACGGCATCAAGGCAAACCCTGGAAAAATCCATGCAATTAAACAATTCCCTTACCACGAACACAAAAGGAAATTAGAAGATTTTTAGGACTGCTTGGTTACTACAGGAAATTTATTAAGGACAAGTTAGTCAAACTTTTAACCTAATGCTTAAAGGAATATAGATCAATAGAATTCATATAACATTATAAAGGGCTTCCCAAAATTCACGCAAAATTTTAATTTTACGCCATTTGTTCGGTAAAGTGTTGCCAACGAAAAAAAAGACAACGTGACAGCTGACAGTACAGGGTTATTAAAAATGGAGTGCTACACGAATGAATGACGCGCTTTCGTTGTTGAGCAATATTCGGAATTTGTGTGCAAAATATGGTCGGAATAGTTAGTTTTATTCAAAATTTCAGGGAAACTGGATGAATAAGTAATCTTGGACACTCTGGCCGTCCTTCAACAAGTCGTTCAACACAAAACATCGAAGCAGTTCGTGAAAGTGCTGTTGAGAGTCCAGGAACATCAATTCGGCACTGTGGTAAAGAAATGCACATTTCGAGAAGTTCTCTACAGCGTATTCTAACGAAAGATTTGTATCTTCATGCATAAGAAATGCAATTGACTCAAGAACTGAAGCCTACTCATCACGCACTGCTGAGAAAGAAATGCATCCACAACGTCTCACTGTTTGGTGCGGATGTTGGGCTGGAGGCATCATCGGACATTCTTCTTTGAAAATGCGGCTGGTCAGGCAATAATAGTTAATGGTGTTCGCTATCGAGACATGATAATCCAGTTTTCTGTGCCTTAATTGCAAGATATGGATGTGGACGACATGTGGTTTCAACAAGACGGTGCCACATGCCATACAGCCCGAGAAACAATTCAATTACTGCATGAGTCACTTTCTGGTTGTGTAATTTCCCGTTTTGGTGATCAGAATTGCCAACAAGCCCACTACCACCCACGCCTTGCGGAAGCAAATTGAGCGCGATATCAATGAAATTCAGCCACATTTATGCAAAACGGTTATGGGAAATTTCGACAAGAGCGCGTATATGCCAGCAAAGCCATGGAGGCCATTTACCCCATATTCTACTCCATAAATAACACTATACTGTATACTTTATGAATCAATAAAACATTTACAATTTTTAATTAAAAACCTGTGTTTTCTATCAAAATTACTTCTTGCGTAAATTTTAGTACACTCTTTATAAAGACATTTGAAATTTGCAAAAATATTTTAGCTAATGATCCCATCCTACAATACACAATTCAAAGCCATTCAACCTAACAACAGATGCGAGTATTTTCGCACTTGGCACTATCTTGTCACAAGGTCCAATCGAATGATGAAATCCAACACAAATGCCGTCGATTTAAGCAGAATCAAAATAGAAAATACTAAGACCCTTAGCAATGTCGAAATCAATATTAACAATAACAATAACACGAAGTACATTCTGTCAACGAAAACCTAAGGGATGACATAGCAATATCAGAAAGATCTTTAAATGAGTTTAATCCCCAAATTATCTTACAAAAATCTGATAAAGGTGCACCAATGATTCTAGAAACAATTTTCAAAAACAAACAAAGACTAACCATTCGTAGACCAAACTTTAAAAAAGTCATTGTAACCGACATTGTCAACAAATATTTAGCTCCAAACAGACTAAACGCTATATACACAGATAACGAAATAGGAGTATCTCACACCGTTCAATCCAATCAAAATACTTCGCACAAAATAAAACTTTTCGCTTACTTGGATGCACAGAAATACTTGTAGACATTAGACAAAATGGCGAAAAAAAAAATTATCAATGACTATCACCATTGTATATGAAAGTTTCATATAAAATGCTATCACTCAAAAAATAATCATTGAGGAATTGACGAAACCCTACCACACTTAAAGAGATATTACTTCTTTCCCTCGATGAAAAATAAAAGTAAACAAACCATAAACAATTGCAATAAATGTTATATGTATACGACAGGCAACCTCCGAAAATCAAATACGAAAAACCAGAAACTAGGGGGTGTTTAGACATTATCCACATAGATATTTATTGTACTAAAATCCAACAAATCTTAACTATAAGAGGCAAAGTCTCAAAATTTGCTCCTGGGTGTACTCTACCATCGAGAAACAGCATTTTAATTTTAAAATCACTTAAAAACTTTATAAACCTACACGGTATTCCCCGAAAATTAGTTTGTAACCAAGGCGCAAAATTCACTGCCAATATTTTCAAAGACTTCTGCAAACGATTTGAAATAGACCTCCACATAACTTCCTTTCAGCACACCAGCAGTAATTCTCTCGTAGAACAACTATATTCTTCATTGTCAGAAATATATAGGATAATACTAGCAACACTTAAAGAAAACAGAATCAAAATGGAACATGATGAAATTTTTTCGGAAAAACTATTTACATAATAACAATGGCAGACATTCAGCAACTGAATTTACACCTTATGAACTATTATATGGTAGACCCTACAAATTTAACAAAAACTTATCCTTTAATAACGAACACGAATATTTTACAAAACTTAACAAATTTCAGGAAGAACTATTTCCAATGACTAAAGAGAAATTAAAACAATCCATAAGTAGAAGAATTAATAAGTGAAATGAAGATAGGGAAAACCCTAAAGAAATAGAAAATGGTTAAACTATGTACAGGACAGAATGGTCCACATATGTAGAGCTTACCAGACGAATATTGACAGAATTCAACAAACACTAACAAATTTCAGCCAAATTTATGACCTCGACCCTCAATTGAAGTGACAGAATTCCAACTTAAAGAACTTCATAATAAACTAGAATCCCTAATGCGAAAAACAAAACAAAGGAGAGGACTTACGAGTACAAACAGACTAGGCTAAATAATAAGATCTATTGCCGGTAATATGGACGTATACGATGGAAATAAAAAAGGAAAACAAATTTTGATAATAAAGTAAATTCTGAAACCGTATTATATTTACAAATGATATTTTAATCAAATAAATCTTAATATCGATCTACTCACAAATCATATAGCAAATATTGCCGAAGTAATAGTTTTAGCCAAAATCAGTATAATATCTAAAATCATCTTAAATCCCAACGCACTTGTAAAGATTTACAGCATACCCAACAATCAGTCAGTAAAACTCAAATCAGGTGAACATATACGAGTTATTGGAGATACGAGTACAAGCATATTACAATGGCCTAGAATAATTTTTAATATTCATATCCCAATTTTATCCCACGAAAATGACTCCCTTATTCACATTGTCCCACTCCCAATAAATAAAACTAAGGAAATAATAACTAAAACAATCAATATTTTAAATGAAGAAACTATTCAATATTTTGATTATAAATGCTCCACAGTAGACAAAATGTTCATCCAATCAGAAATAATTAATGAATAAATCAACATGAACCCGAAATTTTTTAAGAAATAGAACAGCGAATTGTCCACTCAATGATGTCGGAGAAATAGAGGAAATAAACCAACCTGAGGAAAACTAACAAACAAACAAACAATAGCAATACTAAAACAACGAAAAATAAAAATAAAAAACGATACAATTATATTTAAATAGCATTAATTGTTTTAATATTCGGGTTCCAACAGAAGCCTTAATATTAACATAAAAGATGACACCAACGATCAAGCATAAGCTACTATCAAGCCACTTTGGCCTTCGTTCTACACTAAGGGAGGAAGAGTTACCGCAGCCACATAATGCACCGTCAGCAATATACATAATTAATTATCGCAGCCACATAATTGTACTTTCCAAACAATTGTAATAGCACAGGTGATTCACAGAATGACGTAGCTGACTTAGCGTCTGGCCAATTTCTCACACACGTCTTCAGTGCAAGTTCATTGTCATATTCTGGGAATCATTTCTGCAAGTAATCATTATTTTGATTTGTATGAACCTTCTTTGAATGAATTTGACAATAATAAAGTCAGTCTGAATTCGTAAATTTAAAGTATAAGTTGTTTTTTTTTCTGTGATCAATTATTATTATTATATTTTTTTTTTTTAGAAATTTGTTTTTCTTTAATTTTCATTTTACTTTTTGTTGACACAAAGGCTTGAAGTAAAGTAGCCGTTCAGATTACGTGCGCGCACGACGACAGGTAACAAGCAATTGAAATGAGTACCTCATCAGCGTCTGTAGCGAAATTGTTTGAGTTAGGTTTGTCTGTATGCAAATGCAACAGGTCCTATGTTTCAATCTCACCACCCACGGCCATCTTATATCAAAATCTGACCCTCCGATCTGTCATATCTGTAAAGAAAATGATATAATCACCATCAAACACCTTGTCTATGATTGCACTAAAATCAAAGATATCTCAAAAAGACTACTTCTCAACTAATCCTTACTGAACCTACTCAAAAATCCATCAGAAGAAAACATCAACCAAACTTACAAACTAATCTGTTAAGTCAAAATGGAAAACTATTTTTGGAATTAATTTAGTTAACTTTACATTATTAATATGTGTATATCTTATATGAATGTTATAATATTATTTTTATTTTTATTCTTAATGCGAGTCATGGTAGCTAAAGCTCAGTAAATTAGCATTGTAATTTATTTGTGTTAATAAAGTTATAAATAAATAAATTAAAAGTTTTGATCTAGACGACTGAAATTTGATACATACCGATGGATTGTAACCTTCCCATATATTTTTTTTAAGTAAGTTTAGCTTTAAATTCAATGCCTGCAAAATGTTTGTTTGGAGTCTTGTGCGGTTTTTGAAGTGATCGTTTCAGTTAATAACTACATTGATTTTAAAGCTCGGTATTCAGTAAGAAAAGCATTCGCTGCTTCAATTCAACAAGTTAAAGCTATTGTCATCCGCGAAGCAATTTAATGGATTACAAGTAGAGCGAGAAGGTTATTGATATTTACATATTAGAAAAGTGGTGGAGGGACACGCAGCCACAGGTTTCATGTTCAGGTTTAGATATATGTATGTGAATATATATGTAGGTATGCACACACCGCTGTTAAATTATTAAATACTATACTGTTAATTACGTAAGATTGATATTTTTTTTATTAATGAAGCATGGAAAGCATCTCGGCATGGCCCCAATGGCAGGTTGGCACCTCTTTTTACCACACACATTATACACGGGGTCAGCGGGGCCTGAGAGCCCCAAAACATGGAATTTGAAGAAAATCCGTCAAAATCTCAACTTCGAACATTCTCACGAAACCAATGAGGATATTCAATGATCTAGGCACTAACTAGTCCATCATCTCCGATTGATCAGGAGACCTCGATTTGACTGCAAAAGAGTAGTGAGCTTTTCGTGAGTCATTGGACTGTCAAAATCAGCTGGTTACGAAAACTATTTGTGTGTATATTTGTTTCTGGACTAATGAAAATAAGCATTTTACTTCAGAATTTCGTTCTGTAATTCATTAATAATTATTTTAATGGTATATATAGGTACACCATCTAAGTACAAAATCGACTACATATTGGGATAAAATTAAAAAAAAAAAAAAAATAAGGCAAAGAAAAGAAGCTTCGATTTTGCCATTTATGACGTTGACCAGATTCTCAGTTAACTTTGCTTTCAATATATTGTGACTTGACTAAAATTTTAGTGGCCTAGGGCATTGAACGTGCTCCATATTGCAATTTAACAAATCAAATAATGTTGAACCACAAAAGCTTGGTAAATTTGCTATATTTCAAACCAGATTTTTATTTTAAGCAAAGAGAAATAGATCTGTTACGATCGAAATTACTTTGTTATAAAAACTTAAAATCACTCTACAGTCAAACCTAATCAAATATATAGTTTAGACCATGGCTTCGTACTTGCTTTTTTGTTGCTTTTTTTTAAGCGATTGCAATCTCCTCTAGAGATTCATAGATCATGCTATTGTTCCATTTTTTACGGTTAAAGTGAGAAAACGTAAACGTCTTAAGACGTAAAAAGTTTCTCATACAACAATTTTACGTACGAGTATCTCTAATAGTTTAGTCGTCATATTTAATGTAGTGGAGGAAGGAAATAATTTCAACCGACTTGTGAAACATACAAAATATTGCAAACATAAAAAAAAGTCCTTATTGTTCTTTTGCACCAATTTCAGCTCTGGAGGTCAAACGATTCAAAAGTTATAAGCTTATGACCGATATATGGACAGACTAATAGACACTATATTGAATCCATTAGTGTTCCGTTATACCATTATGGTAGGGAACACTAAAAATCATCCGTGCTGACGACCTCAACGCAGGTTTGAATTGTGAATTGTTCATGGCATGGTCAAAAGCGATAGTACTCATTCAAGCAAACGGTGCACTTAAAGATTAAATAATCATGAAATAAATTTACAACAAATTTTCCATATACAAAGAAAAACAAAACTCCCTGCATATGTGTCAAGTTAAAAAATTATTATTTAATCTATTTTATCGACTAATGGTTAAGTAAATAGTTACTACATACTCGTACAAATGTCGTAAGCTACAATGTAATGAGTTTGCTTGTAATCCAAGCTGTGCTGGAAATAAAAAATAATCGAACAAAATCTAGTCTCTCTAACCAATGCACTAAAAAGAGGTTTCTGCCTGGTAGTGCAATTGACCGAAAGTATAAATAGTGCAGGATTTGAAAATTTCCTATTTAAAAAAATTATAAAATTTCAGTATATGCGAAGGCTACATATGACAAGGCTTTTCTGAATACTTTTGACGTGGAATATTTTTCCTGACATCAAATAGCATACGTCTAACATAACTCACATCTTAAATTTCAGCAAAATCGGTCGGCGCATTCTTGAGAAAAATTAACTTTTCAAAATTAAATAAACTCTCCCTTTAATTTTTGTTTTCTTTTGTTTAACTTCTTGGCATTTGACGTTAGTACAATTGCAAACATTCGATTTATAACTTTTCTGAACTATTGAATAACAGCCATTTAAGAAAAAAAATCGTCGCGTCAATAAAATGTTTGTAATCTATAAATGTGCTCAGTAATTTTATTCATATCTAAATCTTTAAATACCAGATACCAATATTAAGCCTACTATACTTCACGAACATAGCCGCTTCTTGTGGCGAATAATGTCAGGCAGAAGTATCAGTCTTTAAATATAACCCAGTTAAAAATTTGTGATTTGTTGAGGACACAGAAGATACGTGCGGTCGATAGCAAGTGTGTTCTCCCGCAACTCGATTAAATATATATTTATTTCTTGTATCGTCTTTCTGGAACTTTTCGTTCAAAAGATTCATTTAAAAGTTACTCCAAATATTTTCGAAAAAGTAAAAGGACTTTTTGAAAACCTATCGCTAACGCGGCTACGGACAAGTAAAGATTACCTCATCAAGTCACAACACAAAAAACGTGGTCACCACAAGGCTCAGAGTTATTATATTAGCAAACAAACAAACTTTTTTTTCCAATACCATCTATCCTACGACGGTCTAACAGGAATTTCGTCAAAAAACTTGGTTACCACAAAACACTGAGTAACCAAGCCACCAATTTCCAGAAGTTCCCCCAACATGTTTCTCGATGAAAACAAAGGATTTGACAACAAACTTAAACACGCAGCTGTGCTTTCACCTCGCAGCGACCAATTAAGGCTGGATGCCTATCGCCCATCGCCTAATCACCATACACCAATCAGGCACAACAATGAATGGAAAATCTCCCACATGTCCAGTGGGTGCAACAGCAATTGTCTCAACATCGCCACAAAAGCAATAGGTTTCAAAGTTGTGAATCGCGTAGGAAGTAGTAAATTATAGATAAACAGGGTGGTTCATCAGGAGCCGATGGAAATGCTCAAGAAAAACGATGCAATTAAAGCGTACTCCTTCACGCTAAAGGAGGATAAAACCACGAATCTCATTCTAAGGCGTTTAACCATAGATTACCTAGAAGAAGAGACACTAGAAGAATTTAAATCGATTTCTCCGAAAGTAGACAAAGTTTGCAGGTTCTCCACTGCTCGCTCTAGGGCAAACAAAAATTTACTACAATCTGTTCATAGTCAGTTCATAGGGTATACCAGCGGAAGAGATCATTAAAACTAGGTTCTTATTTAATACCCAAATTACTTGGGAGAAACCCAAACGCAATAATGGGGCTCTACAGTGTAGGCGATGCCAGCTTTTTGGCCATCTAGCCAAGAACTGCGGGAACAGTTATAACTGCGTAAAATGTGTCACACGGCATAAACCACGCTGCCAATTATAGGGCCTATGCGAAGTTCAAAGAGTATGAGAGAAAAAAGAAACCAATTTTTAGGGAGGCTCTGGTGAAGAAAAATAGGAAACCAGATCTCTTCGAAGATCTCTTTTGCAAGCCACTTCCACCAAACGAAGGATGCTCCTTATACTGATTTCAGCAAGCAATCTGCGAACTGCAATGCACTTAACTAGTTCCTCGGACTGTCTAACTCTTGGGGATAGACATGTCCAACTTCAGGACTTCATGTCCAACATAAATAATTTTGAATCAGTAATTCAGAAAAGATTGGTTTACTTAGAACTCGTCAATCAAATCATGTTATGTCATAACTAATTATTGTAAACCTACTGTCTTTTAACATTACGTCCTTAAAGGAACATAGTAGGAGAATGGAGTTACAAAAATTCTCCATGCTAGCAACAGTAAAATCGCGTTGAATTCCACCGCAGTTCAAACAATGCACTATTATTTATCAAAAAAAAAAAAAAAACACCATTTGTCATTTGATTAGGGTACAGAACTTTCCCTTTTTTTTAATTTTCCTAAACTTAAGTATTTATTATAGTACTGCTACACAAACACTTCATTTCATTTCCAGCAGACATTAATTTCAACCACTATCGGAGCAAAAATGAATTAACAATCGGTTTTAACACTGGAAATCAAATTAAGTCCTTCCAATAGAACTAATATACACATAATTTTCATATAGCGCATTCGCTCTAAAGTACAAAGCGCACTCGTTCCAAAAGAAATGAATAACGTAGCAATTCTCACTTACAACACACACAAATGGAGTGAGGGAGAACGTGTACTGCGTACACTCTACATCCGCTTCTATCATTTAGTTTTAGATTAGATTAAGTAAATTAAGGACTTGCTCCGCGAACAAGAGCAGTCCCAATATGAGCAACCTTACCTTTTAGCAAATAAATAAACTAGTAACCAAAGTAAGGGTGGTCGTGGTGTAGTGGTAATATCATCGCTTGTTACGCTGCATGTTCACGGTTCAAATCCTGATGTCAAGAATCATCTGTTTATTTTACATGACATAAATAAAAAAGGCGATCAATTGCAAAGCTCATGTCAATTTTACTGCGAAGGCATAACACTGGCAGTGGGGTGATCATATGACTAAAAATGCAACTTGACGGTGATGATGACATCAGGAGGACTGAAATAAATTCTGTGATGATAAACAATGACAATATCAACAGAAATGCTCCCCAGTTAACTGGACCCTTGGAGTTTGCTGAAAACTTAATACCACATAAATTTCAAACCCACTACACCAATCTTTCTTTCTATTTCTCGCACCATCTACAAACGCCCGTGCCCTGAAATAATTTAAGGGTATTCGTAGCCCCTTTGGCGCGCGCAAATTATAAAAAAAAAAAAAAACCAATGTAAGCAAGCCATACTTTTACAGCCGCTATAAGAAAGAAACAGAGCTTTGTATAAAATGGTATATAAGTCTCAAAAAAGTAATTACAATTATTATTATCAAATATAAAAGATATTAAAATTCGGACTAGTTAGGAATCGATCTAATAAGCCACTGGCAAGGTTTCAAAAAATGCGCCAATGGATATAATTGGAAGAACACAGCGGGCTGTTAGTGCAGCCTTCGTGAGTATTGAACCAGAAGTGGAAAAATTGGGTTACCTATGTTCCGTTTTAAATACGAATAACGATACCAGCGCAGAGATCAAGCGAAGGATAATTGTTGCTAACAGCTGTTTCTTTAGGCTAAGAAGGCAATTGAGTAGGAAAGTTCTCCCACAGATAATTAAGGTAACTTTTTATAAAATCCTCATCATCTAAGTCCTGCTATACGGAGAGAGATGAGAGTTGTTTTGAAACAAAAAATTTTCGAGTGATTTTTAGTTAAAGAATTATACCGGTTGTAAAGCGACTTCGACCCGGTCAGAAAGGAATCAACGATGTGGCCCGGAAAGTCTTTGAATCGAACCCTGAGGTACGCCATGGTAAAAGATGGACGTTGATGCACACAATTGCAAAGGAAGCTTAGCCAACAAAACTGTGCGAAACTTAAGGCGGATACCACAAGGTCGAGCTGGCTGGAGACACTTCCTAATTGAGGTCCAGGTCCACCCCGGTCTGTAGCGCCATCTAAAGTAAAGTAACTACAGTAAATATATTACCATTTTATTTTATAGATTTTTGGCTATGTTTAGTAAAATAGATCTATTTACCAAGTTGTAATATAACCGCACATACTCCAGCCACAACATTTGCATGAGTTAACATTACTCCTTTCGGATTACCGGTCGTTCCAGATGTATAACAAACTGTACAGAGTTCTTCTGGTGTTGGTGGCACTTCTGGATGATTGCCCTTTGCTCCCAGTTTTTCTACTTCTTCGAATGTAAGTATCTGAACACCACAGCTCTTGGCTCGTTCCAAGGTCTTCTGTTTCACTCCTCTAATTGAGACCAACATTTTCATAGTTCTAGGAGCCTTTTCTAGCAACATGTTAACCTTTATGTCGTCTTCCACGACAACAATGCTCATTTCAGTTTGACGAATAATAAAAGCACATGCATCTGGTCCAAGTGTGTCATACAAAGGAACTACCACCAGGGAGAACGAATAACATCCCTGCTCGAAAAGTATCCATTCTGGGCGATTTTGAGAATATATACCAATAAGTTCTTTTGGCTTAATGCCTAATGAGATAATTCCTGAACCGAAATTTTTTGCTCTAAGGAGGGCTTCATCATAATTGATCCACTGCAATAAAAAAATGCTTACAATATTGTATGAATTTTTGTTTTTATATGTAAGTTACTAACCTGATATGGTGATGACAAACCCTCTCGCCATCCAAGGCAAGGGCCATTGTTAGAAGCGTAAGCTCCTTCACGAAACGTTTGATGAAGAGTTCGTACATTTTCGGTAATATAGCTAATAAATTTTCCATTTTTTGATTCTTTGTAGAATTTTGAAACATGAATTTGATCGGGACCCTTTAAGAGATGCAGATGACAAATATGTTATTTCTTGAAAGTCCTAAGTTCTAAAATATTTAAATGTTTATATTCATATATGTATGTATTTTTTTTTTTTTGTTTGTTTGTGTTAGGTATTATTAAAATTGTAGATGCATTATTCCAATCAATGAAAAAGTTTAGTGGATGCGATTGATAATTTGTAATTTGGCACTAAAGCCAAATGCATCATTTCGGCAAAAAATTGTAAATGTGAAGGAGTAATTATCTCATTTCCCATACATTATCTCATTTGCCTAATTACTTCATTTTCAGTACATGAAATGGCAAAGTGTTAAACAAAGGTCAATAAAGCAAACACACACATTTTCCATCTTTCAAAAAGTTGTAAAAATGAAGGTTATATTACAACTTAGTGAGAAAGTAAAGATAAATAAATAGTATGGCGCTAACATCCCACACAAGTTCTGATTTAGCTTCTCGCATGCATTCGTGCTGTACATATTATACTTTTCACACAGATTGAAGATACTTACGACTTATTAAATTTTCGGAATTCTTACTCTCGGATGTTTGGCAGACATTAGCGAAAAGTGGGAGCATAAACAACATTTTTTGAGTGTCTAGGATTCGAACTTAAGGCTCCCGTTCAGTGTCACTGAGTACTTGTATGTAAATTTGGCCATTTTGATATTTTGATTTTTGAATAAGTTTACCAAATTTTGAAAATAAAAAAGGGGCTCTTCTGGAACGGATCGTATGATACCCAATCCCTTAACTTGCAACCCATTCTAAATAAGGTGAGAGTGGCATTATGATCTCTTTTGTTCAAATCCTTTATAACTTTCTACTCAGAAGATCTTCTCTCGATTTTTAAGAGAATTTAATTCATAATTTGTTGGCAGAACCTTTTTTAAGAAAAAAGTGGGCGTGGCGGTTGTCATTTATAACCAAAGATCAAGGATTCTGGTGAAATATTCACAATAAGACTTAATCATCAAAGACGATATTTTTCAGTTTCTAGTCAAAACATTTACAAAAGGGCATTGTTTCCCCCGTTTTTTTCAAATGAGTTGCATTACTAACAATTTAAATAGGCAACTCGACCTTTTCTTCTCATCCGATTCCACCATTTGTGTCGTTATAGTGAGCAATTACCTTCTATCTACTTTAGATTGCAATCAACCTCCCCTACTTCTTACATTCTCATACGACAACGGCAACAAAATTCTTCACTTTGAGAAATCACACAGCTTCGAATTTCGCTAAGCAAATTTCATAAAATTTAATAACCTGCTCAGTAAAGTTAACTTTCACCTCTTTCTACATAGTAGCATGCAATCTCCGCCTATTTCGTGCAATCGGTCCCTTATATGCTACAAAAAAACGCTTCATTATCGCCACCTTGGTATAGAAAAGAGCTACGTTCATTCCTTAACTAAAGAAACAAACTGTGGCAAGCATACCATAAATATCTATCTGCTTCCGACTTTTCCAATTAACAACAAGAATGTAACCAATTTTCTGAAGTCTGTGATCTTCATTATAATGAATGTCTGGACCACTTGGAATTCAATATAATCCCAGACCCTGATAGTTTTTAAAACTATGTCAATGAAAAAAGTAAATCTAGAGCTAGATCGACATAACTTTTGATGCTGATCCCAAATACATGTACGCTGGTCTACTGCTATTATTTCTCTATGTTACAAACCAAGTATCAAAATTAATGTACCGCAGGATATACAGGAAAGTTACAAATCATCTAGAATTGATCGGTATACCCCATCTCTTAAATCACCCCTAATAAAGTGGGTGAGGCATGTGAGATTTGTGATATCTTTCAATGCAGAGAAGATTTTTACGATTTTTAAGAAATTTTATTGCAAAACTGTTGTTACACCTTTTTCTTAGCACTAAGTGGGCGTGGAGTTCACTGATTCTGATGAAATATTCACATCACCTTAAATATGTAGCTTTGGGAAAGCAATATATTTTTCCTTGTAAGAAAACGATCCCAAAAAGTATAAGGTATGGACGAAATGTAGAGAAAATCAATGTCTACATATTTTACCTAGACAATAATTTTCAGTTTCTAGCTAAAATATTGAGAAAAACAATTTTTTTTAATGTGGGCGTGTCTGGAGGTGGGGATTTTAATACTTATACTTTGCATACATGGTGACATACGGACGCACTGATATCGATAGATTGACACAACTTTGATGCTGATCACAAATATATATGCTTTTGGGGGCCTATCATTTTTTTTCTTCTATGTTACCAATTACGTATCAAACTCAATAGCGTTCAATGTCATGTCAAAATAATACAAAGTTAAATGTATTTTCAAAACCGCTTAACCGACTTACACCAAAAATAATAGGGGTCTAATCCTGAGTTGAACCTGTATTAGACGAATGGCTGCGGGATATTAGACCATGCCCCCTATATGGGCTATTAGCGCTAAAATATTATGTATATCGATCATGACGAACTATAGGCAGGATTTTTTATGTATCATTATATCGATCTTGTTCTCGAACTATAGGCAGGATTTCCACAAAGCCTTGACTTGAACATAATTTTTATTGCCAGTTGCAGTACGTCGTCGAAGTTCTTTAATCAAGAACGGTATAATTATTGCAGGTCATATTTATGTACATATATTATAATAATAGTTTCGTTCCCCAAAGTTCATTAACAATGCTCAAGGCCAGCTTCTTGTGGAAGACGACAAAATTCTCCACAGATGGCGACAGTATTGTGAAAGACTTCTGAATGAACAGTTTCCCAGGGTATACTTTCCAAGAGCCGCTCCTAACCATGACGACGTATCCGACATTACTGTCGAAGAAGTTAGGAATGCGGCCAAATACATCAAAAAAAGAAAAGCGGTTGGTCCAGACGAGATACCCTCTGAGTTCTGGAAAAAGATGGGAGACATCGGGTCCAGATGGCTCATGATACTTATCTCCAAACTTATGAGCGGTAATCCAATGCCTAATCAGTGGAGGGAAATTTATCGTCTTCCTTTGCACAAAGGGAAGGGCGATACGCGAAACTGAGGTAACTACCGTTCTGTCAAGCTGATGTCACACACCATGAAGATCGTTGAGCGGGTATTAGATGGCCGACTGCGGAAAATAATACGGCTAGACCAGAGGAGATCTCGAAGGAGATGGAGGAGCATTTGCTTACCGACCCCGAGGAGACAGTCCAAACTGACATAGCGAAAGAGGTGAGCGCCAAGAAAAGTGGCCTCTCCGAAGATATGCAGAGACTTAAGCTGTACAAAAAAGCCGTACATTTGAAGCGCATACTGGAGGTGAAAGGCATGCCCTCACTCTCCGACTTGGAGAAGGAAAAATTAACGAAACCAAAGGCGGAAAATAAAAACAACGCAGCAGCTAGCTGCAAGGGTGTCATCGCTAAGATGAACCCCGCAAGAAAGCTGCTAAGGTTGTTACACGCAAAAAGACGCATGGAACCGAAGCCAAGAAGGCGGGTCCCAGCGGAACCAAGATGCTTAGCGCTGGTGAGAGGCGGAAAGCCACACCAAGGTTCGAAGCCGCGAAGACGGGCAAGGGCAGAACACCAGCGCCATCGAAAACAAATAGGGAAGAGTTTGCTTTCAAAAGTGAACGATCCCAGAAAGAAACAAATAACCCATCTAAAAAGTTAAGGGCCCACACAACGGTTCAGTTCAGCGGGGCTATACGAAATGCTCTACAGCTTGCCGTACTGGATATCGGCAAGCCCAGCGGACAATATTCCTTCAAACGGGGGAAGTTGATTGTGAAAGCCATGGCCAAAGCGATATTCGACCACATTCGCAGGAATATTGGTACCACTGCTCCCACGTACGACTTAACTAACTGGAACCGCGGAATAAGTAGGCTGGACTGCAAAGACCAGCTCTCCTATGACTTCGCGAAGGAGACCATAGTAACTCTAAAACCCTGGGAGGGAGCTGTCCTCAAGGCAGTCCCCCTAGACGAGGTACCAGAGAGGCCTAAGGCCAGACTGAACATATCTGACCTGGGAGTTGAGAAAGAGGAGATTCTCTGCTTCTTGAAAGCACAAAACCCAGCGGTACCTATGGATGACTAGGAAATTGTTGCGGTAGAAGACAACGAACCATCTTCGTTGTCTTAAGGGGTTAATCTTTGTTATGAAGGAACCTCTAGAGGTAATGAAAAAAGAGAAACAGATGCGGCTCTTCTTTGGAGCTGGTGAGTTCTCACTGAGACTCACGAAGAAACCGCAGCCTATTGAGACAGTAATCACTGCGAAGAGTACCTTGACTCCCAATGAAGGTAGTACAAGCAAATCTTCATCACAGTGAGGCCGCCTTGGTCAACCTTATGCTGCTCCTTCGTAAGGAGCAGCTTGACTTGGCCGTAATCCAGGAACCATGGATTCTTTATAATCGGGTGAAAAGATTAGGGTCATATAACTATAATGTAGTGTACAATGGTAGTGAAGATAAGGTCAGAACTTGTATCGTTGCAAAGAAAAATCTTCACGTACTAATGCTTTCCAATTACAGCTCGGGGGACCAAACGGTGGTGGAGGTAAAGGGGAAAGACAACACATACACGCTGACGGCGGTATTGATAGCAATGTCTCAACAAGGTAAGAGGAACTTAATCTTATGTTGTGATGCTAACGCCTATGGTACTATTTGGGGTAGGTCAGATAATAACAGTAGTAGTAGGCGAGATTTTGTTCAATCATATCCTAAGTACTAACCTAACTATATGTAATCGTGGCAATTCACCAACTTTTAGTACAACCAATAGAAGGGAGGTTCTTGATATACATAACACTCTTATCTGCAAATAGCACCGCAACAATCTCGAACTGGAGGGTATCCGACAAGGCATCACTGTCTGACCACTGCTGGATACTCTTCGATTTGAATTCCGGCGCTCCGGGTAGGAAGGCTTTTCGAAACCCACGCAGAGCTAACTGGAAAAGATTTAACGAAGAACTGGGGAGATTTCTTGGACCTCACAATGGGGAGATCTCCAGGTCTACGGAAGATATCAATAAGGTGGTAGATGATCTTACCAGTAAGCTCAACCGCCCTTTTGGAAGGGCCTGTCCTGTCAGACGCGCCAGCGGAAGAAATCATCCACCCTGGTAAAATTCGAAAATAGCAAAGCGTCTGCGCACCTCAAGACAGCTGAAACCTCGCTAAAAAGGGAGCAATCGAGTGGTCAACACATAAGGAAAACCTTAAGCTTGTCAAAAAGGAAATAAGATTCGCTAAGAAAAATTCCTGGAGAAGCTTTTGTGACTCCATTGCATGCACTACAGCGGCGGCTCGATTGAGGAAGACTCTCACCAAAGCTCCATTACATGCGTCTTCTATTAAGAACTGTGATGGCAGCTGGACAGACTCTTACGAGAATACGCTTGAAGCTCTCCTGAAATGTCACTTTCCTGGCTGTGAAGATGCAGGGACGTGCTGTCCGGCAATCACATCTATGCCAGTTAACATTGACACTGAAATTATCGACAATCTAATTGGCGATCAGCAAATTTCATGGGCAATCAAATCGTTTGCACCATACAATGCACCCGGCATTGACGAGATACATCCTATTATGTTACAAGAATCGGGGGAATATATTATTCCATGGCTCAAGTATATTTATGATTGGTGTCTCAGACTGCGATATGTTTCAAAAGCTTGGCGAGAGATTAGAGTGGTTTTCATACCAAAGGCGGGTAAAATAAACCACGCTAATGCCAAGCACTACAGAAAAATAAGTCTATCTTCATTCTTATTGAAAACAGTGGAACGGCTAATAAATATGCACGTCAGAGATGAGATTGGGGATAACTTTTTATCCAAATCACATAATGCGTACATAAAAAGAAAATCAGTGCATATTGCTCTTCACATAGTGGTCTCTACCATAGAAAACACTCCTCAAGTGAAGGAATACACGATGGATGCATACCTTGATATCGAAGGGGCTTTTAATAATGTAAGTACCGAAGCTATAGTAGACAGTCTGCGCAGGGCCCAAATACACTCGGGTATATGCAGGTGGATTGAACTAATGATTAATACCCGCATAATTAACTCCACACTAGGGGACATAAGAGGCAGAAAGCGAGTCAAGCGGGGCACCCCACAAGGCGGAGTCCTTTCACCACTCCTATGGCTTCTAGTAGTGGACGAGATGTTAGATATACTTGAAAGGAATGGTTTCAAAGTAGTGGTCTATGCCGATGATGTTGTTATCTTGGTATCCGGAAAGTTCCTCTCGGTACTCAGCGAGCGACTCAATTATTCATTAAAACTAGTGAATAACTGGGTCAAGGGCAGGAATCTGGAAGTGAATCCGGCAAAAACCGAGTTAATGCTATTTACGAGGAGAAGATCGATACCAGAATACAATTACCCTCGTATGAATGGTGTCGAGCTGATACCTCAAGTAACTGCAAAATATCTCGGCGCAATATTGAATTTCAAATTAAACTGGAAAGTTAATATTGATAATCGAATCAAGATGGCATATGTTGCACTATATGCACGCAGAAGAGCCTTCGGGAAATCTTGGGTTTTAAGCCTAAAGTGGTACACTGGCTTTACACTGTGGTTGTAAGACCCATTTTGACCTATGGTTCGATTGTCTGGTGGAAAGCGCTCGAGAAGATATACCAACTTGAAAGCGTTACAAAGATTCAATGGGCAGGCTGTCTGGGAGTGACGGGATCGATGAGTTCAACACCGACAGCAGCTCTGGAAAAAATACTGAATTTTCTTCCACTTGACATATAGATAGATAGATAGATATTTATTAATTTCGTTTATAAAATTTTTACAAGGTTTGCCACCACACAATTTACATACAGTGATATGATATTTAATATATCTTTCAACTGAGAAAGTAGTTTACAATATTGTTTATGAATTATTTTTGTATTTTTGAGTATATTCGAGGGGAAACAACGAGAAAAAACCCTCATATGAAGAATAAAAAAAAAAAAAAAAAATAAATAAATAAATAAATGAAATAAAATATAAATAAATAATTAAATAAATAACAAATAAATAAATAACAAATAAATAAATAACAAATAAATCAATAAATCAATAAATAAATAAATAAAAAAATAAATAAATAAATAAATAAATAAATAAAAAAATAAATAAATAAATAAATAAATAAATAAATAAATAAATAAATAAATAAATAGATAAATAAATAAATAAATAAATAAATAAATAAATGAATAAATAAATAAATAAGTAAATATATAAATAAATAAATAAATAATTACATAGATAAATAAATAAATAACGATTTACTAAGAACGATTTCGCTTGTGTAAAATTTGTATTTCAAGTTAAGCTAAGTAACATTTAGCTCGTTAACGAGGGGATTTTCAGGTATGCTACATCTTAAAAGAAAAGAGTTAGTTAGCCTTTCTATTCTGTCAGAGACCAATTCAACATCAGCTTGTCGATGCAATTCAGAGGTGGAATAGTGCCAAGGTAAGTTAAGCATCATTTTTAACAGTTTATTTTGTTGAATCTGTAACTTTTTGATATGACACTTAGCACAATTTCCCCACACAGGACAACCATAGAGCAGGAGTCCTTGAAAAATGACTTTATGTATAATTATTTTATTTTGGTCGGATAAGAGAGACCTTCTATTTATAAATGGGTATAACATTGTTATAGCAATGCTTATTTTGTGCAGAGCTTTGGTTATATGTTCTTGAAATGTCAGCCTTTTATCAAGATGTATACCCAGGTATCTAACTGTGTTCTCCCAGGCTATTGGCTGCCCAATAACCATGATTTGATTAGATGGGAGGAAACAAGGTTTTCTTTTTCTGGAGAAAAAGATAGCTTGAATTTTTCCCACATTCAATTTGATTTTCCATTTTTTGCAATAATCACTAAATACTTCCGCCGCATTTTTAAGATTCGACTCAATGTTAAGACCGAACTTATGCGACGAAAGTATCGCTATGTCATCAGCATATGTCGCAAATTCACATCCTGGTAGATCTGGAAAGTCGGATGTATACAAATTATATAGAAGTGGTCCTAGGACAGAGCCTTGGGGGACGCCAGCGGGCACATCTAACAAATTAGACGAGCTATTATTCACAAACACTTTAAAATTACGGTTTGACAAGAAGCTTTGAATAACTTTGCACAAAAAAGGGGGAAAATTGAGATTAAGCATGTTGAATATAAGTCCATTGTGCCAGACGGAGTCAAATGCTTTCTCTATGTCGAGGAGTAACATGCCCGTCGACTTTCCTTCACATCGATTTTTCCTGATGAGATTGGTGATTCGAAGTACTTGATGACTGGTGCTGTGAAAGCGCCTAAACCCGAATTGTTCGTTGGGAATTATTTTGTGCACATCGATTATACTTAGCAGCTTGTCCTTGAGAACTTTTTCGAAAATCTTACTCAGGCTGCTTAGCAAGCTAATTGGTCTGTAGCTTTCCAGGCTTTCGGTTGGTTTTCCTGCTTTCGGAATTGGAACTACTTTTGCTATTTTCCAGACAGTTGGAAAGTATTGAATTTTGAGGCATGCGTTTAATATAAATGTCAAATATTTAATTCCAATCTTTGGTAGATGTTTCAGATAGGTATTTTTGATATTGTCCAGGCCAGATATTTTCCTAGTTAATAAGTTTTTTATGTAGTACTTAATTTCGTTCTCATTAATGAATGCATTTACTGGAGTTGCAACATCGGTAAGATTAAATGCCTCTAAAGAATCGCTTACTAGTTTAATTGTACCCACATCCCCTAAGCTATCGGAAACAATATGATTTTTAGCAAATGTTTGACTGAGTAAATTAGCTCTGTTATTATCCGTGTAGTAAGTATTACAATTATATTTAAGAGCTGGAATTTGTTTATTTTTGTTTTTAACAATCCTGACAATATTCCAAAAAGGTTTGGAAGCTTTGTCAAGAGAATTTAACTTAGTATTCCACACTTCATTTCGTTTATTTTGTATTAAACTCGAGATTAACTTGTTAAAATATTTAACCATAGTGTGAGAAATCGTGTGCCTATACCTTTGCCAGTTTCTTCTGTGTTTATTTCTTAGTTTAATAAGCTCAATGACGTGATCTGGAAGTTTAATAAAATTATGTTTTCTTTCTTTTTTTGGAATACTGCAGTTCGCAGAGTTTAGCACATATTCAGAAAACATACTGATAATTTTGTCAACGTCTTCTTTTGAGGATATACATTCTAACGTAGTTGGTAAATTTTGAAGTTTTGTTTTCAGTTCGGCCCGAAAAACTGACCAATCTGCGTTTTTTATATCTAAAAAATATTGCACTTTTTTTTCACCAGAAATAGGGATTCGACAAATAACTGGATTGTGATCTGATGACAGATCATGAATCGAAATAGGTTGAGAAATTTGACTAGAGATATTAGTTATAAACAGGTCAAGAACAGATGGACGACCACGAGAACCAGCTGGATAATATGTAGGACTAGGCGGAAATAAAACACAAATTGGCAACATTGCAGACAGACTAGATAAAACGTTGCCCCAAGAATTTGCTCTTGTGCAACCCCAATCTCTATGCCTACAACTCAGATCACCGCCAATTAGAAACTCACCACTCATAGTGAAAAGTTTCCTCAGATCTGACCTGAGTATTGATTGGTTTGCAGTTGTAGATACCTTGCCAGGAAAGTATACACAAAAAATTTTGATTGCCTGGCCGTTTTGCAGCTTTACTTCAATACCTATATTTTCCACAAACTGAGTTTGCATGCTTGGCAAAAGCTCATGTTGAATCGATCTCCTTATTAGAATTGCCACACCTCCACCTCTTCTATTACTTCTATCTATCCGATAGCATTTAAAAGCTGGAGTTGAAATATTAATTCCAGATATTAACCAAGTTTCAGTTATTACGCAATATCTATTCTATTAGTATTTAAAAAGTTTATAAATTCAACATGCTTACTAAAAATACCTCTGGCATTCCATGTAACAATGTTTAAGTTATTATCTATTATATTACTTGACATTGGAGTACAAAAACTTAGTAGCTAATTGTGCGATGGCATTAAATTGATCAAGTTTTGTCTTACAAGAAGCTAACTTGGTTATCATTTCCATAACTAACACATTTAATTATTCCATAGAAAAAAGATCATTGTTGCATTTATCCAATGTTGATTGATGTTTTTCATTTCCCCAAGTGGTTGGTGGCTGAACGCAGCTGTTGGCCTCTGCATGATGGTTGTTGCTCTCGACCGTTTGCCTCCGGTGCGAAAGAGATGGGAAATCCGTCATTGATTGCAAATCAATATGCACATTATGCACTGGTGTAGCAGTGGGAGCTTTCACGTGGGAAAAAGCTTTTTTTAACCGCGAGCGAGATTCATTTTTTCGGTTGATCATGTTGCTTTTAAGCTCTAAGTATTTAGCTCTACTTAGGCAAGATGTATCACTTGCTTTATGATCATCGTTGCAGTTTGCACATTTAATATTTGCATTATTGTTGCAATCGGCAGTCTTATGTGAACCTGCACAGATTCCACAATATGTTTTTATATAGCAGTGACGTTCGCCGTGCCCGAACATCTGACAGTTGTGGCATTGTGTCAGCTTCCCTTTCATTTTTCTTTGAAAGCACCAGCTGACTTGCGTGTGGAAAACTGATCGGAAATTCTTTTTTAAGTCCATTAATTTCACCGAACCATTTTCTAGAGAAACAAGATAGAACGTGTCTGTGTATCTTTCGTAGTTCTTTACAATTTTTTTGATTTCGGTGCACTTTAGGCCGCGTTCAATTAATTCGCTTTTAAGCAAATCCACTTCCATATTATCAAGTCCAAACAACACAACTTTAAATGTTTTTTCCTTTTTTCCGTCGTGTGTGAAAAATTGACAGTTTTTTACTTTAAGAGTATGAACAACCGAGTTATATGATTCCACAGTTTCACAAAGAATTTTTATGCCGATTGAAATTTTTTTCACTGAATATGTGGTAATGTTTAACGAATTCATCAAATTGTGTACAAATTCACTCGTTTTTTGTAATAGTTTAATTGGAGGAACATACTCTTTTTTGGTTACAGCCGACGAGATTATTTCGTCGTCCATTTCATCATTAGATAAACACTGCGCGGATTATCGCTCATACTTCGAGGTTTATTATCCGAGGGATTAGAAGTGCCCTCGGATTTCGGTGATCTACCGCGTTTCGGAATTTTGAGTATTTTTTTCTTTTATGTGTTTCACAAAATTGGCCGGTTAGTAATGACAAGCGCGGGCAAAAGCTCAGACGTCACTGAACACTTGACATATATTGCGAGAACACGGCAGCTAAAATTGCACTAAGACTAAGGGAAGCCGGTCTATGGATAGCTAGACCCTACGGTCATGCCTCAATTCTAAACCAATGGAATGTATTGAGACTCCGGACGTAAACGGACTACATCATCCCCATTCCAAACTGCACCCAAAAGTTCTCTATTAGAATTCCTATCAGGGAAGAATGGGATGAGGGAAGAGTCTGTTTCAAGAACGAACTGGCCATCTTTACTGACGGATCCAAAATGACTGCCGGTACTGGTGCCGGCGTCTAGTTTGAGTCTCGAAACATACACCGCTCGTTTAGACTTAAAGATGGTTGCAGTGTCTTCCAAGCCGAAATTGCTGCAATAAAACAAGCTGTGGATATGATTATTGAGGAAGATATTTCAGAGCAAATAATCAGCATCTATGTTAATAGCCAAGCGGCCATCAAGGCGTCAGATTCAATATCACTAAGATCCAAGCTCGTACAAATTTGTGAAAAACCACTGGATGTTATCTCAGCGGCCAACATGGTGACCCTGTGCTGGGTACCGGGACACATGGATATCTCCGGTAATGAAAAAGCGGGCGAACTAGCCGGAGTACGTTCACTTATTAGCCCTCCGCGAGCCCTTTCCGAGGCTAGTGTACCGCTTAGCACCCTATGCAGGGAGATAGACATCGAGTCTAATGAGGAAGCCAATGAACGCTGGTGTCGTTTAGATACATGCGCTACAGCCAAATCATTATGGCCAGTCTACGACAAAAAGAGATCTATCAATCTTGTAGAACTAAGTCGAAGGGATATCCGCATAGCTGTTGGTGTCGTGACAAGACACTTTGCGACAGGCAATCACGCAGCACGGCTAGGGTTACCTCATAACGACTACTGTAGAGCTGCAGGGATGTAGAGGAACGTAGAGGAAATAGAATCCGTTCATCATCTACTGTACAAATACTATAGTTCAAAAAATACAGAGTATCTGTGCTGCCCGCTCTCTGATCGACACCAGCCTATTCCAGGCATTTACTTGAATGGAAAAGTGCTTCCCAAGTGCGAAAAGTTTAAATATCTTTGATCTATGATCAATAGCGAAGAAACTTGTGGTGATAACATCAATCATCGCGTAAGCGTAGGCTGGATGAAGTGGCGGGAAAACTCCGTTATCTTCTGTGATCGAAAAATTCCCCCTAAGCGGAAAGGAAGGCTCTACACCGCAGAGTAACAAGGCTTGACAATAAGAAGTTCGAAGATATGAGGAAGCCTTCATGTAAAAGAATTCATCACAAGCTAGATAGAGCATGACCGAGGAGAAATAAGAAGATAGGAGTTGCCTTTTATCTGCCGCCGTGTGCACACGCGTTCCAACTCTCTCTCTCTCCAACGATTTTACAAAAAAAAGCAAATAATTCCATCTAATCAAGGGGAAAAAAAAAAAAATAAAAAATCGACCGCGCTCGCCAAATCAAATCAGTGAAGTGCAGTGGAAAACAAAAAAATAACTAAAATTAAATAATTAAAAAAAAGCAAATAAACAATTCAGTGCCGGTGTATTCCATCCTTTCACCTCCACTTACTCGCTGCTGCGCTTCTTCGTTATCACAATTGGAGCATGTGCTACATATGTATGTACACACTTCAACTTGCGATGACTAAGAGAGTGTAACATTTGATGCATAGCGGACTGTGAATGTTTATCCGAGTAGCGGACCTTAGCTGATTGTCGTTTAGTCATAGCACCTGCGACAGTTTGTTTGGAAAACTATTCATGGGATCTTCACTTCACAACTTCGCTTAGTTACGTCAGAGTTGTGTCTTTTTGTGTTTCTATGACGTAGTAAAGAGGAAATTTAGAGTTGATTTTACCAACATTCGTGGGCTTCGAATGAATTTCTGTTTTAGTACTAAGCGAAACACAGGTAGTTGAAGAATCTTCCAATTTGAAACTGCCTGCATATAACTTAGTGTCATTATTTTTTCCCCACCGTGACCTTGAAATTTACGTCCGTAGTGATATTGCTTACCAAGTTCCACCACTGTATGTCCACTGTTCCAACCCAGAATTTAATTTCAAATGGCTAAAATTCACCGTCCGTAAGCAAATAATTCACTACTGCTTTATTTACAGAAGTCCTAGTACTGTCCGATTCCATCACTCGAATTGTCTCCTTGTACCCTCATACTGAAATCGTCATTGCGGGCGATTTCAATATACACAATTCGGATTGGCTTCAGCATTCTGGCCAGACAACACCTGAAGGAAGGTAGGTTGAACTTTCCGCTGAGGTAAACAATTTGACTGAGCTTGCAAATGACCCTACACGTATACCGGACATTGAAAGTCATTCCGCCAACACTTTGGACTTGTTTCTTACTTAGCACCCTGATAAATACACTATTGATATTTTAGCGCCTCTAGGTCGGTCTGACCATAATATCATATCAGCTAAATTCTCGTACTCCGACCACTCAGTTAAAGAAAAAACTAGTAGAAGAAAAGTATGGCAATACGAGAAACCAACTGGAGCGGCCTTAATAGCTTCTTTAGAAGTTTTAACTGGTCGTTATGCTTCTTCGATAGCGACGTGGATGCCGCAGCCGATATGATCACTAACACTATCCTCTGAGGTATGAATGACTTTATTCCTAACAGAATAAAGAGCTTAAAACCGAAGGCAACTCGTGGTTTGACCAGAGCTGTAAAGAGGCTATCAGGTTGAAAGAAATAAGCTTTCAGTCTTATAAAGCCAACAAATCTGAGGAAAACCGAAAGAAATTTAAACAAGTCAGAAAATACTGCAATGCCCCATATTCGACGTGTAATATTCTTACATGACCAAAAATTGAGGCAAAAAATTATTCAATGTCCCAAAGGTAGTAAACATTTTTGGTCATTCGTCAAAAATATTAAAAATTCTGCCTCGTCTGCCATCTCCACGCTCATTTACAATGACATTCCAGCTGTCACCTCCTTAAACAAAGCTAATCTGCTTGCTGCTCACTTTGCAGCGAACTCCACGCAGCCAGATAATGCTTTGTCTCCACCTGTAAGCTTTTCTCTCTATCCTACTTTTTAGGGCTCTTTCCGAGTAGATGGAAAACAGCATTTGACAGCCCGTATCTAAAAAAGGCGAATCTTCCTCCCGTCCAATTACCGGCCCATTGCACTTACGTCCCTTCTTTCCAAGGTCATGGAAACGCTGATAAAGCGTCAGCTTATGAAGTATAACCATTCACGAAAACTCCTTAATGACCGGCAGTATGGCTTTCGTAGTAACAGGTCCACTGGTGATTTGATGGCATATCTCACCGTGAAGTGGAACCAATGTCTCCATCACTTTGGCGAAACTAAAATGGTTGCGCTTAATATTTCGAAGGCATTTGACAGAGTTTGGCATCAGACTTTTTTGTCGAAAATGCGTGCATATGGCGTCGACGAGTTTCTTCTTCAATGGATTAGAAATTACCTTTCGGGGCGTTCAACACAAGTTGTTTTGGACGACTTCAAGTCTGCAATTCACCAAAAAAATGCTGGTGTTCCCCAAGGCTATGTTTTGTCTCCGACTCTCTTTCTTATTTTTATAAATGATCTCTTGTTTGCAACTTCTAATCCAATCAATTCCTTCGCTGATGACAGTACCCTCAGTTTTTCATATTCGTTCTCTAACTTACGTCCTTGCTCTTCGACCGTAGAAGGGGAACGGCAACGTATGTTAACACATTAAATTCCGACCTGGACAGCATAATCAAATGGGGTTCAACCAATAGAGTGGAATTTAATGCTTCCAAAACAAAATGCTGTCTTCTGGCTCTCAAGCGAAACCAAAACCCTCAACCATTGTCCATGGATGGTACTTGCATCATTGAAACCGAAAGACTTGCCATTCTCGGTATGTGTATTAATAATCATCTTCGATGGAACGATCACATATTCGAGGTCGCCAAAAATGCTTTAAAATGTCTAGGATTCCTTAAGCGGTGCAAGAAATATTTTACCCCATCTGATCTGGCCTCAATTTATAAGGCATTCATCCTCCCTAAGCTGGAATATAACGCCCATATCTGGTCCGGTGCACCCAAGACCGTTCTGCATATTCTTGATAGGGTAAAGAATCGCGCGTTAAAACTTATAGGCGATAGAGAAATGGAGAAATGTCTAATGTCTCTCCCTGTTTTATCGTTTCTTTGTTTATAAAAAATGCTCCAGCGAAATAGCTAGTTGCATTCCTCCCCTTCAAAATTTCACCCGCAATACGCGACATGCTTCGAATACACATCAGTTTACCCTAAAGCCAAACTTCAGTCGTACTGTCAAATATAGGGATTAATTTATAAGCCGATCAAGAGCTCCTCCTCTGTTCCTCTTCCCCCTTTTCCCTAACGCCCGTGCCCTGAAACAGTTTAAGGGTATTCATATACCCTTCTGCGCGCGCAGATTACAAAAAAAAAAAAAAAGATCCTTCGAACCCCGTCAAAAAACAATATCAGTCAACGTTCCTACACAATTGAGCAAAAAAGGCCGACCAAACAAAAAAACACCAGCATTTGATTGGCCTCAGTGACGAAGTGATCCGAAACCGACAAGCCTGCCGGTACTTCCTGAGGTCAAACCGGCAAACCCCATAGGCGGACCAGTAGGGATGCAGTAAAGTGGGAGGGTTGTGATCCTTCTACTCCGGATCATAACTTCGCCGTAAGAAGAAGAAGATATTATAATAAATTGAATTTGTAGTGAAGTCTTATGTTTCTTATTGCAAACTATGTGATTATTTCTGCAAACAGAAAAATGTGTGTTCTCAGTTTAAAAATTGTAGTTTGATCATTCTATTTCAGTTCAAATCATGGATGTCCTTTATATCCTTCTCACACTTCTAATTTGAGAACCACCGAAGGTTTCAAATGTTTCTAGGTCAGGTCTACTATTCAGATGGTTACGTCTAAATCTATCAATATCGGCCAGAGTGGGAGTAAGATGATTAAGTCCTTGTTCTACTGCTAGCTGAAGAACAATTTTATTAATCTTAACGAATTTTGATGTGTTGTTTTGATGCAAATATCGTAGCTCTGTCTGAAAATAATGTGTTGGTAAGATATGGGGATAGTGTTTGAAAAATGTTTAAAATGGGTTTCTTAATCAATTGGATTGGGGATATGACATGTAGCATAGTATTTGTCGCATGGCTAAAATTTTTTGTTAAAATTTGGTTTGAGATTTGGCCTTTTTATTCATGTTATACATACGAATCCATTAGACTTTCCTGTCTGGGGCATTTTGAAGGCCAAGGTTGACATTCAAAAATACCAAACAACGGACGTGCTCAAGTTAGCGCTTCGGCAGGAATGGAAGCGCATCCCACAGACACACTTGCGTGCAGCGTGCTATAAATTTGTTGACCTTGTCAAGGAAATTGTTCGTGCCAAAGGTGGCCATTTCGAAAATATTAATTAAATCCTTGAATTTGAATAAATTTCCATCATTCTTTTCTTTGGATTCAATAAAAAAAATATTCATAATTAAAAAAAGTACAGCTGTTTCAATTAGTAACAGTTCGTGTCAGCTACACTGTAATGGTACAGTATGTTATTGAACACATCCTTTCTATTCATATTGACAGGTATTCAATGAGTAACATTTATATAGTAAGTTAATGGGTAAAGATTTATACAAATGTCGTTCGTAAATATGGAGTGGACCGATGTTAATGATGTCTGGACACCCTCGCACTGTCAGAAGTCTACAGGCGATCAAAGCTGTTAAAGTCGTAATCGATCGGAAGCTGCTGAGATATCGCAGAAATTTATGTCTCGTATTTTCAAACATATGCATTACTTTATCACAAAAAATGTGTGTACCACTATTTATGACTTGACTGAGCACAAAATTGAATGGAGTTGTAGTAAGATGCTTAAGTAACCTACCTACCTATCATAATGCTCATAACTTATTCTATCATAATGCTTATAACTTATTCAAAAAAAAAAACCTTTATTAGAATATACCTATAATTTTTCGTATAAACACATATACTGTCTGTAGTCCATATTCGATAACAGCCTCAATTCGTGACTAGAAACGTGAGCACGCCGGAATTAAAAGATCCTTATTGATGTTAGCCATTACGTGTACAATGGCTTCCTTTTCAGATTGGATGGTATTGTGGGGATGTTTGTTGGTTTTATGTTTAACTGAGCCATAAGTTTGGTGTTACGTGATTATGAAAATTAATCGACTTCTAAGAGGTTGTGCGCTGTCGCAGAAACCTCCTAGAACACGAATGGTCTCCCTTCACCCATATTTATCGACAACAGTACTTTAAAAAGCTTAAAAGAAGAAGACCATATTTGTTATTATTGATGATGATTGATGTGAGGAATAACATACCATGACACTAATATTTTAATCGATTAAAATCAATTTTTTAACGGAACAATAAAATGAAGGAATAATTTGTTGCCTAAATTCCTCTTGTATTTGCGTTCTTCTCCTCTTTTTCGGTTCTTTCTTGTCAATAGTTTCAGCTTCTTGGTTGAATCTCCACATATCTTATTCTAGCGTGTAATGGTGAAATTCTGAATTCATAATATATTTCACTTTCGTTTTGGTTTTAAAAGTTTCTTCTTGCATATTGGGCATGATTGATTTTATCTTTGTTATTTCATTTAACACTTTTCCGTCAGGAAAAATTCATGTTGAATCATTACACTTTTTTCCTCTTTAATATTAACAACTGTAGGTCTTAGGTGTGCAATTTGGTTCCCTATACTGCTGATTGTTGTTTCAATAAGATCCGCGGCTCCTTTACGTATTTAAACAAAAATGAGCAAATGGTGGTCTCGGATTTTTTCGATGTTCAACTATGTCACTTTTTAAATGAAGTAGGTGAAATTGACTAGATTTAATTATTTTTCGAATGTTCTTCCAAAAAAACCAGACCGGCGATAGTCAAATAATTCCAAAATAATTTGAGTGAACTGCCTTTAGCATACAAACCTTATGTACAATTTAAAAATTGCAATTAACAACGGCAAGTTGAACGTTAAATATGAAAAGTTAAACACGGATTCATATAAGCGCTAATTAATTCAAGTTTATTTATAATTCAAATAGTTTAATTAATTAAAAGTGATTTTATTTTGGTTCATAAGACTCATACCTGCATTTTAATAATAGAGTTTTATCTTGAATCGCACTCTTATTCTGCAATACTGAGCCCAAACTTTTCCCTTTATAATCGCAACTATCATCCATACCAGGTAGTTGAACGGGCATAGAAACTCGAGCAGCCAAACAACAACAATACCATTCACCAAAAAGTTGATTCTGGAACAACACAACAAGCTGACCTTGCAACTTGAGAAAATCGAGAGCGGTTTTAGACAACGTTTTGAGGAGGTCACTTGCAGATCTGTCACACCAAGTCCAACAGCTGGAATTGAGATCAGAATCATCTGCTGCTACGCCTGATCTATCACTGCTTTCCCAAAGAATTGACGAACTCGATTTGAGGGTGGCCGTGGTGTAGTGGTAACATCAACGCTTGTCACGCTCTTGGTTCACGGTTCAAATACTGATCTCAACAATCATCTATTTATTTCGTCTCAAATAAATAAAAAAAGTCGATCAATTGCGAAAGCTTAGTCAACTCTACTGCGAAGGCATAACACTGGTAGTAGAGTGGTCATATGGCTGAAAATGCAACTCGATCGTGATGATGACATCAGGTGGAGGGGAAAAAAATACTATGAATCATGGGCAACGACAAAAAGCAAAACAAACAAGCTCCCCAGTTATCTGGACGCCACCCTTGGACTTTACTGAAACTTAATACCACCTAAATTTCAAACCCACTACACCAATCTTTCTTTCTCTCTCTCTATATTCTCTACAAACGCCCGTGCCCTGAAATAATTTAATGGTATTCATATCCCATTTGGCGCGCGCAAATTATAAAAAAAACTCGAACGTGAAAAAATATCAGCAGATGCCGCGGAATACCAAAAAAAGAGACCGAGGACCTGCATGATTTGTTTATCAAATTATGTAAACAAAAGTTTAACATCATGCAACCACATGATCCTACGGAAAGTTCTCCTATTAAAGTGACATGGTAAGCTTTTGAGTGTTCTCACCCGTGCGGGGAGAGTTCATGTACGAGTCAGTGCAGCACCAATGGAAAGTTTGAATTTAATTGCCGATAATACGATGTCCATATGATGTTAATGTACATGGATATGGTGTAATTAAATTTATCTATAAAAATGTTTATATAAATTTATTATAACTTCTTAATAAATATCTTACCTAATCTACGTAGGAAAATAAATCAAGTTGAATTAAACACAAAAGCATAAGTTTCTTTTTTGAACAAGAGCTTCAGACACTCTAATCATTTATTTCCAAAGCGCTCTTCTTACTGAATATCGGACTGCTTAATGTGCCCCCACGCCGAATGTTCCCAAACAACAATCCCATGGATAAATATAAAGGAAATTTACAATCCATCCCTGTAGAGCATGCGAACGTTAAAGCGATATTTTGTCAGTTTATAGTAACAGCATTCAGAAAAGTTACAATCCGTCTAGAACGAATTGTGTGATACCCTATCCCCCAACTTCTAACTCATCCCTAATAAAGTGAGCGTGAAATTTTGAAAACGATGCAATGATATCTTTACATGCAGAGGATATTTCCGTATTTTTAAAGAAATATTATCAAGAAATTGTTGCTATAACTGTTTCAACCATCACCATACTCGTAAATAGTTCCGAAAAAGCAATATATGTTTTTTTTATTTGAAAACGTCCCAAAAAGTGGCGTGGCCATGTATAATGTATAGAAAAAATGTAGACAAGGTCAATGTCTACATATATTATTTAGATAATATTTTGTTGTTTCTAGCAAAAATATTGATAAAAACGACGTTTATTAAAAAGTGTCTTAGGCGGATATTAAGCATTTTTTACACTTGTACTGCTTCGGATTCTGGAAGGGTATATATGTACACCAAATTTCATGTTCCTAGCTCAAAATTTTAGACCAACAAACCGGTGACATACGAACGGACATACCGACAGGGGGACATGTCTTGATCGACATAACTTTTGATATTTTTGGGGGTCTATCATTATTATTTCTCTATGTTAAAAACTGTGTATCAAAAGGATATACTTTATCCAAAGGTATATTGAATTGAGATGTGGTATTCACAATAAGACCTAACCATTGCCGTAAATAACTCAAAAAAAAACTGTTTTTTGAAGAAAACACCCCCAACAACTAGGCATAGTATTATACAACGTATTTACCATTTTATAAATTTTTTGTCTAATTCAAATATTATCAATTTACATTTCTTTGATATGATGTCTGTCGTCTTTAATAGTATATTGCATAGCATAGATTGCTTCAAGTAGTTTAGATTTTATTTATTTTCCATGATTACCTCATCATCGTGGCCCGGAGTACCGGCTATCCATTTCCAAATGGTGACTAAAGTCTCTATTGCTCGTTTGGAGCGAGTTGCCATGAACTGTTCCGAAAGGGTCTGTATATGAAGTCTTCTTCATGTTTCTTTTGTGGTTGTGAGTCTGGGTATGTTGTCTGCTCGTAACGCGTTTCTAGTGCTTCCCTAGTTTTGTTTACAAAGCCTTGCATGTACATCAAGTTAGCTACATGGAATATTGTCGATGTGTTCTTGTAAACTAATGCGTTACCTGTTTTTATTAATACGTAATTGCTTCTCGTATCGTCGAGTAATTCTGCATTTATCATTAGGATTATCGCCGTGAAAATAATTGTAAAGTCCATTGTCTGAAAGTTAAAATTTCAAGTTGTCTTTATGGACTATTTTTCCGTTTCTGAGTTTTACTTTATTTCCTAAGTCTTGGTATACTTTCTTTGCTTTCTCCTACTGTTTTTTTCGTATATTATGTCGTCATTATTTAGACTTCTAGTCTTCCTCTTCCTATTGTGTGTTTCTAGCATTATCTCTTGTGTAATTGCGAGTTTAATAGGTATGTCTGAATGATTGATTTTGTTAAATAAAACATCTGTTGGTCTATGTTCCGTTGAGGAATGAATTGTTTGGTTATACTCTTTTGCTGGTCGTAAAAATATTTCAGCTGGGTATAGCAGTTTGTACTCTTCCTTGAGGCATCTAGCTATATTGAAATATTCGCTCTTTTCGTCAGTGAGACGAATGGTGGGATCTGGGTCGCATACCAAGTTTTTACAATTGGGTGAAATTTGTAATATTTCTAATACTTTTAGCTACATGTCCTATCGATTTTCAACTAAGAATTTTGAATAAGCATCGACATAAATATGTTAAAATATTCGTTTTTTCTGCATACTCGTACATTACGTCTATGAGTAGGGATCCTCCTCGTTTTTCGGAATTGGTGCCTCACCAATTGACTCATACCTGCATTTTAATAATAGAGTTTTATCTTGAATCGCACTCTTATTCTGCAATACTGAGCCCAAACTTTTCCCTTTGTAACCGCAACTATCATCCATACCTTACCAACTACCCGGCATAGAAACTCGAGCAGCCAAACAACAAGAATACCATTCACCAACATCCCGAATGACATCTATGGCTGATGAAAAAAGGCTCAAAAGTACGGAATTATGTATGAATAAGCAGCATAAAGAATTGAAAAAGTTGATTCTGGAACAACACAACAAGCTGACCTTGCAACTTGAGAAAATCGAGAGCGGTTTTAGACAACGTTTTGAGGAGGTCACTTGCAGATCTGTCACACCGAGTCCAACAGCTGGAATTGAGGTCAGAATCATCTGCTGCTACGCCTGATCTATCACTGCTTTCCCAAAGAATTGACGAACTCGATTTGAGGGTGGCCGTGGTGTAGTGGTTACATCAACGCTTGTCACGCTCTTGGTTCACGGTTCAAATACTGATCTCAACAATCATCTATTTATTTCGTCTCAAATAAATAAAAAAGTCGATCAATTGCGAAAGCTTAGTCAACTCTACTGCGAAGGCATAACACTGGTAGTAGAGTGGTCGTATGGCTGAAAATGCAACTCGATCGTGATGATGACATCAGGTGGAGGGGAAAAAAATACTATGAATCATGAGCAACGACAAAAAGCAAAACAAACAAGCTCCCCAGTTATCTGGACGCCACCCTTGGACTTTACTGAAACTTAATACCACCTAAATTTCAAACCCACTACACCAATCTTTCTTTCTCTCTCTCTATATTCTCTACAAACGCCCGTGCCCTGAAATAATTTAATGGTATTCATATCCCATTTGGCGCGCGCAAATTATAAAAAAAACTCGAACGTGAAAAAATATCAGCAGATGCCGCGGAATACCAAAAAAAGAGACCGAGGACCTGCATGATTTGTTTATCAAATTATGTAAACAAAAGTTTAACATCATGCAACCACATGATCCTACGGAAAGTTCTCCTATTAAAGTGACATGGTAAGCTTTTGAGTGTTCTCACCCGTGCGGGGAGAGTTCATGTACGAGTCAGTGCAGCACAAATGGAAAGTTTGAATTTAATTGCCGATAATACGATGTCCATATGATGTTAATGTACATGGATATGGTGTAATTAAATTTATCTATAAAAATGTTTATATAAATTTATTATAACTTCTTAATAAATATCTTACCTAATCTACGTAGGAAAATAAATCAAGTTGAATTAAACACAAAAGCATAAGTTTCTTTTTTGAACAAGAGCTTCAGACACTCTAATCATTTATTTCCAAAACGCTCTTCTTACTGAATATCGGACTGCTTAATGTGCCCCCACGCCGAATGTTCCCAAACAACAATCCCATGGATAAATATAAAGGAAATTTACAATCCATCCCTGTAGAGCATGCGAACGTTAAAGCGATATTTTGTCAGTTTATAGTAACAGCATTCAGAAAAGTTACAATCCGTCTAGAACGAATTGTGTGATACCCTATCCCCCAACTTCTAACTCATCCCTAATAAAGTGAGCGTGAAATTTTGAAAACGATGCAATGATATCTTTACATGCAGAGGATATTTCCGTATTTTTAAAGAAATATTATCAAGAAATTGTTGCTATAACTGTTTCAACCATCACCATACTCGTAAATAGTTCCGAAAAAGCAATATATGTTTTTTTTTATTTGAAAACGTCCCAAAAAGTGGCGTGGCCATGTATAATGTAAAGAAAAAATGTAGACAAGGTCAATGTCTACATATATTATTTAGATAATATTTTGTTGTTTCTAGCAAAAATATTGATAAAAACGACGTTTATTAAAAAGTGTCTTAGGGCGGATATTAAGCATTTTTTACACATGTACTGCTTCGGATTCTGGAAGGGTTTATATGTATACCAAATTTCATGTTCCTAGCTCAAAATTTTAGACCAACAAACCGGTGACATACGAACGGACATACCGACAGGGGGACATGTCTTGATCGACATAACTTTTGATATTTTTGGGGGTCTATCATTATTATTTCTCTATGCTAAAAACTGTGTATCAAAAGGATATACTTTATCCAAAGGTATATTGAATTGAGATGTGGTATTCACAATAAGACCTAACCATTGCCGTAAATAACTCAAAAAAAAACTGTTTTTTGAAGAAAACACCCCCAACAACTAGGCGTAGTATTATACAACGTATTTACCATTTTATAAATTTTTTGTCTAATTCAAATATTATCAATTTACATTTCTTTGATATGATGTCGTCTTTAATAGTATATTGCATAGCATAGATTGCTTCAAGTAGTTTAGATTTTATTTATTTTCCATGATTACCTCATCATCGTGGCCCGGAGTACCGGCTATCCATTTCCAAATGGTGACTAAAGTTTCTATTGCTCGTTTGGAGCGAGTTGCCATGAACTGTTCCGAAAGGGTCTGTATATGAAGTCTTCTTCATGTTTCTTTTGTGGTTGTGAGTCTGGGTATGTTGTCTGCTCGTAACGTGTTTCTAGTGCTTCCCTAGTTTTGTTTACAAAGCCTTGCATGTACATCAAGTTAGCTACATGGAATATTGTCGATGTGTTCTTATAAACTAATGCGTTACCTGTTTTTATTAATACGTAATTGCTTCTCGTATCGTCGAGTAATTCTGCATTTATCATTAGGATTATCGCCGTGAAAATAATAGTGAAGTCCATTGTCTGAAAGTTAAAATTTCAAGTTGTCTTTATGGACTATTTTTCCGTTTCTGAGTTTTACTTTATTTCCTAAGTCTTGGTATACTTTCTTTGCTTTCTCCTACTGTTTTTTTCGTATATTATGTCGTCATTATTTAGACTTCTAGTCTTCCTCTTCCTATTGTGTGTTTCTAGCATTATCTCTTGTGTAATTGCGAGTTTAATAGGTATGTCTGAATGATTGATTTTGTTAAATAAAACATCTGTTGGTCTATGTTCCGTTGAGGAATGAATTGTTTGGTTATACTCTTTTGCTGGTCGTAAAAATATTTCAGCTGGGTATAGCAGTTTGTACTCTTCCTTGAGGCATCTAGCTATATTGAAATATTCGCTCTTTTCGTCAGTGAGACGAATGGTGGGATCTGGGTCGCATACCAAGTTTTTACAATTGGGAGAAATTTGTAATATTTCTAATACTTTTAACTACATGTCCTATCAATTTTCAACCAAGAATTTTGAATAAGCATCGACATACATATGTTAAAATATTCGTTTTTTCTGCATACTCGTACATTACGTCTATGAGTAGGGATCCTCCTCGTTTTTCGGAATTGGTGCCTCACCAATTGGTTCTTTATTAGGATGTCTCCACAGACCAGTACTTGTTTGAGTTGCATACCTCACAATGCCTGACATATTGTGGAAATTCGTCTTTCATGGTTAGCTAGAAATATTTATCGACTATTTGTTTCAAGTTTCCTTAAAGTTTCTGTTTGTGCGTGAATGTGTTTGTTGCACAATTGCCGCTTGGTCATTGTTGTGTATGTTCGAACACTGCACTTAACCACCTATTAACAGGGCACCCTAGAGAGATATTCGCAGTGCTTCAGATTGACTTTGTCCTGTCAAAAATACCTCCTTTTGTCTATCTTGTTGCCTTCCTAACCTGCACCCGTTCGGGTCATTCCTTTCCCACCATAAGTATTGGAATTTAAGAAAACTGAATTTAATAAATGAATTGTTTATTTAGAAAGGATTGCTTCTAATTCCATACCTACGGATATTTAACAGTGGCGACGAGGCGGAAAAAAATATATAATGGACATAAATCAGTTGCAGTCTAGTTACGTCACACATTGAACTTCCCTTCGGAGAAACCGGTTTTCCCGGTTTTACCCTCTTCTCATGAGCCAATCACATGCAGAGCCAACGTGATTCGCTACACGCGCATCTCACATGTTCCGTTAGAAACACCTGCATCCATTTTCGTAAGCATAAGCATTTTCGCGCTACACGGTCTACACACGCCTACATGAATTACATATTTGACACCCACATTCCATTCCCACAGGCTGTGAAAATATTCATCTACGGCCCTCTCAATTTCTGCATTGGATGCGAAGCGCTTCCCAGAAACAAATTTCTTCAACTTTGGGAACAGATGGAAGTCTGAGGGGGAATGGCCGAACAAATCGTACCCCAAATCCCGCAGTTTTCCCATCGCCTACGCACACTTGTGTACAGGTGCATTGTCCTGTGAAAGATGATTTTTTCTTCTTCAAGCCAGGCCACTTCCCGCGAATTGTGGCATCCCGCTGGTCAAGAAGGTTGGAGTAATATTCGCCTATAATTGTTCAGCCTTTCTCAAGGTAATCAATTAACAGGATCCCTTTCGCATCCCAAAACACACTGGCCTTGGACATTATAGAACATTATAAATAGACTCAACTACAAGAACAAGTATCCAACAATGGTACACAATTTTGATTTATTAACACAAGAAATAGAAAGTTTTTTAGGAAATGAACATTATAAAACTAAAAGAGGGTTAGTAAATGTAGTTAGAAAAGGACTCAAATATTTGGCAGGAACTACGGATTACGACGACGAACAAGAAATAAGGAGAAACTTAGAGACAAACGAAAAAAATAACGAACGACTAATCGACGGACTAAATGACCAAATTCAAGTAAATAAAAATTTCAACGAAGTTATAGATAACATTACGAGACATATTAACGGACAACAACTTGAAATACAAAAACAACTACGTAGTATAGGTAACGCAATTAACCTAGAGCTTTCTGAAATAGAGCAGATGCAACACGTATTTCAAATCCAATATGATATCCAATTATTAGGAAAACAGGAACAGATTTGTTGTCACCTAAGGAAATTGAAAGATTTAATATCGCATTTAAAGAAGAATGCACGGAAATCAAATAATTTTTGTCGCAATGCTTCCAAACAATTCGAACACAAGTTTTTTTAAAGTCTTAATCAGACCAATCCCTAACAAAGAAAACCTTGAGCTAGTAACAAACTATACTATACTATAATAATTTTGAATACTTAAATGGCTCCTTAGAAATAAAAAGTTTAAAAGTAATAAACTAAAATAATTGTATAAGTAAAAAATTTAAGAAAAATCCTATCTGTAATTTTAGAGAAAATAAAAATATAAAGATTAAACAAATAGCAAACAATATTATAATTACCAAAAATATTCCCTACACCCAAGTTTTTCACAATTGTCATAATTATAGCATAAATTTAGGGTGAAAATTTAATAAGATTTGAAAATTGTAACGTTAGAATTAATGATATTAACAATGAAAATTTTATGTACCACGACAATTTTTTAATTCCAAATTTTAATAATGTATCAATTGAAAATATTATTGTAGGAAATGCATATAAAGCATTTAGAAAATCGGAAACTGTTTGAAAAGATAAACGTAAAGAATACAGCACATGCATATAAATAAATTCGGGAGTAACCTTTTTAAAATTTTCGCCTTTATTGCAATAACGATCTCTAAAAAAACGTAAAAATGATGAAGCTAACGTAAAAATCGAAATTCAGAATCAGAATATAGATTCTCCGCAGCTGAATCGTAAGGGGGGAGGAGTTACGTCACACATTGAACTTCCCTTCGGAGAAATCGGCTTTCGCCACACCCTCTTCTCATAAGCCAATCACAATCAGAGCCAACGTGATTCGCTACCCGCGCATCTCACATGTTCCGTTAAAAACACCTGCATCCATTTTCGTATGCATAAGCATGTTCCAGACATGAATCACATGTTTGACACCCACATTCCATTCCCACAGAACGTTACTTGGTGCAGCGTCATCACATAATACACATTCCGTACCCACAGAATGTCGGGCGACCGAGATAATAAAAGACACCCGTAGAAGAGTTCAAGTAAGTTACGAGTATATCCCCAGCGATGGCTATCCACCTTGTCGTGGTGATGGGGCTTAAGTAGGGCTGTAGGATGGGTTGGCGAATGCTGATTATTCATCGACTCCTGGAGGTCCGAAAACTAAGAGATAGCCTCCCTATTCAAACGGTAGTGTGATCAAGTATAAAACCCTGAAGATGGAAGGTTGGAGGGATAAAATACCAACCGCTAACGAGCTCTCATATATGCCCTGGCGAGGTCTGTGATCTGAAAATGCCTTACCGCGGCATTGCGGTTCTGACGGGGCGTACCTATATTCCGACCTTACTCGTGGGCACAAAATGAAAAAAAAAAAAAAAACGGAAAAAGAAAAAAGAAAAAAAAAAAAGAAAACAAAACAAACATCAGTTCGGACGCTGACACGCTATCCGTGGGCGTACCAGAATTGACTGAGCGGCAGCCAACCCGGATGAGGAGATCTCTATGGAAATGGAGGAGCGGCTATTAGCAGATCCATCCGAGAGTACACGTAAGTCGGAGATGAAGAAGAAAGTCTCTCCAGCTCAGATGAGAAGGCGAGAGGTCGTTGTGGAGGAAGAATCGAAGAATGGGACCAAGGGATTCATCATCCTCACGAATGAACCTCCGGCCTCACTTCTGGAAGATAAACAGTTGAAGCTGTTCTATGGAGCGGGAGAAGTAACTCTGAAACTCCTAAAGCGGACTGAACAGGCAGAGAACGATGGGGCGACTGACGCTATGGAAGTTGAAATTGCGACAACCAATGAAGGTAGTGCAAATCAACCTCCATCATAGTATAGTCGCCTCCGACAACTTGAGGCTGCTCTTAATGAAGGAGCAGCTGGATCCGGCCCTAATCCAGGAACCATGGATTCTCAACAATCGCGTTATGGGATTAGGGTCAAAAGACTATAATATATATTATAGAAGTGACGCTGGCAAGGTTAGGACTTGTATGGTGGACAAAAAGAGTCTTAAAATTTTATTGCAGTCTCATTTCAGCTCCGGCGACTTGACAGTGGTGAACTTGAGAGGGGTGAACGGGAACTGCACGGTGACGTCTGCGTACCTACCCTACGACGACGGCATCAACTTCCCCTCGGAAGACCTGAGGTCGCTCATATCAGCGTCCCAAAAACGGAAGTTGTTGACTGGAGAGCTATCTACTTGTGGGAAACTGACTTTTATAAATCCGCGTAGGGGCTAACTGGTCAAAATTCAAGAGAGAACTAAGGAAATCGGTGAATCACTTCACTCTATGGAAGCAGTTGACAATGCAGTCGATGCACTGACCGACTCTCTAACGCAATCTTTCGACAAATCCTGACCGATTAGTAGACATAGCGGTAAAAAGCGTTCGCCATGGCGAAGCGATAAAATAGCGGAACTCATTCGCATTTCAAGAGTAGGATGGAACCTCGCAAAAGAGGGGGTCGTTGAGTGGTCCACCTATAAAGAAAACGTAAAGTTGCTCAAGAAAGAGATTAGGTTCGCAAAAAAGAACTCCTGGAGGTCCTTTTGCGCATCTATAGAATCGACAAACGAAGCGTCCCGCTTGCGGAAGATTCTGGCCAAGGCACGAACGCCGGCATCCAATATTAGGAAAAGGGAAGGTACCTGGGCAGAGTCACAAGAGGAAACGCTGGATATACTATTGAGTACTCACTTTCCCGGATGTACATCGATCTCCGAAGATGATCTACCCACTCCAGAGATGACACCGGGAATAAGCGCGGAAGACGTGAGGAATATAATAGATGGTGACAATATAGCCTGGGCAATTAAATCATTTGCTCCATATAAGGCACCAGGAATTGATAACATTCGACCTGTGATGTCCCTTCGGGTAGGGGTTAGAATATACCCGAGGTAGGCATGCCTGTCGTAAGAGGCGACTAAAATCCACCCTCCGTATACCGAGTATGGCGTATACAAAAACATGCAATGAACAAAACGAAAGATATTAATACCCCAGGTGGCAGTCCAGGTACACTGGAAAATCCACCCTCTTCGGAGGTCGGCTCTACGGATTCTGGGGAGAGCCATTTATTGCGTTCATCTGACCCTTTTAAAAAAGGTACTAGGGTAGTTAGATCTCCAACATCAAGATCTACCATGAAAACGTGCGGAACTAGAAGTCCGGCGACATCGATAGTGTCGGCGCACGAACAACGGACTTCAGCGAAAATTCAAAGCCTAACGGACGAAAATATGGAACTCCGGACCAGGCTAAGTAAAATGGAACTTCTCTGCGAAGAACTAAGAAAGGAATTAAATGTACTTAAAGCAGAAAATAAAGCATTTAATGATACATCGAAACCTCGTAATGAGTCTGCTGCGAGTTCAATCGTCCCCGATAACACGGATTATAAAACGGATGATGAAGAACTAAGTCGGGAAACCAATTGGATTCTAAAAAAACGACCTGTCAAAAAACGAAAAGCTGGCTCTTCGCCCGAAATGCTAACGAGGCAAGAAAACACGCAAAATAAACGAGAAGGTAAAGAACAGCCTGACAAAATAATCACGCGTGCCGAAGAAAATCCACGAAATAAGGTACGACCACCGCCACCAATATACGTGATCGGAATTGCAGACTATAATAAACTGCATTCTTTTCTCAAACCTTTGTTGCTATCCGATTTTGAAGTAACATCGCTCAACAACAACAAATGGAAAGTAAACGTAAAGGACTCAGACAGTTACCGCTCAGTATCTAATAAACTGAATACTGAAAAAATCCAGTGGTATACTTATGAAAATAAATCTGAAAGACCGATACGAGTCGTAGCTAGAGGACTTCATGCCTCATGCCGAAAGGAAGACGTTGTTCACGATTTGAAGAACAAAAACTTTAAAATCGTCGATGCGGTAAACTTAATTAAACGGGAAAAGCAAAAATTGGAAGGCGAGGAAACGATGGTTAAGCGCGAGCTTCCTCTTTTTATGCTAACCTTTGATAAGGCTGAGAGTTTAGAAAAGATATACGAAATAAGAACAATTCTGAATGTCGTAGTCGAACCCATGCGCAAGAATACAAGGTTGATACCTCAGTGCAAACGATGCCAAGGATTCAACCATACGCAAACATATTGCCGAAAAGAACCGCGATGTGTCAAATGCGCCGGTAAACATCTTAGTCAAGAGTGTGGTGTAAACAAAAAAACCCCTGCAGCGTGTATTAACTGCAATGGTAAGCATCCGGCTAATTACAGAGGCTGTGAAGTAGCCAAAGAATTACAAAAAAGAAGAGATCGACTTATGAAGCCGGAAAACCCACCCTCAAAACCGGTAAATAAGAAAAAGTCGAAAACGGCTGCAAGAAAGGTGACTAGAGACAACCAAGCCGACCCTGGCGCGCTTACGTACGCTCAAGCTGCGACATCAAACACCGATCAAATTCCACACCGCGTTAAGGTAAAAGCGCCTAAAGAAAAGCCATCAGATTCTGACATGCAGACGCGTGCTCAAGCATCAACATCAATAAAAACGAACACTGATAATTCGGAAAACCCCGTATCTCACGTCTTTTCTATTATCCTTGCGAGGCTTGAGGAGCAAACAAAAACAAACACGCTAATTGTCGACAGGTTGGAGAAGCTTGAATATAAGCTTAACAATAGGAGCATTTCAAAACGAACATGACGAAACTTCTTAAAATTGTTGCATGGAACGCCAACGGTCTCATACAAAGACTAGAAGAGCTAGAAATATTTCTACGGGAAAATGACATTGACATATGTTTGATCTGTGAAACTCACCTGACGAAACTATCGCGTGTAAACATTACTGGATACAGTACCTATCACGCTTATCACCCGTCGGAAAGAGCCAGAGGCGGATCGTCTTTAATCATAAAAGATTGCATCGAACACTCTGAAGAGATTATGATAGAGCTTGAAACAATGCAAGTGAGCACTGTACGCGTGAAAAATGGACATTACTCTTTCAATGTCTCGTCTATTTATTGTCCACTGCGTTGCAGGCTTGAAAAAAATGATTTTACAAATATTTTCAACTCTCTTGGACCGAATTTTATTATTGGCGGTGATTTTAATGCAAAACACACCTTCTGGGGTTCAAGATGTGTCTCACAAAAAGGCAGAGCACTTTACAACGCCTGCATGCAACACAGATGCGACTTTCACTCGACTGGTAAACCAACATATTGGCCGACTGATAACAACAAAATACCCGATCTGATCGATTTCTTTGTTGTAAAAGGAATACCAGACAAATGTATTAAAATTGATGAAAGTTTTGATCTCTCTTCCGATCATTCCCCTATCATTCTAACGATGAGCGAACGCCTAATTAAAAAAGATGTACCTGCTAGACTAACTAGCAGAAAAACTGATTGGGAAGGCTTTAAAAAAGACATTGAAGAACATATCGAACTGAGAGTATCACTTAGGACGTCTTCTGAACTCGAAATCGAAATTGATCGTTTTGTTGAAGTTCTGCAGCGCGCCGCGTGGAAAAATACTCCCTATCAAAGGAAACCGCCAATCAATCATGCCCAAAAATATCCACCGGAAATAAAAGAAATGGTAAGGGAGAAGAGAAAAGCGCGTAAAAAATGGCAACAAACTCGTGCTCCGCAACATAAATCGCATTTGAATCGCTTGTGTAACTTGCTAAAAAAGGCTATTATTGATTTTAAAAACCGGACAATACAAACCAGCATTGAAAGCTTAACAGCGGACAAAGATTCCAATTATTCGCTCTGGAAAGCTATAAAAGGCATTAAAAAACCGAAAATACAAGCGGCCCCAATCAAGAAAAATGACAACGAATGGGCCAAGAATGATAAAGACAAAGCAGAAGTCTTTGCCGCCCATTTAGAAGAAACATTTAAACCATTTGATGGGCAAGCGCTTGCTGAAAATGATAATGCGTCGGATATAGCATTTCACAATTACACAGTAAGAAATGCAAGGCTGACCGAACTTCAACAAGAAATAAAGAAACTGAAACCGAATAAAGCTCCTGGATACGACCTAATCACAGGAGAGCTTCTTAAATCGTTACCTAGAAAAGCGTTAGTTAAGTTTCTTTACATTATAAACGCAGCGATAAGATTAGAATATGTTCCGAGTCAATGGAAAGTCGCGGAAGTAATAATGATTCTGAAGCCAGGAAAACCACCGAATGATAAAAAATCGTATAGACCTATTTCGCTGCTGCCGATTATGTCTAAAGTTTTCGAAAGAATAGTACTTAAGCGATTACAGCCGGTTATAGAAGAAGGATCTCTTATTCCCAATCACCAGTTTGGGTTTAGAACCAAGCACTCAACAATAGACCAAGTGCATAGAATAACTGATTTAATTGAAAAAGCTTACGAAGAAAAAAAGATTTGCTCGAGCATATTCCTTGATGTTTCTCAAGCTTTTGACAAGGTCTGGCATGAAGGCTTGAAATATAAATTACGACAAGTTCTGCCGGAACACTTATATAATATTCTAGAAAAATACTTGACGAATCGACTTTTCCGAGTCAAACACGGAAACGAATATTCGGAATTTAAAGAAATAAGGGCTGGGGTGCCGCAGGGAAGTGTCCTTGGACCGCTTTTGTACCTATTATATACTCGCGATATACCGCAAGAAGAAGGCACCGTATTAGCTACATTTGCCGACGACACTGCCATCCTGGCAATGGGTAAAACGATCGAAGAATCGACTGAAAAATTGCAAGAAGCATTGAATAAAGTAAATGAATGGACAAAGATTTGGCGACTAGCTTTAAACGAAAACAAATCTGTTCATGTCAATTTTACTTATAAGAAAATAAATAATTTGCCCATCTTTTCAAACTCGGTTCAAATTCCGTTTGCAAACGAGGCTAAGTATCTTGGAATGACACTTGATGCTAAGCTGAAGTGGAAATCGCACGTGAAGAAAAAACGTAAAGAACTCGAAACCAAATACAGAGAAATGTACTGGTTACTTGGAAAACATTCCAAGCTTAATGTAGAGAACAAACTGCTTTTATACAAGCAAGTGCTAAAGCCGATATGGACATATGGAATACAACTTTGGGGTTGTACCAAAATAAGTAATGTCAATATTTTACAAACTTTTGAAAATAAAGTGCTAAGATCAATAGTTAATGCACCGTGGTTTATTAGAAATAGCGATATCCATAGAGATTTAGGAATTGCGACAGTCGAATATGAAATCAAAAACTTCGCGCGTAAGCATAAAGACAGATTACAAGGCCACGTTAACAATGAAGTCCTTCGAATTCTAGATGAGAGGAATCTACTGCGTCGTCTACAAAGGACTAAACCTTTCGACTTAACGCGATAGCAAGAAACCGCGCCTAATTTGCGGAACAAGCAGGAACTTTCAATGGAAAGGGACCTGCCAAACGATCTCAATACGTGAAAGAAAAACTGCTGGATAAGTAAAAACTTAGTTGTAGTAATCGAAGAAATTTATCACGAAGGGAGGTTTTTTTAGTGAGTAAAAATCTCACACTACTATGAGCACGCGCTACCGATCCTCATAGTGTCTTCATGAAGATTTTTTACCTACCCTCGGGAATACAAAAAAAAAATTCGACCTGTGATGCTGCAAGAGTCAGTGGATATTGCTATTCCATGGCTCAAGCGCATTTTCACAGGATGCCTTAAGCTAGGATATGTTCCTAAAGCATGGCGGGAGGTGCGCGTCGTATTTATTCCCATAGCGGGGAAAGCGAGCTACACAAACGCAAAAGACCTGAGACCTATCAGTCTTTTATGCTAAAAATACTGGAACTTTTAATAGATGTGTACATAAGAAACGTGATTGGCGACAATTACCTATCTAAATCACAACACGCATACATCTGCGGCAGATCGATAGATACTGCGCCACACAGGCTCGTATCAAGTATAGAAAGACTTTAAAGAGTTCACTCTCGGGGCGTTCCTAGACATTTAAGGGGCTTTTAACAAAGTAAACACTGACGCGATCCTGGACAGCCTACATAGAGCTCATTTATTTCATTTTATTTATTTATATAGGCACATCTTTTACAATAGACTTAAAGTCTTAAAACGCAAAAGTTACAAAAATTAAATATATTAAGTTAAACAATTCAGATGTAATTAAAAATAAAGGATAAAATTAAAGAGTGAATAATGACAAAAGAAAAATAAAGAATGTAAATTTAACTAAGATTTATAAATAGGTTAAAATTCAAAAATAATAAATAAGTTAAAAATTCAACAATTAAAAATTATTGTCTGCCAGATACCTGAATAAAACTGCTCCAAAATGCTGAGTTCCACGGAACCTTCTTATGTCGAGGGGTAAGGAGTTCCATTGCTTTATGACGTAAACAAAAAATTGACGTTCTGTAGTAGTGCATGTAAATCTCGGTTGCATAAAAACAAATGAGCGATTGGAAACAGGAAATTTAATTTTATCAAATAAATAACGCGGCTCCTTAGTTACCAAGATTTCTTTTTGTCTCGTAGTTGAGGCTACAAAAAATTTCGCACCCGTAGAAAATTATTGGCATTATTATGCTTTTTGCAATGCTTAATCGAATGTGTTGAGGTGTAAAACTTTTGGAGAGGGACAAGTTTCGTAAGCAGTCGTAAATTTTAACGATCACCTACCGGACGTGGCAGCTCCAACTAAATGTGTTTTTGAACCATATGCCTAGATTTTTGGCTTTTTTGACATATTGTAGTACAATATTACCCAAATAAATAGGTGGAAAGTAGCTGACATCAAGTTTATTTCTATAAATAACTATACACTTAGATTTTGTTGGATTTAATTCAAGCTTGTTAGCTTTGGTCCAGTACATAATGTTTATAAGATCAGAGTTTAATTTATCAGCCCCGTCTTCGATCATACCTAATTTGCAACTTAAATAAATTTGGACATCGTCAGCATACGATAAGTGGAAGATCATTTATAAATATTGAAAACAGTATATGCCCTAGTATTGATCCTTGCGGTACTCCTGACTCTAATTCAATGAAGACTGACAAATTTCCACCTATGTCAACAGCTTGACTTCTTCCGCTGAGATAGGATAGCATCAAATCAGCAGCAGTGTCAGAAAAGCGAAGTTGGTACTTCATTTTGGAGACGAATATTCTGTGGTTTACTGTATCGAATGCCTTTGAAAAGTCAAGGAGTCCCAGGAACGAAACAAGATCATTATCCATGACACGTCTAAGATCGTCCGTAACTTTCAGGACAGCCGAAATACAACTATGCTGTTGCCTAAAACCACACTGATGAATGCTCAAGAGTTTGTTATTTTTAATAAAGTTGGAGATTTGCTCATGCAATATTTTTTCCATAACCTTAGATAAAAACGGGAGTCGGTCTAAATTCAGGTGGAGATAAACGAGTGGCTTCCTTCTTTACAATGGGTATAACTTTTCCTACCTTCCATGCAAGTGGAAAAGTCTTAGTTAGGAAGATTGTGTTGAAAATATGCGTTAGAGTAGGCAGAATATGTGGAAGTTATATCTTTAAGAATAGAGGTGAATATCATCCAATCCCATAGCTGTGGATTTTATTTTGAGTACAGCTCTTACCACATCAGTTTCATATATTGTATTAAATTGAAAATTCCTCTGGTTATTAGCATTAATAGGAGTAGCAAAATTATAATCTGTTGAACTTTGGCAAACTCTGCGTTGAGATTTTTGCCGACCTACACCTAGCTCCCGTATGTTATTCCATAAAATTTTTAATGGCAAGTTTTTATCAATTCGTTTAGAATAAAATCGGCTCTTAGCTTCCCTGACAAGGATGCCCGCTCTATTTCTTAACCTACGAAATGAAACGTAAAGCTCGGTCAATCTGAAACGCTTCCAACGTTTGTACATCAAGTTTCTCTGCTTCATAATTTCCTCAATTTCAGGAGAAAACCATGAACTTGCCTCATTTTGCAGATATTTTGTTTTGAGTACCACATGTTCGTTAAACAGACTCTTGATAATTTCCTGCAGACAGTTATCCTGATTATTGGGAGGTCATGAAATAAATTTGCTGCCAATTCATGCACAAAGTGTGTTCCTCCAACAGATTTAAGTTATGTCCCCTAAAGTCCCTTTACTCATACGAGATATGTAGGTATTTTTAGTATATCTATTTTTAAGGGGATCTGCATGGCGATTGATCGGGAAACTACTGACTGTCCAAAACATGGATTGGACCAGTAGCGCAACAATCAAGTTCGTAATGTAGTGCTTGCTTTACCTCCTCGTGGTGGTCCCCGGGCAACTGCATGTATAAATCCTTATACATATAGGCCAAAATTGCAAGTGCGAGATTGTCTAGGGTCTTATGCCTAGGCTAGGTAACCTGGGCCAGCAACCCGCGTTACCGAAACTACAATAGCTATGGAAACCTACACAATGCCTCGGATAAGGACTGATAATACGTTGACGACCTTTGGCTATCGTACCCGGACTAAGATTGGTTTCTGGAATGTGAAGACGCTCCTTGACTCTCAGAGTGAAGGACCTCAGAACGCCAGATTCCTTCAATTGGAGCATGAGTTCATGCGATATAGGCTGGACATATTGGGAGTAAGCGAGATAAGATGGTTAGATGCGGGTGAATACCAATCCCCAACGCGTAATACTGTATTACTCTACTCCGGAAGACCAACCGGAAACCCCCGTGGATATGGAGTTGGACTGCTGCTAACGCCAACAGCACGCAGAGGCCTAATTACCTGGCAACCGCACGGTGATAGGATTTTAGCGGCCAGATTCCGGACGAGAGTACGTCGCGTCACCATCATACAGTGTTACGCCCCCACGGATGGTTCGTCTGAGGAAGAAAAGGAGAACTTCTACAACCAGTTGGGAGCTGTTCATAATGCAACACCCAATGGCGACATTGTCATTGTGATGGGGGACTTGAATGCCAAGGTAGGCTGCGACAACGAAGGGCTCAAACATGTTATGGGACGGCACGGACTAGGCAATCGGAATGACAACGGCGAAAGATTTGTTGACTTTTGTTACGCAAATCGTCTTGGAATAGGTGGCACCATGTTTGAGCACAAAGCCTGCCATAAAATCAGTTGGGTGTCAACTGACAGGCAAGCAACCTCCAACCAAATTGACCATTTTGCCATCAGTCGCCGTTTTAGAAGTAGTCTCCTAGACGTCCGAAACAGGCGAGGTGCCGACATGGGGTTGGTACGAGATCACCATCTTATGATAGCTACTCTCCGACTACGCACTGCTGCCGTTCGTAGATCTAACGACACAAGAATACCTAGGTTCAATGTAGACCGACTGAAAGTTCCCACAGTGCGCCAAGAATTAAGGGACCATCTCTCACGTGGAGTGGAAACAATCAGCAGCTCCCTGCCCGCCACCATCCAAGACCATTGGTGCGCTGTGAAAACTGTTTTCACATCAGGTGCTGAAAGGATTGTCGGTCGATCACAGGGAAACCATAGGGCGTGGCTTTCCGAGGATACCTGGAGAAGGATCAACGAACGAAAACAGCTAAGAGCTCAAATTGCAGCAACTCCAGCAGCAGGGAGGATCGAGCTTGAGTCCCTATATCGCATGAAGATGAGAGAAGTACAGCGTGCGTGAGACGTGACAAGCGCAATTACATCAATGCGCTGGCTACGGAAGCAGAAGAAGCAGCAGCGAGGTGCGACAGCAGAACCGTTTATAGAATCACTATAGAGCTTATAGGTGGCCGAAGCTCTACTCAACACCCAGTGAAAGGCTTAGACGGTTCGTTGCTAATATCGGATGAGGATCAACTGAAGAGATGGAAGGAGCATTTTGCTTCGGTTCTAAACCGAGTATTCGCCAGCAATATGCACCCAAGTCAGACTGAAGTGTCCGTAGAAAGAAGTTCCCGAATTCGCACCACAACCCCCAGTAAAGAAGAGATTATTACCGCAATCAAAGCACTGAAAACTAATAATTTTGCGGTAGGACTTGACGGCATACCCGCGGAGCTTTTTCAAGCTGCGCCAACAGCATCGGCAGAGCTACTGTTCCCACTTGTCGGGAGAACATGGGAAGCCGTGAGTTTTCCAGATGAGTGGAAAAAGGGAATGATTGTCAAGCTCCCTAAAAAAGGCAACCTAATGCAGTGCGAAAACTGGAGAGGTATCTGCGTGCTGCCTGCTGTGGCCAAGATAATAGCTAGAATCATCCTGGAGCGAATCAAAGAACACCTTGAAGACACACTTGACGCCGAACAAGCAGGTTTCCGCTCTGGATCCTCCTGTGTCGACCACATCAACACCCTGCGGATCATCATCGAGCAATGTGTTGAATATCGATCACCACTTCATCTGTTGTTCATCGATTTTGAAAAGGCGTTTGATAGTGTCAATCGAGAATTTATTTGGCGTGCCTTGCGCAGGAGAGGCATTCCGGATAAATTAATAGCAATTATCAAAGCTACATATGATGGGTCCACATGTCACGTTTTGCACAGAGGAAGGCTGTCTGAGGAATTCGAAGTCCAAAGTGGGGTTCGGCAAGGCTGCATACTTTCACCAATATTGTTTTTATTGGTGATTAGCGATGTGCTGAATGCGGCCTTATCAACAGGAAATGGAGGAATTCGATGGACTCTTACATCTGAACTCAAACACCTCGACTACGCCAACGATGTATGCCTACTGTCTCACAGAATAATGGACCTTCACCAAATGACAGCAAATGTGGAGAGGGAAGCAGACGTCGTTGGGCTGAAAATTAACTCGGCAAAAACAAAAATGATCAGCCTAGGACCAAACTCATCAACTCATATATGCATTGCTGGACAAACGGTTGAGAGAGTAGAGAGTTTCCAATACCTTGGGAGTATTGTCTCAACCGATGGCGGAACCGAACTGGATATATCCAGCCGAATAGGTAAAGCAAAATCTGCGTTTGGGATGCTATCCATAGTTTGGCGAAGTAATGCAATTAGCTTAAACACCAAGCTACGACTGTTCCGTTCCAACGTTGAATCCGTGTTGCTATATGGATGTGGTACCTGGAGAGTGACCGTCACTATCACGAGGAAGCTGCAAACGTTTGTCAATAGGTGTCTACGTTACATCTTAAGGATATTCTGGCCAAACCGTATCTCTAACGAACAGCTTTATCAAAGAACGGGCCATGAACCTATAGGCACAACCATACGACGACGAAAGTGGCAGTGGATCGGTCACACTCTCCGAAAGGGTGACAGGTCCATAGCTAACCAAGCGATGCAATGGAACCCGCTTACCCAGGATGGCAGGATACGCGGCGGTCCTAGGAGTACGTGGCGCAGAACAGTTGAGAAGGAAGCACGGCAACTGGGAAAGAGTTGGGGAGAGCTGAGGCACATTTCCAGAAATCGCACACGATGGCGCGTAGGCGTTGTAGAGGCCCTAGGACCCACAAGGGGATACAGGACATAAGTAAAGTAAGTATTTTTAAGGTCACAAAGAGGAGATCATGTTTGGAAAATGCAGGTGCTGATAGCTGAGAATAGAGCATAGTGTTATGAGGGTTATTAACCAGAAATAGGTCCAACAAGGTAGCCGCTGGGTCCATAAAGTGAGTTGGATTATTTATATTCAATGGTTCTAATCCTAGGATACTTATACGTTCCAAAAATAATCTCGACTCTTGATTAAGTAGATTACAATTGAGGTCACCACACACAATAATTTCTTTATAAAGGGAAGACGTATTCTCTAGCGTTGAAAAGAGAGTGGTGACAAGTCAATGGTCTTGTTGGGCCTATATACTACTCCGAGCAAACATTTGTTCTCACCGCTAAGAATTTCAATAAAACTATACTCAATTGGAGATGCAACATCCGATGAAGCGACACTTTTAATTAATTAATTAATGCAATTCCGTATATAAATAGCTATCCCACCACCAATTCGATTACTCCTGTCAGCACGAAACAATTTGTAGTCTTTTACACGATATAAAATATCAGGAGAATTAGTTTGAAACCAAGTTTCCGTCACACAGATAATGTCAATACTAGACCCTTCAAACAAGTATCTAAATTCATAAATTTTTGGGTATAGACTTTGTGTATTGATGTGGCAAACCCGAAGTCCACTATCCTGCTTACACAAAATATTTAACATTACACGCAAGATCATGTTTACGTCATCGATAGCAGATATATTGTTGTTAATCATTTTCAAAGTATTCAAAGAAAAGTCTACCCCTACAAAAGACAAAACACCCAGCATAATAACAGAACAACATTCAGAGATTTGGCAGATAAATATAAGATTAAAGAACGGAATAAAAAAGAAAGCAAAATAATAAAGAAAATATAAATAATACTGCGTCGAGAACAGCTTACGAATCACGATGATCATCTTCAGTATGCATTCTTCGATTATCGGCAATTGAGTTCAAGCTTTCGATGGTATTAATTAAAAGCGTTTTCTCTGCTGGGCTGGCTCGTACGTAAACTCTTCCACCTCTGGTATGCACGCTTGAAAGCACACTTCCACGCTTTAGCAGAAGAGCTTTTTGTAGCAATAGGTGGTTGCTTGATGTTAAGCTTTCATTCACAAAGATGCGGTTGTCAAATGGGAGTCCGACATCATGTAAACAAAAAGTTCGATTTTTGTTTGTTTTCCAACGACGATGGATACATTTAAACACAAGATTTTTGTCGGTGACTGTTTGAAATTTGACAATAATTGCAGTATCAACAAAAGCATCCTTTGTTTTAGTGCGGAAAATAGTTTTTAGTGCTGGGGTTGGAGTGCAGTCGACAGAATGGCATAATTTGGCAAACAAATCATGCAAGTCTTCATTCTCCTTCCTTGGTATACCACGGATGATAGCGTCTGTTGATATTTTCTCGCGTTCTAGTTCATCGATACGTTGTGCCAGTTTTGATATTTCAGGTGTGATTGCAGCAAACGGTATTGGTGTTGATTCTAGCTGTTGTACCCGTTGTGACAGATCGGCTACGGTCCTCCTCAAAACGATTTCTAAAATACTTTCAATTTTATCAAGTTTCAAGGCCTACTTGCTGTGTTCTTCCAGAATCAAATTTTTTAACCCTTTATATTGTTTGCTCATACTCAATTCCAAACTTTTTAATTTTTCGACGTCAATCGTAGAAGACATTCTGGATGCAGGTGATGAGTATTGTTGCTGTTTAGCTGCACGGGTTTCTACGCTGGGTTGTTGTTGCAACATTGATTCGAAGGGCAGAGTTTTCAATGCAGAGTTAAATTGGCGATTCAAGAAGGAATTTAATGATAACCGCGAGGATATAAAGCTAGTGAACCGATTCAGCAACACTTTTGTTTAAATTAAAGATATTTACTTTAAATAAAGTTGAATTAAATCGCACGATAAAAGTTTGTATTTAACTTGTCACGTCTGACATTTGAATTTAAACATGGGTCTCTGCAATTGGATTGCACAGATCCTTCAATTGAGGGTTATATTAACCATCCGGAGAAGCGTCTGCAGAGGAACCCCCCAAAGCGGAGTTTTATCTCATTTATTATGGCTCCTCGTAGTGGATCTTGGTGATACTGAAGGAAAACGTCTTTAACGCGACGGCCTATGCCGACGATGTGGTCATCCTGGTTTCGGGAAAATTCCCTCCAGTCCTAAGCGAAAGACTAAATCTTGCACTACAACTAGTGAATGATTGGGTCAGCAGCAAAGGGCTGGAAGTGAATCCTTCAAAGACGGAGGTAGTTCTTTTCACTAAGAAGAGATCAATTCTTGCCTTCAGACCCCCAAACATCGGTGGTACTGAACTAAGTATCTCAAGTTCAGCTCGATACCTGGGCGTAATTTTAGATTCCAAACTGAACTGGAAGGATAACACTGCCGAACGCATCAAAAAAGCTAGCGTAGCTTTCTATTCTTGCAAAAAGGCATTCAGCAACACGTGGGGCTTCAAACCAGCTGTGGTGTACTAGATATACACAGCAGTCGTAAGACCCATTCTCACATATGGTTCACTAGTTTGGTGGATGGCTCTTGAGAAGCAATATCAGCTTTCAAACGTCACCAAAATCCAGAGGGCAGCGTGTATCGGAGTCATGGGGTCAATAAGAACAACACTTACAGCGGCAATGGAAACTATGCTCAGTTTCATTCCGCTTGATATATAATGTAGCAGTCTGGCGGCTAAAACCGCTGTAAGACTGAGAGAAGGCCGATTGTGGTCATCGAGCGTTTACGGCCATGCCTCCATTTAATCCCGATGGGAAACTACCAGCAGATCGGCGGAAACTGATTTTATGACCCCTACGCTAGCATTTGAAAGGAGATTCAACCTAAGAATTCCTGACAAAACGCACTGAAGGGACGACTGCAGCGTCTTTCAGGCCGAAATCACAGCCATCATACAGGCTGCGGAAATTATAAGCGACAGTAATATCGTTGGTAAAACAATAACTGTCTACATAGACAGCCAGGCAGTCATTAAGGCTCTGGACTCTGCTGTAATTAGATCAAGGCTTGTGAGAACCTGCAAATCGGTCTTAAATGGAATATCCAGAGCCAATGCGGTGACCCTCTGCTGGGTTCCAGGGCATATGGATATCGAAGGAAATGAAAGGGCTGACGAGCTTGCTAGGAAAGGGTCGGCGCTGCACTTATCGCGGGCCCTCCTTTTTGTAGTAACCCCAATCAGTTCCCCACGAAAGAAAATAGAAGACGAAACCATCGATAGAGCAAACAGCCGATGGATTCATCTGGAAACATGCGCAAATGCCAGGGCGCTATTGCCGGCCATTAGCAAGAAGAGATCAACCTCTCTGGTGAAACTTGGTTGTTATAATACACGGGTCGTTTCTGGAATAATTACTGGTCATTATGCCATTGGAGTTCACGCGGAGCGACTCGGTGTGCTATATAACGACTACTGTAGTATAGTAATAGAATCAGTTCATCACCTGCTGTGTGATTGTCCTGCCCTATCCGTTACAAGAATGAGGACTCTCGGTAGTTAATTCTTCTCGGAATTGGAGGACTTAGGTAATATAAAGCTTACGAACCTCCTGAGATTTATATCATTATCTGGGTGGTTCTAACAGCGGACTTTTAACGTTTCCAGGGTTAAACGATTGGGCACAAAGGACCCGAATTTGTTGGTCTAAGTGAGCAGTTACTCTATTTGTCACAAGGCACCCATCTACCTAACCTAACCTAAGTTACGAGTAGTTGTAATCCTCCGATCATCTAGAGAAGTGCAGCCTTGCTTTGAACAGCGGCTTCTCTTGATGAAATAAGTAAGTAATAAGATAATAATATATAAAAAAATAATATAATAATAAAAAATTTTTAAACAAATTAAAAATGTTTTTTTTAATAAATAAATGAAACAAAACTATAATTGTCTCTTTTGGAGGCAATTACTAATGCGATTTAAGGCAGTAATACCAGTCAATCGCACCATGAGGGAATCCAACTGGAAAACTTGAATGAAGAGAACGAAAGTTCGGAAATTTTCGTCAAAAGGCTGGAGAATTTTTTCTGCTTGAAAAATCTGACAGGGAACACTAACGCGGTCAAAGAGAGCAAACGAAATTGGTTAGTTCACACAATTGGTGCAAGAACCCTTCAATTACTTTGCAATTTGACAAATTCGTCAAAAATATTAAAAATTCTGCCTCGTCTGCCATCCCCACACTCATTTACAATGACATTCCAGCTGTCAGCTCCTTAGACAAAGCTAATCTGCTTGCTACTCATTTTGCAGCGAACTCCACGCAGCCAGATAATGCTTTGTCTCCACCTATATTTGAGAGCGTCGAATTTTCCATGGGACAAGTCCACTTTCGCACTCGTACAGTTGCAGGAGTACTTAAAGGTCTTAACATACACAAATCCGCTGGTCCAGATGGTATCCCCCCCATAGTTCTGAAGAGGTGTTCTTCTACGCTGGCAAAACCTCTGCGTAAGCTTTTCTGTCTATAATACTTTTCAGGGCTCTTTCCGAGTAGATGGAAAACAGCATTTGTCCAACCCGTCCCCAAAAAAGGCGAATCTTCCTCCCCGTCCAACTACCGACCCATTGCACTTACGTCCCTTCTTTCCAAGGTCATGGAAACGCTGATAAATCGTCAGCTTATGAAATATCTCGATTCACGAAAACTCCTTAATGACCGGCAGTATGGTTTTCGTAGCAACAGGTCCACTGGTGATTTGATGGCATATCTCACCGAGAAGTGGAACCAATCTCTCCATCACTTCGGCGAAACCAAGATGGTTGCGCTTGATATTTCAAAGGCATTTGACAGAGTTTGGCATCAGGCTCTTTTGTCAAAAATGCGTGCATATGGCATCGATGAGTCTCTTCTTCAATGGATTAGAAATTACCTTTCGGGGCGTTCAATGCAAGTTGTTTTGGACGGCTTCAAGTCTGCAATTCACCAAATAAATGCTGGTGTTCCCCAAGGCTCTGTTTTGTCTCCGACTCTCTTTCTCATTTTTATAAATGATCTCTTGTCTGCAACTTCTAATCCAATCCATTCCTTCGCTGATGACAGTACCCTCAGTTTTTCATATTCGTTTCCTAACTCATCATTAATACTCCCTTTGGCGCGCGCAGATTATAAAAAAAAAAAAAAAAAAAAATTCAGATGATCCAAAGACTAAAAGTTATGACGAACTTATCAAATTGGTTAAAGACCATTTACATCCAGCGCCCAGCGTTATAGTAGAACAAAATAGGCTCACAAAACGTATGCAACATGAAGGGGAGACTATATCTAACTTTACCGCAGATCCACCTAAGGCAACAATTTATAAGTGGTCTCCGAAATGCGTATTGGTTAGAAAAATTAACTCAGTTAAAAGAACCCAAAAGAACCCCTCTCGCAATGGAGTCTGCACAAAAGGACTCAAAGGAGATCCAAAACTTACAAGCTACTTCACTGAGTAATTACCAAAACCAGATTGCAAACACAAATACGCCAAAGCCCATAAATTATTCACCGAAACCCAAAAAATAAGAAAGTGATTTATAGTGCACATAAACAAGTGTCAACCAATGCAGGCTATTGTTTTTCATGCGTTGATAAAGATCACTTAGTCGGCCATCTGGCTCGCATTTGCATGAGCAGCGGATCGATGTCTAACAAACCACGACCTCCGCCACCCGCACCCAAATTCAAAAATAGAAAATTAAGTAAACAACATCAACTACACTCGCTATTAGCATATACGGACGTGGAGGAGTAGGAGGACTACTACATAAATCAGCTCAGTAAGCTTGCTCTGCCTGAAGAGAAGAGAAAGCCAAGGAAAAAGGTGGCCGTGGTGTAGTGGTAACATCATCGCTTGTCACGCGTGTTCACGGTTCAAATCCTGATGTGAAGAATTATCTATCATCTTTATTTCGCATGAAATAAATAAACAAGTCGATCAATTGCGAAAGCTAATTCAACTCTACAACGAAGGCTTAACACTGGCAGTAGAGGTGTCATATGGCTGAAAATGCAACTTGATCGTGATGATGACATCAGGTGGATGGAAAAAAATCTTTTTTTTTTTTTTTCATAATTTGCACGTGTGAAAGGGGTTATGAATACCCTTATACTAATTTTCAGAACACGGGCGTTTTTGAGGAAAGGGGAAGAGACAAAGAGAAAGACAGATTGGTGTAGTTGGTTTGAAACTCAGCTGGTATTAAGTTTCAGTGAACTCCAAGGGTGGCTGTCCAGATAACCGGGGAGCTTGTTTGTTTTTGCTTTTGTCGTTGCTTTTTTATATAAAAAATAAATTCATGCTTACATTAGTTCCGGATAGTGTTTCAAAGCAGTTAAAGTTGGACACGGGCGCGGCGGTGTCGACAATTTCTTATCAGGAATCTGTTAAGACATGGCCTACAAAACAGTATGAATCAAATGTTCCAATCTGAACGTATACTGGAGAGATCATACAGCTCGTTTGATATACGACAGTACATGTGAGATACGGCAATGAGGAGGCAAACGCCAATATTTGTATTATACCAGGTACGGTGGATGCAATTTTTGGTAGAGATTGACTGAAATTGTTTAAAGATAAATTGCCGAAAATGAATCAAGTGTTGGGAAAATAAATAACTTCAAGGCAACATTATTTGTTAATGATAACGCTAAACCCATTTACATTTCCACTCACAAGGTACCTTATGCGCTTCAGGAGAAAATGAAAGAGGAGATTGATCGTCTAGAAAGGGAAGGAATAATAACAAAAATGCAATATAGTACACGGGTAGTGCCGACTACAAAATTACTTTGAACAAAGTGCTCAAGGATGACCATTTTCTGATCCCTCACACTGAAGATATTTTTGCGACGTCTATGCTTGGAGGAAAGATTTTTACGACATTGGATTCGAGCGAGGCTTACCTGCATATGCCAATGGATATTCGTAGGGCGGAAATACAAGCGATATCAACTATAAAAGGCGACTATAAGGTAAATAGGTTAATGTTTGGTACGAAGGTGGCACCCGCTTTTTGCAGAGATATATCACGCAAACATTGGATAATATCCCTGGAGTTTGCGTTTTCCTGGAGGACATCAAAGTCCAAGGGTCTACTCTTGATGAACATACAGTTGGCATAGAAGAATTGCTTCGCCGGTTAAATAATGTTGGACTTCGCATCAAGCTCAGCAAGTGCAAGTTTTTTGAAAGTTCAGTTTCATATTTAGGCCATATAATATCGGAAAATGGACTCGAAAAGACGAAGGACAAAATAAAAGCAATAACTGATGCACCTGTTACGAGAAATATTACAGAAATCAGAAGTGGGCTGGGTCTGGTCAACTATTATGGAAGATTTTTGCAGAATCTCTCCCCAAAATTACATCCTCTTTAGAATCTGTGCGTACAATCCAAATCTACTTCTCATTGGCTACTGATGCGAGTCCATATGGACTAGAAGCATGACTGTCACATACATTTCCAGATGGGTAGGAAGGCCGATCGCTTATGCCTCACGATCTCATTCTGTTTCGGAAAAAAATTACAATCAAATTGACAAAAAGGCGACATCAATATTCTGGGTACTGAAAAGATTTGTTCGATATTGTTACGGACGTAAGTTCACACTAATTACTGATCACAAACCATTGGTTTCTATTTTCATCCTAGCAAAAGTTTACCAAGTATGGTAACCACGCGTATACTGCAGTTCCTGCAAGGTTTCAAATACGATATTGTGTATCGAGCGACGGGTGATCACGCAATGCAGATGCGCTTTCTCGATTCCCTCTACAGTGGGACGAACCAACAGATGCGGACGACGTCACATGCTACCAAATGCAGCAAATGGATATCGTTCCCGTTATCCAAAAACAAATTGCAGAGGAGACCTGCAGAAATCCGGCACTAAGGGAGGTGTACAACAGTTTATTGATGGGAAACAAATTAGTTACCGCCGGTTTCGAAGGTAAAAACCATCAATTTTCATTAACGAATGGTATAATTCTTAAGAACAATGGGCTGATGATTCCGGGAACCCTAAGAGAATTAATACTAGCTAAATTGCATACCGCTCACGTTGAGATTGTGAAGATGAAGGCGTTGGCACGGAGTTATGTCTGGTGGCCGCATATTGATTCCAACATCGAAAACTTAGCACAAAAATGTTTGGCTTGCAGAAGTGTTCAAAACCAATTATCGAAAAGGTTCAACATCCATGGGAATACCCTTCTATCACATTGCAAAGAGTACACATAGATTTTGCTGGACTATTTTGGGAAAAATATTTTTTGATGGAGGTCGATGCGCATTCAAAGTGGAATAGAAATCTTACGTGACCTATTTACTCAATATGGTCTACCGTTGACCTTGGTCAGTGACAATGGGCCTTCTTTTATCTCGGGGGAGCTTCGGAACTTCATAAGAGAAACTGGAATCAACCATAAATTCACTGTTCCATACCACCCCGCCACGAATGGCCAATTGAACGATTTGTTCAGAATATGAAAGTAGCCCTTCGAAAAATGATAAAAGACCCAGGTAACCTTGCTTATAAACTTTCTAATTATCTTTTACTTTATAGAAAGACCCCAAACTCTACAACCGGAGTAGCGCCCTGTACATTGTTCCTGCAGCGGGATATTCGCATTCGATTGGATTTGGTACATTCCAACACTGTCGAAAACATTAGGGAGAAGCTGAGTGGACCATATTCAAGTGGAAAGCAATATCATCCGGGGATAAAGTCCAAGTAAGGAACTATACCAGTAAGGATAAAAAGTGGGAGTTTGGTAAAATTGTGCGTCAAGACGGACTTCTTCATTATTTTATCGATGTCCACGGAAGGCTTTAGAGAAGGCATGCAGACCAGATACTGAAGTCCAATGTTGATCCTGCACAAGCACCAAGGGATCCTGATGTGGAAGTCTTACCCCCCTCTCCGATGTCTCGTCCTACATGCCGGGGTCCTGCCTAGTGATGGGCAAATTTTTTATATCTACACGGTAGGTATTTATCAAAGGATAAATACTGGGTATTTACCGGGTATTTACCCAAAACTATATTTATCCACCCAAATATGGGTTTTTATCACATTTGGTAATTAGTGATGTGCCAAACTAGGTATAAAAAAAATAACCCCTTTTGCAGTGAGTATGTACATATGTACATATGTATATATATATGGGATTTTATTACATTTGGTAATTAGTGATGTGCCAAAGTAGGTATAAAAAAATAACCCCTTTTGCAGTGAGTATATATGTATATATATCTCTGTTTTGGTTTTAGAAACGTTAGTAAACATAAGTTTATTATTGCAATTGGTGCAGTGTTTTCTCTAGTGATTAAAGCTCATTTTTTATTTAATATGGGAAGAAATAAAAGTGTGGAAATATTTCGATAAAATGGATAAATTGGCTAAATGCAAGTTTTGCGGAAAGTCTTATTATCCAAACATAAATAAAATAACAAAACATTTGATAAGCTGCTTTAAATGCCCGGCTGACATAAAAAATATTATAAATAGTGAAATCACCAAATGTCACCGCTAAATATTATAAAAAAGATGTGGAAACTTCCTGCGAAAGCAATACAATTCCCAGCCTAGACAGTGAGCAATCAAATGCTAAATCATCAAATCCATCCCAGCCATTATCAAAAAGTGAAAACGTAAGCATTTCATTAATAAAAATATTTACATTTGTTTTGTATGTAGGTTTTCTAATTTGATAAATTTTATATACAATATATTTCAGGAATCGTTAAATAAAACGTTAGCAAGAGCCATATATGTTAGTGGCTCTCCTTTATCACTGGTTGAACTTTGTGGATTTCATTTTTCGGACAATTACAACCATCATTCAAATTGCTATCAAGAAAGCAGTTAGGCACAAATTACCTGGAGGAAGAATATAATGCTGTAAAATGTAATATTGCAGACCAACTACACAATGTACAACATTACCATCTTCAGTGTGATGATTGGAATAATATCCGCAACGAAGGCATTATAAACTTTATTATATCTAAGCCTGATCCGGTTTTTGTTGACTTTTTAATAACTGAAAATACCTACAGGAGCAAATGCAAATTATAATCGAAAAATATCCAGCGGACAAATTTTTTGTTGTAATCGGAGATAATGCCGCAAATATGCAAAAAGCTTTTCGTTTACTGAAAGACAATTACAATCATATTGTTCCACTGGGCTACATAGCGCATACATTGCATTTATGTTGCACTGATATTATCAAGTGTTCTCCTGTAAAAAGTGTGATAGAAAAAGCAACGGTGATAGTGAAAACAATAAAAAATAGTCGTGCTTAGTGCGTTCTTTAATGAAATAAATAAGGAAAATGGCATACAAATTTCCCTAAAACTTCCAAGCTAAACTCGGCATGGGAGCTACGTATTCTCCTTAGAAAGCCTAGTGAGTAATAGGCCGTCAACGAGGCTTCCTCTCTCGCTAGAGACATTAAAACTGCATTGCTGGACGAAGATTGTTTTTGGAATGATATTCTTGTTGTAATTGGGATTATTAAGCCAATAGCGACTCAGATTAATTCAAATTCAAATATTCTTTTGTTTACATTGTTCGTTTTCTTTTTTAAATCTAATTAAATAAAAACAAAGCACACAATAAACACATTTTACTCATTTAAAATAAATACCCACATAAATACCCGTTTTGTTAAATAACCGATAAATACCCTGGGTATTTACCCTCGGGTCATTCCTTTCCCACCATAATTAGTGTAAAGAAAATTTCATTTAATAAATGAATTGTTTATTTAGAAAGGATTGCTTCTAATTCCATACCTATGGATATTTAACAGTCATCTTTGTTAGTTATGTCGTTAGGGAAATGCTTGGCCTGTATAAATTTATTATTAAAATGGGTTTTCAATATAGCTTTTATCTCGTAAAGAGTTTCGGGCGTGGCGAAGATGGCTATAATTCCTTCTCTGAGGAATTCCTTAAATATGTTCAGATTGTTATACGTTATTAAATATCTCGAGATTCTTCAGTACTTTCAGCTGAGTGCTGCGCATTTTCAAAAGAAGTATCTGAGATGTGATTGAGATTTTGTCGCGAGAGTGCAGCTGCTATAACATTGGGTGCGCCTCGTAAATCATTTTCGGTGCATGTTCTTCAATTAATGCATGCCATCTTTTCATTTTGGTATTGGGATTTCTGGGCGACACAGCAACTGTCAAAGGTTGATGATCCATATGGATCTCCAAATTCGTGACTCCATACAAATAGTTTCTTAGATTTGTCAATGCGAATATGATCGCGTACAATTCTTTTTCGTTAGTCGCATAATTGCGTTTAGTTTTACTGAGTGTTTTCGAAATTAATGTTATAGGTTTGTTAGCTTGAGATAATACTGCTCCAATAACATCGTCTGAGGCGACTATAGTTAAAATAATTTTTTTTTAAAGTCTGGTTGTGTAAGTTCAACTTCCTCTGTTAAATGTTTTTTTAAGTTTGTTAAAGAATTCGATTGCCTCATTGTCTAATTCAATTGTAGTCTTTGCGACGTATGTCGATACTTGTCCATTCTCACTTTGCAAGTATTTAGTTAGTGGTTTTGCTATGGCTGCGTAATTTTTAATGAACTTCCTGTGGTATCCTATCATTCCCAAGAAACTTCTTAACTGACGTAAAGTCGTAGGTTTCGGGTACTCCTTTATGGTAGATACTTTATTAGGATTGGTTTTAATTACATTGTTATGTGCCACAACATAACCTAGAAAATCTACCTGTGTTTGATATAGAGATGATTTCACTATTGAAATTTGCATGCTAGCTTCCTTGATTTACATACCTTGACATTTATTATGGTATCTAAATGTTTAGTATGCTCATCTAGATTATTTAAATAAACTATGTCATCAATATAAACGTGACATATTTTTCCTACAGAGGGTCTGAGAATATCGTCCATTCCTCTCTGAAATATAGAAGCTGCGTTCTTTAGACCAAAGGGCAAACGTACGTATTCGTTATTTCCCGTTGTTCACTCTAAATGAGGTTTTTCTATGTCGTTTTCTTTCATTAGTATTTGGTGGACTTCACTCTTGAAATCGAGTGTTGAATAATATTTAGCTTTGCCTAAGTTTGACAAAATAACGCTGGTATCAAGGATTGGATACTTATCCGAAATTGTTTGTTCATTAAATTTTCTATAATCGATTACAAGACGATTTCTCGGTGTACCTTCTTCATTCGTACCCTTTTTTGGTACTACCCATATAGGCGAGTTGTATGGACATTCAGATGGCCTAATTATTCCATCTATTAATAACTTAGCAACTTCTTTATTTACGAAGTTATTGGCAGATAATGAATATGGATACTGTTTGCTTCATACTGGTTTATCCGTAATTGTTTTTACTTCTGCCGCGACATCTGTGCGGAATGGCAGGGTCTATACCTCCGTGAATATTCTTCATTTCATTTATCATTTGGTTTACTGAATTATTATTTTTATTTATTTTATTAATGCTATCAAATGATATTTATCCTTTCTACAGCTGTAGCTAAAAGGATACTTGTTTAAAAATTTAGTTTCGCATTCACTTGATTCGATTAGAGCGTCATATTCTAAATTATCAATAACATAAAATCTCATTATCGTGTCAAAAATTAAAACTTCGTGATATGTTTTTATTATAATAAAGGGTGACCAGATAGCAATGACAGTTTTTCCAATTGCTATGTTTCAGCAGCTGTCAAAGTTACCAATGACATCTAGCTGTCAGAATATTCAGTACGGTCTGCCATTTCATTCTGCATCGTTTAACGCTTCCGAAAAGTGCGGAAATTATGAAAAAATATTATCAAAATTCCGGCTCAGTTGTAAATACGCAACGTGAATTTCGTCGAGACGTCAGTCGTCATCATGGCTTCAGTGCGCAGGCAATTTGTTGCACCGTGAACAAGTTTGAGAGTGATAACACTCTTTTGGACCTTAAGCCACCAACCAGACAGAAATCGGTGCGAAGTGAAGAAAACATAGCGGACATAGTAGCCAGTATCGAAGAAGACCCATATCCATATAAGATTGTGCTGACGCAAGAATTGAAGCCGGACGACCATAGACAACGCCGTGAGTACGCTAATTGGGCGCTGGAAATGAGATCCGGATTTTGGCCAAAAAATCATCTTCTCGGACGAGGCTCATTTTTGGCTCAGCGGCTATGTTAACAAGCAAAATTGCCGTTATTGCATCGACCACAATCCAAAAGTGTTCGACCAAGCATCAATGCATCCACAAAAATTTAGTGTTTGGCGGCATCATCAGACTTTATTTCTTTCGAAATGAGGAAGGAGACACCGTTACCGTCAATGGTCCTCGGTATAGAGCGATCTTAATCGACTTTCTGTAGCCAGAGCTCGACAGCATCGATATATCCGAGCCAACAAGATGGCGCTACATGCAATAGAAGCAACGCAACGTTCGAAGTGGTGAAGGAGAAATTTGACGACTGGGTCATCCCACGGCGAGCGTTCATCAATTGGCAGCCGCGATCATACGACTTGACACCCCCGATTATTTTTTCTGAGGCTACGTCAAGTCCTTAGTCTAGCTTCAAAATAAAGCCAGAATCAATTTGATATCTCATATCGTTGTTGTTTTATTTAAATTTCTTTTCCTATCGTTCTTATCTGGTCACCCTATATCACCATTATTATATATTAAAAAGAAAGCGCATACAGTTGTATGCGCTTTCTTTTTAATAGGTAGCGTGATCTCATCGTGGAAGGTATTTGGTTTGCAGTAGTTGCTACCTGCTACTGTGTCGATGAGTAATTTAATTATTTTGTTATTTATGGGGGAATCCCACTTTCCTCCTACTATTAATTATTCCCTCCGTTTTTTGTGGATTGCACTCAGTGCTGACCACTTTGTTTCCTCTCTCTTTTAATTGAAGGTCGCGTATTATTATTATTATATGCATTGAATTGTGGTTTCTGCCAACGTGGATTATGGTCATTGACTCGGAACGGATTATTCTGCTGGTATGGGTTTGTTTAATTTAACTCATTTGTATTACTGAGTCTATGGAGCTTTCTAATTCCATAGGTGCGGACCATCGAGGTAGTTGTTTGTAATTTAGAGAAAATAAAATATTTGATAGTTGACCGTTCAGGCCAGAGATGAATATGCGTAATGCATTTTTTCTATGAGAATCGTTTAGTTCTATTTTAATTGGTGATTTCAAACCGTGTGTCATTATTGTTTTATTCGTGAGGAGGGTTAATTTTTCGTTCACTTTATTAAAGTACTCTAATAATGTCATCGGGCCTTGTCTCAATGTGCTTAATTCTTGCTCGATAACGTGTATTGGACGTTTATCGGCATACGCGAAATGTAGCCGAGCGATGATGGCATCGAAATTCAACACTGTGCCATGATTTGTCAAGATATTGTAGTATGCGGGCTACGGCTCGAGTAGATAAAACAATTATTCTGAGAAATTATTTCTTTATTTTCTACTCTATAGAACAATTCAAGTTCACACTATACTATTCTTCGCCTTATTCTTTTCTTACAAGGTCTCTTTCCTCTCAAATCACTTTATCTCCTTTCAATTTCTTAATTCACAAATCCAAACTAATTACTTTTTCTTGTTCACTCTCAACTTTCAATTTATCACCAAATTACAACTTCGCCCATTATCACTTTTCCAATCTCTTCGCCACGGTTCTAAACCAACTGTCTTTTTTTTGATCGCCATCTGTCCTTATATAGCAGAAGTTTCTGATAGCCAGAAGCTTCTAGCAAATTCTTCGACCACTCGAATGAAAGGACAGTTTGAACCAAAATTCTGCCAAAATGGAAAGTCACTGCGGAATTTGCTGCATAGACATAGGCGCGTAGTTATTATTATGCTACACTGCCCCCCTCTTAGACGTGTTCGTCCCGAACAAGTGCATCCTCATTTCGGCCATTGTATCGACTCAGTCGGTCCACATGAACCACTTTCATTTTGGCCCTCGGTCCTCGCTGGATGCGGTAGACAACATCGTTGATGCGGGTTACTATTCTGTAGGGACCTTCCCAGTTCCGCTGTAATTTAGGTGACTTCCCTTTTTGGCGATGGGGATTATACAGCCACACCAGATCTCCTTCCTGGAATCCTGACGTTGTTGCCTTGGCATCATACCTGGTCTTCATGCGGTCGCTCGTCATCTTAATCTGGCTTCTGGTCCTTTGGTGTATGTCCCTAAGCCTTTCCCTAAGGTCCGCCACGTACTCTTCTTCATTTCTGGGCTCATTGGTAGGAGATCCAAATTTCACCTCACTGGGTAAACGAGCTATTCCACCGAATAAGATTTCGAACGGCGTATGTCGAGTAGTGCTATGCACGGCACTTCTATAGGCCATCAAAAACAAGGGAATCTGCCGGTCCCAATCCCGTTGGTAGTCACCTACGACCTTCGAGAGATGTTCGTCCAAAGTCCTATTGAAACGCTCCACCATACCGTCCGACTGTGGATGAAGCGGGGTTGTCCTTGTCTTTTTGATTCCGAGTAGTTGACACATCTCTTGGAAGATTCTTGACTCGAAGTTCCGCCCTTGGTCAGAATGCAATTCCAAGGGCACACCGAATCTGCTAACCCAATTGTAGACGATCTGCTCCGCCACGGTTCTGGCTTCCTGGTTAGGGATCGGAAACGCTTCCGGCCACTTACTGAAGTAGTCCATCACTACGAGTATATACCGATTACCATTGTCGGTTTCCGGAAAGGGCCCTGCGATGTCAATGGCGATTCGTTCGAAAGGTGCTCCCACGTTGTATTGGTGCATCTTACCTCGAGTTTTGATTCTCGGACCCTTGCTAGCTGCACACACGTCGCATTTTCTGCACCAGTCTTCGATATCTTCCTTCGCTTTTAACCAATAAAAACGTTCTCGTACCTTTTCTAGCGTCTTATTCACTCCCAAGTGGCCTCCGGTCGCCCCGCTATGCATTTCCTGTAACACCTCCTTGACCCTCGTCCGCGGTACGACAAGCTGCATTACAAACGACTTTCCGTCGGAGGATTCCCATTTTCTTCTCAGAACACCTTCTTGGACATGGAGGGAGTCCCACTGCGCAAAATATGCCTTTAAGGTCGGGCTTCTGTGAGAGATGTCCTGATGATCCGGTTTCTCCATGTTCTCCTTCCAGGCCAGAATCGGCTCGATATCCGGGTCTTCCTTCTGAGCGTTCCGGATCTCATCTACGCTCCAGCCGGCGATAGGTTCGGCTCTCATTCTTTGGATGGAAACCAGCTCCCGTTCTTCCTGACGCGCACAATGTTTACAATCCGTTCTGCATGGTCTCCGGGACAGTGCATCCGCATTAGAGTGGAGCTTTCCTTTACGATGCTGTATTTCGTAGTCGTAGATTTGCAGCCTTTCGATCCATCTTGCGACCTGACCCTCAGGACTCTTGAACTGTAATAGCCATTTTAAGGCTGCATGGTCTGTGCGAAGAACGAACTTCCTCCCGTAGAGGTATTTGTGAAAATGCTTCGTAGCCAAGATCAAAGCTAGAAGTTCTCTCCTTGTCACGCAGTAGTTCCTTTCTGGCTTAGAGAGCACCTTGCTGAAGTACGCAACCACCTTCTCTTGGCCGTCATGCACCTGGGAGAGTACGGCTCCTACCCCGACATTACTAGCATCTGCATCCACAACGAACGTTTCCCCGGGAGTGGGGTAAGCCAGTATCGGGGCATCGCATAGCCGTTGTTTAAGTGCCTTGAAGCTCTTCTCGCACTCAATTGACCATTTGAATTGTTTTCCCTTTTCCGTCAACTGGTGCAGGTTCTTTGCGATCCCGGCAAAATCCTTCACGAACCGTCTGTAGTAGGTGGCTAGGCCCAGGAAGCTCCTTAGTTGGTGTTTGTCTTTGGGGACTGGCCAGTTTTTCACCGCTTCGACCTTCTCCGGATCGGTTCTCACTCCTTTCGCTGAAATTATGTGTCCCAGGTACTTGACTTCCGCTCTAAACAGGGCGCACTTCTTGGGGTTGAGCTTCAGGCGGGCACTTCGAAGCCTTTGAAACACATCCCTTAGATTGTCTCGGTGTTGCGCAAACGTTTTTCCTATGACGATGACATCATCCAAGTAAACCAAACAGGTTTTCCATGTTAACCCTTGCAGGACACATTCCATCAATCGCTCGAAAGTCGCCGGAGCATTGCACAGCCCGAATGGCATTACCGTGAATTGCCATAGCCCATTTCCTGCGGTGAAGGCGGTTTTCTCCCGGTCTTCTGGATGGATCTGTACCTGCCAGTAGCCACTCTTCAAGTCGAGAGTGGAAAACCATCGGGCTCCTGATAGTGTGTCTAGCGTGTCGTCAATCCGTGGCAGAGGGTAGCTGTCTTTCTTGGTGACGTAATTGAGCTGCCGATAGTCCACGCAGAACCGCGTGCTGCCAATCTGACTTCTTAACCAGTACAACCGGTGATGCCCACGGACTTTTGGAACTTTCAATCAGACCTTCTTTCTCCATTGCCGACACCATCTCTGCAACTTCTGTCTGCTTTGCCAATGGAAGGCGCCTAGCAGGCTGACGAATTGGTCTAGTATCACCAGTGTCTATTCGATGTTGTACCAGGTGTGTTCGGCCGTATTCTCCGTCCTGTGAGGCAAATACATCAGCGTACTCATTGATAAGATTCTCTGCCATAGTTCGCTGCTCCTGATTCAGCTCACTGGACTGGAGAATCGTTTCTCTCGTTTCCGCTGTCCAAGGTGATGTGAGAGGTTTTGGAGCATCACGTTCAGATATTGTTGCGACGGCGGTAATCGGCGTGCATTTTCCAGTCACCTCCCCTCGCCTTAGTTTGACAGTGTGTGGTCTTGCGTTCAAAACTCTTACTGGAACCATGGTGTTCTTTGGTTCGACTAACGTCTTTCCCACGATGTAGTCTTGAGAATTCTTCTCTGGGTCTGGTTCTACTATGTAGAATCGGTGGCTCCCAAGATCACCTTCCAGTTTCGTCCAAATGATTGTCTCTGAAGACGGCGGCAAAACTTCGTCTTTGCTGATGACTGTCCTGAGAGTTACGGCATTCTCATTTCCGTACACCATCGGAATCTCCACATTTCGATACCTCAGTACTTGCATCCCGATGTCCAAGATTACTTCATTTGCTTTCATGAAGTCTACTACGATGATGCACTCGTCGCATATATCTGCCACCAGAAACGCATGGGAGAACGTCAGTCCTGCCAGAGTAATCGTAAGACGAACTTCTCCAAATACCTTCGCCATTTCCCCTGTTGCAGTCTTCAGGCAGTAGCTGTTGGTGTTGTGCAGCCAGGAGCTTTTGACGATATCTCTTCTTACAATGGAGGCAGTGGCACCTGTGTCGATGGTGGCTACGCACTTCTTCTCGTTGATTAGTGCCTCCACTGTCAGGCTCTTGTTACCCCGTTTGGTTTGCGAAACTTGAATGGTGGTCCTGGGGGCCTCGATTCCAGTAACCAACTTCTGCCCCGCGAAGTTGGTCCTTACGCATTTCCCGACTGCTGGTTTTGGGAAGTCTGACTGACAGCCAGATGCTTCCTCTCTGCTTCTCCTACTTCCGCAATGTGAACAATTTCCTCGTCTAGGTGCACTTCTGCACTGCCGTTGTAGGTGTCCGGTTTGGTTGCAATTCCAGCAACGGATTTGACTTCCGCGAGCTCTGTCTTCATCCATGATGGCTGTTCTCTGGCATGAGCATTCCACGACGGACATTTCCCTGACACGGTGTATTCCCTGGTATGCTTGGTCCGCAGCCTTCATTGACAAAGCGAATGCCAATGCCTCGGGGAGTGTTCGCTTTTCAGCCATCCTTACAGCCATTTGCAGTTGTCTGTCCTCTATGGCCTGAATAAAAGCTTCCACCGCCATTTCGTTGATAAGCTCCTCACCGGCTTTAGGGTATGAAAGATGGGCTAGTCACTCTATATCCGCTTGCAACTGTTGGAGCGTTTCCCCCCTTTTCTGGACTCGACTACGCAGCTGAACCCTGTACACCTGCTGCATGTGTTCATCCCCAAACCGCATCTCGATAGCCTGAACCAGAGAGTCGTAGTTCTGCTGTTTATCTTCCGGGATGGTCTGCAAGAGCTCCGCAGCTGGACCCCTCAGTGCAAGCGTGAGTGCAATAGACTTCTCTTCATCGTCCCAGCTATTGGTCATTGCGGCCGCTTCGAATTGCCTCTTATAAATTGGCCATGATGTTTGACCATCGAAGATAGGAGGCTGCATCTCCTTTCTTCTCAGACCGTCAGTGGAATATTCCCGTGCTTTCTGTCTCTTCACGTTGCTGAGCTCCTTAGCAAGATTTTCGACTTGCTTTCCTACTATCTCGAATTGCGTATCCACTTTTTCAAACTGAATCTCTATCTTCCCGAACTGAGTTTCCTGTTTCTCAAAATTTTCATCGAATCTAGTTTCGACTTTTTCGAGTTGCGTCTCGACCTTCTCGATTTTCTCTTCGATCACTTCGAATTTGGATTCCAAGTTCTTGTTTTGCTCATCAAGTTTACTTTCCAGAGCATCTAGAGAATTCTTTTGTTCGTCCATTGCTTTCTTTTGTTCATCCATTGCCTTCTTTTGTTCATCCAACTTAAGTTCTAGAGAATTCTTTTGTTCGTCCAGCTTAAGTTCTAGAGAATTCCTTTGGTCGCCCATTGCTTTCTTTTGTTCGTCCATCGCTTTCTTTTGTTCGTCCATCGCTTTCTTTTGTTCGTCCAGCTTAAGTTCTAGAGAATTCCTTTGATCTTCTATTGCTTTCTTTTGTTCGTCCATGACTAACTTAAGTTGCAGGAGCAGACTTGTTATACCCGGGTCGGCTGCTGTACTTACTGCTTCCTCTTCCACGTCAAACTCTACGTCGTGCGGATTTTCACCTTCCTGCGTTACTGCTTCTTCCAGACGAATCAGCAGGGCATCTTTTCCCCCAGTTGTGTCGAGGTTCCGCTTACTGAGTTCTGCCTTTAGTTGAATTATAGTTAGTTTTCCCAATTTGCGACCCATTTTGCGCAACTAATTAACTCAACACGGAAATGGTTTTTTTTTTTTTTTTTTTTTTCAATTTCACACCACGGAAATAGTTATTCACAGAATAAGTTTTATCCCGCTTCTGACACCAATGTAATATGCAAGCTACGGCTCGAGTAGATAAAACGATATTCTGTGAAATTTATTTCTTTATTTTCTACTCTATAGAACAATTCAAGTTCACACTATACTATTCTTCGCCTTATTCTTTTCTTACAAGGTCTCTTTCCTCTCAAATCACTTTATCTCCTTTCAATTTCTTAATTCACAAATCCAAACTAATTACTTTTTCTTGTTCACTCTCAACTTTCAATTTATCACCAAATTACAACTTCGCCCATTATCACTTTTCCAATCTCTTCGCCACGGTTCTAAACCAACTGTCTTTTTTTTGATCGCCATCTGTCCTTATATAGCAGAAGTTTCTGATAGCCAGAAGCTTCTAGCAAATTCTTCGACCACTCGAATGAAAGGACAGTTTGAACCAAAATTCTGCCAAAATGGAAAGTCACTGCGGAATTTGCTGCATAGACATAGGCGCGTAGTTATTATTATGCTACAATATCATTGGCATGGTGTGTTATTTTGTTTGGTAATATTGCTAACGCGTAGAAGAATTTTGTACTGCCTATTGTATATACAAGCATGGCGTTATGGGATGCTTGTCCTCAATTAACGTATGAGATTTGTGTACCTGAGAATTCTGGGAGAGATTTTACTATATCTAAATATTCGTTACTAGTACTTGTGGGGTCAATTGTCTGTTCTTCATATTTCAATTCAATTCAATTCAATTTATTCTTATTCTCCTTAATTAAATATTTGTATTAACTACAACTATTTATTAACATTGTTTAGAGAATAGTTTGTGAAATTTTATATTAAACAAATAGAGACAATGCCACATATTAATGTGGGGTGATCAATAAAAAAAAAATATACATCAATATAATAAAAAAAAAGAAGTAATTCAATAAAAACGAACAAGTAAATTTGAAGTGATATGAAACTAAGAAGAATTTGTCTATAAAAAACGATCATCACACAAAGTAGCGCAATAATTCTATTTCATATATATTAAAACCTAGAAGCCATTACTTTACACGTTTTAAGAATGCTAACAATGTTCTAATATTTCGTATATCTACTGGGAGCTTGTTAAACAACTTATGAGGCACGATAGTGTAAGTGTTTCTAAAAAATGTAGTCCGAAAAGTAGGCAAATCAACAGCAGCGGAAGTATTGCTGCGTAAGCTGTATGAGTCGAAGATAGGACTTTGCATATCACCTGTCAAAAAAATACTTTAAGGACCTTAAAGTAAAACAATTGCCTTACTGGAAGAATGTTCATCTGTCGAAAAAGATCCATAGAGTGGGCTAACCGAATCGGATTACGGACTTTCCTTACGCCGCACTTTTGCAATATAGTAAGCGGTTGCAATTTATTAAGGTAGGCTCCTCCCCAGCAGTAGATTCCATAACTTGGAATGAAAAATCGCAAAATAACTGGTTCTAAAAGTAGTATTAGAGACAAACTTGCGCAGACAGTAAAAACATCGAATAGTTGATAGAAAATATTGCTTCAAATTAAAGATGTGTTCAGTCCAGCTCAATTGATTATCTATTGTTAACGCCAAATACTTAAATTGCTGAACTATTTCAATTTTAAAACAATTGACATTACAAACACTTTCCTCTTGTAATTATTGAATTCAAATTTCGCGGTTACTATATCGAACGTCACAGGTTCATAACACCACGTCCACTTTATTAGGGATAGCTTAGAAGATGAGAGATAGGGTATAATAAGATCCGTTTTAGACGTATTATAACTGTTCTGTATTTTATTTATTTTTTTATATACAGTACTTGATATGCCTTCGTCGGCTATTATCCAAGCTCTAAACATTATAATATTTACAAGTTTAAAACCATTCGCATATGAAAATATTTTCTATTAGATTAATGTTATAATTTTAACAGCGATATGCGGTGTCGTAAATATCACGCAATTGTATTTGTAATTTAGTGAAACCAGCACTCATGTTTTCAATCGTCACTTGGGTGGTAATAGTATTTGTTTAAGAAAATAATAGTATATTGGGTTTATAATTTAATTCGTGCGGTTTTTTGTCAAAATTTGAACGTTTTTTTAAGAAAAACATGTACAATAGTATTATTCAAAGTATTGCCCATCTGAAGCTATGACTTTTTCCCATCTTTCTGGCAATTTGTGGATCCTATCCCAAAAGAACTGCGCCGGCTTGGCAGCCAAGAATGAATCAAGCCAATTTTTGATATTCTGCTCTGATGTGAACCGTATTTCAGTGAGGGCGTTCTGCATCGACCGGAACAAATGGTAGTCAGAAGGGGCAAGGTCTGGGCTATAAGGCGGGTGGGGTAAAACTTCCCATCCACTGTTTTCCAAATAGTTCTTAACCGGAATAGCAACGTGGGGCCGAGCGTTGTCATGATGGAAAATTATTGCCTCGTGTCTGGTCGCATATTCCGGGCGTTTTTCGGCTACTGCTCTCTTCAAACGGATTAATTGTGTTCGGTAGCGTTGTCCATTGATGGTTTCACCCGGTTTTAGCAGCTCATAATACAGCACACCCTTCTGATCCCACCAAATACAGAGCATTACCTTCGGGCCATGGATATTCGGCTTATTATTATTCGGTTATTGACCCAATAGATAATAAAAGTTTAGTTTTCACGTCCCATGGCTAATAAATCGTCGGTTTTTCGAAGTCCTTCAAAATGTTCATTTAAGTTCATATTGATAATAATGTGAACAATCGTGAATCGCTTTTGAATCACGTTTGAAAACGCTCCATATACACAAGGCCTAAAGCATTGCATGTCGAACAATTGACCCGCGGGACACATGCGACCAACCAAGGCAAAATCTGCGGTGGCTTGTTTTTTCTGTCAACATATTTAAAACAAAACATTAATAGTTATTTTGAAATAAATAAAATTACTTCGTTTCGGGCCATTTAGGTGCTTCTTTTTGATCTGTAAAATACCCGTATCTATATTGCGAAATTTCACTTAAAACTTTGTAGTTTTGCTCTATTTGTAGATACTTATATTACTTTTTGCATAGCTGAGGAATAGAAAACTATTATCGGCTTACTGTTTTAAACTAACTTTCATTAGCTACTTTTAGCGATTGCGACAGATAAGCCCACGAAAATTTTCGATCGTTTTGCAGAATACTTTTTAATGATTTATTGCTTGCTTCTATAAAGACCAAGAATATTTTTTTTTAATCTGTTCGACAGCGACATATTTGTCAATTTTGGTATTATTATTATAACAGAAATCGAAAGGTAGGTCTCGCAATTCTGTCTGCCTGTACCTCAAACTGCAGTCTAAAGGTTTAGTCGGTTTTTCTTTAAACTTTTTGTCTGGGGTCTGTGGGCTTATACCCGACTCGGAATCGATATGGCATGTTTTTTTTTTTTCTAAATTAGCAATTTTTTCAAAAAGTTTTACATGATGTCTTTTTATGTTCCAGGTCGATGGTGTTTGAGTGCCATTTTTAATTGGTTAGCATTCGTCAGTACATATTTGACGGTCGTGAAGAGCAGTCGATAACAATATATTATGGAGCATCTAACGCCTCAACAGTGTGTTGAAGTTATTAAAACATTTTATATAGATAATCGTTTTGTGGAAAAGTCTTACTCACAAATTATGTATATGGCAAAAACTCTTAAAAATAGAGAGTACATCTTCTGAGTAGAAAGATTTCATTGAATTTGAACACCCACTCTATTAGTGATTGTTAGAAGATGAGGGATAGGATATCACACGATCCGTTCCAGGCGGATTTTAACTTGTCTGTGTCTTTGTATAGCTATCCCGTAGGATATATTAATTATACGATATTCAATAGAGTATTTGATTTTGATATTGTACATACGTAGTTTGTAACTTAGAGAAATAATAACGACAGACCCCCAAAAGTATACAAGTTAACACATCCATTCTCATGATCCTATAAAAATAAATGAACAACAGAAAGCGGAAACCACGCTAATCTATTCTACGATCTCTGAAATGCAGGCTAATTTATTCTACAATCTCTGGAATGCACGCTAATCAATATTAATTACCAAACACACGATAAGCCAGTCGAACCAAACAACAGCAGGCCAGTCGATACTTTTATCTCTGTTAGGCCAGTCGATACTTTTATATCCGTTAGGTCAGTCGATACTTTTATCTTTTATCTTGCATTTTAGCAGATAAAAGAGTTCCCAGGTCAGAACAAGAACCCCACCTTGAAAGCCGATAATAAATTAGAGTTAGATTTATTTTAAGATTAATTATGAATTAAAAGTGCGTAGAGTGAATAATTACATGAAGAGGTCAAGAAATAGATTCTTAACACTAGGGCCTTATCGTTCTCTACTACAACCCATTTAGTCCGACTCAGATTCGGAATCCGAAAAGTATCCTCCAGCTCCAATTACAATTATGACTCCTCAGGATGTCGACGGTGTAGTAGCTAGAGCATTAGCCAACAACAACGAGGCAACGCAAAGACTTATCTTAGAAAGGGAACAAACTCTTAGGCAAACTGCGAACAAAAATTGACAAATTTAGAATCACAAATTCTCTCGTTAGGGTTGACTAACAAAGTTAAACAATTTAGTTCTATCTCAAATGGTCTCAAAACTTTCTATGTAGTTCATCAAAACATTCGTAGTCTGCGGCGTAATTTTGATTTATTGATTTCCAATCTTGATGCCTTTGTAAATTTACCTGATATTATTTTTTTGTCTGAGATTTGGATTTATTCTTGCGAAATCGATGATTATATTTTACCAAATTATAATTTTTATGTCTGTTCTAATGATTCGTATTCTGCGGGGGGAGTAGGAGTTTTTATACGCGATTTGTTTCAGTGTGAAGTAAATTGTTATAGTCTGAAAAGTGCCGACATTTTAAAAATCTCTTGCTGTGTGTGCAATGAATTGATAACCTTTATTGGTGTTTATAGATTTCACTCACAGTCAAATCAATTCTTTATTGATGAATTTTCTTCCTTTTTACTAAATGAGCGAGCGGCAAATCTTATAATTTTGGCCGATTTCAATTTTGACTTACTGAGTTCTAGCTTTGTTTCTGATTCGTACAGTGCTCTTATGTCTGAAAATGGTTTAGCGTCTTATATCAACGAACCAACAAGATCACTTTCAAGAACCTGTCTTGATCATATATTTGGACGTTTTTCTAAAATAGCCCTAAATCCTTGTGTTGCAATTAATTTTGTCCTGCAAATCACAGATCACTACATGACGGGTATTGTATTCAACAGCCTGAAAAGTAAAATAAAAGACAAGTTTATTTTAATATATCTCTTATTCTTCCCATTTCATCCTTAGGAAAAGATCAGAGATCAGACTGAAGCCATGGATAAATACTTCTCTTCTTAAAAAAATTAGACTCAACCAAAAGTTACGAAAGAAGTATTATAAGCTTTAATAGATTTAATAAAGTTTGTAGGGCACTTAACAATGAAGTGCGATTAAGTAGGGATAGGTATTTCCATACGAAGATCAGAAATTCCAAGGGTAATTTAAAAGAGGAGTGGAATGTTATAAACAGTATTGTTAATAGAAAAGTCTCCAATCAATCAAATTAATTTTTGCTGCAAAGTGGTAGTATTGTTATTGTAGATCCCACCGAAATAGCAAATGATTTTAACAATTATTTTGTCATGGTTGCAAAAAATATTTTTTCCAGTAATTGTGTTTTATCTTACAGATGCTGTACAAACTTCAGTCTTTCAAATAGTTTTATTTGCAGAAGCAGTTTCTTTTTTGAACCAATTTCTGGTTTGGAACTCTTAAAAGCAATCAATTCACTTACGAACTATAATGCCTGTGGAAATGATGGTATTTCTAATATTGTTCTAAAAAGAATCGCCTATAATGTTGTTGCCATTTTAGCACATATATTTAACTTGAGTTTTAGTCTTGGTATATTTCCTGAAAAATTTAAATGTGCAAATGTCATACCTCAAAGGGTAATAGAAAAGACAAATCCAACTACCGACCAATTTCATTGTTGCCTATAATTTCAAAGATAATTGAAAAGTCCGTTAAACATAGAGTTTTGCAGTACCTAACAAGTATACATTTTTTTAGTCCTTTGCAGTTTGGGCTTAGGGCAGGTTTTTCAACGGAAAATGCGCTTTTGGACTTCACCTCCTTCATTCAAAAAGGTTTGGATGACAAAAAATCTTGTGCTGCACTTTTCGTAGATATAACCAAAGCATTTGACATGGTCGACCACAATATTCTTTTAAACAAGCTGTATAATATTGGTTTTCGTGGTTTTGCTTTCAAGTGGTTTTTATCGTATTTTAAAAATAAGACTCAAAAAGTCAAAGTTTGTAGCATTTTTAGTAACGCCAAAAACAATTAATCTGGGTGTTCCGCAAAATTCCGTTCTCGGTCCGGTTCTTTTCCTCATATAAATAAATTCAGTTTTTGAGCTTCCATTTGTAAGAAAAGTAAAAGCTTTTGCAGATGATTTCGCTATCGCTTATGACTCATCTAATCCCTTGAATCTACATAGTTGCTGACATTAACCATGATGTTCACTTGCTGAGAACTTGGTTTGCTCAACATAAGCTTATGGTCAGTGAAAAACTAAATTAATGCTGTTTAGCCTTGCATTTAAAAAGATTGCAGATATAAGTGTTATATTTCATGCTTCGGATTGTACTAAACACTTATTATTTAATGCCAGTTGTCCAGGACTTAGCTCTACATGTTTGTATTGAGAGGAAAGTGTTTGTAATGTCAATTGTTTTAAAATTGAAATAGTTCAGCAATTTAAGTATTTGGCGTTAACAATAGATAATCAATTGAGCTGGACTGAACACATCTTTAATTTGAAGCAATATTTTCTATCAACTATTCGATGTTTTTACTGTCTGCGCAAGTTTGTCTCTAATACTACTCTTAGAACCAGTTATTTTGCGATTTTTCATTCCAAGTTATGGAATCTACTGCTGGGGAGGAGCCTACCTTAATAAATTGCAACCGCTTACTATATTGCAAAAGTGCGGCGTAAGGAAAGTCCGTAATCCGATTCGGTTAGCCCACTCTATGGATCTTTTTCGACAGATGAACATTCTTCCAGTAAGGCAATTGTTTTACTTTAAGGTCCTTAAAGTATTTTTTTGACAGGTGATATGCAAAGTCCTATCTTCGACTCATACAGCTTACGCAGCAATACTTCCGCTGCTGTTGATTTGCCTACTTTTCGGACTACATTTTTTAGAAACACTTACGCCTCATAAGTTGTTTAACAATGTAAAACTTTTTGAAAAAATTGCTAATTTAGAAAAAAAAAAACATGCCATATCGATTCCGAGTCGGGTATAAGCCCACAGACCCCAGACAAAAAGTTTAAAGAAAAACCGACTAAACCTTTAGACTGCAGTTTGAGGTACAGGCAGACAGAATTGCGAGACCTACCTTTCGATTTCTGTTATAATAATAATACCAAAATTGACAAATATGTCGCTGTCGAACAGATTAAAAAAAAATATTCTTGGTCTTTATAGAAGCAAGCAATAAATCATTAAAAAGTATTCTGCAAAACGATCGAAAATTTTCGTGGGCTTATCTGTCGCAATCGCTAAAAGTAGCTAATGAAAGTTAGTTTAAAACAGTAAGCCGATAATAGTTTTCTATTCCTCAGCTATGCAAAAAGTAATATAAGTATCTACAAATAGAGCAAAACTACAAAGTTTTAAGTGAAATTTCGCAATATAGATACGGGTATTTTACAGATCAAAAAGAAGCACCTAAATGGCCCGAAATGAAGTAATTTTATTTATTTCAAAATAACTATTAATGTTTTGTTTTAAATATGTTGACAGAAAAAACAAGCCACCGCAGATTTTGCCTTGGTTGGTCGCATGTGTCCCGCGGGTCAATTGTTCGACATGCAATGCTTTAGGCCTTGTGTATATGGAGCGTTTTCAAACGTGATTCAAAAGCGATTCACGATTGTTCACATTATTATCAATATGAACTTAAATGAACATTTTGAAGGACTTCGAAAAACCGACGATTTATTAGCCATGGGACGTGAAAACTAAACTTTTATTATCTATTGGGTCAATAACCGAATAATAATAAGCCGAATATCCATGGCCCGAAGGTAATGCTCTGTATTTGGTGGGATCAGAAGGGTGTGCTGTATTATGAGCTGCTAAAACCGGGTGAAACCATCAATGGACAACGCTACCGAACACAATTAATCCGTTTGAAGAGAGCAGTAGCCGAAAAACGCCCGGAATATGCGACCAGACACGAGGCAATAATTTTCCATCATGACAACGCTCGGCCCCACGTTGCTATTCCGGTTAAGAACTATTTGGAAAACAGTGGATGGGAAGTTTTACCCCACCCGCCTTATAGCCCAGACCTTGCCCCTTCTGACTACCATTTGTTCCGGTCGATGCAGAACGCCCTCACTGAAATACGGTTCACATCAGAGCAGAATATCAAAAATTGGCTTGATTCATTCTTGGCTGCCAAGCCGGCGCAGTTCTTTTGGGATAGGATCCACAAATTGCCAGAAAGATGGGAAAAAGTCATAGCTTCAGATGGGCAATACTTTGAATAATACTATTGTACATGTTTTTCTTAAAAAAACGTTCAAATTTTGACAAAAAACCGCACGAATTAAATTATAAACCCAATATACTATTATTTTCTTAAACAAATACTATTACCACCCAAGTGACGATTGAAAACATGAGTGCTGGTTTCACTAAATTACAAATACAATTGCGTGATATTTACGACACCGCATATCGCTGTTAAAATTATAACATTAATCTAATAGAAAATATTTTCATATGCGAATGGTTTTAAACTTGTAAATATTATAATGTTTAGAGCTTGGATAATAGCCGACGAAGGCATATCAAGTACTGTATATAAAAAAATAAATAAAATACAGAACAGTTATAATACGTCTAAAACGGATCTTATTATACCCTATCTCTCATCTTCTAAGCTATCCCTAATAAAGTGGACGTGGTGTTATGAACCTGTGACGTTCGATATAGTAACCGCGAAATTTGAATTCAATAATAAACCTTTCTCAGATCGAATTATATATGTATGACGACACAAGTCCACAAAACGAATTATATAAATGCGCGCGGCTAGCCACATGATAACCCAAAGAGGATTTGTTAAAAATGGTTGCGTGTTTGTTCTTTGCCCAATGTGGTAAATTTATTTTGTAAAGTTTCCGAAATAAATCAAACTGAAATTAAAAAACGTATTACAAATTGTTCTAAATTGGTGACCCCGACGTGATTGAATTGTAGATGTGTACACAAGTCTACAAAACGAACTATATAAATGAGCGCGGCTAGCCACATCTCTCTCTCCCTCTTTTTGGCAACCCAAAGAGGATTTGTTACAAATGGTTGCGTGTTTGTTCTTTGCCCAATGTGGTAAATTTATTTTGTAAAGTTTCCGAAAAACTGAAATTAAAAAAACGAACTACAAATTGTTCTAAATTAGTGACCCCGAACACACTACGAAAGGTAAAGGTGAGAGTTCGGACGATAACGCGGAAGACAATGCTGGTAACATCATCCCGGCCACATCTGCCAGTGAAAATAACATTGAGGCTGCGCAAAACGCAAACCAGCTATACGACCCAGAACAGATAACGCGCCTGCAACTGCAACTCCAATTAATGCAGCAGATATAAGCCATGCGACCTCCCGAAGTGGAAGCAAACCACGCACAAGTGAAACCACCACCATTTTGGCGAGAAAACGTGAGACTTTGGTTTTCACAATCGGAAGCACAGTTCACCTTTGTAAATTTGAGATCTGATGTACGCAAATTCAACATAGTCGTCGCCCATCTCGACCACGTGACCGCAGCAGAAGTCCAGGACATTATTATAAATCCACCACAAGGTAATGTTTATGTAGGCTAAAAAGATGAACTGATTTCTCGCTTAGCTCCATCTAGAGATCAGCAAATACGTCAAATGTTGGATAGAGAACAACTCGGCGACAGAAAGCCCTTCCAATTCCTCCGTCATCTAAGGAATTTATGAGACACCACAATGACTGACGACGCACTGAAGGCAATTTGGTTGGATAGACTTCCAACGAGCGCACAATCAATACTTGCGGCTCACACCTCAACTACTCTCAATGAGTTGGGAGCAATCGCCGATAAAATAAACGAAGTCATTCCTCAGCATCAAATCGCTAGCATATCTCTAGGAGAAAATTCATCTTTTTGTCGCTTGCTGCAGCAAGTTGAGGAGTTAAGCAAGCAGGTCGAAGCATTATCTATTGGGCGAAATAATAACAGGCGAAATTGGAACCACCGCTCTCGTTTAATTTCGCGTCGCAGACAGCAGCGCCAAACTAATAGTCCTCATCAACAGTTGACTGACAATGATTCACACTCTCGTACACAAAGGAGAAATGGCCGTTGTTTTTATCATCACAAGTTTGGTGCCAACGCAAGAAAATGCCAAACGCCATGTAACTTTCACCAGGGAAACGACAAAGGGTATCATTAATGGCGGAAAATGACAGCCAAACTTCCAACCGCCTATTTCTTACCGACAAGAAAACAAAAATTTAGTTTTTGGTAGACACAGGATCAGATGTGTCTGTTCTACCACCCATTCGTTTACGACATCGGCGTAATGCCTCGGAGTATACCCTCTTCGCTGCCAACGGAACACGTATAAAAACGTACGAATGCCTCACTGTTCCAGTCGACCTCGGACTACGACGCGATTTTACTTGGCGTTTCGTTGTGGCCGACGTAGGCAAACCGATCATTGGAGCAGATTTCCTGGCATACTATCGTTTACTTGTAGATGTGGCGCATAGCAGACTCATAGACGGCATCACAGGACACTCAACTAGAGGTTTCAATGCATCTGTGAAAGGCGTCGTACAAGTAAAAGCCGTTTCTGGCAAATCTCAGTACATTGAACTCCTCAAAGAGTTTCCCAAATTAATAAGACCCGATGGTACCTTCAAAGATATTTGCCACTTTACTGTTCACCATATCAAGACAACGTCCGGACTGCCAATTGCCTGCAAAGCCCGTCGTTTAGCCCCTGACAAAATGAAAATTGCCAACACGAAATCGAGACAATGGTAAAAATGGGAATTGCTCGTCGCTTTAAGAGTTGTGGTCATCACCCCTACATCTAGCTCTAAAGAAAACTGGTGAGTGGCATCCTTGCGGCGACTACAGGGCACTGAACGCTCTCACTATACCGGACAACTACCCACCAAGAAGCATTCAGGATTACTCTGCGAACCTAGATGGCAAAAAGTTTTTTTTCGAAGATCGACCTCATCAGGGCTTTGAATTAGATTCCAGTTGAGGATATCCAGAAAACAGCGATAATTACCCCATTTGGACTCTTCGAGTTCCCCTTTATGACGTTTGGTCTGAGAAACGCTGAACAATCGTTCTAAAGGTTGATCGATGAAGTAACAGCTGGACTCGAGTTCTGTTTTCCCTATATAGACGACATCCTGGTGACATCAGAAAGTGAAGATCAACATCTACAACACCTCAGAAGTCTTTTTGAGCATGTCAGCGAGCTTGGAGTGGTGATCAATTTATCGAAGAGTGAATTTGGTAAGCATGCCATAACATTTTTAGGCTGTTTCATATCATATGAAACCACCCGAAGAACGTGTCAAGGCCATCATGGGTTACAAACCACCAGAAACAGTGAAGACATTGCGCAGAGTCCTTGGATCAGTAATTTTTTATAGGCGTTTCATAAAAAATGCAGCTGAACTTCAAGCACCACTGAACGACTGTCTTAAAGGACAAAACACCAAGGGGAATAAGTCTATCGTATGGACACCATCTCTTCAGCAAGCCTTTAATTCTTGCAAGGAAGGTCTCGTTCAGACAACGCGATGGGAGGAGTCCTTCAGCAAAAATCTTCTCGTGGGTGGCAGCCGTTATCTTACTTCGCGAAAGGATTCAGCCCAGCACAGCGGAAATACAGTACCTACGACAGGGAACTCCTAGCAGTATATTCAGCAATCAAACACTTCAGATTCATGCTTGAAGCCAGAAGTTTTACGATCTATACGGACCATAAACCATTAGTCTTCGCATTTAAACAAAAACACGAAAAGTCATCGCCGAGGAAGTTTAGATACTTGGACTTTATTAGCCAATTTTCAACAGACATCGAACACATACCTGGTGCCGATAATGTGACCACTGATACGTTGTCTAGGATCAAGGCCATAAGCAAATCAATAGATGTCAACGACTTAGCAGCAGCCCAATCAGGTGATGTAGAATTAAATAACCTTTTACAGTCCGATTCTGCTTTAGAGATCATCAAAGTACAACCGCCGAATTCATCGTCACATCTTTACTGCGATGTATCTCAGAAAACTCCCAGACCTCTCATCCTACAACAGTTTCATCTGACCGTGGAAGACAATTTCTCTCCGATTTATTTCAGGTGCTAGCTAAATTATTCGCCATCAACCACCTGATGACCACAGCGTACCACCCTGCAGCAAATGGCATGGTCGAGAGGCTTCATCGCCAATTGAAAGCAGCTATAGAATGCCACGAATCGCCATCATGGGTCGATAAACTACCAATCGTTCTACTAGGACTCAGAACAGCTTTCAAAGGGGACATTTAAGCAACTGCGGCTGAAATTGTGTACGGAAAAACCATTCGGGTACCTGGCGAGTTTTTGTGTCCAAGGCGCAACAACAACACTGATTCTCAAGATTTCGTCAGCCAGCTTCGACGTCACTTCGGCCAATTCCAGCTTCACGTCACGGATCAAGATCAACTTTTATCGCCTAAAACCAGCATTCCTCTTGTCAAACGATGACCAAATGCAACAGCCAGAGGCCAGTACACCAGTATCATCATCAAGGTCAACTCCTGGGTCAACATTCAGCCCTACGAAGACACGCTCGATTTTGCACGAAAGATTTGGCATTCCAAGAAATGTACAGTAAATTACATTTTCCATTTATTACATTTAGATACATTTATCGTGACTAGTTTTAGTGCACTACGTCACTCGGAGGGGAGTGATGTGGCGTCCGATATAGTAACCGCGAAATTTGAATTCAATAATAAACCTTTCTCAGATCGAATTATATATGTATGACGACACAAGTCCACAAAACGAACTATATAAATGCGCGCGGCTAGCCACATCTCTCTCTCTTTTTGACAATCCAAAGAGGATTTGTTACAAATGGTTGGGTGTTTGTTCTTTGCCCAATGTGGTAAATTTATTTTGTAGTTTCCGAAAAAAACCTTTGAGTTCAAATGCAATGAAATCCTCGATTTTGAAGAAATTTAATCTCATAATTTGGGACTAAGATTTTTTGTTAGAAGAAAGTGGTCGTGACGGTCGCCATTTGCAACCGAATGTCAAGGATTCTGCTGAAATATTTGCAATAAGACTTAATCATCACCATAAATAGATTTGAGAAAGTAAAATACGTTTTGTTTAAGAAAACGCTCCTCAATAGTTGGCGTGGTATTATATAATGTATATTTCGTTAAAGCGATATTTTTCAGTTTCGAGTAAAAACATTTATAAAAGGACCTTTTTTTTTAAAATAAATATTTTTTTTACACCTGTACGGCTTCGGGTTCGGAGAAGGTTATAGATCAAATTTCATATTCCTAGCTCAAAAAGAGGACGGACATGGCTAGATCGACATAACTTGGTGCTGATCACAAATATACATACATATGTATACACATTTGGGGCTATACCATCATCATTTCTCTATGTTACAATCTATGAAAATGAATATACCCTATGGGATGGGGTAGAAACATTATCTAAATTCATAAATGAAACGAATTCATTTCATTGCTATAATTTAGACGCGTTTTCAAGACTATTACTGTACTCTGACGACGCTCCTTTCAGATTAAAGTATATGTTGTATGAAGACTGCTCCCACCATTAGATAACGAAAAATGTATATAAATACACAGCATTGAAATAGACACACTCAATTTAGCATGTGGTTCAGTTTTGTATGTATTTTATTAATTTACGTAACGAAGTGCTTTGAAGGAAAGTCTTCCATAAGACCGTTCAAAATGAGGGGACTCCATTGACTCACTAAGAATGTGAACTCGTAATTTTTCATTCAGTTTTTTTTATTTGTTATTGATTGTTTTAGTTGTTACATTGAATTTTGTTTGTCTCTTAAAAAAAATAATTATCGTTCTTGTTTTAATAAAAAAAATCGACTGTACATCCATTTCTTTACAAAAACAGTTTTGCTGTATTTGTTATTGATTGTTTTAGTTGTTATATTGAATTTTGTTTATCTCTTAAAAAATAAATGTCTTTCCTGTTTTAATAAAAAATCCGATAGGGTATATTATTTTTAGTTTTGGCCTTTATTTTGTAATATAAGAGATACAGTGCTGTGAAAAATTATAAACTCAACACTCAAATTTAATTTTTCTTGGAATGAGTAATAAACATTTTTGGTTGGTTTTATCAAAAAAAAAATATACCTACCGATATCAACCCAAGGGTAGCCCTTAAATGGTTTGTTTATTTTTTTCTAACCAACCTCTTATAAAGTGGGCGTTGCAAAATGTTTAAAAAAAATATCGACGGACGGACGGACATAGCTAGATAGACATAACTTTTGATATTGTTTACATGTATATATGCATACTTTTGGGGGTCTATCGTAGTTATTCCTCTACGTTACAATAGGATATAAAAAGTCAAATTTGACCTGTGAATAAATGGTAAATACATTTTCTTTTTAAACGGTTTATTTAACAAGAAATGCTTTTTCCGTTATTTTTTACAATTGTTAACAATAGGCGTAGTAGACTGGAATGAGATTGTTTAGTGTTTTTCAGCATATTATTTAATGCTTCAACATTAATCAATATTTGGGGCAAATAGTTCATGAGAAATCGACTTTTACAATAAACTGTAATTATTTTTACGAAACGTTGTTGTCATTAGTTTAGAGGTTAGCTTGTTTCGGTTTGTTTGTATCCGTGACCTATATATATGGTTCTTCTTTTGTAGTAGATACTTACAATTCCTTACGTAGTTAATTGGTAATCATGCGAAGCATCTTTTCTGAGTTGTCCTTTGTTTGAGTTGTCCAATTTTTTGGATTTCTGGCTTTTCCTGATCATAATTTATTGATCTATTAGGTGCGCAGCTAAGTTCTCGCTGTTTGTCAATAGATGGCTCCAGCAGTAAGTGCTGGTCGATTTTGACATATCCAAAACGTCATGAACAGAGCTTAGACATATGGTTAACAAACTGTTTTGACACATTAGTGATTTTGTTTTGACGTCATATACTTTTGGTTGTGTGAAAAGTCTGATTTTGTGCCAAATAATCGTCATTTGCGGAAAGTGTTCATTTTCATCTTTCATTCGAAGAAAACGGCGGCTGGAGCGCATCGAGAGCTCCAAAAAGTTTACGCAGATGCCGTGATTGGTTCCGTCGCTTCAAAGACGGTGATTTCGATGTTGACGACAGTCCGCGTGAAAGAAGGCCAAAATCCTTCGAAGATGCTGAATTGGAGGCATTGCTCGATGAGGATCCGTGCCAAACGCAAGATCAGCTTGCTTCAGCATTAGGAGTTACCCGTCAAGTCATTTCCAAGCGATTTCATGCGTTTGGAATGATTCAAAAACAAGGTACTTGGGTTCCTTATGATTTGAAGCCAAGGATCGTTGAGCGTCGTTTTTTCGCCTGTGAACAACTGCTAAATAGGAAAAAAAGAAAGGGTTTTCTTCATCGTGTCAAAAGATAGCCTTGGTTTACGAACAAATATATTGTAATATGCTAGCTACGGCTCGAGTAGATAAAACGATTATTCTGTGAAATTTATTTCTTTATTTTCTAGTCTATAGAACAATTCAAGTTCGCACTATACTATTCTTCGCAAATTCTTTTCTTACAAGGTCTCTTTCCTCTCAAATCACTTTATCTCCTTTCTATTACTTAATTCACAAATCCAAACTAATTACTTTTTCTTGTTCACTCTCAACTTTCAATTTATCACCAAATTACAACTTCGCCCATTATCACTTTTCCAATCTCTCCGCCACGGTTCTAAACCAACTGTCCTTTTTTTTGATCGCCATCTGTCCTTATATAGCAGAAGTTTCTGATAGCCAGAAACTTCTAGCAAATTCTTCGACCAAAAACAAAAATACCTAAAAACAAAATCCCTAAAAATTATGACAATCATTTCGTGCAGTTATAATTCTCTCTTGTTCTCTTTTATCCGCGATATTATCCGAGCTGTGGTGACTAATTTCAGACACGAACCTCAAAAGAAAGCAATGAAAAGACACTTCGAAATTTGTTGCCTGTTCGAGGGCGTAGTTATTATGCTACATTATGTTACACTGCCCTCCTCTTAGACTTGTTCGTCCCGAACAAGTGTGTCCTCACTTCGGCCATTGTATCGACTCAGTCGGTCCACATGAACCACTTTCATTTTGGCCCTTGGTCCTCGCTGGATGCGGTAGACAACATCGTTGATGCGGGCTATTATTCTGTAGGGACCCTCCCAGTTCTGCTGCAACTTAGGTGATTTCCCCTTTTGGCGATGGGGATTATACAGCCACACTAGATCTCCTTCCTGGAATCCTGACGTTGTTGCCTTGGCATCATACCTGGTCTTCATGCGGTCGCTCGTCATCTTAATCTGGCTTCTGGTCCTTTGGTGTATGTCCCTAAGCCTTTCCCTCAGGTCCGCCACGTACTCTTCTTCATTTCTGGGCTCATTGGTAGGAGATCCAAATTTCACCTCACTGGGTAAACGAGCTATTCCACCAAATAAGATTTCGAACGGCGTGTGTCGAGTAGTGCTATGCACGGCACTTCTATAGGCCATCAAAAACAAGGGAATCTGCCGGTCCCAATCCCGTTGGTAGTCACCTACGACCTTCGAGAGATGTTCGTCCAAAGTCCTATTGAAACGCTCCACCATACCGTCCGACTGTGGATGAAGCGGGGTTGTCCTTGTCTTTTTGATTCCGAGTAGTTGACACATCTCTTGGAAGATTCTTGACTCGAAGTTCCGCCCTTGGTCAGAATGCAATTCCAAGGGCACACCGAATCTGCTAACCCAATTGTAGACGATCTGCTCCGCCACGGTTCTGGCTTCCTGGTTAGGGATCGGAAACGCTTCCGGCCACTTACTGAAGTAGTCCATCACTACGAGGATATACCGATTACCATTGTCGGTTTCCGGAAAGGGCCCTGCGATGTCAATGGCGATTCGTTCGAAAGGTGCTCCCACGTTGTATTGGTGCATCTTACCTCGAGTTTTGATTCTCGGACCCTTGCTAGCTGCACACACGTCGCATTTTCTGCACCAGTCTTCGATATCTTCCTTCGCTTTTAACCAATAAAAACGTTCTCGTACCTTTTCTAACGTCTTATTCACTCCCAAGTGGCCTCCGGTCGCCCCGCCATGCATTTCCTGTAACACCTCCTTGACCCTCGTCCGTGGTACGACAAGCTGCATTACAAACGACTTTCCGTCGGAGGATTCCCATTTTCTTCTCAGAACACCTTCTTGGACATGGAGGGAGTCCCACTGCGCAAAATATGCCTTTAAGGTCGGGCTTCTGTGAGAGATGTCCTGATGATCCGGTTTCTCCATGTTCTCCTTCCAGGCCAGAATCGGCTCGATATCCGGGTCTTCCTTCTGAGCGTTCCGGATCTCATCTACGCTCCAGCCGGCGATAGGTTCGGCTCTCATTCTTTGGATGGAAACCAGCTCCCGTTCTTCCTGACGCGCACAATGTTTACAATCCGTTCTGCATGGTCTCCGGGACAGTGCATCCGCATTAGAGTGGAGTTTTCCTTTACGATGCTGTATTTCGTAGTCGTAGATTTGCAGCCTTTCGATCCATCTTGCGACCTGACCCTCAGGACTCTTGAACTGTAATAGCCATTTTAAGGCTGCATGGTCTGTGCGAAGAACGAACTTCCTCCCGTAGAGGTATTTGTGAAAATGCTTCGTAGCCAAGATCAAAGCTAGAAGTTCCCGCCTTGTCACGCAGTAGTTCCTTTCTGGCTTAGAGAGCACCTTGCTGAAGTACGCAACCACCTTCTCTTGGCCGTCATGCACCTGGGAGAGTACGGCTCCTACCCCGACATTACTAGCATCTGCATCCACAACGAACGTTTCCCCGGGAGTGGGGTAAGCCAGTATCGGGGCATCGCATAGCCGTTGTTTAAGTGCCTTGAAGCTCTTCTCGCACTCAATTGACCATTTGAATTGTTTTCCCTTTTCCGTCAACTGGTGCAGGTTCTTTGCGATCCCGGCAAAATCCTTCACGAACCGTCTGTAGTAGGTGGCTAGGCCCAGGAAGCTCCTTAGTTGGTGTTTGTCTTTGGGGACTGGCCAGTTTTTCACCGCTTCGACCTTCTCCGGATCGGTTCTCACTCCTTTCGCTGAAATTATGTGTCCCAGGTACTTGACTTCCGCTCTAAACAGGGCGCACTTCTTGGGGTTGAGCTTCAGGTGGGCACTTCGAAGCCTTTGAAATACATCCCTTAGATTGTCTCGGTGTTGCGCAAACGTTTTTCCTACGACGATGACATCATCCAAGTATACCAAACAGGTTTTCCATGTTAACCCTTGCAGGACACATTCCATCAATCGCTCGAAAGTCGCCGGAGCATTGCACAGCCCGAATGGCATTACCGTGAATTGCCATAGCCCATTTCCTGCGGTGAAGGCGGTTTTCTCCCGGTCTTCTGGATGGATCTGTACCTGCCAGTAGCCACTCTTCAAGTCGAGAGTGGAAAACCATCGGGCTCCTGATAGTGTGTCTAGCGTGTCGTCAATCCGTGGCAGAGGGTAGCTGTCTTTCTTGGTGACGTAATTGAGCTGCCGATAGTCCACGCAGAACCGCGTGCTGCCATCTTTCTTCTTAACCAGTACAACCGGTGATGCCCACGGACTTTTGGAACTTTCAATCACACCTTCTTTCTCCATTGCCGACACCATCTCTGCAACTTCTGTCTGCTTTGCCAATGGAAGGCGCCTAGCAGGCTGACGAATTGGTCTAGTATCACCAGTGTCTATTCGATGTTGTACCAGGTGTGTTCGGCCGTATTCTCCGTCCTGTGAGGCAAATACATCAGCGTACTCATTGATAAGATTCTCTGCCATAGTTCGCTGCTCCTGATTCAGCTCACTGGACTGGAGAATCGTCTCTCTCGTTTCCGCTGTCCAAGGTGATGGGAGAGGTTTTGGAGGACCACGTTCAGATATTGTTGCGACGGCGGTAATCGGCGTGCATTTTCCAGTCACCTCCCCTCGCCTTAGTTTGACAGTGTGTGGTCTTGCGTTCAAAACTCTCACTGGAACCATGGTGTTCTTTGGTTCGACTAACGTCTTTCCCACGATGTAGTCTTGAGAATTCTTCTCTGGGTCTGGTTCTACTATGTAGAATCGGTGGCTCCCAAGATCACCTTCCAGCTTCGTCCAAATGATTGTCTCTGAAGACGGCGGCAAAACTTCGTCTTTGCTGATGACTGTCCTGAGAGTTACGGCATTCTCGTTTCCGTACACCATCGGAATCTCCACATTTCGATACCTCAGTACTTGCATCCCGATGTCCAAGATTACTTCATTTGCTTTCATGAAGTCTATTCCGATGATGCACTCGTCGCATATGTCTGCCACCAGAAACGCATGGGAGAACGTCAGTCCTGCCAGAGTAAGCGTAAGACGAACTTCTCCAAATACCTTCGCCATTTCCCCTATTGCAGTCTTCAGGCAGTAGCTGTTGGTGTTGTGCAGCCAGGAGCTTTTGACGATATCTCTTCTTACAATGGAGGCAGTGGCACCTGTGTCGATGGTGGCTACGCACTTCTTCTTGTTGATTAGTGCCTCCACTGTCAGGCTCTTGTTATCCCGTTTGGTTTGCGAAACTTGAATGGTGGTCCTGGGGGCCTCGATTCCAGTAACCAACTTCTGCCCCGCGAAGTTGGTCCTTACGCATTTCCCGACTGCTGGTTTTGGGGAAGTCTGACTGACAGGATGGATGTTATCACCTCCAGATGCTTCCTCTCTGCTTCTCCTACTTCCGCAATGTGGACAATTTCCTCGTCTAGGTGCACTTCTGCACTGCCGTTGTAGGTGTCCGGTTTGGTTGCAATTCCAGCAACGGATTTGACTTCCGCGAGCTCTGTCTTCATCCATGACGGCTGTTCTCTGGCATGAGCATTCCACGACGGACATTTCCCTGACACGGTGTATTCCCTGGTATGCTTGGTCCGCAGCCTTCATTGACAAAGCGAATGCCAATGCCTCGGGGAGTGTTCGCTTTTCAGCCATCCTTACAGCCATTTGCAGTTGTCTGTCCTCTATGGCCTGAATAAAAGCTTCCACCGCCATTTCGTTGATAAGCTCCTCACCGGCTTTAGGGTATGAAAGATGGGCTAGTCGCTCTATATCCGCTTGCAACTGTTGGAGCGTTTCCCCCCTTTTTTGGACTCGACTACGCAGCTGAACCCTGTACACCTGCTGCATGTGTTCATCCCCAAACCGCATTTCGATAGCCTGAACCAGAGAGTCGTAGTTCTGCTGTTTATCTTCCGGGATGGTCTGCAAGAGCTCCGCAGCTGGACCCCTCAGTGCAAGTGTGAGTGCAATGGACTTCTCTTCATCGTCCCAGCTATTGGTCATTGCGGCCGCTTCGAATTGCCTTTTATAAATTGGCCATGATGTTTGACCATCGAAGATAGGAGGCTGCATCTCCTTTCTTCTCAGACCGTCAGTGGAATATTCCCGTGCTTTCTGTCTCTTCACGTTGCTGAGCTCCTTAGCAAGATTTTCGACTTGCTTTCCTACTATCTCGAATTTCGTATCCACTTTTTCAAATTGAGTCTCTATCTTCCCGAACTGAGTTTCATGTTTCTCAAAATTTTCATCGAATCTAATTTCGACTTTTTCGAGTTGCGTCTCGACCTTCTCGATTTTCTCTTCGATCACTTCGAATTTGGATTCCAAGTTCTTGTTTTGCTCATCAAGTTTACTTTCCAGAGCATCTAGAGAATTCTTTTGTTCGTCCATTGCTTTCTTTTGTTCGTCCATTGCTTTCTTTTGTTCGTCCAGCTTAAGTTCTATAGAATTCCTTTGATCTTCTATTGCTTTCTTTTGTTCGTCCATGACTAACTTAAGTTGCAGGAGCAGACTTGTTATACCCGGGTCGGCTGCTGTACTTGCTGGTTCCTCTTCCACGTCAAACTCTACGTCATGCGGATTTTCACCTTCCTGCGTTACTGCTTCTTCCAAACGAATCAGTAGGGCATCTTTTCCCCCAGTTGTGTCGAGGTTCCGCTTACTGAGTTCTGCCTTTAGTTGAGTTATAGTTAGTTTTCCCAATTTGCGACCCATTTTGCGCAACTAATTAACTCAACACAGAAATCGTTTTTTTTTTTTTTTTTTTTAATTGTGCAATTTCACACCGCGGAAATAGTTATTCACAGAATAAGTTTTATCCCGCTTCTGACACCAATGTAATATGCTAGCTACGGCTCGAGTAGATAAAACGATTATTCTGTGAAATTTATTTCTTTATTTTCTAGTCTATAGAACAATTCAAGTTCGCACTATACTATTCTTCGCAAATTCTTTTCTTACAAGGTCTCTTTCCTCTCAAATCACTTTATCTCCTTTCTATTACTTAATTCACAAATCCAAACTAATTACTTTTTCTTGTTCACTCTCAACTTTCAATTTATCACCAAATTACAACTTCGCCCATTATCACTTTTCCAATCTCTCCGCCACGGTTCTAAACCAACTGTCCTTTTTTTTGATCGCCATCTGTCCTTATATAGCAGAAGTTTCTGATAGCCAGAAACTTCTAGCAAATTCTTCGACCAAAAACAAAAATACCTAAAAACAAAATCCCTAAAAATTATGACAATCATTTCGTGCAGTTATAATTCTCTCTTGTTCTCTTTTATCCGCGATATTATCCGAGCTGTGGTGACTAATTTCAGACACGAACCTCAAAAGAAAGCAATGAAAAGACACTTCGAAATTTGTTGCCTGTTCGAGGGCGTAGTTATTATGCTACATTATGTTACAATATATTTATTTAAAATGATTTAGTGGAATGGGAAATGATACCATCGGACAAAAGCCTAAGTCTGCGACGTCTGCGACGACCGCTTTACACACACTACCTATCCTGACGTTGACAGCTCGGCCTCTCCTGACACTTCGTCCTCACTGGACGAATCGGGTTCAGATGCGTTGTCTTCTTGGTCAATAGAATCTATGTCAGGACTCAGGTGGCACCACGGTTTCATGTGGTCGCTCAATAGAACGTTGCTATAGCAACGACGGCTTTTCGGCTTATCCGGAAGATCCTCTACCAAGTAACTGACATGGGACAAGATCTTAGTGACGATGTATGGCCCTTTAAAAGCTGGATCGAGTTTATGTGACTCGCCTATAGATTGTGACACGTAATCCCTCACAATCAAATCACCTTCGCTATATTGGTACGGAGCTTGAAGTTTTCTGTCCTATCGAATCTTCCATTTACGTCTCTCTTCGGAGATGTTCTCTGCGCCTGATGCCTTCTCGCCTCGACATCGCTACCATCTTGCTGCTCCTCGTTCAATGCTTGTACCATTCGATTTTGGCTGACATCTTTCACATTGAAATTGAATACTAATTCATTCGGAGAGAACTTAGTGGTTATATTAATTTGCGAATTGATATTCCATTGAAAGTTCGGTAATGTGAGGTCCCATTCTTGTCGTTCCGGGTTGAGCACTTGAGTGCACCTAGTAAGATCTTATTGATTCGTTCGGCTTGGCCATTTGTCCTGGAGTCCTTACAGCCGCCTTAACATGTTGGATTCCATACCTGCCGGTGAAACTCTCGAATTCTTTCGAAGTGAAGGCAGTTCCCCTGTCGGTGGTGCTTCGCAATGGCAGCCCAAATATCGTCATCACTTCCTGAAAGAACAGACTAAAACAATTACGTAAAGATTGCATTTCTTACTTTTAGGGAGGGTTCCTAGATGATCCATGTTTATAGAGCGGAAAGAAACCGGTAAAACTTCTATCACGTGGAGTTGACTTTCCGATTTACCACCTTTGACTTTGTTCATACAGCATTCAGGACACGCGGCGATGTACGACTTTACAAATCGCCTCATTCGTGGAAACCAAAAATCCTTTTTGATGCGACCAAATGTTTTTTTCTAGGCTCAAGTGGACGGCATCATCGTGACAAGCTTTCGCTATTCGCCACCTCACTAATTGCGGTACCACTAACTTGTTTCGACCCCCAATTTTCCGAAGTAGTCCATTTCCGTTTGTTTCAGCAGTGCTGGACTCTCCGCGTCCTTTTGTCGAAGAGTGCTCACGGTGTTTTTAAGTTTATCATCTTGCATTTGCATAGTGAAAATCCAATCTCCATCCACAGAGTACACTTTCAGAATGTTTTCCGCAACAGTCGTCGGTTCCTCCGGTGGTAGTGTTGGGGTGCGACTCATTCTAACGCCTGGTCGGTGAATGCATTGAAAGTCAAATTCTTGTAATTTGAGCCACCATCGTGCTATTCGTGGTATTAAGAGCGACGTAGCCTTTGTTGTTGCAATGGCATTACAGTCCGTGATGTTAAGAAATCGTGTTCCCAACAAATAAATTCGAAACCAGCTCAGTGTCTCAACAACCGCCAAAACCTCCAACTCATAACTGGAATACTTCCTTTCTGCTTCGGAACATTGTCTACTGTAAGAGAAAACTGGTTTCAAGTCCTCGCCTTCATGTTGCAGTAGAACTCCACCCAGACCCACAGAATCGGTATGCACTTCGTGTTCTTTCGTGGCATCAAACAGTACTAGAATTGGTTGTTTACTGATGGCTGACTTTAATTCCGTAAATGCAATCTCCTGTTCATCTATCCAGCCGAAGATGACGTCCTTCTTCACCAACTTCGTCAAAGGCTGCACAATACAACTGTATCTCTTACAAACTTTTTTGTAAAATTCTCCGAAGGTCCGTTGCATTGGTTGGTCTAGGAAATTCGCCAATACACTTCGTTTTGTCATTGCCTGGTTGTATACCATTCGAACTAATTACGTGACCGAGAAAACTCACCTTCGTTGTCATGAAAACGCATTTCGATGGTCTTAACTTTAAGCCTCCATTCTTCACTGCATCTAAGAAGTCTTCTAACACAGCAAATCCTTTATCAGCTGTATCCGTGGCAATAATAACTTCATCGACGTAATTACTGATGCAGCTTCGATGTTTTAGGCCTCTGATAAGATGTGTTATCATTTCTTGGAAGTACTCGTACATTGTTACTGAGCCAAACGGCATGAAATTGTGTTCGAACAATCCATCTGGTGTTAAAAAGGCTGTGAGTGCTTTTCTCCTTTCGGCCAGTGGGATCTGATAATAGCTTGCTGTCATATCAAGGGTGGTGAAATATTTCTTACCCCTCAACTGCGAAAGTTGCTCTTCTACCACTGGCATTACACATTGTTTTTTTATAGTGACGGCATTTAAGGCGCGGTAGTCGACACACATTCGACTTTTTCCGTTAGACTTAGCGACCAACACCACGGACACTGCGTGAGGAGAATTGCTCGAACGGATGATGTTGTGTTTAACTAGATTCTCTATTATTGCAGAAAGCGGCTTTCTTTGGGCGAAAGGCATTTGGTAACGTTTCCCCAATATTGGCTTATCTGTTTTCACCTCTATCTCAATTGACATTGTGTTACAGCGACCTTTTTTTTCATATCAAGTTGGATTTTTTCTTTTTACATAGCTTGCACAGAGATATGACATTTCTTCTATGTCTTACTACTGAATAATATACAATAATAAATAAAACTGCACTACGCACATGAATTCAATTATGGAAGGAAAACTATGAAAAAAAACCTTCATTTAAAAAGAAAATAGGAACCATTGGAACGTATATAATTAATTATAAATAAATATATATATATATGTGTAAATATTAAGTATCACAGTAAGTAAGAATGTTTCTGGAAGTAAATAAAATAGGCAGGTACATAAGTAAATAAATAGATAAATAAATAAATTAGTGAACATGTAAATAAATAAATAAATAAATACGGGTAAATAAATAAATAAATAAATAAATTAAAAAAAATAATAAATAAAAAAATAAATAATTAAATACATAAATAAATAAATAAATAAATAAATTAAAAAAAATAATAAATAAATAAATAAATAATTAAATACATAAATAAATAAATAAATAAATAAATAAATAAAAATAAAATAAACAAATAAATAAATAAATAAGAGGTAGGTAGGATATAAATGATATATGAATAAATAATACAATGGCTAATACAGTTATTATTAATGTGGTAAATTGTTTATGAGAGGGTTATCTATAGATTCACATTTAAGTAAGAATTTTTCGTTTGAAATTTAAATTTTCCTTGCGATTGGTATGACTCCGGCTTTCTCGTGTAGAACCTTCGCAGAAAAGAACCAAGGTATGTGGAATATCATTTTTAATAGTTTATTTTGCAAAATTTGGATCTTCTTCAGATGAACATTTGCGCAATTTTCCCAAATTGGGCATCCATATAAAAATAGTTTTGGAAATGAGCAGTTTGTTGCCTTCGCTTAGTAATGATCTGCGATTTATAAGGCGATATAACATTTTTATGGCCACATTTACTTTGCACTAAATATTTTTCACATGTTCACCAAAGGTTAGCGTCTTGTCGAGGTAAATACCAAGGTATTTGACCGAGCTTACCCAGGACATATCACAGTTGTTGACTTTAAGTTAATTGTTGGAAAGAAACAATTCTTTCTCTTTCTTGTAAAAAAGATAGATTGAGACTTTTCAGCATTGATTTCAATTTTCCAGTGCTTATAGTACTCGAAGATGGTGTTTAACGCATTTTGTAAATTGGCCTCTATAGCATATCCATATTGATCAGACAAATATATTGCAGTATCGTCTGCATACGTCGCAATTTCACAATTTTGGATAGTGGGAAAGTCAGACGTATAGATATTATAGAGAGTTGGCGCCAATACAGATCCCTGAGGAACCCCTGCTGGAACTATTCTTTGGCTGGAGTAATTTTTATTAATGAACACGGTAAAGTATCGGTCCGTCAGAAAACTTTGGATAAGTTATAAAGAAAACCTTGGTGCCACACTGTGTCGAAAGCTTTTTGGACATCGAGAAGTACTAGGCCAGTCGATTGCTTCGCTGCTAATTTTGCTTTCACATGCTTGCAGATTCTAAGAATTTGGTGAGATGTATAAACCCAAAGCGTTGAGATGGGATGACATTATTTTTATGAAGAAATAAAAGAAGCTTATTCCTTATAACTTTCTCCAAGATTTTGCTGCAAGTGCTTAATAGACTAATTGGTCTATAGCTACTTGGCATGTTTGGGGGTTTTCCACATTTTAGAATGGGAACTACCGTGGCCATTTTCCATTTTTTGGGAAATACTGTAATTTTAGACACGAATTGATTATGAACCTTAGCAGTCGGAAGCCAGTTAATGGTAGTTGCTTTAAGACCATATTGTTGATTTCATCTAGACCAGATGATATGTGGTTCTTTAGTTCAAAGACAAAAATCTCTTCAATAGAGACATCTATTGGCAGAGTTTCAGACTCTGGACTAAAGAATCTACTTGGGAAATTTAAGTATTTGCCGATACCTGATGATTTTGAAGGAAGGCGTCCGCTAGGATTTCAGATATTTCTTCATTGGTGATGACAAGCCTACCTGAAACTTCGAGTTGGGGAATTCGAGAGTTCTTCTCTCTTTCTAAGAATTTTAGACAAGTTCCAGAAAGGTTTGGAACATTTATCCAAAGAAGAAAGTCTCTTGTTCCATTCTTTATTTCTAAATTCGAAGATTGCAGATGCTATCAATCGATTTAGGAATTTCATTTCACTAAGATCATTTGGCGACCTTCTGTTCTACCAAAGTCTTCTACATCGATTTCTATTTTTTATTAAGTTTAGTACATAGCGGGGAAGAACTATAACTCGTTTCCTTGTATTTTTAATTGGACCGAAAAGCGAACACTGTTCAAAAGGTTGTGTTCAAAAAATTCTATACTCTGGTCTATCTGTTGCGTGCAGCTAACACCTGATAGCTCTGTGGAGTAATTACGAACTTTTGACGTAAAGTGAGATCTAGACAGGTAACAGTTAGCCTTCTTATAGTCCAAACATGTTTTTTCGTTGAGAGCAGCAGTGCACAAGATCCTACTTTGAACTGGGAGATGGTCTGAACTCAGTTCGTTTATGGCAAATGGCTGAGTTAGACTATTTGGGACATTTGTTATGAAAATGTCTAGGGTTGAAGGAGAAAATCTTGTAGCAGTTGGTATATAGGTGGGGCTGATGGGATACAAAAGCTGCACTGGATATCTTCACATTAAGTCATATAATGCATTACCCCACGACTTTGCTTTTAAGCATCCTCATGAGCGATGTCTGCTGTTCAAGTCACCGAAGTCAGAATAGTCTTCGCAAGTCATTTTTAAAGTTATAAATGTTTTGTGGGTTAGAATTTTTTCCAGGGAAGTAAACCCAAAAAGATGTAAGAGAAGACAATTCCTCTTCAGAGAACAAGGCATGCGAAATCTCTTTCGCTGAATTGGAGTAGCTAGTTGTTGCATTCGCACGAACAGCAGGTACTTGTGATGGTTCCTGACGTTTCACGTGGTTCGATGATTTTGGCAGAACTTGAACTTGAACTTGAATTTTTATTGAGCCATAAATACATATTTTTTTTTTTTTTTAAGTTACAAAATTTTCAAGATAGCCGACTTAAATTAATTATATCTGGCTTAAGCTAAATAATTCAATAAAGGTATTCATTACCTGCAACTAGAACTAATTATATAGTATAATATATTATTATATATATATATTTTTTTTATGCTTGCTCCCGGCATATTTTCACAACATGACTCTTATGGTCAACTTAAAACTATTGACTAGAATTAAAATAAAAAAAGGAATAACTTAATATCGCAAAATAAAAGAATTTGTTTCATGAAATCTATATTTGTATTTGTATTAAGTGAGCGTCATACAATTTGTTCAGGCATACTTAGTTCGTTATAATACGTAAAATATATAGGAACAAGTCGTGTGGAAATCATATGAGCTATCATGATGGTGCTATTTGAGACATTCTGTCTCATGAACAAAATCACGAACAAGCTCCCACTGTTGCCAAAGCACACTAAAGTTGACAACACCGAGAGTTTGCCCCGTTCCTATCCACGCGACTCAATACAGATAAGTATAACCAAGTAACTGTATAACCAAGTAACTATTAAGATAAACTATCCTCTCAAATTAGGCAGTGAAACTTTCTCATAAAAAGGTAAAGTGGGGGTTCTATTTAATGTAAATTGTAGCACAGAACGAGATCTATCGAGCAAAAGATTGAAGGGGGAGAGGTAATAATGATCATGGAGACTTTCTTTACATTTGCATCCCACAACGCCTTGATAAGCGGATTAGTATGGGATGCAGTAGCCTCTAATCTTTTCTGTAAGCTTTCAGTCATGTAAGCTATAAGGGGAGTAACTTTGGTTATGTCGTGTAAGGTTCAATTTGTGTACCTTTTTTTATTCGGTCTTCGATACACACAGCAAAATCTTAAAATCTTTCTTTTAAAAGATTCAAGTTCTTTCGCTGCAGTAGGTGAAATAGTAAACCAAAACTGTATGTGATTATTGGCCTAATAAGGGTTTTATAGATAAGAATTTTGGTTTTATGTGACAAGTGTTTCGAGGAAAGTAGTTGTTTCAGAATGGATGTAGCTGTTCTTGCTTTGATTAAGATTTTTCTAGCGTTGACGTTAAACATAAACCTATTTTGAAAATGTATGTCCAAATATTTCATTTCTGTTTTTAAAGGTATGGTTTCGCCCAGTAATTGTAAAGAAAGTGCTTTACTTTCTTTTACCGCTAAGCGGTGCCCTTTTCCATAGGCGTTTCTGAAACAAATTAACCCACATTTCTCTGTATTTATATTCAAACCGCAGGAACTCAGGTAAGATATCAGTAAGGGCAATGAATCCTTAATTTTGTCCAACGCAGCTTGAGGTCTTACGGCTGCAGCTAGAATAGTAGTGCCATCAGCATACAATACAGCTTCAGGGCCATTCTTAATTGGTCTATTAAAGGGAAAGTCTTGAAGGAATATATTAAACAATTTAGGGCCCAGTACTGATCCTTGGGGAACGCCCGATAGAACTGGAAATATTTCTGACTGCTCCGAACCAATACATATGCAAGCGTTTCTTGAACTGAGAAAGCTATTTATTATACGTATGAGTGCCACTGGAAAATTTAGTCTTATTAATTTGTAGATCAGCCAAATGGGATCAAACGCTGCTTGCAAGTCTATATCTAAAACTACCATACATTTCTTTTGCCTCAAATTGCTTATAATCTTATCACCTATGAATAACAACGCATTCTCCGTTGAATGTCCTTTTCTAAAACCAAACTTGTCGTTTGGAATTATACTGAACTCTTCGCAAAAATTGTCTAGGTTATCAGCTAACACCCGCTCAAATAGTTTTCCTACATTAGAGAGTAGTGAAACTGGCCTAAATGCTTTTAAGTTCCTTGTACTTTTTTTTTAGGTATTGGTAAAATCTTTGATTCTTTCCAGATTTTAGGGAAGTAGCCATTATTGATACAATGGTTAAATATGTACGAAAGAGTAACGTCTAATGAATGAGGACATTTACGTAAAACAAAATTCGGGATCTAATCAGGACCAGGTGACCTTTTATTGTTGAGACTAATTCTATACAAATTGACTTTTTCTGGTGTAGTGAATGGTGGCATAACATGATTAGAGATAGTGCTGGACGCTGAAAAGCAAGTGAGATTAGAATTCGATTGTGAAGTATTGAATTCGCTGGACATTGAAAGGATTTGTTTGGTCAAATTCTGATTGAAATTAGGTACTTTCTCAGCGTAGACGTCAGAGTACAACATTTTGAAAGTATTGAGTTTCGTCTCAACATCAACCAATTCTTGTCCATTATAAATTAGAGCGCCTTTGACAATACCAGTTCCGTAATACTTTCTCCCTGTTATGCTATCTATTTCTTTAAAGGCTTGAGGAGAAGGTCTTATTTTACTCAAGCGTGTTCTGAGTGCATTGACAAGATCTAATTTTACCCTTTCTCTAATGATCTTATTTAGGCACTGTATCATGGAGTGAAGTTACAGGTACTCCCTATTTGTTCTGTTAAGGTTTCGATTAAATATTCTTTTCAGTTTTCTAAGGTACTCCGAATTTTTACAAGATCATCGTATTTTGAATCTTTTGAATTTCGAATAACTGAGTTATTTTGAATAGTAGAAATAATTTTTACGTTAACTTCGTTTATTAGTGCATCTATTTCTGAGTTAGAAATATTTCTTTCTGTTGGAATTCATACCCTTGAAAGGCTATTATGTTATTATTCAATTCTAAAAATACCCCAATTAGTGTTTTTGAAACTTGTGTAGCACATTGGTGGTATTAGAAGAGGGAGAACATTAAAAATATCTAATATTATTTCAATTCCGAAGTGATCGGAAGGTGTAGAGAATGTTTTGCATGGAATATTTCCAGTTTGCGTAGCGTTTAGTGAGCATGATATTAAAAAGAGGTCCAAGATAGAGGATGACCTAGGGAATGTCGGACTAAAAGGAGACACTAAGTCGAGCTGAATAAATGGTCCGTTGTAGAACCAGTTGTTCAATACGTTCTCATTGGCATTGCTAATAGTGTCACCAAAGTTTGGGTGTCGAGCATTGAAATCACCTCCAATTATTACCGCATCGAAAGTATTTGCAATGCTATGGAGTCTGTCAAGTTCGCTGGAAAGATTTTGCCCAGCACCCGATGGTATATAAATGCTTCCTAGAAGTATTCCTTTGATAACTCCTGCAGCATTTTGACACATTAAAGCGCTTAGACAAACTGAAAATATGGTGGTATGAAAAGGAACTGTTCAGTTTAAACTTTAGGTCAATAACGATGGTAGTTCCCCTGCCATCGTCGTTTCTTATAATATTGTATCTCTCGAATGAGGGTCTGTGTCTTTCACTTAACCTAGTCTCTGATAAGAAACATATTTGTGGCATACGACGTTTTAGAACTTCAAATAATCCTAATCTTCTTTCATGAGATCTTATGGAATTAATATTAATCGAAATTGTTTTTAATGTTGTGGATTGCATTATAATGCAATAGAGGCAACAAATTCAAGATTTGAAAACATCTTTTCGTCTTTGGTTTGAAGTTTCTGATAACTAGGCCAGAATTGCCTAATTTTGTACAGAAGTTCTACGAGAGATATATTAAATAAGTTCTTTGCTTCATTTAGGAAGTCACTAATGTTATTGAGTTTAGGATCCAATTCGTTAGAACAGGTGTTGGCCACCATGTTAATTGGATTGTTTTTGCTTATTTTTGGGTTCTGTCGATTAGGGGGGTTCCTTGCAACGTCAGCGAAAGGGATATTAGTATTGGTGAATGCTTTAATTGAGTCCTGCACTTGAGTTCTAGTTCTGTTGGCCAGATATTTAGCTTTTTCGGCCAACAATCGCGTGTTTTTCTTTATATTTTTGATATGCGGAGCATCCCTGATAACTAGCAGAATGTCCTTCCGGGTTACAGTTGACACATTTTGGTATGGGAACTTGCTGATTATTCTCCTCAATAGCTTTAAAGGAATTAATACAAACCTCCGAATCACGAAATTCACTGCATAAGACACATCGACTTTCATAAGCACAACATTCTCCTCTATGCCCAAACCGTTGGCACCCATAGCAGCGTATGACTGTTTTGTTATGTTTCTTTTCCCAATAAACACGCTGATGCAACAAGTATCTTACGTGCGTAAGACTTTTTGGGGATTCGCCTACTTCTAACTGAACATTAAAAATGTTTAGTTTAGTCCTGACTCTTTGGTTTTAGGAGTAGTAAAAGGAGAAATCTTACTGATTTTAACATTCGGGGTCACTTCACTCAATGCTTCTAAAGGAGTATCACCGTCGACCCCCTTTCAAAAGGATAGATACTCGTTTTGTTTCTTTGGGAGAAAAAGAGAAAGCCCCTATGCCTGTCCCACGTATTTTTTCAATTATTAATTTATGAACACTCGCATGATCCACATAAACTTTAGTTTTTCTGTAACCTAAATTTACAAATTCGTGACTTAGATTAGAAACCTGACATTCGGAAGCTGCGAGATTTATTTCATAATAATTTATAATAAATAATTTATTAAACTACAATTAGCACCAAATATGTAAATAGGTGGACAAAAAGATTTCTTACTTACAATACGATTTGCACTGTCCTGAGTAGTTTGTTGATCTGCATTTGACATATTGTTGTTCAGAGAATCAGTGACACTTGTTTTCGCGCCTTTTATTTTTTTTTTGACTCTCGGGTAAAGCTGAAGATGATGGTGCTATCTCAGATAATATAGCAAATGGATTATTTGAAAGATTTGATTGAGTGGGTGGTGGAGTGTCATCATTTCGCCTTCTTTTATTTTTGCCATAGTTATTCGCAGCGTGTTTGAGGTTAGAGATCACTGTGGTCCAGTCACTTGTCAGCCATGCTTTCAACGATGTAATTATTGTTATTTGATAAATTGGTGGTTGTGGGGAGTATGTTCCCGCATTCATCTATTATATTAGTAGTCATATGAACAAGTAGTCATATGAACAAAATATGATTGACTTGAGTTTGTTCTTCACTTGGGTTAGTAAATATGGTACTACTTTCTTGCGTTATGTGTTCCAGAGTATATTCTGGAGCGCGATTATTTTTTTCACTGTCTTCCACTTTTGTTTTGTTTTTATAAGAGTCACTATCTCACCAAAATATTATTTGGGCAATATATTTGCCCAAAGTTATAAATGGAAACTGATTTTATCTCAGTTGCGAGAATTTGCTGCACACATAGTACGTAGGTCACTTGCGTTCGACACGGCGGCTAAGTTCGCACCGATGATTTTGGGAGAGGTGGAAAAGCATCAGCACTCATGTAGTTAAATGTTTTTTTTGGTACACTATAGTATTTTGAACGACTTATACAGACTGGATCGGTTGAACGATGGTTGCCTTTGCAGTTCGCACACTTTAGAATACCAACAGAAGAACAATCTGAAGTCTTGTGATTAGCAGAGCAATTAGCACAATAAGTCTTAACATTACAATTCTTTTTGTCATGCCCGAACATTTGGCAATTTCAGCATTGGGTGACTTTATTTTTAAAGCGGCGTTGAAATTCCCATCGAACTTGGGTGTGAAGAATTGTTTTAATGTTTCTACGTACGTCTGAGAGGCGTATCGAACCATTTTCTAAATAAACAATATAGAACACATATTGGAAAGTTTCGTGATTTTTTTAAATTATTTTAATGTCTTTACACATAAGACCAAGAGAGATTAACTCAGTTTTAAGAGAATCGGTATCTAGTTCGTCTAAGCCAAACAAAATCATTTCATTTTTTAATATATTTTTAATTTTTAAATTCATTATAACTTAATTGCTAGACAAAAAACGCTTAAAACTAGCTTAACTAACTTAACTATTCTTATTCTAACTTACTGGCCCTATGCGGGCGCTCTAAGTTAAACCTAATACTTAAAACTATGTCTTTCGACGTAACGTGCATACATTTTTTATTTAATTTATTATTTTATTTGCTTGTTACTAAGAAAAATAGATAAAACAAAACTTAGTAAATGAACCTTTTTTTTGCATTCTTATATATAAAACATATAAACTACCTTAAAATAAATCTTAAAATATCTTATTCTACCTTAATCTATCTTACTCTACCTTACGTAATTATCAAGTGCTGTTTTTTATATATATATATATATATTTTTTTTTTCTATCCAAGTGCTGTGATAAGAATTTTTTTTTTTTTTGTTTTTTTTTTTTTTTTTTAACCTATATACAATATACCTAAACTACCTTAAACTATGTAAGTCGGCCATGGACAAGGACAGCCAACTTCAAACATCCAACAGACTACCCTGGATTAGGAGGAAACGACGAAGGAGTTTCCTCTCTTTCGGCTAGCCATCAGAAATGACCGTACTGACATTGTACGTCATAAATATCGCGACCCGATACCGCCCTACTAAACCGGAGACGCTCCACACTGCCGTGTGCAACGTCTCTGTCGTAGTTGAGTCGCCTATCCACAACTGTCCGAGCAACGTGGAAGATTAGCGGCACCGCCAATCTGTCCTGGATCAGACCTTTCTCATCAAAATAGAGGAACGCCTCTGGGGGAACAAAGCCGTTAAGGCGCACTCTCTAATTGGGGTAATAAGCCCCGGAGATCAGGTTGTTCGTCGAGCTCATTGCTCTTGCAATGTGCCTTCGAATCAGCTTGATAACGAAATTATCCACTCTTATTAGGTTAGCCCTGTTGTATAGGACCTCATTGGGATAGAATTTTATGTACTGGGACTCTGGTAAGCCCTCTCAAACACCCGAATCTTTTCCAACAAGCTCGCTCCCACGTTGAACCACACGGGACATCCATATACGAGCATAGGCCTAATGAGGGCCATGTAGCAGATTACCTTTACCCTTGCATCGAGTTGCTTGCTATAAAAAAGTCTCTTTGTAAGGGCAAATGCACCTTTGGCTCTGGCCAGAGCAGCATCTATATGTTTGTTAAAATATAGATATTGGTCTAACCAGAGCCCCAGGTATCTGACTACACTTCGACTCGCAAGTGGCTGTCCGTGCGGTCTCACGATTGAGAGCTTTCGCCAATTCTTTCTGGTATCCCTAGAGGCCCCAGACAACGGCGTCCTGAAAAGAATGGTTTCCGATTTCTGGAAGTTGATCTTCAACTTCCAGTCATCGCAATATCGCTGAATCTTAACGAAGTCACTTTGCAAGAGAATTGTAATGACCTCGATTTTTGGTCCTGATCTGTACGCGATCAAGTCGTCTGCGTACGCTATGGCATGGTGAAGTGATCCTATGAGATCGCTCTTGTAAATGTTGAAAAGGATCGGTGAATTAACCGCACCTTGTTGCAGACCGTTTTTAATTAGGAATGTTCCAGCAGAAGTCACCTTACCATTTTTGACAATGAACTGTCTACTGGTGAGCATGTTATGAAGTATGTACAGCAGTGGTTTGCTTATGCCCAACCTGCTTAGCTTGTAGAAGAGTCCCTCTAACCATACGGTGTCGAAGGCCTTCTCCAAGTCAATCAGGCAGGCACCCGTGCACTGTTTCTTGGTTTTGTTCCATTGGATATCCGATACCAGTTTAGACGCGGCATGTATTGTATCATGCCCCGCCTTAAAACCGAATTGGTTATCCGGAATTATATTATTGTTCTCAGTCCACTTAAGCAGGGCTCTATTGGTCACTTTTTCGAATACCTTGCTGATGTTCGGAAGGAGACTTATCGACCGGAGATTTGCCGGATTGGAGGTGTCCTTACCCCTTTTGGGGATGGGTTGTATCACTGCTGTTTTCCAATGCGCTGGATAATGTGCATTATTCAGCGCATTGTTAAACAGAGTGGTGTAAATGTCCACCGCTTCTAGAGGGAGATGTCGAAGCACAATGTTCGACACTCCATCGATTCCTGCAGATTTCTTCCTCCTCAATGAGTCGAAGATCGCTTGGAGCTCCACCTTCGATATGTACGGGGGATGTACCCTTTCATCGGCGATGACATTATTTGCCATGTTATCGTCATTGAACTCGGTAAAACCTATGTTCTCTGATCGCCAGTGCTCTATATCATTTCGAAGGTAGAAGTTGTGCACAAGGACGCGATTTTCCAGGTCGTGGTTCGGGCAAATGGTATCATTCACCTTGTACACTTCCTGGAAAGTCGCTCCTATAGCCTCTACCTTCTCCTGCGGATCTTCGATCACAAAGAAGTTGTCATCCTCTACTGCGTTATCTTAAATATTTTATTTATTTGCGGGAACATACTCGGGTTGTTGGATTTTACAGCCCGAATTTTGTTGTTCCAATGCAAATTTACAGAAAGTCTGTAATTTTCTCTAATTAATTTTTGGAGGTTTTTAATCAACGACTTCAGCGTCCTAACCTCCGAGTTCTGTCTGTCAGTAAACTGTCTGTACAAGGTTTTTAGTCTCGACAGCAGTCTACTTTTGTGTTGGTGTAGTGCGTCAATTGTTGCATTGCGGAATATGTCTGCGTTGTCAGTATGTTGATACCGAGGTATCGTATTGTCCATAGTTCGTTTAATTGTCTCGTACATTTGTTTTAGGTACCAGTCAATCTCCTCGTTTGACAGATTCCTATTGGACGGTGGGTAGAGCGAATTCGAGGAGAGTGCTCTTGTCAAAGTTCTTGAGAAGCGAGACCAACGCGTCCTACTATAATTGTAGGGGTACGTTTGGACAAACTCCTCTAACTCCGCAATTTCGTTGGGAATCGTTATTACGGCACTGAGTCCGCAATGGTCACTGTCATAAACAAATGTGTGCAGACAGTTTATAGTTTGTCGGTCCATGTCAGTCAGTTGTAACCGTACGTCGAACAGCATAAGATCCAGATAGGAGCCGCTTCTAGGAAACGACAGACTATCTGTAGCTTTCAAATCGAGTTTATACTCGACACTGTGCCGACCCCACCAATTGAATAGTAGGTTCCCTCTAGGATTAGGTGTGTTGTTTCCCCAATCTCTATGTTTGGCGTTTAGATCTCCGGCCATGATGAAATAATTCTCTTCCGACTCCAGCCTTAGGCATCGAAAAAGTGTCTCGAGCTCTGAAATAAATAAAGTAGATTGAGTAGCTTCAGGTGCATAGAGTGCGACCAAGTACATCTTCTTTCCACTACGGAGAGGGATCCACACTATACACGCCTCCAGCTCCTGGAACCTTCGCACTTCACCGCTGTACATAACTTTAAATTGCAATTGTTTGCGTATGAAGATCGCAACACCTCCTCCTTGTGTGGAGTTGGGTCGGTCTCTTCTGACAAAATTGTATTTATTGTGCAACAATTTGTGCTTCTGGGATAGCTTTGTTTCGCTAACCATAAGCACATCAGGGGTTTGGTCTTCAAGCAACTTAAACAATACGGCTCTTCCCTCGATCCTAATCAGTGAATTCACATTCACCGCAAGGATCTTCAAGGATTGCTCCTCCATGTTCGTACCCATTACGACTGAAGGTGCGTTAAGCCCGGCAGAAGTGCGTAGATCTGGTCCACCCGATAGAGAGCAAGATGGCCAGCAGGTCAGTTTGAGCCTCCGGTGCTCTAGGCGCTGGGGCCTGAGAAGCAACCTTTGGTCTTTTCTGTTCCGCGTTTCCCCGACCTGCCGCCATTTGGGCGTAGGTCACTTGGGGAGTGACGGATTGTGTTTGAATTGGAGCAGGTGGACGTTTCACTACGACCTTCTCCTGACGAACCAGATTTACTTTCTTAATATACTGGAACTTAGGACAACCCCGATAGTTTGCGGTGTGTCCCGAGTTCCTGCATAAAGCACACGAGAGCTGACTCTTATCTGCCACTCCATCCTTACCTAGAGTGCATTCCTCTGCTTTGTGGTTCTTTCCACACTTGACACATCGAGGCTGCATTTCGCAGTTCGACGCGGCGTGACCGAACCTTTGGCAGCGAACACATTGTAAAATGTTTTCGCTCCTTCTTAATTTTTCCCAGGCGACAACCTGATAGTCTAGGACTTTAATACTCCTTAGACCATCCAGCTTGCTATTGGGTGAAAGCTGAACTAGGAAGAACGGCAGTTTCTGCTTCTCCCTTTTTGCCTTAGCTGTGGTGAATGGCTTGACCCCTACGAATTTGAGCTCGTTGCACTCTTTCTCTTTAAGCAGCGCAAGGAGCGTCTCCGAATGGGTAGACGGATCTATCCCCCTCAGCAGCATTGTTTGCCGCTTTTCCCCCTTCGGGGTGAAGGAGAAGAACTCCGTCGTCGTGTCCTTTAACAAATCTTTAATTTTTTTATACTGTTCCACTGTATTGCAGTGGATAGAATGCCTGTCTACATTTAAACGTTTAATAGAAAAATTATTTCCTATGGCCGACTTACATAGTTCGATGGTATCCTTCAACTCCACCTTGTAGGTATTTATTGGCGGCACCCTCGCCTATGTAGTCGTCTTCTGTTGCGGTTGTTGCTGCGGTAGTTGTTGCTGTTGTTTCTGCTGCTGTTGCTGCGGTTGTTTCTGCTGCTGTTGTTTCTGCTGCTGCTGCGGTAGTTGTTTAATTGCTTGCTGCTTCTTTTGCTGCTGTTGTATTTGCTGCTGTTTTTTCAGCTGTTCTTGTTGCTGCTGCTTCGGCTGCAGTATTTGCGGCTGTATTGGGGTTTGCCGCTGGCTTTCTGGCGGCTGCTGCTGTAGTTGTTGTTGCTGTTGAGCACACTGGAGCTCTAGCTGCCGCTCTCTCTCCCTTCTGGCCACTTGTTTGGCCTTTATGGCACTCACCCTCTGTTCCAGCTGTCTGATGCTTGTAGTCAGACTCTCGACCTCTTCATCCTTGTCGTCTGATTCGGAGGACGCCAGTACTCCGAAGCTATTCTTCTCATCTCCAACGTAGTGGCCTTCCCCACCGTCGGAGATGTACGCTAACTCGACAGAGTCATCGGACCTCTGTCGTTTTTTTTCTCCTGCTACTGTCGTTGTTGTGCACGGCGCCCCTTCACTCACTCCACCGGGCATGTGTTCAGTTGGAGCTGATGTGGAGGGACGCTTTATAAGGTTGGGAGAAGGTTTCAATTTCCTTCTCCTTTTCCCCTTACTTGCGGTTGCCACTGTTGCTGGGTTGCCTGTCTGCATTGCATCGGCTGATGCTGTCACCCCACCAGCTGGTCCCGCTATTGGGAGCGCGGACCGCTCACTCTCCATCCCCTGATGTTTGTTTTTATTTATTTGGTTTTCACTTATTTTAAATAAATGAAAAAAAAGTCCAGAATTCAATTTTCCCCAGTCCGGAATTGAACCAGGGTCACTAGTTTGGTAGAACACCACCACTACCTGTAGGCTAACTCGCCACTTTGAATTGCACTGTCTAATATTATAATTCAAATCACACCGATTTTAATTGGGAAGCCGAAACACGTGCGTACTCTATCAAAGTCTGTGAACGACTGCCAAACAAAATCACTTTGAAAGACCGTTCACTCTTCAAATCATGCGTGAAAAATTTACATTTATTTTCTTTTAATTTTCTTTTTTTATTGATGTTTACACTACGCTACGCCATTTTTGACGGAATAGTTTTTCTTGTTTTATTGATAGAAAATACAAGATCCTCATCAATTTTGGAACGTGCACGCTTTAGAATTTCCACTGATTTAAGTAACACTGGTGAGAAAATCAGTACTTGGGAGATATGTCTTACACGGTTAAGAGCATGCGATAGACTCGTGTTGCACCGACCTAAAGCGGAAATATCTTTTGCAAAACAATCATGATATTTTACCAAGAGTTCGTGCACTGCTTTGCGATGACCCTCGTTGAGATCCTTGTCAATTTCAAATGGCTTCGATTGATTCAATTGAACCTGCAACACTCCGGGTTCAATCACCATTCGCTGATTTCGTCGACATAAAACAACCTGTCCCAAAAATATTCCTTGTGGCAAAACTTCGTCCGGCACAATTTGGAGTGACACCTCAATCTCATTCTGGTCCATCTGCATAGGTATTACAATTATTTGAATAGACTCCACAATCGATCCTCCGAATCCCTCCAGTTGTTCGTTGTTGAGCCTCGTTGGGGGTCATTGACTCTCTTATCAATGAGTGATCGCTCCCAGTATCAATGAATGCTGAGTATGTACGTCCAGCCATGGTGACTGCTTTCATAGCTGGTGGAATAAATTCTGCTGCATCTCGGCTCAACTCGACCTTGACTACTGTCGATTTCTTTGCACAATAGTCCTTCGCCCCGTGCCCTGGTTTACTGCAACTTGAACACCGTACCTTTCGCTGTGGCTGTGGATGCTTCGCAGCGATGTGTCCCATCTGGTTACAGTTAAAGCACTTGATGCCTCTTCTGTCATGTGCAATACCACCATCTGGTCGTAATGATTCCGTTATTATAGCTCGTGAAGATGTCGGCAAAGAGGATACATTATTCAGGGAACTTAGCAACTCGTTGGACGTTCGCAGATTCATGGCGAGTAGTGCACGTGAAAGGATGGAATCGTTCAAACCATTAATAATATACGAGTTAATAGATAAATCATCCAACTCACCTCATCGTCCTATGGCTAGCATTACGTAATAATACTCAATAAACGATTCATCTGACCTTCGCTTCCGCTTCATAAGATCTCTATGCACGTCTGCCACATTAATTGTACATGGGAAATCTCTTTGGAGCGCGAATAGCGTCATTTCTTCGCTCCAAGTATACAAACGCTGTAATTGCTCCACTTTGCTGATGAATTGTTGTGACGAGAGTGTACGCTTGAGTGGATCGAAGTTCGGAAGAATTCCGATAAAATCTGCGGTTCTGTTAGTACTATGTATTTGCGACGATGTTGGAAGGATTGCTGGAGTGGCTGCTCTGCTGGGCACTGCGGTTTCGGTTTCACCACCACGTTGATTCTCAAATGGACACTACTTACGTTCGCCATTAAATCATTAACAGTTTTTGCCAAATTCGATACGATGCTAAGCAATTCTGTGATTTGAGCTTTCCACGGTTCCCTCGCTTCAATTTCCTCGGCGCCCAATAATTCAATTAGTTTGGCGATTTTGCGTGTTTTGTCGCCTTCGATTAGTCCATTCTGTGTCTGGAGTAATTTATTTAATTGTTCTACCTTCAACGACGCTAATTTCACCATTTTTTGTGTTCTCGTCCGCGTTTTCCTTTTCTTTTTTTTTAATCGTCGCGAGACACGTCGTGCTCTTCGTTAGGGTTGTGTTGTCCCTGTCGTTGACTATTTCCTTTCGTCGATCTTATTAATGGATGTTTCTCGTTGTACTCGAGCCGTCTCCGTCGTTGACAAATTATTGTTTTGTCTTTCGTTGGGAAATCGGTTTCTCTCCTTTTCGTTGACAATATCGGTTTCCTTTCCGTTAGAATTTCAGTATGTTCTTTTCATTGATGTGATTTTACCATTTCTATTGAGATTATAGTTGGCTCTCTCGTTTGTTTTTTTGTTTACCCTCCTTTAACACGCTTGCACATTCACACGTTTTTATTTTCGAGAATAATCAATTTTATGGATTATGATATGTCGATCCCACTTCTGCCTTGTCAAAAGGTAGCCGTGGTTTACGAACAAATATATATTTATTTAAAAGGTAAGAATACAAATAGATTTAATGATTTAGTGGAATGGAAAATGGCACCATCGGGCAAAAGTCACCGTCTGCGACGACCGCTTTACACACACTACCTATGCTGATGTTGACAATCGCATCGTGACGTGTGATGAAAAATGGATTCATTACATCAACCCGAAGAAAAGAAAATCATGGGGACTGATCGGTCAGGCTTCTACGTCGTCGGCTCGGCCGAATATTCATGCTGCGAAGATTATGCTATGTATTTGGTGGGACCAGGACGGTGTCATTTATTATGAACTGTTGAAACCCAACGAAACCATCACTTGGGAACAGTATCGACTTCAACTGATGCGATTGAGCCGAGCACTGCGCGAAAAATAGCCATAATATGAGCAGAGGTACGAAAAAGTGATTCTACAGCATGACAACGCTCGGCCTCACGTTGCCAAACCCGTTAAAACCTACCCCTAAACGCTCAAATAGGAAGTCCGCCCCCACCCGCCATATTCCCCAGATACTGCGATATCTGATTATTACTTGTTCCGTTCAATGGCACATGTTCGGGCTGATCAGCAGTTCCGCTCATATGAAGACATCAAAAAATGGCTTGATTCGTGGATAGCCTCAAAAGATGAACACTTTTACCGTAACGGTATTCGAGCTCTGCCAGAAAGATGGGAAAAAGTTGTAGCTAGCGATAGGCAATACTTTGAATGATTCATTTGTAACCATTTTTTTCACAATAAAGTTGCATTTTCATAAAAAAAAAACAGCGAGAACTTAGCACCTAATATATTTTTAATACACACACTGAGAGAAAAAAAATTATATATTGTAGCATAATAATAACTACGCTCCTATGACTATGCAGCAAATTCCGAAGTGACTTTCCATTCTGGCAGAATTTTGGTTCGAACTGTCCTTTCATTCGAGGTTCGTGTCTGGGACGAAGTCTCCACAGCTCATGTCAACGAAAGAGACGAATAATATCAGGGATAAAAGGGAATTATAACTGCAAGAATTATTTCTCTTGTTCCAGTGGTCGAAGAATTTGCCAGAAGTTTCTGGCTATCAGAAACTTCTGCTATATAAGGACAGATGGCGATCAAAAAAAGAGACAGTTGGTTTAGAACCGTGGCGAAGAGATTGGAAAAGTGATAATGGGCGAAGTTGTAATTTGGTGATAAATTGAAAGTTGAGAGTGAACAAGAAAAAGTAATTAGTTTGGATTTGTGAATTAAGTAATTGAAAGGAGATAAAGTGATTTGAGAGGAAAGAGACCTTGTAAGAAAAGAATTTGCGAAGAATAGTATAGTGTGAACTTGAATTGTTCTATAGAGTAGAAAATAAAGAAATAAATTTCACAGAATATCGTTTTATCTACTCGAGCCGTAGCTTGCATATTACATTGGTGTCAGAAGCGGGATAAAACTTATTCTGTGAATAACTATTTCCGTGGTGTGAAATTGAAAAAAAAAAAAAAAAAAAAAAACCATTTCCGTGTTGAGTTAATTAGTTGCGCAAAATGGGTCGCAAATTGGGAAAACTAACTATAATTCAACTAAAGGCAGAACTCAGTAAGCGGAACCTCGACACAACTGGGGGAAAAGATGCCCTGCTGATTCGTCTGGAAGAAGCAGTAACGCAGGAAGGTGAAAATCCGCACAACGTAGAGTTTGACGTGGAAGAAGAACCAGCAAGTACAGCAGCCGACCCGGGTATAACGAGTCTGCTCCTGCAACTTAAGTTAGTCATGGACGAACAAAAGAAAGCAATAGAAGACCAAAGGAATTCTATAGAACTTAAGCTGGACGAACAAAAGAATTCTCTAGATGCTCTGGAAAGCAAACTTGATGAGCAAAACAAGAACTTGGAATCCAAATTCGAAGCGATCGAAGAGAAAATCGAGAAGGTCGAGACGCAACTCGGAAAAGTCGAAACTAGATTCGATGAAAATTTTGAGAAACATGAAACTCAGTTCGGGAAAATAGAGACTCGGTTTGAAAAAGTGGATACGCAATTCGAGATAGTAGGGAAGCAATTCGAAAATCTTGCTAAGGAGCTCAGCGACGTGAAGAGACAGAAAGCACGGGAATATTCCACTGACGGTCTGAGAAGAAAGGAGATGCAGCCTCCTATCTTCGATGGTCAAACATCATGGCCAATTTATAAAAGGCAATTCGAAGCGGCCGCAATGACCAATAGCTGGGACGATGAAGAGAAGTCCATTGCACTCACACTTGCACTGAGGGGTCCAGCTGCGGAGCTCTTTCAGACCATCCCGGAAGATAAACAGCAGAACTACGACTCTCTGGTTCAGGCTATCGAGATGCGGTTTGGGGATGAACACATGCAGCAGGTGTACAGGGTTCAGCTGCGTAGTCGAGTCCAGAAAAGGGGGGAAACGCTCCAACAGTTGCAAGCGGATATAGAGCGACTAGCCCATCTTTCATACCCTAAAGCCGGTGAGGAGCTTATCAACGAAATGGCAGTGGAAGCTTTTATTCAGGCCATAGAGGACAGACAACTGCAAATGGCTGTAAGGATGGCTGAAAAGCGAACACTCCCCGAGGCATTGGCATTCGCTTTGTCAATGAAGGCTGCGGACCAAGCATACCAGGGAATACACCGTGTCAGGGAAATGTCCGTCGTGGAATGCTCATGAAAGAGAACAGCCGTCATGGATGAAGACAGAGCTCGCGGAAGTCAAATCCGTTGCTGGAATTGCAACCAAACCGGACACCTACAACGGCAGTGCAGAAGTGCACCTAGACGAGGAAATTGTTCACATTGCGGAAGTAGGAGAAGCAGAGAGGAAGCATCTGGCGGTGATAACATCCATCCTGTCAGTCAGACTTCCCAAGACCAGCAGTCGGGAAATGCGTAAGGACCAACTTCGCGGGCAGAAGTTGGTTACTGGAATCGAGGCCCCCAGGACCACCATTCAAGTTTCGCAAACCAAACGGGGTAACAAGAGCCTGACAGTGGAGGCACTAATCAACGAGAAGAAGTGCGTAGCCACCATCGACACAGGTGCCACTGCCTCCATTGTAAGAAGAGATATTGTCAAAAGCTCCTGGCTGTACAACACAGACAGCTACTGCCTGAAGACTGCAACAGGGGAAATGGCGAAGGTATTTGGAGAAGTTCGTCTTACGATTACTCTGGCAGGACTGACGTTCTCCCATGCGTTTCTGGTGGCAGATATATGCGACGAGTGCATCATCGGAGTAGACTTCATGAAAGCAAATGAAGTAATCTTGGACATCGGGATGCAAGTACTGAGGTATCGAAATGTGGAGATTCCGATGGTGTACGGAAATGAGAATGCCGTAACTCTCAGGACAGTCATCAGCAAAGACGAAGTTTTGCCGCCGTCTTCAGAGACAATCATTTGGACGAAGCTGGAAGGTGATCTTGGGAGTCACCGATTCTACATAGTAGAACCAGACCCAGAGAAGAATTCTCAAGACTACATCGTGGGAAAGACGTTAGTCGAACCAAAGAACACCATGGTTCCAGTGAGGGTTTTGAACGCAAGACCACACACTGTCAAACTAAGGCGAGGGGAGGTGACTGGAAAATGCACGCCGATTACCGCCGTCGCAACAATATCTGAACGTGATGCTCCAAAACCTCTCCCATCACCTTGGACAGCGGAAACGAGAGAGACGATTCTCCAGTCCAGTGAGCTGAATCAGGAGCAGCGAACTATGGCAGAGAATCTTATCAATGAGTACGCTGATGTATTTGCCTCACAGGACGGAGAATACGGCCGAACACACCTGGTACAATATCGAATAGACACTGGTGATACTAGACCAATTCGTCAGCCTGCTAGGCGCCTTCCATTGGCAAAGCAGACAGAAGTTGCAGAGATGGTGTCGGCAATGGAGAAAGAAGGTCTGATTGAAAGTTCCAAAAGTCCGTGGGCATCACCGGTTGTACTGGTTAAGAAGAAAGATGGCAGCACGCGGTTCTGCGTGGACTATCGGCAGCTCAATTACGTCACCAAGAAAGACAGCTACCCTCTGCCACGGCAGGTACAGATCCATCCAGAAGACCGGGAGAAAACCGCCTTCACCGCAGGAAATGGGCTATGGCAATTCACGGTAATGCCATTCGGGCTGTGCAATGCTCCGGCGACTTTCGAGCGATTGATGGAATGTGTCCTGCAAGGGTTAACATGGAAAACCTGTTTGGTATACTTGGATGATGTCATCGTCGTAGGAAAAACGTTTGCGCAACACCGAGACAATCTAAGGGATGTGTTTCAAAGGCTTCGAAGTGCCCACCTGAAGCTCAACCCCAAGAAGTGCGCCCTGTTTAGAGCGGAAGTCAAGTACCTGGGACACATAATTTCAGCGAAAGGAGTGAGAACCGATCCAGAGAAGGTCGAAGCGGTGAAAAACTGGCCGGTCCCCAAAGACAAACACCAACTAAGGAGCTTCCTGGGCCTAGCCACCTACTACAGACTGTTCGTGAAGGATTTTGCCGGGATCGCAAAGAGCCTGCACCAGTTGACGGAAAAGGGGAAACAATTCAAATGGTCAATTGAGTGCGAGAAGAGCTTCAAGGCACTCAAACAACGGCTATGCGATGCCCCGATACTAGCTTACCCCACTCCCGGGGAAACGTTCATTGTGGATCCAGATGCTAGTAATGTCGGGGTAGGAGCCGTACTCTCCCAGGTGCATGATGGCCAAGAGAAGGTGGTTGCGTACTTCAGCAAGACCAGAAAGGAACTACTGCGTGACAAGGCGGGAACTTCTAGCTTTGATCTTGGCTACGAAGCATTTTCACAAATACCTCTATGGGAGGAAGTTCGTTCTTCGCACAGACCATGCAGCCTTAAAATGGCTATTACAGTTCAAGAGTCCTGAGGGTCAGGTCGCAAGATGGATCGAAAGGCTGCAAATCTACGACTACGAAATACAGCATCGTAAAGGAAAACTCCACTCTAATGCGGATGCACTGTCCCGGAGACCATGCAGAACGGATTGTAAACATTGTGCGCGTCAGGAAGAACGGGAGCTGGTTTCCATCCAAAGAATGAGAGCCGAACCTATCGCCGGCTGGAGCGTAGATGAGATCCGGAACGCTCAGAAGGAAGACCCGGATATCGAGCCGATTCTGGCCTGGAAGGAGAACATGGAGAAACCGGATCATCAGGACATCTCTCACAGAAGCCCGACCTTGAAGGCATATTTTGCGCAGTGGGACTCCCTCCATGTCCAAGAAGGTGTTCTGAGAAGAAAATGGGAATCCTCCGACGGAAAGTCGTTTGTAATGCAGCTTGTCGTACCGCGGACGAGGGTCAAGGAGGTGTTACAGGAAATGCATGGCGGGGCGACCGGAGGCCACTTGGGAGTGAATAAGACGCTAGAAAAGGTACGAGAACGTTTTTATTGGTTAAAAGCGAAGGAAGATATCGAAGACTGGTGCAGAAAATGCGACGTGTGTGCAGCTAGCAAGGGTCCGAGAATCAAAACTCGAGGTAAGATGCACCAATACAACGTGGGAGCACCTTTCGAACGAATCGCCATTGACATCGCAGGGCCCTTTCCGGAAACCGACAATGGTAATCGGTATATACTCGTAGTGATGGACTACTTCAGTAAGTGGCCGGAAGCGTTTCCGATCCCTAACCAGGAAGCCAGAACCGTGGCGGAGCAGATCGTCTACAATTGGGTTAGCAGATTCGGTGTGCCCTTGGAATTGCATTCTGACCAAGGGCGGAACTTCGAGTCAAGAATCTTCCAAGAGATGTGTCAACTACTCGGAATCAAAAAGACAAGGACAACCCCGCTTCATCCACAGTCGGACGGTATGGTGGAGCGTTTCAATAGGACTTTGGACGAACATCTCTCGAAGGTCGTAGGTGACTACCAACGGGATTGGGACCGGCAGATTCCCTTGTTTTTGATGGCCTATAGAAGTGCCGTGCATAGCACTACTCGACATACGCCGTTCGAAATCTTATTTGGTGGAATAGCTCGTTTACCCAGTGAGGTGAAATTTGGATCTCCTACCAATGAGCCCAGAAATGAAGAAGAGTACGTGGCGGACCTTAGGGAAAGGCTTAGGGACATACACCAAAGGACCAGAAGCCAGATTAAGATGACGAGCGACCGCGTGAAGACCAGGTATGATGCTAAGGCAACAACGTCAGGATTCCAGGAAGGAGATCTGGTGTGGCTGTATAATCCCCATCGCCAAAAGGGGAAATCACCTAAATTACAGCGGAACTGGGAAGGTCCCAGCGAGGACCGAGGGCCAAAATGAAAGTGGTTCATGTGGACCGACTGAGTCGATACAATGGCCGAAATGAGGATGCACTTGTTCGGGACGAACACGTCTAAGAGGGGGGCAGTGTAGCACAATAATAACTACGCTCCTATGTCTATGCAGCAAATTCCGAAGTGACTTTCCATTCTGGCAGAATTTTGGTTCGAACTGTCCTTTCATTCGAGGTTCGTGTCTGGGACGAAGTCTCCACAGCTCATGTCAACGAAAGAGACGAATAATATCAGGGATAAAAGGGAATTATAACTGCAAGAATTATTTCTCTTGTTCCAGTGGTCGAAGAATTTGCTAGAAGTTTCTGGCTATCAGAAAAGAATTTGCGAAGAATAGTATAGTGTGAACTTGAATTGTTCTATAGACTAGAAAATAAAGAAATAAATTTCACAGAATATCGTTTTATCTACTCGAGCCGCAGCTTGCATATTACAATATTGTAGCATAATAATAACTACGCTCCTATGTCTATGCAGCAAATTCCGAAGTGACTTTCCATTCTGGCAGAATTTCGGTTCGAACTGTCCTTTCATTCGAGGTTCGTGTCTGGGACGAAGTCTCCACACCTCATGTCAACGAAAGAGACGAATAATATCAGGGATAAAAGGGAATTATAACTGCAAGAATTATTTCTCTTGTTCCAGTGGTCGAAGAATTTGCTAGAAGTTTCTGGCTATCAGAAACTTCTGCTATATAAGGACAGATGGCGATCAAAAAAAGAGACAGTTGGTTTAGAACCGTGGCGAAGAGATTGGAAAAGTGATAATGGGCGAAGTTGTAATTTGGTGATAAATTGAAAGTTGAGAGTGAACAAGAAAAAGTAATTAGTTTGGATTTGTGAATTAAGTAATTGAAAGGAGATAAAGTGATTTGAGAGGAAAGAGACCTTGTAAGAAAAGAATTTGCGAAGAATAGTATAGTGTGAACTTGAATTGTTCTATAGAGTAGAAAATAAAGAAATAAATTTCACAGAATATCGTTTTATCTACTCGAGCCGTAGCTTGCATATTACAATATGTATTGTAACATAATGTAGCATAATAACTACACCCCAAAAAGATGCAACACATTCCGAAGTGTCTTTTCATTTGAGGTTCATGTCCACAGTAAGAGACGGATTATGTCTAAGACGACGTCGCGGAATTAAGAGGGAATTATAACCGCAAGAGATTATTGGCTGCAGCTGTCATCTTGGAATTATTACATGAGAATTTTCTTGTTCCAGTGGTCGAGGAATTTGCTGGAAGTTTCTGGCTATCAGAAATGCGACTATATAAGGACAGATGGCGATCGAGGCAAGGCAGTTGGCTTTCGAACTGCACGAAGAGATTGGAAAAGCAATAATGGGCGAAGTTGTACTTTTATGATAGGTTGAAAATTAAGAGTTAACAAGAAGATTTGGATTTGTTTGAAAGATACCTTGTAAAGAAAGAATTTGCGAAGAATAGTATAGTGTGAACTTGAATTGTTCTATAGACTAGAAAATAAAGAAATAATCTCACAGAATAACGTTTTATCTACTCGAGCCGTAGCTCGCATATTACGTTGGTGTCAGAAGTGGGATAAAACTTATTCTGTGAATAACTAGTTCCGTGGTGTGAAATTGCACAAGAACAAAAAAGCAAATGAAGTAATCTTGGACATCGGGATGCAAGTACTGAGGTATCGAAATGTGGAGATTCCGATGGTGTACGGAAATGAGAATGCCGTAACTCTCAGGACAGTCATCAGCAAAGACGAAGTTTTGCCGCCGTCTTCAGAGACAATCATTTGGACGAAGCTGGAAGGTGATCTTGGGAGTCACCGATTCTACATAGTAGAACCAGACCCAGAGAAGAATTCTCAAGACTACATCGTGGGAAAGACGTTAGTCGAACCAAAGAACACCATGGTTCCAGTGAGGGTTTTGAACGCAAGACCACACACTGTCAAACTAAGGCGAGGGGAGGTGACTGGAAAATGCACGCCGATTACCGCCGTCGCAACAATATCTGAACGTGATGCTCCAAAACCTCTCCCATCACCTTGGACAGCGGAAACGAGAGAGACGATTCTCCAGTCCAGTGAGCTGAATCAGGAGCAGCGAACTATGGCAGAGAATCTTATCAATGAGTACGCTGATGTATTTGCCTCACAGGACGGAGAATACGGCCGAACACACCTGGTACAATATCGAATAGACACTGGTGATACTAGACCAATTCGTCAGCCTGCTAGGCGCCTTCCATTGGCAAAGCAGACAGAAGTTGCAGAGATGGTGTCGGCAATGGAGAAAGAAGGTCTGATTGAAAGTTCCAAAAGTCCGTGGGCATCACCGGTTGTACTGGTTAAGAAGAAAGATGGCAGCACGCGGTTCTGCGTGGACTATCGGCAGCTCAATTACGTCACCAAGAAAGACAGCTACCCTCTGCCACGGCAGGTACAGATCCATCCAGAAGACCGGGAGAAAACCGCCTTCACCGCAGGAAATGGGCTATGGCAATTCACGGTAATGCCATTCGGGCTGTGCAATGCTCCGGCGACTTCCGGCGACTTTCGAGCGATTGATGGAATGTGTCCTGCAAGGGTTAACATGGAAAACCTTTTTGGTATACTTGGATGATGTCATCGTCGTAGGAAAAACGTTTGCGCAACACCGAGACAATCTAAGGGATGTGTTTCAAAGGCTTCGAAGTGCCCACCTGAAGCTCAACCCCAAGAAGTGCGCCCTGTTTAGAGCGGAAGTCAAGTACCTGGGACACATAATTTCAGCGAAAGGAGTGAGAACCGATCCAGAGAAGGTCGAAGCGGTGAAAAACTGGCCGGTCCCCAAAGACAAACACCAACTAAGGAGCTTCCTGGGCCTAGCCACCTACTACAGACTGTTCGTGAAGGATTTTGCCGGGATCGCAAAGAGCCTGCACCAGTTGACGGAAAAGGGGAAACAATTCAAATGGTCAATTGAGTGCGAGAAGAGCTTCAAGGCACTCAAACAACGGCTATGCGATGCCCCGATACTAGCTTACCCCACTCCCGGGGAAACGTTCATTGTGGATCCAGATGCTAGTAATGTCGGGGTAGGAGCCGTACTCTCCCAGGTGCATGATGGCCAAGAGAAGGTGGTTGCGTACTTCAGCAAGGCCAGAAAGGAACTACTGCGTGACAAGGCGGGAACTTCTAGCTTTGATCTTGGCTACGAAGCATTTTCACAAATACCTCTATGGGAGGAAGTTCGTTCTTCGCACAGACCATGCAGCCTTAAAATGGCTATTACAGTTCAAGAGTCCTGAGGGTCAGGTCGCAAGATGGATCGAAAGGCTGCAAATCTACGACTACGAAATACAGCATCGTAAAGGAAAACTCCACTCTAATGCGGATGCACTGTCCCGGAGACCATGCAGAACGGATTGTAAACATTGTGCGCGTCAGGAAGAACGGGAGCTGGTTTCCATCCAAAGAATGAGAGCCGAACCTATCGCCGGCTGGAGCGTAGATGAGATCCGGAACGCTCAGAAGGAAGACCCGGATATCGAGCCGATTCTGGCCTGGAAGGAGAACATGGAGAAACCGGATCATCAGGACATCTCTCACAGAAGCCCGACCTTGAAGGCATATTTTGCGCAGTGGGACTCCCTCCATGTCCAAGAAGGTGTTCTGAGAAGAAAATGGGAATCCTCCGACGGAAAGTCGTTTGTAATGCAGCTTGTCGTACCGCGGACGAGGGTCAAGGAGGTGTTACAGGAAATGCATGGCGGGGCGACCGGAGGCCACTTGGGAGTGAATAAGACGCTAGAAAAGGTACGAGAACGTTTTTATTGGTTAAAAGCGAAGGAAGATATCGAAGACTGGTGCAGAAAATGCGACGTGTGTGCAGCTAGCAAGGGTCCGAGAATCAAAACTCGAGGTAAGATGCACCAATACAACGTGGGAGCACCTTTCGAACGAATCGCCATTGACATCGCAGGGCCCTTTCCGGAAACCGACAATGGTAATCGGTATATACTCGTAGTGATGGACTACTTCAGTAAGTGGCCGGAAGCGTTTCCGATCCCTAACCAGGAAGCCAGAACCGTGGCGGAGCAGATCGTCTACAATTGGGTTAGCAGATTCGGTGTGCCCTTGGAATTGCATTCTGACCAAGGGCGGAACTTCGAGTCAAGAATCTTCCAAGAGATGTGTCAACTACTCGGAATCAAAAAGACAAGGACAACCCCGCTTCATCCACAGTCGGACGGTATGGTGGAGCGTTTCAATAGGACTTTGGACGAACATCTCTCGAAGGTCGTAGGTGACTACCAACGGGATTGGGACCGGCAGATTCCCTTGTTTTTGATGGCCTATAGAAGTGCCGTGCATAGCACTACTCGACATACGCCGTTCGAAATCTTATTTGGTGGAATAGCTCGTTTACCCAGTGAGGTGAAATTTGGATCTCCTACCAATGAGCCCAGAAATGAAGAAGAGTACGTGGCGGACCTTAGGGAAAGGCTTAGGGACATACACCAAAGGACCAGAAGCCAGATTAAGATGACGAGCGACCGCGTGAAGACCAGGTATGATGCTAAGGCAACAACGTCAGGATTCCAGGAAGGAGATCTGGTGTGGCTGTATAATCCCCATCGCCAAAAGGGGAAATCACCTAAATTACAGCGGAACTGGGAAGGTCCCAGCGAGGACCGAGGGCCAAAATGAAAGTGGTTCATGTGGACCGACTGAGTCGATACAATGGCCGAAATGAGGATGCACTTGTTCGGGACGAACACGTCTAAGAGGGGGGCAGTGTAGCACAATAATAACTACGCTCCTATGTCTATGCAGCAAATTCCGAAGTGACTTTCCATTCTGGCAGAATTTTGGTTCGAACTGTCCTTTCATTCGAGGTTCGTGTCTGGGACGAAGTCTCCACAGCTCATGTCAACGAAAGAGACGAATAATATCAGGGATAAAAGGGAATTATAACTGCAAGAATTATTTCTCTTGTTCCAGTGGTCGAAGAATTTGCTAGAAGTTTCTGGCTATCAGAAAAGAATTTGCGAAGAATAGTATAGTGTGAACTTGAATTGTTCTATAGACTAGAAAATAAAGAAATAAATTTCACAGAATATCGTTTTATCTACTCGAGCCGCAGCTTGCATATTACAATATTGTAGCATAATAATAACTACGCTCCTATGTCTATGCAGCAAATTCCGAAGTGACTTTCCATTCTGGCAGAATTTCGGTTCGAACTGTCCTTTCATTCGAGGTTCGTGTCTGGGACGAAGTCTCCACACCTCATGTCAACGAAAGAGACGAATAATATCAGGGATAAAAGGGAATTATAACTGCAAGAATTATTTCTCTTGTTCCAGTGGTCGAAGAATTTGCTAGAAGTTTCTGGCTATCAGAAACTTCTGCTATATAAGGACAGATGGCGATCAAAAAAAGAGACAGTTGGTTTAGAACCGTGGCGAAGAGATTGGAAAAGTGATAATGGGCGAAGTTGTAATTTGGTGATAAATTGAAAGTTGAGAGTGAACAAGAAAAAGTAATTAGTTTGGATTTGTGAATTAAGTAATTGAAAGGAGATAAAGTGATTTGAGAGGAAAGAGACCTTGTAAGAAAAGAATTTGCGAAGAATAGTATAGTGTGAACTTGAATTGTTCTATAGAGTAGAAAATAAAGAAATAAATTTCACAGAATATCGTTTTATCTACTCGAGCCGTAGCTTGCATATTACAATATGTATTGTAACATAATGTAGCATAATAACTACACCCCAAAAAGATGCAACACATTCCGAAGTGTCTTTTCATTTGAGGTTCATGTCCACAGTAAGAGACGGATTATGTCTAAGACGACGTCGCGGAATTAAGAGGGAATTATAACCGCAAGAGATTATTGGCTGCAGCTGTCATCTTGGAATTATTACATGAGAATTTTCTTGTTCCAGTGGTCGAGGAATTTGCTGGAAGTTTCTGGCTATCAGAAATGCGACTATATAAGGACAGATGGCGATCGAGGCAAGGCAGTTGGCTTTCGAACTGCACGAAGAGATTGGAAAAGCAATAATGGGCGAAGTTGTACTTTTATGATAGGTTGAAAATTAAGAGTTAACAAGAAGATTTGGATTTGTTTGAAAGATACCTTGTAAAGAAAGAATTTGCGAAGAATAGTATAGTGTGAACTTGAATTGTTCTATAGACTAGAAAATAAAGAAATAATCTCACAGAATAACGTTTTATCTACTCGAGCCGTAGCTCGCATATTACGTTGGTGTCAGAAGTGGGATAAAACTTATTCTGTGAATAACTAGTTCCGTGGTGTGAAATTGCACAAGAACAAAAAAGCAAATGAAGTAATCTTGGACATCGGGATGCAAGTACTGAGGTATCGAAATGTGGAGATTCCGATGGTGTACGGAAATGAGAATGCCGTAACTCTCAGGACAGTCATCAGCAAAGACGAAGTTTTGCCGCCGTCTTCAGAGACAATCATTTGGACGAAGCTGGAAGGTGATCTTGGGAGTCACCGATTCTACATAGTAGAACCAGACCCAGAGAAGAATTCTCAAGACTACATCGTGGGAAAGACGTTAGTCGAACCAAAGAACACCATGGTTCCAGTGAGGGTTTTGAACGCAAGACCACACACTGTCAAACTAAGGCGAGGGGAGGTGACTGGAAAATGCACGCCGATTACCGCCGTCGCAACAATATCTGAACGTGATGCTCCAAAACCTCTCCCATCACCTTGGACAGCGGAAACGAGAGAGACGATTCTCCAGTCCAGTGAGCTGAATCAGGAGCAGCGAACTATGGCAGAGAATCTTATCAATGAGTACGCTGATGTATTTGCCTCACAGGACGGAGAATACGGCCGAACACACCTGGTACAATATCGAATAGACACTGGTGATACTAGACCAATTCGTCAGCCTGCTAGGCGCCTTCCATTGGCAAAGCAGACAGAAGTTGCAGAGATGGTGTCGGCAATGGAGAAAGAAGGTCTGATTGAAAGTTCCAAAAGTCCGTGGGCATCACCGGTTGTACTGGTTAAGAAGAAAGATGGCAGCACGCGGTTCTGCGTGGACTATCGGCAGCTCAATTACGTCACCAAGAAAGACAGCTACCCTCTGCCACGGCAGGTACAGATCCATCCAGAAGACCGGGAGAAAACCGCCTTCACCGCAGGAAATGGGCTATGGCAATTCACGGTAATGCCATTCGGGCTGTGCAATGCTCCGGCGACTTTCGAGCGATTGATGGAATGTGTCCTGCAAGGGTTAACATGGAAAACCTGTTTGGTATACTTGGATGATGTCATCGTCGTAGGAAAAACGTTTGCGCAACACCGAGACAATCTAAGGGATGTGTTTCAAAGGCTTCGAAGTGCCCACCTGAAGCTCAACCCCAAGAAGTGCGCCCTGTTTAGAGCGGAAGTCAAGTACCTGGGACACATAATTTCAGCGAAAGGAGTGAGAACCGATCCAGAGAAGGTCGAAGCGGTGAAAAACTGGCCGGTCCCCAAAGACAAACACCAACTAAGGAGCTTCCTGGGCCTAGCCACCTACTACAGACTGTTCGTGAAGGATTTTGCCGGGATCGCAAAGAGCCTGCACCAGTTGACGGAAAAGGGGAAACAATTCAAATGGTCAATTGAGTGCGAGAAGAGCTTCAAGGCACTCAAACAACGGCTATGCGATGCCCCGATACTAGCTTACCCCACTCCCGGGGAAACGTTCATTGTGGATCCAGATGCTAGTAATGTCGGGGTAGGAGCCGTACTCTCCCAGGTGCATGATGGCCAAGAGAAGGTGGTTGCGTACTTCAGCAAGGCCAGAAAGGAACTACTGCGTGACAAGGCGGGAACTTCTAGCTTTGATCTTGGCTACGAAGCATTTTCACAAATACCTCTATGGGAGGAAGTTCGTTCTTCGCACAGACCATGCAGCCTTAAAATGGCTATTACAGTTCAAGAGTCCTGAGGGTCAGGTCGCAAGATGGATCGAAAGGCTGCAAATCTACGACTACGAAATACAGCATCGTAAAGGAAAACTCCACTCTAATGCGGATGCACTGTCCCGGAGACCATGCAGAACGGATTGTAAACATTGTGCGCGTCAGGAAGAACGGGAGCTGGTTTCCATCCAAAGAATGAGAGCCGAACCTATCGCCGGCTGGAGCGTAGATGAGATCCGGAACGCTCAGAAGGAAGACCCGGATATCGAGCCGATTCTGGCCTGGAAGGAGAACATGGAGAAACCGGATCATCAGGACATCTCTCACAGAAGCCCGACCTTGAAGGCATATTTTGCGCAGTGGGACTCCCTCCATGTCCAAGAAGGTGTTCTGAGAAGAAAATGGGAATCCTCCGACGGAAAGTCGTTTGTAATGCAGCTTGTCGTACCGCGGACGAGGGTCAAGGAGGTGTTACAGGAAATGCATGGCGGGGCGACCGGAGGCCACTTGGGAGTGAATAAGACGCTAGAAAAGGTACGAGAACGTTTTTATTGGTTAAAAGCGAAGGAAGATATCGAAGACTGGTGCAGAAAATGCGACGTGTGTGCAGCTAGCAAGGGTCCGAGAATCAAAACTCGAGGTAAGATGCACCAATACAACGTGGGAGCACCTTTCGAACGAATCGCCATTGACATCGCAGGGCCCTTTCCGGAAACCGACAATGGTAATCGGTATATACTCGTAGTGATGGACTACTTCAGTAAGTGGCCGGAAGCGTTTCCGATCCCTAACCAGGAAGCCAGAACCGTGGCGGAGCAGATCGTCTACAATTGGGTTAGCAGATTCGGTGTGCCCTTGGAATTGCATTCTGACCAAGGGCGGAACTTCGAGTCAAGAATCTTCCAAGAGATGTGTCAACTACTCGGAATCAAAAAGACAAGGACAACCCCGCTTCATCCACAGTCGGACGGTATGGTGGAGCGTTTCAATAGGACTTTGGACGAACATCTCTCGAAGGTCGTAGGTGACTACCAACGGGATTGGGACCGGCAGATTCCCTTGTTTTTGATGGCCTATAGAAGTGCCGTGCATAGCACTACTCGACATACGCCGTTCGAAATCTTATTTTGTGGAATAGCTCGTTTACCCAGTGAGGTGAAATTTGGATCTCCTACCAATGAGCCCAGAAATGAAGAAGAGTACGTGGCGGACCTTAGGGAAAGGCTTAGGGACATACACCAAAGGACCAGAAGCCAGATTAAGATGACGAGCGACCGCGTGAAGACCAGGTATGATGCTAAGGCAACAACGTCAGGATTCCAGGAAGGAGATCTGGTGTGGCTGTATAATCCCCATCGCCAAAAGGGGAAATCACCTAAATTACAGCGGAACTGGGAAGGTCCCAGCGAGGACCGAGGGCCAAAATGAAAGTGGTTCATGTGGACCGACTGAGTCGATACAATGGCCGAAATGAGGATGCACTTGTTCGGGACGAACACGTCTAAGAGGGGGGCAGTGTAGCACAATAATAACTACGCTCCTATGTCTATGCAGCAAATTCCGAAGTGACTTTCCATTCTGGCAGAATTTTGGTTCGAACTGTCCTTTCATTCGAGTTCGTGTCTGGGACCGAAGTCTCCACAGCTCATGTCAACGAAAGAGACGAATAATATCAGGGATAAAAGGGAATTATAACTGCAAGAATTATTTCTCTTGTTCCAGTGGTCGAAGAATTTGCTAGAAGTTTCTGGCTATCAGAAAAGAATTTGCGAAGAATAGTATAGTGTGAACTTGAATTGTTCTATAGACTAGAAAATAAAGAAATAAATTTCACAGAATATCGTTTTATCTACTCGAGCCGCAGCTTGCATATTACAATATTGTAGCATAATAATAACTACGCTCCTATGTCTATGCAGCAAATTCCGAAGTGACTTTCCATTCTGGCAGAATTTCGGTTCGAACTGTCCTTTCATTCGAGGTTCGTGTCTGGGACGAAGTCTCCACACCTCATGTCAACGAAAGAGACGAATAATATCAGGGATAAAAGGGAATTATAACTGCAAGAATTATTTCTCTTGTTCCAGTGGTCGAAGAATTTGCTAGAAGTTTCTGGCTATCAGAAACTTCTGCTATATAAGGACAGATGGCGATCAAAAAAAGACACAGTTGGTTTAGAACCGTGGCGAAGAGATTGGAAAAGTGATAATGGGCGAAGTTGTAATTTGGTGATAAATTGAAAGTTGAGAGTGAACAAGAAAAAGTAATTAGTTTGGATTTGTGAATTAAGTAATTGAAAGGAGATAAAGTGATTTGAGAGGAAAGAGACCTTGTAAGAAAAGAATTTGCGAAGAATAGTATAGTGTGAACTTGAATTGTTCTATAGAGTAGAAAATAAAGAAATAAATTTCACAGAATATCGTTTTATCTACTCGAGCCGTAGCTTGCATATTACAATATGTATTGTAACATAATGTAGCATAATAACTACACCCCAAAAAGATGCAACACATTCCGAAGTGTCTTTTCATTTGAGGTTCATGTCCACAGTAAGAGACGGATTATGTCTAAGACTACGTCGCGGAATTAAGAGGGAATTATAACCGCAAGAGATTATTGGCTGCAGCTGTCATCTTGGAATTATTACATGAGAATTTTCTTGTTCCAGTGGTCGAGGAATTTGCTGGAAGTTTCTGGCTATCAGAAATGCGACTATATAAGGACAGATGGCGATCGAGGCAAGGCAGTTGGCTTTCGAACTGCACGAAGAGATTGGAAAAGCAATAATGGGCGAAGTTGTACTTTTATGATAGGTTGAAAATTAAGAGTTAACAAGAAGATTTGGATTTGTTTGAAAGATACCTTGTAAAGAAAGAATTTGCGAAGAATAGTATAGTGTGAACTTGAATTGTTCTATAGACTAGAAAATAAAGAAATAATCTCACAGAATAACGTTTTATCTACTCGAGCCGTAGCTCGCATATTACGTTGGTGTCAGAAGTGGGATAAAACTTATTCTGTGAATAACTAGTTCCGTGGTGTGAAATTGCACAAGAACAAAAAACAAAAAAAAAACGATTTCTGTGTTGAGTTAATTAGTTGCGCAAAATGGGTCGCAAATTGGGAAAACTAACTATAATTCAACTAAAGGCAGAACTCAGTAAGCGGAATCTCTACACAACTGGGGGAAAAGATGCCCTACTGATTCGTCTGAAAGAAGCAGTAAAGCAGGAAGGTGCAAATCCGCATGACGTAGAGTTTAACGTGGAAGAGGAACCAGCAAGTACAGTAGCCGACCCGGGTATAACAAGTCTGCTCCTGCAACTTAAGTTAGTCATGGACGAACAAAAGAAAGCAATAGAAGACCAAAAGAAGTCTCTGGAACTTAAGCTCGATGACCAAAAGAAAGCAATAGACGACCAAAAGAACTCTCTAGTACTTAAGCTTGAGGAACAAAAGAATTCTCTGGAACTTACGCTGGACGAACAAAAGAAAGCAATGGACGAACAAAAGAATTCTCTAGAACTTAAGCTGGAGGAACAAAAGAATTCTCTAGATGCTCTGGAAAGCAAACTTTATGAGCAAAACAAGAACTTGGAATCCAAATTCGAAGCGATCGAAGAGAAAATCGAGAAAGTCGAGACGCAACTCGAAAAAGTCGAAACGAGATTCGTTGAAAACTTTGAGAAACATGAAACTCAGTTCGGGAAGATATAGACTCAGTTTGAAAAAGTAGGAAAGCAAGTCGAAAATCTTGCTAAGGAACTCAGCAACGTGAAGAGACAGAAAGCACGGGAATATTCCACTGACGGTCTGAGAAGAAAGGAGATGCAGCCTCCTAACATCGATGGTCAAACATCATGGCCAATTTATAAGAGACAATTCGAAGCGGCCGCAATGACCAACAGCTGGGACGATGAAGAGAAGTCTATTGCACTCACGCTTGCACTGAGTGGTCCAGCTGCGGAGCTCTTGCAGACCATCCCGGAAGATAAACAGCAGAACTACGACTCTTTGGTTCAGGCTATCGAGATGCGGTTTGTTGATGAACACATGCAGCAGGTGTACAGGGTTCAGCTGCGTAGTCGAGTCCAGAAAAAGGGGGAAACGCTCCAACAGTTGCAAGCGGATTTAGAGCGACTAGCTCATCTTTCATACCCTAATGCCGGTGGGGAGCTTATCAACGAAATGGCGGTGGAAGCTTTTATTCAGGCCATAGAGGACAGACAACTGCAAATGGCTGTAAGGATGGCTGAAAAGAGAACACTCCCCGAGGCATTGGCATTCGCTTTGTCAATGAAGGCTGCGGACCAAGCATACCAGGGAATACACCGTGTCAGGGAAATGTCCGTCGTGGAATGCTCATGCCAGAGAACAGCCGTCATGGATGAAGACAAAGCTCGCGGAAGTCAAATCCGTTGCTGGAATTGCAACCAAATCGGACACCTACAACGGCAGTGCAGAAGTTCACCCAGACGAGGAAATTGTCCACATTGCGGAAGTAGGAGAAGCAGAGAGGAAGCATCCTGTCGGTCAGACTTCCCAAAACCAGCAGTCGGGAAATGCGTAAGGACCAACTTCGCGGGCAGAAGTTGGTTACTGGAATCGAGGCCCCCAGGACCACCATTCAAGTTTCGCAAACCAAACGGGGTAACAAGAGCCTGACAGTGGAGGCACTAATCAACAAGAAGAAGTGCGTAGCCACCATCGACACAGGTGCCACCGCCTCCATTGTAAGAAGAGACATCGTCAGAAGCTCATAGCTGCACAACACCAACAGCTACTGCCTGAAGACTGCAACAGGGGAAATGGCGAAGGTGTTTGGAGAAGTTCGTCTTACGATTACTCTGGCAGGACTGACGTTCTCCAATGCGTTTCTGGTGGCAGATATATGCGACGAGTGCATCATCGGAATAGACATCATGAAAGCAAATGAATTAATCTTGGACATCGGGATGCAAGTACTGAGGTATCGAAATGTGGAGATTCCGATGGTGTACGGAAACAAGAATGCCGTAACTCTCAGGACAGTCATCAGCAAAGACGAAGTTTTGCCGCCGTCTTCAGAGACAATCATTTGGACGAAGCTGGAAGGTGATCTTGGGAGCCACCGATTCTACATAGTAGAACCAGACCCAGAGAAGCATTCTCAAAACTACATCGTGGGAAAGACGTTAGTCGAACCAAAGAACACCATGGTTCCAGTGAGTTTTGAACGCAAGACCACACACTGTCAAACTAAGGCGAGGGGAGGTGACTGGAAAATGCACGCCGATTACCGCCGTCGCAACAATATCTGAACGTGATGCTCCAAAACTTCTCCCATCACCTTGGACAGCGGAAAGGAGAGAAACGATTCTCCAGTCCAGTGAGCTGAATCAGGAGCAGCGAACTATGGCAGAGAATCTTATCAATGAGTACGCTGATGTATTTGCCTCACAGGACGGAGAATACGGCCGAACACACCTGGTACAATATCGAATAGACACTGGTGATACTAGACCAATTCGTCAGCCTGCTAGGCGCCTTCCATTGGCAAAGCAGATAGAAGTTGCAGAGATGGTGTCGGCAATGGAGAAAGAAGGTCTGATTGAAAGTTCCAAAAGTCCGTGGGCATCACCGGTTGTACTGGTTAAGAAGAAAGATGGCAGCACGCGGTTCTGCGTGGACTATCGGCAGCTCAATTACGTCACCAAGAAAGACAGCTATGCTCTGCCACGGATTGACGACACGCTGGACACACTATCAGGAGCCCAATGGTTTTCCACCCTCGGCTTGAAGAGTGGCTACTGGCAGGTACAGATCCATCCAAAAGATCGGAAGAAAACTGCCTTCACCGCAGGAAATGGGCTATGGCAATTCACGGTAATGCCATTCGGGCTGTGCAATGCTCCGGCGACTTTCGAGCGCTCGATGGAATGTGTCCTGCAAGGGTTAACATGGAAAACCTGTTTGGTGTACTTGAATGATGTCATCGTCGTAGGAAAAACGTTTGCGCAACACCGAGACAATCTAAGGGATGTGTTTCAAAGGCTTCGAAGTGCCCAACTGAAGCTCAACCCCAAGAAGTTGATTCCACCAGCGGAATCTTAAGGGTTGCCGTGGTGTAGTGGTAACATCATCGCTTGTCACGCTATTGATTCACGGTTCGAATCCTGATGTCAAGAATCATCTATTTATTTCACATGAAATAAATAAAAAAGTCGATCAATTGCGAAAGCTAAGTCAACTCTACTGTGAAGGCATAACACTGGCAGTAGGGCGGTCATATGGCTAAAATGCAACTTGATCGTGATGATGACACCAGGAGGACGGAAAAAAATACTGTGAATCATAAACAACGACAATAATAGCGAAATCAAAAACAAAATACTCCCCAGTTATCTGGACAGCCACCCTTGGAGTTTACAGAAACTTAATACCACCTAAGTTTCAAACCCACTACACCAATCTTTCTTCCTCTCTGTCTCTTCCTCTTTCCACAAAAACGCACGTGTTCTAAAAAATTAGTATAAGGGTATTCATATCCCCTTTAACACGTGCAAATTATAAAAAAAAAAAAAAAGAAGTGCGCCCAGTGGAAGTCAAGTACTTGGGGCACATAATTTCAGCAAAAGGAGTGAGAACCGATCCAGAGAAGGTCGAAGCAGTGAAAAACTGGCAAGTCCCCAAAGATAAACACCAACTAAGGAGCTTCCTGGACCTAGCCACCTACTACAGATGGTTCGTGAAGGATTTTGCCTAGATCGCAAAGAGCCTGCACCAGTTGACGGAAAAGGGAAAACAATTCAAATGGTCAATTGAGTGCGAGAAGAGCTTCAAGGCACTTAAACAACGGCTATGCGATGCCCCGATACTAGCTTACCCCACTCCCGGGGAAACGTTCATTGTGGATCCAGATGCTAGTAATGTCGGGGTAGGAGCCGTACTCTCCCAGGTGCATGATGGCCAAGAGAAGGTGGTTGCGTACTTCAGCAAGGTGCTCTCTAAGCCAGAAAGGAACTAATGCGTGACAAGGCGGGAACTTCTAGCTTTGATCTTGGCAACGAAGCATTTTCACAAATACCTCTATGGGAGGAAGTTCGTTCTTCGCACAGACCATGCAGCCTTAAAATGGCTATTACAGTTCAAGGGTCCTGAGGGTCAGGTCGCAAGATGGATCGAAAAGCTGCAAATATACGACTACGAAATACAGCATCGTAAAGGTAAACTCCACTCTAATGCGGATGCACTGTCCCGGCGACCATGCAGAACGGATTGTAAACATTGTACGCATCAGGAAGAACGGGAGCTGGTTTCCATCCAAAGAATGAGAGCCGAACCTATCGCCGGCTGGAGCGTAGATGAGATCCGGAACGCTCAGAAGGAAGACCCGGATATCGAGCCGATTCTGGCCTGGAAGGAGAACATGGAGAAACCGGATCATCAGAACATCTCTCACAGAAGCCCGACCTTAAAGGCATATTTTGCGCTGTGGGACTCCCTCCATGCCCAAGAAGGTGTTCTGAGAAGAAAATGGGAATCCTCCGACGGAAAGTCGTTTGTAATGCAGCTTGTCGTACCGCGGACGAGGGTCAAGGAGGTGTTACAGGAAATGCATGGCGGTGCGACCGGAGGCCACTTGGGAGTGAATAAGACGCTAGAAAAGGTACGAGAACGTTTTTATTGGTTAAAAGCGAAGGAAGATATCGAAGACTGGTGCAGCAAATGCGACGTGTGTGCAGCTAGCAAGGGTCCGAGAATCAAAACTCAAGGTAAGATGCACCAATACAACGTGGGAGCACCTTTCGACGAGTCGCCATTGACATCGCAGGGCCCTTTCCGGAAACCGACAATGGTAATCGGTATATACTCGTAGTAATGGACTACTTCAGTAAGTGGCCGGAAGCGTTTCCGATCCCTAACCAGGAAGCCAGAACCGTGGCGGAGCAGATCGTCTACAATTGGGTGAGCAGATTCGGTGTGCCCTTGGAATTGCATTCTGATCAAGGGCGGAACTTCGAGTCAAGAATCTTCCAAGAGATGTGTCAACTACTCGGAATCAAAAAGGCAAGGACAACAACTGCTAATCCGATTGATACCAAGAATAATAGGGGTTCAGTCCCACTAAAATATATGCATGAAGAGTCGTTAAAATCGGTGCATTTTTGCTCAAGATATAGCGAAAACGGCATTAACTTTACTGTATTTTCAATGTTAATGAAATTTCTTCGTCTTTCGTAGATAGGCGAGTAAGACATTTAGTGATGAGGACCTTATCAGCACTCACTACATCGGCTATAAAGATCTGCCACCTGATACGAGCACAGCTAGGAAAATCGCAGATGAAGTTTTCCACAGTATCGTCACCCACGGGCGTCGTAAGCAGAGATGCTGATTTATCCCCTCTGGCCCTTTGGGACTAGATTTAACAATATTTCATTTGATATATAGCCCTCAAAAAATTAAATTCAGCCTCAGTCTAGCTTTCAACGATGAAGTTTTAAGTAGTAGAAGAAAACGTAAAGAGCAGAAAAGTTCCATTAATTTATTTTATTTTAGTTAATTATACCCTATTATGTACATATTTTATCAATACAATCTATATAAATTTCATATGACATGTTAATGTATGTCATATGAAATTTATATAACTGGGGCAAATAGTCCATGAGAAATCGACTTTATAGTATACACCTACTGATGTACCCACATTTTTACAATATATATAATATAATTATAAGATATTATATACAATGTACTTTCATAAGCGGACACCGATATTACCGAGGAATTCGTCCGCTTATGAGAGGTGTCCGCTTAAAAAAAAAAAAAAAAACACATTTGCCATATGCTTTTTTATTTTAATTTTGTTTGTATTTGTTAATCTCATATTTCTAACGGTGACAAAAAAATAAACGAAAACAAAGGGATTCAAAAATTAACATTAACATCCATAAAAAGGTATAACACAAAATAATTTTTTTTGCACATAAAAATAGGACATTTTTGTTTGACGCACATTTTTATTACTTGGTGCCATATTTTCAAAATTTATCTGTACATTTTTATATATATATTTTTAAATCATTTTTTATTTTCAAGAAAAGTATGTTAGTCTTCCTCTTTCTCGTAAAATAAATAAACTCAATTTGAGAGGATTAAATGAAACCCATTCCTAGTAGTGTCGGCTTTGCGTTTTTAGTGTCTACGTGTTTTAGTGGTGGGGAAATTTAGAGTACATATAAACAGTTTTTAGCACTGATCGAAACGTAAACGGGTGGAAATTCACACAATATCACGCTACAATGCGTCTAACTGGTCACGTCGCGTGTTTCAACCAACAGAAAAACCAACCGATTCAATTTTACTTAACCTTCAAGTGAGTGCCAATTAAGGACGAATACCAAAGTATTGACCTATGATATTTACTTAAATTAATCTTCATTATTTTAAAGCTGCTACTGCTCTCTTTAGTAGCAGTCTTTCCGTGTTGCATATACAAACTCACATAACATCTATCTAGGAGTCAATGGTGCGAAATAAGAGCATTCGTGGTATTACGGTACTCTGTGACGAAAGGTCAGAAAACTCTAGAACTTGTCTTGTTGTGCTGAATTTTCTCTCAGAGACAAAGCTCGGATAATTTTTTTGCCAAGATTTGATTTAGTATTCAGTATTTATTATTAATTAAGTAACATCATTTATAATAGACTTTACATCATCTTTACGCTATAAATTCGATATGTATGTAATACTAATATTCAAAAATTCTTACAATTCAGTGCTAAATTCATGACAAATGTATAAGTAGAAAATTATTATGATGTACAATATGAGAAACAAAAAGTTGAAGTAATTGTGAAAATGTAAATTAACTAAAATGTGCTTGTTTTGCCCTGTCAAGTGCCGAAAGAGAGTTTCCCCAAAACTATTCGCATCGTAAAGTGCATTCTAAAGATGAATAGCGTGAACGAAAAATTGACGCTCTGAGATTTGATAGTGAACACGCGGTTGGATTAAACTTAAAGATCGGCTCGACCGTGAAAGTTTAAGCTTTTCGAATAAATATGGAGGCTGTTTGCTAGTAATAATTTTTTATAGGTACTTGATTGTGCAGTACTCGAGATATTTATCAAGAGTGCATCCTAATATGTTCTTAGCATATTGTGAAATATAGTCAAAACCTCTCAATCCATAAACATAGCGAGTTATATTGTTAAACGCAACGTTGAGCTTACGATGAATGAAATCACTGCTGCAACAAAAAAATGCACATCCGTATGTAAATATTGGAATTAGCAAAGCCCTTACTAGCATTAACCTTGTTTGTAAAGGAGTGAAACACTGCGACATAGATAGATTCATGAGAGATGAGCTTGATAGCAGATGATGAAAAGCCAAACAATCTCTTGAGTTTTAAGAGAAGCTGTATATGATCCACTGTGTCAAAGGCCTTGGAAAAGTCCAGCAGAGTCACAAAAGTTATTAGATCTTTATCCATCGCCACTCGGATATCATCAGTTACTTTAAGTAGAGCAGACGTACAGCTATGATACGGCCTAAAGCCAGATTGATTTGCGCAAAGTAGTTTATTGCGCTGGATAAAGACAGACATTTGCTTGTGTATTATCTTTTCCATGATCCTGGACAAGAATGGAAGGATGGCAATGGGTCTATACTCAGCCGGCCATTTGGATGACGCTTTCTTTTTCAGAGCTGGAACAATTTTTGCAGTTTTCCACTCAGTCGAAAAAGTAGATGTAGTCATTGTATTGTTAAAAATATGGGTTATGGCTGGAAAAATATAAGGGAGTATGATTTTAATAAAAATCGGATGAATTCCGTCGATACCAACAGCTTTGGACTTAATTTTAAAGAAAGCATTGACAACATCATCCTGTTCAATACGAGTGCATTCAAAGCCACTGGGCGTTACATCCAGTGGATCAGCACTTGTGCTGGATGTCATTTGCACTTTCGTGAATTCTCTATTGAGCTGGTTGGGATCGATTTCATTCATTTCAGCATTCTTTTTCCGCCCAACACCAAGCTCGCGTAAATTTTGCAGAGAGTTTTTGAAGGTCATGGTCAAATTGTCTAGCTTAGAACACTCTTTTGGCTTGTTTAATCTTGGAATTGACCAAATTCCTTACTTGGCGAAAGCTGCTATAAAATTCTTGGAGCTTAAATCTTTTCCACTTCTTATAAGCTGAATCACGATTGTTTTTTAGGGCAATAATTTCTAGTGTAAACCATGACTTATGGGGATACTTAGTAATTTTAGTTCTGAGCGGCACGTGTGCATTGAACAATTCCAGTACAATTTGTTGAAGGTGATCAACTTGGGTATCAGTGGATGTTTCTTGATAAATTGGATACCAATTTATTCTTTGAATATCTTGCTCCAGAGGAAATCATCACATACTATGGTTTTCCAATAATTTGGGGAGTAATTTTCTAATAAGGTAAATATGGGAGTTAAATCAAAATATCTATTTGATCTATAAACGATACCTAGGAGACACTTTTTCCGTTCACAATCAACTTCGACAAAACAATACTGAACTGGACTATCAGGGGGTGAACTTATCAAAAATTTAGTAATTAAACTGTTTCGAATGTAAATTGCAACGCCCCCTCCAGTTCTATTGTGCCTATCACCTCGAAGAATTCTGTAGCCATGCAGAGCGTAAGTTTCATCCATTATCTCAGTTTTAAATCATGATTCAGTAACACATACTACATCAACATTAGAACCTAAATAAGTTTACGTGTTTTTTTATACGATTGGTTTGCTAATCTGAGCATGGTGACTTTATCCGCCGCTGATTTAAATTTTATTACTATAGCTGAGTTCTCCATAGTCCCTTTAGGTTTCGTACGAAAGATATCTTTAGGAACCAGAGGAGGAATACAGTCGATGGAGGTGCAGAGTGAATCAAATATTTCCCGTAGATTTTCCTTAGCTGTCAATGGAACGCGATGGAGTATGGCATCAGCGGAAAGTTTGTCGCGCTCTATTGAATCCACTTTGTCATGTAGTTTGGATATTTTATTATCGAGTTTTGTGCATCGGATTGATTCGGAGGTTTGTTCGAGCACCTCTATTCTCACTGTTAATTCAGACATGGATCTATTTACGACATCGAGGCGGCTACTAAAATCGGCAACAAGCCTTTCCAGTTGTCTATTATGAGTGATTTCAGTTCTTTTTTGTCGTCTTCTAATTGTTTAGAAAGACGTAGTTCAAACTTACTAGAGAATTTATCTTCTTTGTTGTTGGTTATTGCTGGCGATTGATGTTGAGGCTTGCTGTTTTTAGACCCAAATCTTGTTTTAGCTGCCGTTGGTGGTCCCGACATTTTTGCAATTTTCAACCGATTGAATGTTGACAGGTCCGAAGTCCATCCACTGTCTAGCTTTGTTCTTTGTCCAGATTTGATGATTATGAAAAACACTTTTAAAAGGGGGTTTAATCCTTCAACCTCTTACAAGAAACACTATTGGTCTGCTTAACTTGATTTTTACTACGATCTTATTTTAATATGTCTCTGCTTATTTTAATATATCTATTTGTATTTAAATTACACAGGGAGCTATATGCTTTGAGCAGGGAGCTATATGATGGCTGTACGATGGCTACGAAATAAACGGAGAGTGGATAACTTCCATCCTTGCGTCAGCTTATTTCCCCTGTAGTTCAGTGACTGAAATCATAGAGTATTGAGGCACCTGTAAGATGGGATTAGTTATTTAGTGTGATGCTAACACTCAGAATATGATTCATACTAAAGTCTGACATAACAATCAACAATCTCGGCTCCCAGCCGACTTTTATTGCGGCAAGGAGACAGGGGTGATTGACTCGGCTCTGTGTAAAAGGCACATTACTAACTGGAGGGTTCTGCCATAAGTGTCTCCCTAAGACCATAGATATGTCGAGTTCCAGATCGAATGTAAAGCCTTATCTTCGCAGAAGCGGCATACGAACTGTATATGCTTTAGGGGCGACCTATGTACACAAATTCATCAACACTCTAATCAAACTCAGAACGAGACAAAAAGTAGAGGATGTCTTGAATTTACGTGATTAGAATTTAAAAAAAAAACCATTTACGATCGGCAGCTCCCTGGTGAATTGCAAATCTGCAAAGAGTACGTAAAGAAACCAGAAAACTTTTGAATGGGTTGGACTAATTAGGAGAAAGATTACAATCTTTACTGATCAAAACAAAAATAATATAAGTAAGAGGTTAATTCGAGCTTCGAAAAGTGTTTCTTATAGGAATTTTCTCGAATAGATTGGAACATTGAACGGAACCAGTATGAGTAGATTAGTTAAAGTTCTCAAAAAGGGCAAATCAGCCAAACTTAGAAAAAATGGATGGTTCCTTTACTGAAATGAAAGCGGAAACTTTTAGTCTTCTGCTGGAGACTCATTTGCCAAGTAACCAGATTTATAATTAAGTCACACCCGACCCGACCACTGAGGGTGAGAATGATCAAAGACGAACGACTCGGCGTAATTGGTATATTGCGTCAGTTGTGATGATGGGCGTGACTTTAAAATATGCTGTAGTCTACCATGCTATAACAAGGTATTAGCTAGTTCCTGCCAACTATGAAGCCGTAGGACTGGATGGCATAAATACTTGCCGAATTACAAAAGACATCTGACATCACTGCCACTGCTAGAAATCACTCTACGGACTTGTCTTGATTTGGTCTACATTCTACTATTATGGAGAGAAATCAAAGTAATTTTCATACCCAAAGCTGGTAAAAGTTCACACGTGAGTCCAAAGGACCGGACCTCAGACCTTGAATCCTATCATCATTCCGTCTAAAAATTCTTGCATTGATATTCAATCTATATTTGCGGCTAAGTATGCATATTGCAAAGGCAAATAAATGGAAACGGCACTTCGTACGTTAGCATGTAAAATCGAGTATTCCATTTATCATAGCACACTTGGCGAGTTAATCAATCTACTGCTCACTAGTTGGATTACCAACGCAAAACTGGATGGAGCATCTGCCAGAAGATCTATTAGATGGTTGATGCACTGTGGTGGCTTACGCAGATGACGTTGCTATAGCCTCCTCGGGGAAGCACCTTAAAAATTTAAAAGAATTCATACAAAAATCTTTAAATAAGCTAATTAAATGGACACCTAGGTGTGGTTTGCGTATGAACCTCCACACAACTGATGTAGTTCTTTTTGTAGGAAATATAAAATTCCATTCATTGACCTTTCTTCTCTAAATGGTATAATCTTAACTTTCCCCAATGAAGCAAAATATCTGAGTTTTATTTTGGACAGAAATTTAAGCTGAAGACCTAATATACAAGAAAGAGTCAGGAAAGCTACATAGCCCTCTTCTCTTGCAAAGAAGCTATCGGGAATAAATGAGGTCTGCAATCCCGAATTACTCACTGGCTCTACATTTCGGTTATAGGACCGATTCTCACGTGCGGGGTGGTTGTCTGGTGGTCTGCCTTGGATAAAGCCATAAACCTGAGCAAACTATGCAAAGTCCAAAGGTCAGCTTGTCTGTGTCTAAGCGGAGCGGTGACTCCGTCTGCGGCTTCATCATCAGTCCCAACGCAAGAGTTATTTTTTTACTCATGTAAAACACTGCTATTCTTTCCGAAAATAGCATTTATTGAGCCCGTCCCAAAAAAGGTGAACTTTCTTCTCCCTCCAACTACAGATCTATTTCAGTAATGTCCCTCCTTTGCAAGGTCATAGAAACTCTTATAAATTGTCAGCTTATGAAATATCTCGTATCGCGGAGGTTCCTTAACAAAAAATAGATCTATTGGAGATCTGATGACATTTCTCATCGAAACTTGAACTCTCGCCAGCACTCTGGTGACAGCAAGATTGTAACACTTGATATTTCCAAGACAAGAGACAGACTTTAGTATGTAGCTCTTTTTCAAAAATACGTACATATGGAATCGTCGAAATACTTCTTGCAAGGATTAGAAACTATATTTCTGGCACTTCAACCCAAATTGTGTTGGACAGTTTCCAGACTGCAATTCACCAAATAAGTGCTGATGTTATATATGTACCGTCTCAGATATTAGAGGGGTCAGACGCTGTGGAGGATATAACGAGTCATATGAGTGTGGCGTCTGCTCGCTTTGCCGATACTGGATCTGGTATACATATGTATGTATGTGTTTTTTCTTAGCAAATCACTGAGCCGAACTGCAAATTCCTTCACATCTATGCAATGTCCGCTGCTTTTTCAGGACTGTTTATAAAACTTACTCACTGCTAAATGGCCGTTCCACCATCCAAAATCAGTGGGCCCATCAGATAGTCTACAGCTCGGCTTTCGCAGAATTCCCTATATAAACATTTGCAGGGTGATTCCAGATCAGATGATTAAACCTTGCGATGGGATAGGCTGTGCAAAAATAAAAAATTAATACAAATGAGAGATCACCGTACCTAGCTATGGAAGCCAGAAATTAGTTTCGACTACATGCACTGCTTTATCTCTTCAACGGTGTAAGACAATTTAATATGTGGGGTTTGTTTGAAAAGCAAATGAAGTTTACTATCCAACGGTATGTACAGACTGTTTTCTATACTTTAAAGTATTTGAAAACCTATGTTTCATACAATCTTTCTTAAATGTTCACATACTTTTTTTTTATATCATTTGCATGTGTTAAAGGGGATATGAGTACCCCTTTACTAATTTTTAGAACACGTGCGTTTTGTGGAAAGGGGAAGAGATAGAGAGAAAGACTGACAGATACTATTATTTTCTAGAAATGTTTGTATTAATTCTCCATCATGAAACTTTGAAAATATTTGTATTATAATATTCCCATTAAAATTGCCGAAGATAGTATGGACCTGTCTATTATATAACAGTTTCCAAGATAGAGGCCAAAATAAAACTACAGGTGCCCAAAATTGACATTGGAAAGCTGTAGTAAAGAGATTTTAAAAATAAACTTTGAAGCATGCTGTATTTTGAAAATCGAAAATACGTCTACGTAATCTTCTGCCCCACGGTATGTACCTTATATAAGTGTGCAACGTTAAATTTGTCTAGACAGTAAGAAGGTCCTAAAAGAAGTGAAAAGATGAACACACACATTAAAAAATAGTTTTTGAGGGATACAAACATATTTTTTGTAACAGCGTTTATTCTGAATATTGAAAATCTAGCTACGTATTGTACACCATAGTCTGTCCTCTAACTGTGGAAAGTTTTATCTTTTTAGTAATCACAGGTGTCTCGAAAGAATACACATTGGGAAATTGGATTAAAAAATTGTTAAAATATTTTATGTTTGGGTTATAAAAGTCGAAAACTCGTCGAGCCAAGATAAACGTGCACAAAGTTTTATCTTTGTAAGCAATTTCAAAGGTTTCGGAAATTTTATTAAAAAAAAGTCACAGAAGTGTTATTTTTTACCAACCTTCATTCTGAAAGTCTAAAATCCATTATATTCATTCCTGTGGTCTATGCTATAAGTGTGGATGGTTTCAACTTTCTAGGTTATCCGAGGGGTCCCGAAAGCACACGCATACACTGGTATATCGTATTAAAAGGATTTTAAATATTTTTTTTTTATCACCCGCAATCTGTACTATAAATTAACTGTGTCTTTCAAGTTAATCAGGTGCTTATGTATGGTGTCAAAATATGGAAATGCACATTGAGAAATCGTTTTTAAGGGCTTCGAAAAATATTTCTTGAAACACTTTGTATTTCGAAAATCGCATAATATGTTCAGCAAATGTTCAGCTTTTTAGCTCACTCTGTGACTTCCGGTGAATTCCAGTGAAAACGCATTCAAAATTACAGAGTATATGAAGAAATTTTCAAGACAAAAATTGTAGATAATTTTATGTTAAACACCTATAGGGCAAGTATTGGTTTCCTGAAAATATTCGATTTCGAGATTTTAACCAGATATGACATTACTATCACAGAAAAACTAAATAAAGTCGGTCTCTCAATTGTATCTGTTTGCCTGCTTGTGTGTACCCACTTTTTTTTTTTCTTCTTTTTTTACCCGAGGGTTGATGAAAAAATATTCCATAGACACTATGAGGATAGCAAGCGCGTGCTCATAGTAGTGTCAGATTCTTACTGACTAAAAAACACCACGCCGCGATTTAATTTGTTATATATTGCAACTAAAAAGGACCTTATCAAGCAATTTTTCTATCATGAAAAAAACTCGTCTGGCAGGTTACTTTCCACTGAAAGATCCTGCATGTTCCGCAATCTAGGCGCGGTTGATTCCTATCTCGCCAAGTCGAAAGGCTTCGTCCTTTGTAGTCGGCGCAATAAATTGCTTTCATCCAGAATTTGTAGGATTGTATTGTTGACATGTCCGATTAGTCGGTTTCTATGCTTTCTCGCGAAGCTTCTAATTTCAGCTTCGATTGTCGGAATTCCGAGATCCCTGTGGATATTATCGTTTCTAGTATACAACGGTGCGAGGACAATTTCTCTTAGCACTTTATTTTGAAAAGTTTGTAAAATATTGGCGTTTGTTCTCTTGGTACAGCCCCAAAGGTGTATACCGTAAGTCCACACCGGCTTTAGCACTTGCTTGTATAAAAGCAGCTTGTTCTCAATACTGAGCTGGGAGTATTTTCCGAGCAACCAGTTCATTTCTCTATATTTGATTTCGAGTTCTTTACGTTTCATTTGCACGTGCGAATTCCATTTCAGTTTTGCGTCGAGTGTCATTTCAAGGTATTTGGCCTTGTTTGCAAAAGATATTCGGGCCAAGTTTAGGAAAATTGGCAAGACATTAATTTTCTTATAAGTGAAATTCACGCGAACAGACTTAGATTCGTTGAGGGCGATCCACCAGTCCCTCGTCCATTCATTTACTTTATTCAGTGCGTTTTGCAGTTTTGCAGTCGTTTCTTCGATTGTTTTACTTATGGCTAGGATAGTGGTGTCATCGGCAAACGTAGCCAGGATAGTGACATCTTCTTTCGGTATATCTCGAGTATATAACAGATAGAGAAGTAGCCCAAGAACGCTTCCTTGCGGTACACCGGCCGAAATTTCTTTGAGCTCCGAGTATTCATTTCCATGTCTAACACGGAAGAGTCTATTCCCGAGATATGATTCTAGAATGTCGTATAAGCATACAGGGAGAACTTGTCGTAATTTGCAATTCAAGCCATCATGCCACACCTTATCAAAGGCTCGCGAGACGTCAAGAAATACGCTTGAGCATACCCTTTTCTCTTCAAGTGCTTTCTCGATTACATCAGTAATTCTATGCACCTGGTCAATCGTCGAATGCTTACTTCTGAACCCAAACTGGTGGTCAGGGATAAGATTATTTCCTTCTATAACCGATTGGGGATGCCTTAGTAATATTCTCTCGAAAATTTTGGATATAACTGGAAGTAGCGAAATTGGTCTATAAGATTTTACCTCATTTGGCGGCTTTTCTGGTTTTAGACACGTGTTTTAATCTGAGCGCAGCATTTACAATATAAAGAAGCTTAATCAATGCATTTCTAGGTAAAGCTTTGAGAATTTCTCAGGTAATCAAGTCATAACCAGGAGCTCTCCTAGGTTTTAGATTCCCGATCTCATGTTTGAGTTCCCTTAGCGTTGCACTTGTAAGTGCTAAATCGTCAGATGGTAAATCCGGCCTATTGATATTGTCGTAAGACACTTGACCATCGTACGGTTTAAAGGTATCTTCCAGGTGGGCCGCAAAAACGTCCGCTTTTTCTTTATCTTCCCTTGCCCATTCATTGTGATTTAATTTAATAGGCGGCGCGGGGACCTTGGGCCTTTTGGTGACTTTTACAGCTTTCCAAAGTGAATAATTGGAATCTTTTTTCGCTGTTAAACTTTCAAGATAAGAGCCTATCGCACGATTCTTAAAATATTTTATAGTCTTCTTCAACGAATTGCACAGGTGATTCATGTGAGCTTTATGTTGCGGAGCACGACTCTGTTGTCATTTCTTACGCGCTTTTCTTTTTTCCTCGACCAATTCTTTTATTTGCGCAGGATATCGTAGACCGTATTTGTCCGGAGTTTTCCTTGGATTGGGAGTATTATTCCAAGAGGCGAGCTATACGATCTCAACGAAGCGATCAACTTCAACCTCAAGTTCATAGGGTGTCGTAAGTGGAACGCTCAGTTCTTCAATTTCGTTCCTAAACCCTTCCCAGTTAGTTGTTCTAACGGTTAATCTCGCTGGCTCTAGGGTAGAGACTAGTTTTTCGCTCAATGTCAAAACAACTGGGGAATGGTCAGACTACAGATCAAAGCTCTCTTCAACTTTAATGTGGTTGGTAGAAATTACTTTCACGACGAAAAAGTTGATCAGGTCAGGTATTTTCGAAGTATCAGTTGCCCAGTAGGTCGGTTTACCCGTCGAATGGAAATCACAACTGTACTCCATACCTCCCTCATAGAGCATTCTGCCTTTTTGCGGGCTGTGTCTCGAGCCCCAAAATGTATGTTTTGCATTAAAATCGCCGCCAATAATGAAATTAGGTTTCAGCAATTTAAACAAGTTAGTAAAATCACTTTTTTCAAGCGCGGAGCGCGGTGGTCTGTAGATAGATGAGATTTTGAGAGTACGCTGACTATTATTTACTCGAATCGTGCACAGTTGCAAAGTTTCAAGCTCGATCTTTAGGTCTTCGGATTGTTCGATGCAGTCTTTAATAAACAATGATGATCCGCCTCTCGCTTTTCCCGAAGGGTGACAAGCGTGGTAATCATTATAGCTTTTTATTTTTAAATGCGATTCGTTTTATACGTGGGTTTCAGAAATCAAGCAAATATCGATTTCTTTTTCACGCAAGAATATTTCCAATTCGTCAAGTTTTTGCAAAAGTCCGTTTGCATTCCAAATACATATTTTTAACATACGTTTTTCATTCATATTCTAGTTGGAGTATGCGTTTTCGCTGAATTACTTTCGAGCCTAACCAGCCTATCGAAAATAATTTTATTTATCAAAAAGTTTACAACATCACTTTGTAAAAAACAACTGTAAATCCTGTCTGGAACTCCCCTCTAAGCATTCAAAGATAATTTTGGAATATAAGGTAGAAACACTACATACACAACCATCACCACAACTTTACAACAAAAAGACTAATAAGAACACTTTTCGAAAAACAATCAACAGAAAATTTAAAGTAAAAATCTCTTAGAAATCACCAATCAACCGTTCATCTAAACGACGTTAATAACGCTAAAGCAAAGCAGCAGCCAACTCTGGAACCGACATATTCAGCTACATTCATACCAAATGATAAAAGTAAATTAAATTAAGTAAAACGTGAACTGGGGAAAATATGGCAGACTATAAGGCTGAAAAAAAAAAAAAAAAAAAAAAATAATAATAATAATAATAATAAATATATCAATAAAGGAACTAAAAGCACTTTTAAGAGAAAGGCAAAACAGAAACCTGACAAACTATTTCAAATCCTAACAGTAGCATCCACAACTAACTACTCATTATATCATTAAAGAGACTCGATGGATTCCGACAAAGCACTTGCGCTAGCTGTCTGCCATACGTACGCTCATTTACGATGACATTCCAGCTGTCAGCTCCTTAGACAAAGCCAATCTGCTTGCTGATTACTATGCAGCCAACTCCACACTGCCTGTTATTGCTTTATCTCCGCCTGTACTTGAGAGCGTTTGACTTGCCCTGTACTTGGTTTGAGTCCACTCTTCGCACTCGTATAGTTGCAGGCGTTGAGAGGAGTCTCCCCCATAGTTTGGAAGAGGTGTACTTCCACGTTGGCAAAATCCCTGCGCTAGCTTTTCTGTCTATTCTAATCTTCAGAGCTCTTTCCGAGTAAATGGAAAACAGCATTTGTCCAGCCCGTCCCTAAAAAGGCGAATCTTCATCCCTACCCAATTACCGACCCATTGCACTTACATCCCTTTTTTTCAAGGTCATGGAAACGCTGATAAATCGTCAGCTTATGAAGAATCTTGATTCAAGAAAACTTCTCAATGACCGGCAGTATGGTTTTCGCAGCAAGAGGTCTACTCCGTTCACCGAGAAGTGAAACCAATCACTTCGGCGAAACTAAGATGATATTTTAAAAGCAAGAGTTTGGCATCAATTTTGCCGAAAATGCATGCATATGGCGTCAATGAGTCTCTTCTTTGATGAATTAAAAATTACCTTTCGGGGCGTTCAATACAAGTTGCCTTGGACACCTTCAAGTCACCATATAAATGCTGGTTTGACTCCGACTCAGTTTCTTATTTTTTTCAAATGATCTCCTGTCTCCAATTTCTAATTGAATCCTTTGCTTTGCTGATGAGAGTACCCTCAGTTTTTGATAGTCGATCCCTAACTCCCGTCCTTGCTATTCGGCCATAGAAGAGGAACGACAACGTATGTTAAACATATTAAATTCCGACCTGGATAGCGAAACATAATCTGTCTGTCTGAGTCTTATGCGAAACCAAAACTTTCAATCATTATCCATGAATGATACTTGCATCGCTGAAACCGAAAGACTTGATGAAACGATCACATATTCGAGGTCGCTAAAGTGATGCAAAATATCTAGTATTCCTTAGGCGGTTCAAGAAACTTTTTATCCCGTCTGATCTAGCCTCAATTTATAAGGCTCAATTTATCCGTCCATATCTGAAATTCAGCACCCACATCTAGTCTAATGCAGCTAAGACCGTTCTGCACATTCTAGACAGACAGTTAAAACTTATATGTGATAGCGACATTTTGACCTTCAAACATTCACGTGAACATCGTAGGAATGTTTCATGCTCCAGCGAAATATCCAGTTGCATACGCACCATGCTTCGAATGCAAATCACCCTTAATAGCCAGAATGTTTACCAAACAAAATATGTGCATAGCACTGATTCAAGAGCCATGGATCTTGAAGGGGCTAGTCAAAGGACTATCATGTAAGAATGCAAAGGTAATTTGGGATGTGAGAGTGACCAATCCAAGGCATGCATTCTAATAAACAACAAAATTAACTTTCTCCTACTTTCAGATTATATGACGCGAGACTTGGTACTATTACAGGTTACTCTAAACATAGATGAAGTACACCGTAAAATCATCATCGCATCTATATACTGCGCTGGAGACGAACCAGCTATTTCAAGAGCACTGCAACAAGCTCCAGATTCCGTTGCTTATTGGATGTGATGTTAATGCTCACAATGTCATCTGGTGTATCAGGGGTGAGTCTCTCTTAGAATTTATTTTAAGTTCATCTCTTGACATATGTAATACAGGGAATATCCCAACATTTATCACTAGAGTTAGAAAAATAATTGTGTTTGGTATAGACAATACACGCATCATCAGAAATCCAACAAGAAATCCAAGGAAAACAAACTGGGAGACTTTTCAAGAAACCCTGGGTAATAATATGGAGCATATCGACATTAGTAGAGCTCCAACCCATTATCAGAGTTAGAAAACGCAGTAGAGAGCATAAGTAGCAATATCATAAACGCATTTGAAACAAGAAGTTATTCTGATTCTGAATTTCGATTTTTTCATTAGCTTTAGCGTTTTTACGTTTTCTTCGAGTTACCGTTATTGCAATCAATGCGAAAATTATAAAAAATATTATTCCCGTATTTGTGTATTCATGCACTATATTTCTTATTTTATTTTTTCAATCAATTTCCTATTTTCTAAAGTTCATTACAATATTTAATTGGTACATTATTAAAATTTGGAATTAAAAAATTCTCATAGTTAATATCATTAATTCTAACGTTACAGTTTTCAAATCTTATTAAATTTGAGCCCATTAAATTTATGCTATAATTATGATAATTATGAAAAACTTGGGTGTAGTGAATATTTTTTGTAATTACAATATTGTTTGTTATTTGCTTAATTTCTATATTTTTATTTTCTCTAAAACTACAGATAGGATCTTTCTTAAAATTTGTTCTTATACAATTGTCTTTTATTAATTTTAAATTTTTTATCTCTACAGACCCATTTATGTATTCAAAATTATTATTGTTATCAGTTATAAAATTAGTATAATCTGTTACAAGTTCAAGGTTCACTTTGTTTGGGATTGGCTTGATTAAGACTTTAAAATATTTTTTATTTGAATAGTTCGAAAGCATTAAAACAAAAATTATTTGATCTGCGTACATGATGACAGAACTTTTTATGTTAGGCAATTCTTTAAATGTGATATTAAATCTTTCGATTTCCTTTGGCGACAACAAATCTGTTCCCAGAACTCCTAGTTGACTTGCTGGTAAATTTTCTTTAACTTTCCTAACCTGCTCTCGTAATAATTGGATATCGTATTGGATTTGGAATACGTGTTGCATATGCGCTATTTCCGAAAATTCCTGATTAATTGCATTACCTATATTAAGTAATTGTCTCTGTATTTGAAGTTGTTGTCCGTTAATATGACTCGTAATGTTATCTATGACTTCATTAAAATGATTATTTACTTGAATTTGGTCGTTTAGTCCGTCGATTAATCGTTCGTTATTTTTTTCATTTACCTCTAAGAATCTCTTTATTTCTTGTTCGCCGTCGTAGTCCATAGACCCTGCCAAAAATTTTAGTCCTTTTCAAACTATATTTACTAACCCTCTTTTAGCTTTATGATGATTATTTCCTAAAAAACTTTCTATTTCTTGTGTTAATAAATTAAAGTTATGTACCATTGTGGGATACTTGTTCTTGTAACTGAGTCTGTTTATGTTGTCTTCTATAATGTCCAAATTGCTTGACCATGCAGTTGTGTTGATGCTGTGGAGGATTTTAGTGTATCCAGTTATAACTTGTAGTTGTCTGTCTCTTATTATCACGTATCCTTGTCCATTGTTTAAGTTTTGTACGTCAATTCGTTGCGTCCATAGTTGTATAAATAATATAGTTAACCTGAAATTACGTATTCTTATATTTATATATTCTTTTGACTTGTTTTTCTGTAAAATTTGCTTCCCTTCTCATCCTTAATATCGTCTTTGTCTAAAACTACTGGATTCGATTTTTTTGTGGATCGGTTTTAACTTACTACTATTCCTCTTCTTAAGGTATAAATGTTCTTAAATCTACATCTTCCTTATTCTTGTTAAACTTATCTATATACTTTTCCTTATATTTATTAACTAGGTCTATTATTTCGGGGTACTCATACTACTAATATTACCGTTAATAAAGTCGATTGGTCTCCTTTTTGTTGCGGAATGAATTGTTTGATTCTACGAGTATATATTTACAGCCTTTAGTACTTTATTACGAAGTGTATCTTTGTTAGTATTATCTGCGCTAAATGTCCTAATATGCTCATTCAATGTTGAATGAAACCTTTCAATATTGGGTGGTAATATAAAGATCTACGTTACTTTCTTTTAAAAATTCTTTAATTCTTTATCGACGAAAATCCTGTTTCACCATCTGTTACTATTTTGCTTGGGATTCCGAAATTTGAAAATCTCTGAGTATGTTTAACAAAGTTAACCATGTCCTATGTTTAATTTCCTGTACTGAAACGTGTTTTTTAAATTTGTTGATCATTGTGAAGAACATGAGATTTATGTTCGCATACCAGATATCAATGTGAATTATCTGATTTGGTTTATTTGATGTTTCTGTTTTTTTCAATAGAATTTTATATGGTTGCCTTTCGTACTTTGCTTTATTGCAAACTTCGCAATTATTTATGAATTTCTCAATTTTATCTTTTAACCGTGGGGTATAATATGTGATTAAGTAGTTTATGTGTTTGAATAATTACTGTGGCTAATTTTTCTTCATCAGCTAGGTCGCCTATAAACTTACTACATTTTATCATTTTTAACAATTTGTTTTTACTGAAATATTTAATATACACGTCCTGAAATTATGCAAATAAGTGTTCATGATTTGAAAAAATACCTACAATATCTTTTGGTGGATACATTTTTTCGGTATGTCTATAATGAAATCTTCTTTAAACTCCTTTAATTCCAAAACTATTCTCCTGTGGCGACCGATCTTCCACCTTCTGAACCCAGCGACATCTAGTTGAAAAAATTTAAAAAATAGAGGACTACGAACACTTCCTAACCATGGAGTATACGAACACTTCCTAACTAAGGAGCGTACGGACACTTCCTAACTACGACACTTCCTAGCGTTTAAACCAAGCCGAAGAAGAAGAAGAAGACTTCGAATTTCATCATCGACACAGCAAGCAGCATTCCGAATTTCACCACCGACACGTCCGCCAGTATTCAGAATTTTATCATCGATCCCTTTTAATTTCCTTTTTGTTCAGTTTTGTATTAAGTAATAATAAAGTAAAAGTATTCATCACCCGAAGGAATTTCGTTTTCCCCCATTTCGAATCGATATAGCCACGCGTGCTATAAATTGGTGACCCCGACGTGATCGAGGGAAAACCCAGAAATTTCGTTTCAAGAACTCCACCTGAACACTTGCCAGCTACGCAGAGCCTAACATGGCGGGTGACGACGACGTATTAACGAAGTCGGAGGAGCCTACTCCAGTAGCCACCACGAGTTACCAACTCAACGCAGTCACGGTAGTAAAACTACCCACTTCATTCTGGCGCGAGAATCCTGCAAGATATTTCACGATGGCGGATATGCGTTTCGACTTACACCGCATCACGTCCGATGACGTAAAATTCCGCTTAATTGCCACACACCTGGACGCGGACACGCTCGACCTAATAGGGGACCTCTTGGATGCTCCCCCATTAAAAGGCAAGTACGATGTTCTTAAAAATCCCGACTCCGGAAGCTGCTACACGGTCAGTACCAGAGCGACGAAAAACCCTCTGTTATGCTCCAACGTTTACGCAACTTAGCGGGAGACAACTGCAACGACACCGTGCTCCGATCCATATTCATGGCTCAACTTCCACAGCACACACGCGGTATTGTAGCCGCCAGCAGGATAGAAGCGCTTTCCGATCTAGCTGATCAGGCCGACAGGATTCACGACGTACTACGCCCTTCCCTGGCCGTCGTCAGCAGCGCAGCAAACGTTGAGGCTGTCACCAAGGCGACCACATCAACCTCGAAAGTGAAATCAACGACATCAAAAGCGCACTCGCCAAACTGTCCGCAAAGGTTGATATGCTGACACGTGATCGAAATAGGAGTCGAGGCCGAGAGAACCGAAGTCCGTCACGGGTATCATCTAAGGACGCGCTTTCGACAACGTGCTATTATCACCAACAGTATGGCAAGTATGCTCAGAAATGCCGAGCGCCTTGACCTTGGCGCAAGCCTGAACCGGGAAACTAATCGGCCCAACGAGCGTCGAAGCTGCCGCTGGTGCCAATCCTTCGAAACGCCTTAAAATCAAGGATAGGAAGACGGGCATGTGGTTCCTCGTCTACACCGAAGCCGACGTATCCGTCCAGTTAAAACAAACTTCGACACGATCAACAGCCGCGACTGTCAAATTGTACCCAGAATAAAAGGCTACAGTGATTATCACGCGCACCATCCTTCGGAAAATGCGAGAGGCGGTTCCTCTATGTACATTAAAGAATACATTAAGCACTCCGAAAACATAAAAGTAGAACTGGATTCTATGCAAATAAGCTCAGTTTCCGTAAAAATAAATCATTTAGACTACCAGATCGGATCGTGTTACTTCCCTCCGGGATATAGGCTGGTGGACGACGACCTCGATCGCCTCTTTGACTCACCCGGGCCTAATTTTATCATTGGTGGTGACTTTAACGCGAAACACACTTTCTGGGGTTCAAGATGTAATTCAAAGAAAAACAGATTATTGTACAAAGCCAGTATGAAACGTGGTTTGGAATTTTTTTCGACGGGAAAGCCAACGTATTGGCCAACTGACAATAATAAAATCCCTGACCTCGTCGACTTCTTTATCGCAAAAGCGCTAACTAAAAATCTAACGGAAGTAGAAGAATGTTATGATTTATGCTCAGACCACTCAGCAGTCACTCTGAAAATCGGTGGAGGTCTAGCAAAAAAAGAAGGACCGCCTAAGTTAACTAGTAACAAAACAAACTGGGACGTTTTCAGAAAAGACTGCAGGGAAAATATTGCTCTAAATGTGCCGCTAAAGACACCACTTGAAATAGAAGACGAAATTGACAAGCTCGCGGAAGCCATTCAGTGCGCAGCATGGAAAAATACTCCTTTTCGAAAAACAGCAATACGGAACAGCAAAGTCAAATACCAGCCTGATATCGAAGACCTCATACGAGAAAAGAGAAGAGCGCGCAAGAGATGGCAACAATCCCGCGCGCCACCGCATAAAACTTATCTTAACCACCTTTGCAACAAGCTAAAAAATGTGCTGCAGGACTTAAGAAATCGCGAGACTTCTACTTACCTCGAGAGCTCGGCCGCTGGTAAGTGTTCAAACTACTCTCTATGGAAAGCCTTGAAGTCCATAAGGAAACCCGTAATGCACTCGCCACCAATAAGAAAAGCTAACGGCGAATGGGCAAAGGAGACAAAGAGAAAGCGGAATTATTTGCCGAACATTTAGAGGAAACGTTCAAACCATTCGATGGACAACCATTGATCGAAGATCCGAATGCAAATACGGCACCCGACAACTTTAAATTAAAAACTGTATCCCTGTCCGAACTTCGTATGACAATAAGAAAACTGAAAAATAACAAGGCTCCAGGATATGATTTAATCACTGGCGAAGTTTTGAAGGAGCTACCGAAAAAAGCTTTAGTTAAGTTACTCTACATTATAAATGCTTCATTGAGACTTCTATATGTTCCAAGGCAATGGAAAGTCGCCGAAGTAATAATGGTTCCGAAACCGGGGAAATGTACAAACGACAAGAAATCATATAGACCCATTTCGCTTCTGCCGATAATATCTAAAGTCTTTGAGAAACTTCTACTAAAAAGATTGCACCCAGTAATTGAAGAAAGGCGATTGATCCCGGATCATCAATTCGGGTTTCGGGTTAAACATTCCACAATCGATCAGGTGTATCGAATTACAAATGAAATTGAAAAAGCTCTAGAAGGGAAAAAGATATGCTCTACCGCTTTTCTCGACGTATCGCAAGCGTTCGACAAGGTATGGCACGAAGGCCTGAGATATAAACTAAGGGTAATCTTACCAGATAAACTCTACAGAATATTGGAATCTTACCTTAATAACAGACTCTTTCGTGTTAAACATGGGGCAGAATATTCGGAATTCAAAGAAATCCATGCCGGTGTTCCGCAAGGAAGCGTTCTCGGCCCAAACCTGTTCCTCCTCTACACAAGAGATATACCATAAGATGAAGGGACTGTCGTAGCAACGTTCGCAGACGACACGGCTATCCTCGCAGCAGATGAGTCAGTCGAATCATCAACTGGAAAACTCCAACGAGCTTTAAACAAAGTAAGCGGGTGGACAAAGACCTGGAGAATCGTCCTTAATGAGACCAAGTCAACGCATGTCAATTTTAAGTACAAAAAGATAAACAACTTACCTATTTCCATTAACTCGGTACAAATACCATACGCAAACGAGGCAAAATATCTAGGAATGACACTAGACGCAAAACTGAAGTGGAAGCCACATGTTAAAAAGAAGCGCGACGAGCTCGAAATCAGACTTAGAGAAATATACTGGCTACTCGGGAGATACTCGAAGTTAAGCGTAGACAACAAACTGCTTCTGTACAAGAAAGTGCTAAAACCATCTTGGTATACAACTTTGGGATTGTACCAAGCCAAGCAATATGACTGTTCTGCAAACATTCCAAAACAAAACACTAAGAGCAATTGTGAATGCTCCATGGTATATAAGGAATAGTGATATTCACAGAGATCTAGGAATTGCTACCGTGAGGGATGAAGTAACAAACTTTGCTCACAAACTTCGTACTCGCCTTCATGATCATTGCAATAATGAAATAATCCGTACTCTGGACGTGACAAACCTCGAGCGCCGACTACAAAGAACAAGACCGTACGATCTGGCGCAGTAAGGGAAAACCGCATGTAATGACGGTATTAGTAGGTGCCTTCGCTGGAAAGCTACCTACCTAACGCCATTAACACTACAGAAGCGTAAACTACTTGTTAAGGTAACTTAGTCGTAGTCACCAAAAAACGAAAAAATGAAAGGAACGAATTTCCTACTACTATGAGCACGAGCGACCGGTTCTCATAGTGCCTCTCTGGGGGGTGAGGTTTAGCCCGTAGGCATATACTGGCCGACACTTATGAATCATCAGGTCAGATATATGAATCGGGCATAACCAATGGGCCATTGGTATCTTTTGAAGATTCCTGCACCTCCAGGCGCAACCAAAACAAAAAAAAAAAAAATTGTTCGCTGCTAATGGATCGACCATCGACGCATTCGGGACAACGAATATGACCTTGGATTTGGGCCTGCGACGAGCATTCCCTTGGTCCTTCATGGTTGCGGGCGTAACGCACGCCATCCTCGGAACAGATTTCCTCCACCACTATGGTCTTTCGGTTAACCTCAAGCACCAACGACTGGAAGATTCCGTCACAAAACACGATTGCGAACTTCTTCGACACAAGTTCCAGTGTATCTCATCGACCAAATGAATCGTTTAGCCAACCTCCTTCGTGAGTTCCCGAAAATCGTGAACGAACCAAAGCTACCCGACATCGACCACAACGTCCAACATCACATCTTCACAAAGGGACGCCCGGTTTTAGAACGCCCACGCCGACTCGACGGAGAAAAGTTGCAGGTAGCATGCGATGAATTCAACTTCATGGTCCAACAAGGCATTTGCCAGTCATCCGAAAGCGAATGGGCATCGCCCCTTCTTTTGCGAAAAAAAAGCCTCTGGAGATTGGAGACCTTGCGGGGACTATCGCCGCATAAACGCTATCACCGTACCCGACCGATACCCCATCCCGCACTTTCAGGATTTCACACACTGGCTTGCAGGATGTACCGTATTCTCAACACTTGATCTCCGAAGGGCATATCACCAAATTCCGGTTGCACCCGAAGATCGACCGAAAACTGCCGTCACTACGCCGTTCGGACTTTACGAGTTCAACGTCATGACATTTGGACTCTGTAATGCAGTCCAAACCATGCAACGATATATGGACAACGCACTCCGAGGGTTGAGTTGCTGCCACTGTTACATCGACGACATCTTGATCGCCTCGATGGACGAAACCCAACATTGTGAACACCTCGCTCAGTCCTCGACAGGCTACAAAAATTCGGACTTTGCATAAACGGCGCAAAATGTCATCTAGGTCTTAATGAAGTCCGATATCTCGGCTACGCAGTCGATAGAAACGGGATCAAGCCATCACAGGACCGGGTCGTAACAATCACCAACTACCCGAAATGAACAACCGTCGACGAACTCCGTAAGTTCCTTGGAGCGTGGAATTTTTACCGGAAATGTATGCCCGGCGCATCAACTTCCCAAGCACCACTTATCGAACTTACCCTCGGTGCGAGGAAGAAGGACAAACGGCCTGTACAATGGACTCCGGAATCGGAACGTGCATTCGTCGAATGCAAAAATAAGCTTCGCGACGCCGTACTCCGGTGCGATGCATCCCATATCGCAATTGGAGCAGCATTGGACCAACGAGCCGAGGACAGACCCCAACCATTGGGCTTCTTTTCGTAGAAACTCAAGACATGTGAAGCCAAATACAAAGTCTACGACCGCGAGCTCTTGGGGATCTTCAGGGCAACCCGACACTTCAAGCACCTCGTGAAAGGACGAGAATTGGTCATTCTAACTGACCGCCTTTGGTGTACGCGTTCACCAAAAAATTCGATCATGCCGGCGATAGAGTAACTCGCCAGCTTAAAGAGATCGCTCAATATTCGACGAGCATCGTTCACATCTCTGGGGAAAATAACATTGTTGCCGACGCCCTATCGCGAAACAACGCCATCGATTGCCCCGTGATGATCAAAACGCACGAACTCGCCCAAGCGCAAAAGCACGACGACGAATTGCGACATCTACTAGAAGCTCCCGGAAGAACCTCACTAAAACTTCTAGGCTTACGAATCGACGACTCCGACAACATAGTGCACTGCGATGTCTCAGCCGATATATATACGCCCATTTGCACCCAAATGCCTTCGGAAGAGAATCTTCGACAACACTCACAGGCTGTCCCACCCGGGAGGACGAGCCACTCGAAACATCATCGCTAAAACATTTGTCTGGCCAAAGATGAACAAGGACATCCTACACTGGGTAGGTTCCTGCATACAGTGCCAACGAAGTAAAATTAGTAGACACAACAAAAATGTCCCTCAACACATTTCGATTCCCAGCGAGTGATTCAGACACGTGCACTTGGATATCGTGATAGTGCAACCGGCTGGAGGGTTCCAATACCTACTCACCATGATCGACCGATTCTCCCGGTGGCCGGAGGCCGCCCAAATTAAAGATATCAAAGCCGAAACTGTCATCAACGCCTTCTTTGCCACCTGGATTTCCCGATTTGGCGTTCCTACAACAATCACCACCGACAGAGGGACCCAATTCGAATCCCAATTGTTCGATGCTCTAGCCAAACTCATAGGGAGCAACAGAATCCAAACAACTTATTATCATCCTGCATCAAACGGACTAGTAGAGCTGTGGCACCGCACATTCAAGGCAGCCGTTATTTTTTTTTTATAATTTACACGTGTTAAAGGGGATATGAGTACCCTTATACTATAAAAGGGGAAGAGACAGAGAGAAAGACAGAGTGGTGTAGTTTGAAACTCAGGTGGTATTAAGTTTCTGTAAACTATAAGGGTGGCTGTCCAGATAACTGGGGAGTATTTTGTTTGTTTTCGCTATTATTGTCGTTGCTTATGATTCACAGTATTTTTTTCCCGTCCTCCTGATGTCATCATCACGATCAAGTTGCATTTTAGCCATATGACCACCCTACTGCCAGTGTTATGCCTTCACAGTAGAGTTGACTTAGCTTTCGCAAGTGATCGACTTTTTTATTTATTTCATGCGAAATGAATAGATGATTCTTGATTTCAGGATTCGGACCGTGAATCAACAGCGTGACAAGCGATGATATTACCACTACACCACGGCCACCCATGGTCACAACTCCTCGGATTGGGTCAGCGCACCACCTACAATTTTACTGGGGCTGCGCTCACGCTGGAAGGAGGACCTAAAAGCATCCGCCGCGGAAATGCTATACGGCGCTACACTACGACTCGCAGGAGAATTCTTCGTCGACGAGCCCCCACCATACGATGAGCAGTCCTTCGTGGCCAAACTTCGGAATCGAATGCGACAACTTCGACCAGTACCGACCGCACACCACGACAAGGGAAAATCGTTTACTCACAAAACCTTGGAGACATGCAGCCACGTCTTCGTCAGAGTAGACGCAGCCAGGAAACCGTGTGAGCGCCCTTACAACGGCCCTTTCCCAATTCTGGAAAGGATCTCCAACAGCGTTTACAGAGTCGAAATCAACGGGAAAGAAGCGACTATTTCCACCGAACGGTTAAAACCGGCGTTCATCGAAAGAACCGACACCGCAATCTCACCAGCTCAAACATCAGTTCCAGCGAATCCACCAGAGACTCCACCCAGCTCATGTATATCAACACCACCATCGACTCAGCATCCGGACCAGACATCACAGCACCCAACAACGTCCAGGATAGTCAACAAATCGAAGACACTCCTCGGAATCTTGAAAACATTTCCAAGACCGTAAATGAAAACAGCAAATGTCAAATTCGCATAACAGCTGTTCTGAGTAGCTCGCGGGGGAGTACTATGGCGACCGATCTTCCACCTTCTGAACCCAGCGACATCTAGTTGAGAAAATTTCCTAGCGTTTAAACCAAGCCGAAGAAGAAAAAGAAGACTTCGAATTTCATCATCGACACAGCAAGCAGCATTCCGAATTTCACCACCGATACGTCCGCCAGTATTCAGAATTTTATCATCGACCCCTTTTAACTTCCTTTTTGTTCAGTTTTGTATTAAGTAATAATAAAGTAAAAGTATTCATCACCCGAAGGAATTTCGTTTTCCCCCATTTCGAATCGACATAGCCACGCGGGTTACGTCGACCTTACCGTCAACGCAAACCGACACCAACCACACTCTACAAGTAAATTGGTCAGCATAAGCGCAATGTAAATCGAATCCAATTGAGTTTATCAGAATATTGTAAGACTAAGTTCAGTCTGGTTCAATCAAATTATACCGCAATGAATTGTGTCAATAATGATGACTAACATTTTTGCAATACCTTTAATCCAAATATGTAATATTATATTCAATTAAATTCATCAGAATATTGTAAGACTAAGTTCATTCGGGTTCAATTAAATTCCACCGCAATGAACTGTGTCAATAATGATGACCAACATTTTCACAATACCTTTAATCCAAACATGTAATATACTATGTTCAATGAATGCAGTACGAAAAATGAAATAACGTGTAATCAGAAAAATTTGTAAACGATTAGTCTAAGTTTAGATTCGGAATAAAGCACAACGTTTTCGTTTAAAAACAAATCGTGTTCGTGTTTTTTTTGGAATGATCCGGAAGGACATCCATAATTCGCGTGCTATACTCCTTTCTCCGAATTCGTTATTAATTTTGTGATTGCTAATACCATTTGTCGTATTAAGAATTATTTGTGTTTTATAAATATTTACTAGAGTATACACAATAGGAATATGTTCACTGCTATCCTCATTTGCACTGTGGATAGTTGCTACTAGAGAGTGCATCTAAGTTATCAACGTTGACGTTGTTATCTGTGGCAATCTCTACATTTTCGTTGTAGTATGTTTCCATTCTGGAAAGACCGTCTGCTACCTGATTATCTTTCCCCTTGACATACTCTATATCGAAATTGTACTCCCCTAACTTGATTTTCCATCCCTGTAGCTTGGCATTTAGCTCCTTTAACGAATTCAGCCAAACCAGGGGTCGATGGTCTGTTCGTATCGTAATTTTTTTAACATAAAGGTAGGGCCTGAAGTACTTAGTGGCCCATACGATCGCTAATAACTCCTTTTCGATCGTTGAATATCGAGTCTCGTGCTCGTTGAGTGTACGACTAGCGAAACACACTGGATGATTGTCTTGGGACAAAACCGCACCTAAAGCATAGTTAAATGCGTCTGTGGTGAGAGTAAATATTTTATTAAAATCAGGATATTTGAGGATAGGCTCAGACGTAATTAAAGTTTTCAATTATTCGAAACTGTCAATGTAGTCTAAATCGTTTATATCTATTTTCGCATTCTTTTTCAGAAAAGCTGTCATTGGCTTGGCTACTTTACCGTAATCCCTAATGAACTTCCTGTAATAACCCGTAATTCCTAGGAAGGCTTTTATTTGTTTTGCCGTTTTTGGCAATTTATAATCTTTTATAACCACAATTTTGCTAGGATTTGGTTTAATCCTTTCTGCGGTTATAATGTGGCCTAAGAACTCCGTTTCTTTTTTCAAAAACTCGCTCTTATCCAACTGCACCTTGAGGTTTACTTCCTTAAGTCTTTTAAAAATGTTCCTTAGAGAACCTATATGCTCTTCTAAGCTCGTAGAAAAAACTGCAATATCATCCATGTACATTGTTATTCAACCGCCGCCGTATTCAGTCGCATTTTTCTTTTTGCCCCGCAAATTAATTCATTGTTAATTTGTCATTTTTCGCCGCATAAGCAATTTCCCGCTTATTTTTTTGACCCACTTCGCGATTGTATAACTGTTCGCTGACGCGCCCTTTAATTTGTTGTCCTACTTTTTCGTGATCTTACGCAACGACTTATTTTCTGCCATGTCTTGTGGAATGTCGAATTGCCTAATCGATGATAGCAATGCCGATTGGATTGCTTGTAATGGCATCTGTTGCAAATCTTTCCATGCCATTTGTGTCGGACTTAACAAAAGAAACACGGTTTTCATTAAAGAAATATCAGCCAACCTCCTTTTCTTCTGTGATGAGTGTAAGGACATATCGCTGTCGCACGTGCTCCTCGCGATAAAATGCCTTAGTGAATCTAATGAAAACCACCATAAAAGTCTCATTAAAAAAATAACAGAAAAAGTGTTCAGCCTTGAAAGTAGTGTAAAATGTGTCGAAGAACTAGGCGTTGCGGTACAGTCTTCAAACGACGCAATTAAATCCAAACTTGTTAACATTGAGAAAGAAATTGCTGGTCTTTTTGAGTTGGGTTTCGCAAGATCTAGTAACGATGAAACAACCCTGTGTCACCTCAATACTGTGATAAGTGATCTCAAAACAAAATCGGATGCGCAAATTATCGCACACCAAAATACGTGCGAGATTATTAACACAATGCGTGAAGACTTAGATTTTCATTTTCAAGCCCCATCGATCAATTAATCATCTCCCAAGCAACCTGATCCTATGCTCGAAGTGATTTTCGATAAAATTAGCGATGTCGGCGACGAACTAACCGTGGTTCGGTCGACTTTTTCTGATATTGAGGATAGCATTGGAACAATATGCAGCAAAATTGATCAAGTATCAAACCATACTCAGCATCACCCAATTGTTCAGTACAACACGTCAATCTTGGCTGAACTATTAGATACCGAAGTGGATCCGCCCTCATCTCCACCTTCCTGTCTCCAACGGATGGTTGAAACGGATAACTCCAACGCAAGCGTTACAACTCACCAATCGGAAGTCACGGTAACGTTGTCTCCTCCCGCTGTCGCCCCACGTAAACTCATCAAACAGTTTGGCACTACATGGACACCTTCTGAGTGGCAGCGCAGATTGGACAAGCTAAGGATGGAGAACCAGATGGTTGGTATTACCATCCACCAATGCATAATGCTCCTGCCATCCAGCCACAAGAGTAATCGAAATTTCAAATTCGACTTACCGTCTCGATACGAATGGATATTTCAAAGCTCTACTGGTACTGACTTCAAGCTTGGTAAGATGCTCATCAGCAAATCGACCGATAAACTCTGCATTAATGATAAGACTGTAAATAAATCTAAGATTAGTAATAAGCATCCAAAACCTGTTTCCAACTCCCGACCCAAATCTGACACTAACTGGTTCCTAAAAACTAAATTATTCCCCAAATTTACCCCCCCTACCATACCTAAACAAACGTCTTCTTCTTCTTCTTTAAATGCACTTAATGTCGCCGCCCCACCGAAGCCCACACACAAGCGAGTTTCGTTTAAATTAAACCCAACTTCTCACACTGGCTCCTCTCAACCGCTACAACCCTCCGCGCCACCTGCCCTCACCACCAATTCTTTCCCTAATTTCAATCACACAACTGGAGCCAAATACCCTAATTTTATCAGCTCTCATATTCTGAACCCCACAGCTAATGTCTCATCTAATACACCTTTCTCTTCAATCTCTTCCTCCACTGCTCCCAGTCTTGATCCGGTTTTACCACCTCTAGTTAAACTAACACAGCAAACCATCGACACCACAGAATGTCGCTACGCACTCTCCAGTCTAAGAGAAAAAAGGGTTTAGGAGAATATACGCCTCTTTCTCGTGTATCTTCATGACAAATCTGACTCAGTTTGCTATGAGGGTAAAACCAAAACAAGTGTCATGGTTTCCATTCAGCAGGAAGGCCTCCCCATTGAAATAGACAGTCTCAAGAAAATCTATATCAAGTTCCACGAAATTTTTAATTTGTCTCCTCAAAAAGTAGCAGATGACCTTGCTGCTTTTGGCAACTACATACACTCTAAAAGAACGCAACATCTCCAACGGAGCCGAAGTGACCACAACAAATTTTTTCGTCCATAAACTGCCACTATCATCAGCACTTCAACTGCCTTCCCCGCCGTCTCTACACAAAAATCTTCCTCTTACATTTTACTACCAGAACGTAAGAGGCCTACGCTCGAAAACCCAAGCTGTTTTGCGCCAATCCCATGCTCTCCCTTTCGATGTCTATGCTCTGACTGAAACCAATCTGATCCCCGACATAAAGAGTCAAGAATTATTCCCCCCTACTTTTAATGTTTTTCGAGACGACGACCCTACCCAACCCTTGGTAGACTCTCCCTCTCGAGGTGTGCTACTGGCCATTCATAATGACCTTGACTCTTCTCTCATTGCCATTTCTTCCTCTTCTAAGGTCAACTTTATTAAAATAAAAATAACTTTTCCACACCGATCCCTGTACGTTATGTGTTGTTACATTCTACCAAATCAATCTGTCGAATCTTACCAACTTGCTATAGACGCGATTGACATCCTCATTTTTGGCGACTTTAATCTACCTCTGCTGCAGTGGAGTCCTTCCGATGATGAATCCTTTTTCATCGCTTCAAATGCCAACTCCACTAAGGAATGTCTCTTCATAGATCGGCTAACTGATTCAAGTCTATATCAAATTAGTAATGTCTTAAATTACATGGGAAGGCAATTAGACCTTATATTCACAACTGATCCCGTTAACTCCTCAGTCTGGCTTTGTCCCCTAACTCTGTCAACTATTGATAACTTTCAACCTCCCCTTCTTCTTTCACTTTTCCTCAATTCTCCACTTCAATCTACACCTCCTGCATGTCACACTTCTTACGACTTTCATAAAGCTAATTTCCGCAAAATAAATGCCTATCTGAGTAGATGTTCCTTTGATTTTGCTAACTTATCCTTAAACGAAGCCCTCACATTTTTTTACAGAGAAATGTTTAATTCCATTTCTCTTTATGTCCCCTTTTCGCGTCATAAAACTTCATCTTCATCCCCCCCTTGGTATAATCGCAAACTTCGCGCCTTACGTAACAAGAGAAACAAGTTATGGGCAGCTTTCCTTCGTACCAATTCTGTTTTCGACTATTCCAACTATCTAGGTTCCTACCTTCAATTCAATCATCTTTATAACTCTCTCTACCAGCGGCACCTAATTAACGCGCAAGCAAATCTTATAAACGACCCTAAGTCATTTTTTCAATTCGTCAACTATAAAAAAAAATCTGACGGTTACCCTCCGTCCCTCTCTTTTGAAAACATATCTTCAACTAATCCGCAAACCATTGCCAACTTTTTTGCCACCTATTTTAAACAATCCTTCGCCGACAACTCTTTTGAACCAGACCCCTCTTACTTCACTCACCTTCTTAACTTCTCCGTTGGCCCCTTTCTGTCCCTGCCTTTTGATCCTGCTGTAATTGAAAATAAACTACAAAATCTTAATGATGAATTCTCACCCGGCCCAGATGGTCTCCCTGCCATTTTTCTTAAAAAATGCTCTTCCATTCTCTCCCTCCCTCTCTCTCACCTCTTCCGTTTGTCTCTATCACTAGGAGAATTCCCTCAGATTTGGAAGACCTCTTTCATAACCCCCATTCACAAAAAGGGATCAAAGATCGAGGTAACAAACTATCGCCCCATTGCTAAACTTTCTCATCTACCCAAACTTTTCGAAAGAATTTTATACGAAGCCTTAAGCTTTCAGTGCAAGTCTCTTATCTCTCCCACCCAACACGTCTTTCTGAAAGGTAGATCAACTACCACTAACTTAGTCGAATTCGTGTCCTTCGCCCTGTCTGCCTTAGAGAATGGCAAAGAAGTCGACGTTATTGCAACTAATTTTAGTAAGGCTTTTGATAAGATTCTCATAACTTAATCCTCTTCAAATTGTCTGCCCTCGGTTTCGAACCCATATTGTTAAAATGGATGTCTTCTTACCTGGAAAACCGTTCTTACAGAGTTCGCTTCAGATCCATCTTATCGACTCCCTTCTTGGCCACCTCTGGTGTTCCGCAAGGCAGCCATCTAGGTCCTCTTCTCTTCATTATAACCATAAACGATGTCGAGAGGGTTATTAAACACTCTTCCCTCTCTCTGTACGCTGATGATACCAAATTTTTCAAAGCCATCTCTTCACCACATGACTACTGTCTCCTTCAACAAGACCTTGATAGTTTTTCGAACTGGTGCCTACAAAATCGCTTAGAGCTCAATATCGCCAAATGTCAATCCATTACCTTATCACGTAAGCACCACGTGTCCTCCGCCCGCCTTTACCTTCTTCATGGTCAACCTATATCCATCGTTCAATCTCTCCGTGATCTTGGAATATTGTACGATAGGGAACTAAATTTTCGTTCACATATTGATGAGATAATTCGTAAAGCTAACCCATCACTTGGCTTTGTCAAACGATGGTCCAAAGAATTCTCCGACCCTTACGTGACCAGATCCCTCTACATTACCTTTGTGCGCCCCCTCCTTGAATATGCCAGTCAAGCGTGGTCACCCTTTCAGCAAGTTCATGTGACCAGAATCGAGAATGTTCAACGTCGATTTCTTCGATTTGCCCTTCGAGGTCTTCCTTGGAACGATCCATTTATCTTGCCTCCCTATCAAGACCGCCTCAACCTCATCAACCTGAGTACTCTAGAGAAACACAGAGATGTTGCAGACATTCTTTTCATTCATCGACTTCTTTCAGGCTCTGTCGATTGCGCATCTCTTTATAATTCAATTTTTTTCAATACCAACCCACGAAATTTACGATGCCCTCGTCTTTTCTATTTACCGTCCCACCGCACTTCATATGGATCTAATGAACCAATTTCACGTATGCTGCGAAAAGTGAACTCAAACCTCACCCAGTTTTATTTTAACCTCAGCACTCCCTGCCTCAAAACCGAACTCCTTCACCATTCTCCCTAACTTTAAGTCTTAGTTTTAAGTTTTAGTTTTAAGTTTTAGTTTTAAGTTTTAGTTTTAAGTTTTAGTTTTAAGTTCTAGGTTTAAGTTTTAGCCTTAAATTAGTTGTAGCTTGTAATAAGCCAAATAAATGGGGGCTTTCGCCCCCACCAAAATTAAAATTAAATTAAAATTAAAAAATACACTAGACAGATTTTGCCAATATATTCCGAGAGAACTGTATTCATCAGCCTCTGGAAGGTGGCGGGCGCATTTTTCAAGCCAAATGGCATCCGAACCCACTCGTAATGGTCATATTGGTTCCGTTATCTCGATCTGGTGAAACCCTTTAGCCAGATCCAAGGTTGTAAAATATTGGGATTTCCCTAGCTTGTCGAATATATTGTAGTGTACCCCCAAAAACAAAAACCCAAGAACACATTGTACACACAAGAAGAACACACATTGTATAAATTATGCAATATCACATAAAGTCAACGATCACAAAACAAAAACACTTGACGGCACACGCCAAAGTGCTGACGCATAAGAAAGGCAAAAATACTTCGATAGAAGTGATAAGTGATGCACTATGTCGCAGTGCATAAAGCTGACCTACTAACGTGTCATTTGTGAAGTGTTTGACTCTTTGTGTGATCGATACAATGTGTAGTAAGTGTTTGGGGAAATAGAAATATAACTTTTAGGTCATGACTAAGAAGCCGAAATATGATGGCATGCGACCCACTAGATATCGATGTGCATTGGGAATGCTGGTGGGGAATTAGTATATAAAGATCAATTCTTTTAAAATAAATCAGATTCAACTTGACTTTCAAACAAGGCGTTTCTCATTCTGGCATTATAGCCCTACTCATAGAAGTAGAACTCTGGCAACTGCCATGGCGTTCACGCCCTGCCTAACTTAGGGAAACCACTTGAACTGCTGGGACGAATGATGCCTCGCTTCAGCATATCGTTGATTTGTCTGTTTACCTCCTCCTTGTGTACTTTCGGGTATCTATATGTTTTAGTATATATCGGGATCTTATTTACCGTCCTTATTCGGTGTTTTACAACATTGGTAAAAGAAAGATCTTTTCCTTCTTGGTAAAATATCGATGAGAATTGAGTCACAAGGGTAATAATCGCACTCTTTTCTTCTTCATTGGGGTGGTCAGTTCTTATTTGTTTAAGAATTGGTTCCCTGCTTATTTCTGTGTGGTAGCTTTCTAAGTTATGTGGTATCTCCTTTTCATATCTGTTCATAGTAATAACTTCTACTTCGTCTTCTCTATTAAAATAAATTGGAATTTCGGTTTCTCCAACTGTCAAAAGTTTCCTTTTGAAGTCAAGAATCGCTTCCATTGGCAACAAAATATTGTTTCCGATTAATCCGTCGAAAACGTCGTGGAATTTGTATTTAAGAAATTCCACAGTTTTGTTTGGCATGCCGAATTCTTTGAACAGAGGTATCGTTACTTTGGTGTTTATACGAAGCGGTGAGCTCGTAGTTCTCACTACTACCGGTGTTTTTGTTTGCCAATTAGGGTGGCATAACCCTGGGTTAAGGATACTTGTTTCGGACCCAGGGTATCCTTAGTTTGTACATACCATTTCTAGTTTGTACTGTTATATAGGGAAGTATTCCGGGTGGCTTCTTTCCCGAAAATCCGAGTAGGTACCTAGAGTATTAACTTTTTTTTTTTTTTTTTTTTTAATGCATTTTTTTTTTATTAATTAATTCATTATAACTTACATGCTAGACAAAAAACGCTTAAAACTAGCTTAACTAACTTAACTATTCTTATTATAACTTACTGGCCCTATGCGGGCGCTCTAAGCTAAACCTAATACTTAAAACTATGTCTTTCGACGTAACGTACTTGAGCATTTTCTATTTATTTTATTCATATAATTTTATAATTTCAATTGTAACTAAGAAAATTTGATAAAAAAAAAAACTTAGTGAATGAACATTATTTTTTTTTTGTATTCTTATATATAAACTTATAAACTACCTTAAAATAAATCTTAAACTATCTTATTTTACCTTAATCTATCTTACTCTACATTACGTAATTATATACGTACTTTTTTTTTTTTTTTTTTTTTTATTTTATCAAGTGCTGTTTTTTTTTTTTTTTTCTGTCGAAGTGCTGTGATGAATTTTTTTTTTTTTTTTTTTTTTTTTTTTTATTTTTTTTTTTTTTTATTTTTTTTTATTTTTTTTTTAAAATGCCTAAACCTAAAACTATGTAAGTCGGCCATGGGCAAGAACAGCCAACTTAAATCTCAAACAGGCTACCCTGGATTAGGGGGAAACGACGAAGGAGTTTCCTCTCTTTCGGCTAGCCACCAGAAATGACCGTACTGACGTTGTACGTCATAAATATTGCGACCCGATACCGCCCTACTAAACCGGAGACGTTCCACACTGCCGTGTGCAACGTCTCTGTCGTAGTTGGTGGAAGATTAGCGGCACCGCCAATCTGTCCTGGATCAGACCTTTCTCATCAAAATAGAGGAACGCCTCTGGGGGAACAAAGCCGTTAAGGCGCACTCTCTCGTGATACTCGTAATTGGGGTAATAAGCCCCGGAGATCAGGTTGTTCGTCGAGCTCATTGCTCTTGCAATGTGCCTTCGAATCAGCTTGATAATGAAATTATCCACTCTTATTAGGTTAGCCCTGTTGTATAGGACCTCATTGGGATAGAATTTTATGTACTGGGACTCTGGTGTTCTGTATAAATGAAGGCAAGCCCGAAGGCAAGCCCTCTCAAACACCCGAATCTTTTCCAACAAGCTTGGTCCCACGTTGAACCACACGGGACATCCATATACGAGCATGGGCCGGATGAGGGCCATGTAGCAGATTACCTTGCATCGAGTTGCTTGCTATAAAAAAGTCTCTTTGTAAGGGCAAAAGCACCTTTGGCTCTGGCCAGAGCAGCATCTATATGTTTGTTAAAATATAGATATTGGTCTAACCAGAGCCCCAGGTATCTGACTACACTTCGACTCGCAAGTGGCTGTCCGTGCGGTCCAACTATTGAGAACTTTCGCCAATTCTTTCTGGTATCCCTAGAGGCACCAGACAACGGCGTCCTAAAAAGATGGGTTCCGATTTCGGGAAGTTGATCTTCAACTTCCAGTCATCGCAATATCGCTGAATCTTATCGAAGTCACGTTGCAAGAGAATTGCAATGACCTCGATTTTTGGTCCTGATCTGTACGCGATCAAGTCGTCTGCATACGCTATGGCATGGTGAAGTGAGATCGCTCGTGTAAATGTTGAAAAGGATCGGTGAATTAACCGCACCTTGTTGCAGACCATTTTTAATTAGAAATGTTCCAGCAGAAGTCACATTGCCATTTTTGACGATGAACTGTCTACTGGTGAGCATGTTATGAAGTATGTACAGCAGTGGTTTGCTTATGCCAAGCCTGCTTAGCTTGTAGAAGAGTCCCTCTAACCATACGGTGTCGAAGGCCTTCTCCAAGTCAATCAGGCAGGCACCCGTGCACTGTTTCTTGGTTTTGTTCCATTGGATATCCGATACCAGTTTAGACGCGGCATGTATTGTATCATGCCCCGCCTTAAAACCGAATTGGTTATCCGGAATTATATTATTGTTCTCAGTCCACTTAAGCAGGGCTCTATTGGTCACTTTTTCGAATACCTTGCTGATGTTCGGAAGGAGACTTATCGACCGGAGATTTGCCGGATTGGAGGTGTCCTTACCCCTTTTGGGGATGGGTTGTATCACTGCTGTTTTCCAATGCGCTGGATAATGTGCATTATTCAGCGCATTGTTAAACAGAGTGGTGTAAATGTCCACCGCTTCTAGAGGGAGATGTCGAAGCACAATGTTCGACACTCCATCGATTCCTGCAGATTTCTTCCTCCTCAATGAGTCGAAGATCGCTTGGAGCTCCACCTTCGATATGTACGGGGGATGTACCCTTTCATCGGCGATGACATTATTTGCCATGTTATCGTCATTGAACTCGGTAAAACCTATGTTCTCTGATCGCCAGTGCTCTATATCATTTCGAAGGTAGAAGTTGTGCACAAGGACGCGATTTTCCAGGTCGTGGTTCGGGCAAATGGTATCATTCACCTTGTACACTTCCTGGAAAGTCGCTCCTATAGCCTCTACCTTCTCCTGCGGATCTTCGATCACAAAGAAGTTGTCATCCTCTACTGCGTTATCTTAAATATTTTATTTATTTGCGGGAACATACTCGGGTTGTTGGATTTTACAGCCCGAATTTTGTTGTTCCAATGCAAATTTACAGAAAGTCTGTAATTTTCTCTAATTAATTTTTGGAGGTTTTTAATCAACGACTTCAGCGTCCTAACCTCCGAGTTCTGTCTGTCAGTAAACTGTCTGTACAAGGTTTTTAGTCTCGACAGCAGTCTACTTTTGTGTTGGTGTAGTGCGTCAATTGTTGCATTGCGGAATATGTCTGCGTTGTCAGTATGTTGATACCGAGGTATCGTATTGTCCATAGTTCGTTTAATTGTCTCGTCCATTTGTTTTAGGTACCAGTCAATCTCCTCGTTTGACAGATTCCTATTGGACGGTGGGTAGAGCGAATTCGAGGAGAGTGCTCTTGTCAAAGTTCTTGAGAAGCGAGTCCAACGCGTCCTACTATAATTGTAGGAGTACGTTTGGACAAACTCCTCTAACTCCGCAATTTCGTTGGGAATCGTTATTACGGCACTGAGTCTGCAATGGTCACTGTCATACACAAATGTGTGCAGACAATTCATAGTTTGTCGGTCCATGTCGGTCAGTTGTAACCGTACGTCGAACAGCATAAGATCCAGATAGGAGCCGCTTCTAGGAAACGACGGACTATCTCTAGCTTTCAAATCGAGTTTATACTCGACACTGTGTCGACCCCACCAATTGAATAGTAGGTTCCCTCTAGGATTAGGTGTGTTGTTTCCCCAATTTCTATGTTTGGCGTTTAGATCTCCGGCCATGATGAAATAATTCTCCTCCGACTCCAGCCTTAGGCATCGAAAAAGTGTCTCGAGCTCTGAAATAAATAAAGTAGATTGAGTAGCTTCAGGTGCATAGAGTGCGACCAAGTACATCCTCTTTCCACTACGGAGAGGGATGCACACGATACACGCTTCCAGCTCCTGAAACCTTCGCACTTCACCGCTGTACATAACTTTAAATTGCAGTTGTTTGCGTATGAAGATCGCAACACCTCCTCCTCGTGTGGAGTTGGGTCGGTCTCTTCTGACAATATTGTATTTATTGTGCCCCAATTTGTGCTTCTGGGATAGCTTTGTTTCGCTAACCATAAGCACATCAGGGGTTTGGTCTTCAAGCAACTTAAATAATACGGCTCTTCGCTCGATCCTAATCAGTGAATTCACATTCACCGCAAGGATCTTCAAGGATTGCTCCTCCATGTTCGTACCCATTACGACTGAAGGTGCGTTAAGCCCGGCAGAAGTGCGTAGATCTGGTCCACCCGCTTCGCCTGCTCCTGTACCTGACGTTGAAGCTGTTCCATCTGCCCTTGGATAGAGAGCAAGATGGCCAGCAAGTCAGTTTGAGCCTCCGTGCTCTAGGCGGTGGGGCCTGAGAAGCAACCTTCGGTCTTTTCTGTTCCGCGTTTCCCTGACCTGCCGCCATTTGGGCGTAGGTCACTTGGGGAGTCACGGATTGTGTTTGAATTGGAGCAGGTGGACGTTTCACTACGACCTTCTCCTGGCGAACTAGATTTACTTTCTTAATGTACTGGAACTTAGGACAACCCCGATAGTTTGCGGTGTGTCCCGAGTTCCTGCATAAAGCACACGAAAGCTGGCTCTTATCTGCCACTCCATCCTTACCCAGAGTGCATTCCTCTGCTTTGTGGTTCTTTCCACACTTAACACATCGAGGCTGCATTTCGCAGTTCGACGCGGCGTGCCCGAACCTTTGGCAGCGAACACATTGCAAAATGTTTTCGCTCCTTCTTAATTTTTCCCATGCGACAACCTGGTAGTCTAGGACTTTAATACTCCTTAGACCATCCAGCTTGCTATTGGGTGAAAGCTGAACTAGGAAGAACGGCAGTTTCTGCTTCTCCCTTTTGGCCCTAGCTGTGGTGAATGGCTTGACCCCTACGAATTCGAGCTCGTTGCACTCTTTCTCTTTAAGCAGCGCAAGGAGCGTCTCTGGATCAGTAGACGGGTCTATCCCCCTCAGCAGCATTGTTTGCCGCTTTTCCCCCTTCGGGGTGAAAGAGAAGAACTCCGTCGTTGTGCCCCTAAGTAATTCTTTAATTTTTTTATAATCTTCCACTGTATTACAGTGGATGGCATGTCTATTTTCATTTAATCTTTTAATAGAAAAATGATTGCCTATGGCCGACTTACATAGTTCGATGGTATCCTTCAGCTCAATTTTGTAGGTATTAATTGGAGGCACCTTTGTCTTTGCAGTCATCTTATGTTGCGGTTGTTGCTGCGGTTGCTGTTGCTGTTGTTTCTGCTGCTGCTGTTTCTGCTGCTTCTGCAGTTGCTGCTTTTTCTGCTGCTGCTGCGGTTGTTGCTGCGTTGTTTGCTGCTGTAGTTGTTGCAGCGTTTTCTGCTGCTGTTGTTGTTGCTGCTGCTTTTGCTGCTGTTGTTGTTGCTGCTGCTTTTGCTGCTGTATTTGCGGCTGCCTTTTTTGTTGTTGCAGCTGGCCTTCTGGCTGCTTCTGTTGTTGTTATGAGGCGTGCTGGAGCTCCAGCTGCCGCTCCCTCTCTCTTCTGGCCATTTGTTTGGCCTTTATAGCACGCACCCTTTGTTCCAGCTGTTTAATGCTAGAAGTCAGGCTCTCGACTTCTTCATCTTCGTCCTCTGATTCGGAGGACGCCAAAACGGCGAAGCTGTTATTTTTGTCGTCTCCAATGTAGCGGCCTTCCCCACCGTCAGAGATATATGGGTATTCGGCCGAGTCATCTGACCTCTGCCGCTTCTTTTCTGCTGCTGCTGTTATTGCTGTGCTCGGCGCCCCTTCCCTCACTCCACCTGGCAGCTGTTCAGCTGAAGCTGATGTGGAGGGACGCTTTACGAGGTTAGGAGTAGGTTTAAATTTCCTTCTCCTTTTGCCCTTACTTTCGGTCACCACTGTTACCGGGTGGCCTGACTGAACTGCGTCATCGACTGACGCAGTCACTCCGCCCGCTGGTCCCGCTAATGGGAGCGCGGACCGCTCGCTTTCCATCACGTGTTTGTTTAGATTTTAATTTCACTTTTTTCTTTTTTTTTTTAAATGAAAAAAAAAAAAAAAAAAAAAGTCTATAATTTTATTTTCCCTGGGCGGGAATTGAACCAGGGTTGCTGGCTTGATAGACCAGCACACCACTACCACTAGGCTAACTCGTCACTTGAAAACGCACTGTCTAATAGTTTATTTGAAGTTACTGTCAATTTCACTCGAAGCCGAAACACGTCTACACTCTCTGAAAGTCTGTGAACGACTGAGTATTAACTTCTCTTTGATAAGAAGTGGACAATGTGTCCATAGGTTCAGTCGCCCTATTATGTTGGTTTGTCCTAAAATTTCCTTAATTATTGTGATTCCGTATTATACCTGAGTTGTTATTCCTAAATACACTGAACCTGAGTTCTTGCTATCATTCCTGAATGTTCCTGAATTATTGTTACTATTTCTAAACGCTGGATTGCTTTTATTGCTCCCGAATGGGTTATTAATATGGTTACTAACCGCGGTGGAATTATTATTTTCGTTGTGCCTAAAATTATTTTTGTGGTTTTGGCTATTTTGAAATTTTTTGTACGCATACCCCGTCTCGTGTAAGATCTGGATGAATAGCCTTAATGCTGTCTTGCAATTTTGTTCTATTTCTATGGAGTCACTACCTTTATCAATTTTTGTCTTGTTGTTTAGCCTTCTTAATACACGTCTGAGATTATAATAAAACTCCTGCCAACTATTTCTAAACTCTAATCCAAACGTTTTTCGCGTATTCGAGAACTGCTGACTGCGCCAATAACGTGCCGGGGTGCGGAACGTTATAAAAAAACTTTTATTTATTCATTTATAATATTTTATTTTATTTTTGATAACTTATACTATCTTATCTTATTATATTCATCAGGAGAAGCCGCTGTCCAAAGCAAGGCTGCACTTCTCAAGATGATTTCTTAATTACTGCTGTACAACTACTCCCTTGAACTCTTCTGTGGGTATATTTAAAATCGCGATCGCGCTGTAATATGTGCTGTATTATGCGCCAGCGCGCGAAATTCAGGACTCAGCGAAATATAACAGCTTTGAGGAAGAAAACAAAATACTCCGAAGGAAGCTTAACGAAATGGATCTGCTCTATCAAGAGCTCAAGAAAGAAATAGACTTATTAAAAGAAGAAAATAAGGTATTAAGGAGCTCACGTATAGAGAAAGATCGCGAATGTACTCCAGCACGCTTAGATAGTAGGGAATATCACACCGACGAAGGAAAGCTAGCACGCGAAACGTGTCGGGTCCCAAAGAAGAGACCTATTAAAAAGCGGAGAGCCGGCTCTTCTCTCGAAGTCGAGTCCAAAAAGAAAAAAGAGAAAGAAGAGCACAAAGAACCGCAAGAAAAGTAACCTCGAGCGCAATCTCGTCCACCCCCACCAATTAACATCGTCGGGTTAACGGAATTTATTAAGTTGCAAAGCCTTCTCAAAGTAACTTTAACATCGAAATATAAGGCCACGTCTTTGAGGGACAATGCGTGGAAAATTAACGTCGATGAATACGACGACTACCAAGCAGTGTAACAAAAGTTAAATGCCGAAAAAATTGGGTTGTATACTTTCGAAATCAAGTCAGAAAGGCCACATCGTGTTGTTGCAAGGCGACTCCACCCCTCATGCACCAAAGAAGATATTATGACTGACCTTCAAGATAAAGGCTTTAAAATTCCTGATGCCGTTAATATCATCAAAAAGGAGAAGCAACAAATGGAAATAGATAAAGACATCTTGGTAAGGCGTGGACTTCCGCTCTTTATGCTTACCTTCGATAAGTCCGACAATATCGACGATATCTACCGAATTAGGACCATACTAAATATCGTAGTCAAAATTGAGCCAATGCGTAGAAATATAAAAATGATTCCGGAGTGCAAACATTGCCAAGGATTCAGTCATACGCAAATGTACTGCAAAAATGAACCGCGATGCGTGAAATGCGCTGGAAATCACCTCTTCCAAGTTTGTGGAGTAAACAAACTAACCTCCGCAACCTGTGCTAATTGTAAAGGAAAGCACCCGGCAAATTATAGAGGCTGTGAGGTAGCTAAAGAGTTACAAAAACGAAGAGATGCGCTTCTTAAGCCCCTAAATGCAAAATCAAAACCGCAAACTAAGCCAAAGCGTAAGGTCGCGGAGGAGGAGGAATGCAAATTAAAACTACCGGGTTCAGAGCGCAAAAAGGTGAGGGAAAGAATGACAAAAGAAAAGCCCTCGACCTCTGTTCTTAAAGGAAACGGTACAGAAAAGTTACCATTGGAAAAGCGACCGGGTAATGACCTTACGCTCAGGCCACGGCATCCGAAATACCAAAAAATATTGAAATTTCAAAGGACCCTGTTTCTCATGTTTTTTCAGTTATTCTAGAGAAACTTGAAGAACAAAACAAAATAAATATAATTATTCTCGATAGGCTGGTTAAGCTCGAAAGTAATTCAGGGAAAACGCGTACTTCAACTAGAATATGAATGAAAAACGAATGTTAAAAATATGTACTTGGAATGCAAACGGACTTTTGCAAAAACTTGACGAATTGGAAATGAAATCGATATTTGCTTGATTTCTGGAACCCACGTAAAAAACGAATCGCATTTAAAAATAAAAGGCTATAATGATTACCACGCTTGTCACCCTTCGGGAAAAGCGAGAGGCGGATCATCATTGTTTATTAAAGACTGCATTGAACACTCCGAAGACCTAAAGATCGAGCTTGAAACTTTGCAACTGTGCACGATTCGAGTAAAAAATAGTCAGCGTGCTCTTAAAATCTTATATATCTACTGCCCACCGCGTTCTGCGCTTGAAAAAAGTGATTTTACTAACTTGTTTAAATTGCTGAAACCTAATTTCATTATTGGCGGCGATTTTAATGCGATACATACATTCTGGGGCTCAAGACACAGCTCGCAAAAAGGCAGAATGCTCTATGAGGCAGGTATGGAGTACAGTTGTGATTTCCATTCGACGGGTAAACCGACCTACTGGCCAACTGATACTTCGAAAATACCTGACCTGATCAACTTTTTCGTCGTGAAAGGAATTTCTACCAACCACATTAAAGTTGAAGAGAGCTTTGATCTGTAGTCTGACCATTCCCCAGTTGTTTTGACATTGAGCGAAAAACTAGTCTCTACCCTAGAGCCAGCGAGATTAACCGTTAGAACAACTAACTGGGAAGGGTTTAGGAACGAAATTGAAGAACTGAGCGTTCCACTTACGACACCCTATGAACTTGAGGTTGAAGTTGATCGCTTCGTTGAGATCGTACAGCTCGCCTCTTGGAATAATACTCCTAATCCAAGGAAAACTCCGGATAAATACGGTCTACGATATCCTACGGAAATAAAAGAATTGGTCGAGGAAAAAAGAGAAGCGCGTAAGAAATGGTAACAGAGTCGTGCTACGCAACATTAAGCTCACTTGAATCACCTGTGAAATTTGTTGAAGAAGACTATAAAGGATTTTAAGAATCGTGCGATAGGCTTTTATCTTGAAAGTTTAACAGCGAAAACAGATTCCAATTATTCACTTTGGAAAGCTGTAAAAGGCACCAAAAGGCCCAAGGTCCCCGCGCCGAATATTAAATTAAATCACAATGAATGGGCAAGGGAAGATAAAGAAAAAGCGGACGTTTTTGCGGCCCACCTGGAAGATACCTTTAAACCGTACGATGGTCAAGTGTCTTACGACAATATCAATAGGCCGGATTTACCATCTGACGATTTAGCACTTACAAGTGCAACGCTAAGGGAACTCAAACTTGTCATGACTTGATCACCGGAGAAATTCTCAAAGCTTTACCTAGAAAAGCATTGATTAAGCTTCTTCATATTGTAAATGCTGCGCTCAGATTAAAACACGTGCCTAACCAATGGAAAGTTGCGGAAGTTATAATGGTTTTAAGACCAGGAAATCCGCCAAATGAGGTAAAATCTTGTAGACCAATTTTGCTACTACAACATTTTCGGGAATATATTACTAAGGCATCTCCAACCGGTTATAGAAGGAAATAATCTTATCCCTGACCACCAGTTTGGGTTCAGAAGTAAGCATTTGATGATTGACCAGGTGCATAGAATTACTGATGTAATCGAGAAAGCACTTGAAGAGAAAAAGATATGCTCAAGCGTATTTCTTGACGTCTCGCAAGCCTTTGATAAGGTGTGGCATGATGGCTTGAATTGCAAATTACGACAAGTTCTCTCTGTATGCCTATACGACATTCTAGAATCATATCTCGGGAATAGACTCTTCCGTGTTAGACATGGAAATGAATACTCAGAGCTCAAAGAAATTTCGGCCGGTGTACCGCAAGGAAGCGTTCTTGGGCCACTTCTCTATCTGTTATATACTCGAGATATACCGAAAGAAGATGGCACTATCCTGGCTACGTTTGCCGATGACACCGCTATCCTCCTAGCCGTAGGTAAGACAATCGAAGAAACGACTGCAAAACTGCAAAACGCACTGAATAAAGTAAATGAATGGACGAGGGACTGGCGGATCGCCCTCAACGAAACTAAATCTGTTCACTTATAAGAAAACTAACGTCTTGCAATTTTCCTAAACTTGGCCCGAATACCTTTTGCAAACGAGGCCAAACACCTTGGAATGACACTCGACGCAAAACTGAAATGGAATTGGCACGTGAAAATGAAACGTAAAGAACTCGAAAACAAATATATAGAAATGAACTGGTTGCTCGGAAAACACTCGCAGCTCAGTATTGAGAACAAACTGCTTTTATACAAGCAAGTGCTAAAGCCGGTGTGGACTTACGGTATACAGCTTTGGGGCTGTACCAAGAAAACAAACGCCAATATTTTACAAACTTTTCAAAATAAAGTGCTAAGAGAAATTGTCCACGCACCGTGGTATACTAGAAACGATGATATCCACAGGGATCTCATAATTCTGACAATCGAGCTGAAATTAGAAGCTTCGCGAGAAAACATAGAAACCGACTAATCGGACATGTCAACAATACAATCCTACAAATTGTGGATGAAAGCAATTTATTGAGCCGATTACAAAGGACGAAACCTTTCGACTTGGTGAGATAGGAATCAACCGCGCCTAGGTTGCGAAACATGCAGGATCTTTCAGTGGAAAGTAACCTGCCAAACGAGTTTTTTTTCATGATAAAAAATTGCTTGATGAGGTCCTTCTTAGTTGCAATATATAACAATTTAAATCGCAGGGTGGTGTTTTTTTAGTCAGTAAGAATCTGATACTACTATGAGTACGCGATTGCTATCCTCATAGTGTCTATGGAAGATTTTTCACCAACCCTCACGGAAAAAAAAAAAAAATTATGTGGGGGTGGGATGTGCATTTTTGAGATGACGCTGCAATAACCACATTCGATGGAAAATGATGTGCAGGTGTCGAGTGTCTCATCTATGTCTGGACGTGTGGCCCGAAAAATGCTTATGCAAGCGAAAAGATGGCTGCAAGTGTTTCTAATGGATCATGTGGGATGCGCGTGCAATGGATCCCGTTAGCACTGCATGTAATTGGCCTATGACAAGATGGGGTGGGGGAAACCGGTTCTAGCGAACGGATGGTTAATGTGGGTCGTAACTACACAAAGTGTTCAACAGGGCTAAACGTAACGGAGACTGATAAAGCTACAGATAGGCACTTACACAGTACAATAAAGAACTGAGGAAAGACAAGAAGGAAAGCTTTAGAAGATTTTGCGATACAATCACGAGCACTCCTGCTGCAGCTGGACATCTCTAGAAAACCCTGGAAGTATGCAGAATAAAAATGAAGAGAGCACGACCAACATAATAAGACCTCGGAAAGGCGATTGGAAAATTGCAAACACAATCTGTTCCAAAGGGAGAATTGAATGGACAATCAGCTCCTTTCAGCCGTTCGAGTCAGGTGTGGATAGTATCACACCAGTCCTAATACAGAAATAACAAGAAAGACTACTAACATACCTAGTCAGAATAATGAAAAGTAGTCTCGCACTGGGATATATTTCAAAGCAGTGGAGACGGGCGAAGGTTGTGTTCATACCAAAAGTGGGGTAAAAGGAGCCACCACAGCCGAAGTCATACAGCGATTCTTCTCAAAACAATGGAAAAAGCTGTGGACAGTTACTTAAAGGAGGACGTACTAAACAAGTCCCACTTCATTACCGTCAACATGCGTATAGAGCCGGCAGATCCACGAAGACGGCTCTTTTCCAATTGACGGAATCCATACAGGAAGCTCGAGTCAGCAGAACAGTATCTAAGTGGATGTTCGAGTTGCTGAAAACAAGATCAGCACAAACTCAGACGTCGCGTACAATCTCCTTTAATGTGGAGTCTAGTTGTAGATGAACTTCTTGCAAAGTTAACCAACCTCGGAATCAACTGTAAAGCCTATGCTGATGACATAGTACTGATTGCCAGAGGAAAGTTTGAAGGAGCCCTTTGTGACATCATTCAAAAAGGTCTAACAGCAACTAAAGAATGGTGCTGCAAGGTTGGGCTTAATATAAACCCAGGAAAAACTACAAGAGTACCTATCACAAGGAAAAGGAATCTTGAACTGAAGCCAATTCGGCTGTCGGACACGGAACTGACGCCAGTAAAGAAAGTGAAATATCTAGGATTACACCTAGATAGTAAACTCATGTGGAAAAAGCATACAGAAGACATATCCAAAAAGGCCACCCGTGCTGTCATGATGTGTAGGAGCCTAGCGAGTAAGTCTTGGGGACTTAACCCTAGCATTCTAAAATGGATGTACATCGTCACTGTGAGACCAACGATCACATATTGAGCGATTGCATGGGCCAAACGAACTAGTCTAGTCACAACGAGGAATACACTCACTAAGGTGCAAAGACTGGCTTGCCTCTGCATTACTGGGGCCATCAGAACATGTCCAACTGCTGCCATGGTATTATTCCTGGAACTAACTCCGCTTCATATTGTAGTTGAGCAATATGCAAAGCGGACCATCCTGAGTATGGACCATCCAAGTATGGCAAAAGAGGGTATCAGGAGGGGGAAATGCATCTATTCAAAAGAATATGATGTACTTCTCAAGAAACTCCCCCATCTAGCAATTCCTAGAGATGATAGTAATAGGAAAAAGAAAAGAGACAAGTAAATTGAACAGAGTCAACTATATTGAACATGCCGCCGCCTCTGAAAGAATCCCATATTCTTCAAGGCACATCTTCAAATGGTAGTGGTGCCAAATTGTGTACAGCTCTCGATATGATGCCATTTTTAGTTTTGATACGTATGACCCGAAGATGGCCGTCCTTGCCGGGAATAGTCTCAGCAATACAACCGAGTAACCATTTTTGAGGAGGTAAATTATCATTGGACACAAGAACCATTATACAAGGTCTGACATCACCTGATTTACAACTCCACTTGTAGCGATGTTTAAGTTGGGTCACATATTCCTGAGACCAGCGCTTCCAGAAGTGAAGTCGAATAGCATTCATTTGTTGCCAGCGATTAAAGCGGGATATATTGGCGACGTCTGGAGTTAGCACTTGTTCATCACTAGGGTCCGAAGTTAATGGAGTAAGAGACTCCGAATTAAGAATGGCTTCTGTTTCAGCTGCTACAGTTGAAAGTTCTTCAAACGTAAGCGAATTCGAAGTACACGTTCTGACAAGAAGGCTTTTCGCTGACTTAACTGCCGACACCCACAAACCTCCAAAATGTGGGAAACGAGGTGGTATATGATGGAACTCGATATTGTCCTCAGCACAAATTCTTTAAATTGATGTTTGAGTGTGTTCATTGTAAAATTGTTTTCGTAGTTCTGTTAATTCATTTCTTGCTCCCACGAAATTAGTGGCATTATCCCAGTATAGATGGCAACAAATACCACGACGAGAAATGAATCGTCTAAGAGCAGCCAAAAATCCATTTGTCGACAAGTCCAAGACGACCTCCAATTGGACAGCCTTTGTAACGAAACATGCGAAGACTGCCATATAAGATTTTTTGGTATGAAATCCACGAGATTTCATTGTAGTAGAGAAAGGGTGGCCGTGGTGTAGTGGTAACATCATCGCTTGTCACGCTACAGGTTCACGGTTCGAATCCTGATGTCAATAATCATCTATTTATTTCACATGAAATAAATGAACAAGTCGATCAATTGCGAAAGCTTATGTCAACTCTACTGCGAAGGCATAACACTGGTAGTAGGGCGGTCATATGGCTAAAATGCAACTTGATCGTGGTGGTGACATCAGGAGGACGGAAAAAAAATACTGTGAATCATGAACAACGACAAAAGCAAAAACAAACAAGCTCCCCAGTTATCTGGACAACCACCCTTGGAGTTCACTGAAACTTAATACCAGCTGAGTTTCAAACCAACTACACCAATCTGTCTTTCTCTCTGTCTCTGCCCGTGGTGCGGAGACCACACTTGGCTAGCATATTCAAGAATTGGTCTGACAAATGTGACGTAAGGGTTCGAGAATTCCTTAGACCAGCGTTTTACGAAACCCAGCATTCAGTTGGCTCTGCTTATAGTTTGGTCTATATGGCAGCGAAAATCAAGTTCACTGTCGCAGATGACACCCAGATCGCAAAACAGAGAGACGGGGGGAACAAGCTCATTGCCGATGAAGTATGATCTGGGGACTGGTGGAACACGCTTGCGGGAATATGTAATATTTTGACATTTATTCACATAAAGCTTGTGGAGGCACCAATGGCAACACGGTGACAGCATGCAGTCCAATCGCTCGCGGCGTGCAGCTCGTGCCAACAGCTAACGACTCTACGATCGCCACAGCCGGTACGAGGTTTCCAGCTTGACTTGTACGAAGCGATCTTTCTTTTTTCTTCGAACGCCCTTCACGTGCACGCTGGTATCTTCTCCCGCTTCCCAATATCATCGGACTTTACACATTTTAAATATGAATTAAATTAGTTTGGATATAGTATTCATTATTTAATAAAGAATTGGAATTAATATTATTGTTAATTGGTCAATTTTATTTGTTTGAACATTGGTGACCCCGACGTGATATGGGAAACGAAAGAGCTGAACGAAAGCAGACGTCACCAGCGGGTGACGCTGGCACGAGCACAGGTGGCACTAATAGAGACAATACCGACGAGGGAGGAGCACACCACTACGAACCAGAGATTTCGAAGGTCTTAGTAAAAATCTCGAAATTCTGGAAAACCAGAATTGTGGTTCACTTAGGTGGAATCGCAATTTTACGTGGGGCGCATAACCTCCGATATACGAAAGTACCACACAGTCGTTGCAACCATCGAAAGCGACATTCTGAACCAAGTCAGCGATATTCTCCTCGACCCTCCAAGGGAAAATATGTATTCAACGTTGAAGGCTAAAATAATAGAACGTTTCACAGACTCCGATTATCAGCGGCTTCGCAAACTTATTCAGGAGATCGAACTGGGAGATAAGAAACCATCGCAACTTCTCCGCGAGATGCGTGACCTGGCAGGTTCCAGAATGGGAGACGATTTGTTAAAGTCACTTTGGTTCCAGAGACTCCCCTCACACATGCGTTCCATAATCTCAGTAAGTACCGAAACTTTACCAAAATTAATGCAAATAGCTGATAAGATTGCCGAGGTTAATGAGGTACCTCAGGTGTCGGCAATTAGTCAGCGGAATTCTCTTCCACATACTTTTCCTTCCGACGGTAGCAGCAAACTCGAACGTCAAATAGAAGAGCTTTCACGAACGGTTGCAGAATTAAAGGCGAGCTTTTTACACAACCGCAGGGGACGTAGTCGGTCTCGCGCACACTACCGCAGCGCCAGCAAGATGAAGCCCGCCGAAAAAGAAAAAATTACAGACGAATGCTGGTATCACCTTTCGTACAGGGTCAATGCAAGAAGGTGTCTGATGCCATGCAAGCACAGTAAGTCGTTAAACTAGAAGGCCAGTCGTTAGCGGCGACGACATCTGGCCAACATAACTGTCGTCTTTTTATTCGTGATCGTAGAAACAACAATTTAAACTTCCTCATTGACACGGGCGCCGACATTTCGGTTATACCTGCAACACCAGAAGACAAAAGACGAGCTCGAAGGAACAGAACCACACTATACGAAGCCAACAACTCGCGAATTTCCACATTTGACACAAAGGTGATGGCAGTGAACTTGGGTCTGCGCCATACTTTCAACTGGGAGTTTGTGATTGCCGATTTAGCACGTCCAATCATCGGTGCGGATTTCCTTCGACACTTTGGGCTAATGGTGGACCTGCGAAACCGATGTCTGGTTGATCAGCTAACCTCACTTTCTGGTGTCGGTTCCATAACCTCAATCCCGTCAACACAGCTCACAAACATCAACCACAAGGCGCCTTTCCGAGAGTTGCTGCAGGAGTTCAAAGACATAACACGCCCACTGGTAAGCAAAACAAATGGTAATTGTAAAGTCTTCCATCATATCGTCATGACTGGGCCGCCAGTACATGCACGATACCGACGCTTGAACACTGAGAAGCTAGAAGCGGCAAAAACTCAGTTCCAGCTATTGATGGAGCAGGGCATATGCCGCCCGTCTAAAAGCCCTTGGGCCAGTCCCCTCCACATGGCAAGGAAAGGAAGCAACAGTTGGAGACCGTGCCGGGATTTTCGAGAGCTGAACAGCGTTTTTACACCGGATCACTATCCCATTCCCCACGTACAGGATTTTACTCAGTTTCTCACAGGTAAATTTATTTTTTCTACTCTCGATCTCCAACAGGCGTACCACCAAATACCGATGGCCCCCGAAGACATACCCAAAACGACCATCATAACCCCATTTGGGTTATATGAGTTCGTCTACACTACTTTCGGACTGAGGAACGCGAGTCAGACGTTCCAGAGGTTCATGGACGACATCTTGCGGGATCTAAACTGCGCTTTTCCATACATAGATGACATCTTCATCGCCTCAGAGGACGAACAGCAAAGTAAAATCAACAAAGGACATCTTAGGCTAGTTTTCGAGCGCTTGCGGCAGCACGGAATGGTACTTAATGTTGACAAGTGCCAGTTCGCTCAACAGGAAGTACGTTTTCTGGGCCACACAGTTAACGCCAAGGGAATCAGACCACCCAAAGAAAAAGTGGAAGCTATGAGGAGATTTCCAAATCCCGAGAAAGCAGGTGAATTGAGAAGATTTTTTAACTCCCTGAATTTTTATAGACGTTTCCTCAAGAACGCTGTCGAGGACCAAGCAGTTCTCCAACAGATTATGCCAAAGGGGAACAAGAAAAACGACAAGAGGGAGATTGTCTGGACGCAAGAAGCAGAATTGAGTTTCGAGAAGTGCAAATCCGCTCTGGCAAATGCAGCCTCTTCGGCGCACCCGAAAACTAATGTCCAACTGGCGTTGATGGTCGACGATTCGGATGTTGCTGTGGGGGGAGCCTTATACCAGCGAGTGGACGACGCATGGGAGCCACTGGGTTTTCTCTCAAAAAGACTTAAGGCTGCAGAAACCAAATATAGCACGTACGACCGGGAACTTCTCAGTGCTTACTTGTCTGTGAAACACTTTCGTCATATGCTGGAGGGTCGAGAATTTTCCATCCTGACTGATCACAAGCCTCTGACCTTCGCGTTCAAGCAAAACCCGGAGAAAGCGTCACTGAGGCAGCTACGCCAACGAAAACACGATTGCCGACGCACTTTCGCGGATTGCGGAAATTGATTATGAGCTTCTCGCAGATGATCAGCTGCAGGAAGAAGAACTTTCACAAATTTTAAACGACACCTCACTAGCACTAAAATTAAAGAAAATTTCGTCACGCGCGACACGTCAACACACCAAATCATTCCGGCGTGCAGTATTCGAAAGCGTTCACAACCTGGCACATCCAGGGATTCGATCAACAATCAAGCTGCTTACGGATCGATTCATTTGGCCGTCGATAAGAAAAGACTGTCGAACTTGGGCAAGAGAGTGCACAGCCTGCCAGCGAACGAAGGTGTGGAGACACACGAGGACACCCATTCATACCTATCCGCCGACCGACACCAGATTCGAGCATCTCAACATAGACTTGGTTGGACCGCTGCCGCCCTCAGGTGAGTTTCGCTACCTACTTACCTGTGTGGATCGATTTTCCAGATGGCTGCCGCAAAGTCATTGTTTGACGGGTGGATCTCTAGATTTGGCGTGCCGCAGAGGATCACCACCGACCAAGGTCGGAAGTTTGAGAGCGATTTATTCAAGCAGCTAACGAGAATCTTGGGCATCAAACACCTGCGAACAACACCTTACCACCCGGAATAGAATGGGATGATCGAAAGATACCATCGGACGCTTAGAGTCTCTCTGACATGCCACGCAACGGCCCGGTGGACGGACGTATTGCCATCAGTACTGCTAGGACTTCGCACAGCTGTAAAAGAGGATCTGGGAGCAACAACGGCAGAATTCCTCTACGGAACCTCTCTTCGACTACCTGGAGATTTTTTCGAACCCTCAAAGGACAACGTCAACACCCATGAATTCATTAGGCAACTTCGCAGATCCATGGCCATCGCCAAGTTAACACAAGCCGGCCATCATCATTCACGAAAGGCGTTTATACCGAAAGACCTATACGAAAGACAGTACGTCTTCATACGCAACGACGCCGTAAAGAAACCGTTGACGCCGACGTACGACGGACCCTACCAAGTGGCAAAAAGGACTGAAAAATTCTTCCAAGTCAATCGGGATGGGAGAAAGGTAAATATATCAGTTGATCGACTAAAGCCACAGCCACACGAGGGACAAAACAACAGAGGCTGCGGGGCAATGCCAGCCTAAGGAGAAGCAGTATGTGACACGATCGGAAAGAAAAAATTATCTTCTGGAAAACGTAAGAGAGCATCACTAGCGTTTGAGTACTGTGGAGGCACCAATGGCAACACGGTGACAACATGCAGTCCAATCGCTCGCGGCGTGCAGCTCGTGCCAACAGTTAACGACTCTACGATCGCCACAGCCGGTACTAGGTTTCCGGCTTGACTTGTACGAAGCGATCTTTCTTTTTTCTTCGGACGCCCTTCACGTGCACGCTAGTAACTTCTCCCGCTTCCCAATATCATCGGACTTTACACATTCTAAATATCAATTAAATTAGTTTGGACATAGTATTCATTATTTAATAAAGAATTGGAATTAATATTATTGTTAATTGGTGAATTTTATTTGTTTGAACAAGCTCAAGGAAATTTTTTTGGCACCATATTGAAAAATTGTTTAAGTCTTCTTGGAGTGGGTAAGAGTCGGCGGGAGTTGAAATGTATCTGAAGATTTTCATATCATTAGCGTAAATAGAAAGATATGAATTTTTAATGACACAATCGACGTCATTGGTTGACAATATGAATATCAGCGGAACAAGGTGGCTGCCTTGAGGAACTCCGGAGGTAGCTGTAATGGGGTCAGATACGGAGGATCTAAATAAAACTTCGTACTGTCGTTCGTCAAGGTAGGATTTAATCCATATAATAAACCCCGGTTGAAAACCAAGAGCTTTTAGTTTGAGAAGAACTATGGAGTGGGAGATTTTATCAAAGGCTTTCCAAAAATCGGTGACAATTAAGTCAACTTCTTTACCATCTTCTAATGCGCACAGAGTAGTCGAAACAAATTCTGTTAAGTTTGTTGTAGTTGACCTTCCCTTTAGGAAACCGTGCTGATAAGGCGAAAAGATGGACTTGCAGTGGAAAAACATTATATCGTATATAATGCTTTCGAAGAGTTTAGGTATGCTATGTGCACTAGTCGCCATGTTTCGTGCATCAACGATCCAAAATTTTTGCCTGGAAATTGACATCAACGCTTGAGCTCCTGCCTCATAAGTAAGTAAGTCTGAAATATCCAGCCGACCACCAACGCGTATCAAAGTCACCAAAGGACCGATGTAAAGATATGAATTAAGTTTCTTGATGGGACTTTTCGAACTAACGCCGTGATTCTTTGATTAAAGGTCTGCTATTTCGTCTCCGAAGCAACTCAACTGAACACAAAATACTATTTTAAGCAAAGCAAATTCGTAGTCCCCTGCTGACAATTCACCTAGCACTAATTTTTCATTTTGACGTTTTCTCCTTAAATTTTTAAAAAAATCGAACGCAGTAGGCGAAGATCCGAATAAATTTGTTATAGTTAGTAATGAATTTATGATTTTTAATTAAATTGACAAAGCCAAAATTATTTTTGTGTTCAGGAATATTGACCACCGCTTGCTTCTCCTTGAGTGGCCACTCGCTAGCATGACGATAAAGAAAAGCAGTGCCCTTGAACCAACAGGATTAAATCAATTCTGCAACCAATGATCCCCGCGATACAATGTCGGCTGAATTTGATTTCGTATTGACATGCCTGCATGTCAATTCCACATTTAGTTCCTGTATGGCGGACACTCTATTAGCAACGAATGTATTCCACGACGAAGGATGGTCAGCAAGCCAATTGAGGACAATTCCTGAATCTGTCCACAATACGTTTTGATCGAATTTCTTGTCAAAGGATTCCCTAACTCAACGAAGCAGTTTGGATAGAAGTAATGGAGCACATAGTTCCAACCGGTGCAAACTTTGAGCGGACACAGATGCAACTTTGGACTTCGCACTTAAAAGATTAACACTTATATTTCCCAGCACATACACGATGCGAACGTAAAGACAACAACCAAAAGCTTTGAGGGAGGCATTCAAGAACCCATGCAAGTCGCAACGAACAGCATGCTTTGAAAATATATATGTTGTACATGTACCCTTTTAAGTTCATCGAGTTTTGAACAATAATTGATCCTCTCTTCTTTCAGGTCATCGGAACCTCCTCATTCCAAATATCTTTCCCAATACTATAACTGGGTTTACTAACCTCAACGGGTCAACCATGCCACGTCTGCCAAAACGGTTGTTTTAGTGACGACATTGACCCAAACTACACAAAGAGCCTCGATGATATCGCTACTATTAATCCTCAATGGTGACTCGCCATCAGATAAAGGAATTTTGTTCAACAGCTTACCCTCATTGGAAAACCATTTTTTCAATTCGAGTCCAGCAGTGTGCAAATTTGATTTAATCTGGAAACGAATCTCCACAGCTTCCACCAAAGTATCAGCACCAGAGATGTGACCATCGATGTGGAAATCCATGACCGTCGAATCGAGAGCAAATTTGTCACGATGTTTCTCAGCGAGATATAAAAGACATCGAGTGGCATTGTATTGTGCTGATGTCGTGCCATACGTTAATGTTTTCAATCAAAAGACATTAATGTTGGAATTCACATTCGCACGCCACAAGATTGCTTGAAAATTCGTATCTGTAGGCCGAATGAAGAATTGCCTATACATTTTCGTTATATCTGCAATCAAGGCAATCTGATGAGAACGAAACCGAAGCGAGATGGAATACAAATCCTGTTGCACTATAGGTCCGCATCAAAGACAACGCATCAAAGACAACTCTCAATCGTGTTGACGAACTTTCTGGGCGAAGAATAAATTGACGAGGTATATAGGTATCACCATTTGATGGTACAGCTTCCATATGTCCTAGAGACTCGTATTCCCGCATGAATGAAATATACTGTTCCCTTATTTCAGGAAGTTTTTCCAGACGCCTCTCCAGACTTAAGAATTCGCTTTGAGATTCCAAGGGCACCGGGATCCTCCTTAAATGATAAATGTACTTCTAGTCTACCATCCGATCTTTGCTGAGTGGTTTTGCAAAACAAGTTTTTTGCGCACGCTATCTGTTCCTCGGTCTAATTTGGCAAATTTGATTGGACATCTTTGATTTTAAAAAACGTTTGCAGCATATCTGCAGTTCCATTGGATCTGTCTATGCTTTCGCGCGCATGTGCAATCAAACTGCAATCATGCCGGGTGGCGCCTTTGGGAGTAATCTTGCCGACGACGATCCAACCGAAAAAAGTGTTTTGAAGTGAGGGGAATTCTCCTCCCAAATTTATCTGACCATCGGCTAACAGGTCGAAAAAGATATCAGCTCCAATAAGCATGTCAATGCGTTGAGGTCTATTAAAGTTGGGGTCGGCTAACGAAATATCTGGAGGCATGCACCAATCACTAATGTCGATGTGAACTTCGGTTTGATTTGATGTTATCGATGACAAAATCATCAAGTCCAAGTTAGTTTCGAAGTCATTGAATCTTGATTTTACTGAAGCAAATGTTTTGTGACGAGCTGGCAAATTGATGTTTCCAACTGCACGTAATTCTCCGCAGACATCGATAACCTTCAAACGTAGTTTTTGTGCCAAGTGCATCGAAATTAAATTTATCTGCGATCCCGAGTCCAAGAGTACACGAGTCAGAATGTACTCACCGTTTGCTGCTTTGATATTTACTAAAGCAGTAGCCAGGAACGTGGCTTCTTGAATTTCCTTTCAGATTGGTGGAATGAAGTGCAGATGATATAAGATTTGCATTGGAATCCGACGTGCCAAGGTTGGGGCTGCTGGCAATACTCTGGCCTGAGGTTGTCTGCACTGAATTTGAAGCTGCAACCTGAAAGCTATGAAGTAGTGAGTGATGCGGTTCGCTGCATACCTTGCACTTCGACGACTTGCAATCCTTTACTGAGTGACCAGCAGTTAATGCACAATACAATATTCTTGACAGTCCGAAACCGTTCGTTTATAGAAAGCTTGATGAATTTGCTGCAATCTGATATGGTGTGTTGCTTCCAATTGCAGAAAGATTGTACAGTCGCCGAATGTGCGACTGGAAGACAATGCATTTATTGTCATAGCGCCCTTTTAACAACTCCAACGCCTTCGAATAATTCTCCTCAGTAACATCTAACGACTTGATGGTTAATTTTCCCTCACCTTTCAAACACTCATTTAGAGTCGATCGTTGTAGTAAACTGTTGGATGAACGTGTTGTACTCCGTATATTCCCCCGAGAATGTTGGTGGCAATAACATGTTTTATATAACTTTTATAGAGAGAGACAGTAAGAGTGCGATAGCTAGAATTTCTCGGCGTATTTGAAGTGCAAAAAGAGAACGCGGTATATATTGTAGACGAAACAACAATACACCACCAATACTATTTGCAGCTTGTGGAACCTATGTATGTGTGTCCACTTTTGCAATGTATGATTGTATGTGTGTGTGGTAAATTCCACTGCGCAGCACCGAATTTAATTATGGGAAGATAATAAAATGAAATAATTATTAACAATTACAACTCGATTCGAATTCTAATACGTTGTCTGGGTCGATGGACCAAATTTTTTTTTTTTTTTTTTTTTTTTTTTTTTTTTTTTTTTTATAATTTGCACGTGTGAAAAGGGATATGAATACCCTTATACTAATTTTAGGACACGGGCGTTTTTGTGGAAAGGGAAAGAGACGGAAAGAAGACAGATTGGTGTAGTTGGTTTGAAACTCAGGTATTATTAAGTTTCAGACCAAATGGTAAACCGGAATATGAATCTTTACGACTAAAAAAAACGACTGGACTGTAATTATAAAATATTTATTTCTCTCTATCTCGAGGGTTCCGAACCACGTATTAGACGGCAAAAGTATGAATCATAAAAAAATTAAAAGTATAAAGGACTACAAAAAGAAAAAAGTAAAGAGACAACTATATTGAACAAAGTGCAAGTACAATTCTTTGGTACTTTTACTTAAAAATTTCAAGTACCAGTACCGATAATTGAACTTGTACTTGCAATTCGAAGCACTTGAAAAACTGGTTTAAAAAAACTTAAATACTTACATACTTAAAAATTGTACTTAAGTTTTTTTCACTTTGTCTAGTAAATTACCAAGTACTTAAAAGAATTAAAAATACTTGAAAGTACTTGAAAGGAATTACAAAAAGACTTCATGTTTATGCATGAATGCACATCCTCTAATTCTATTGTCGATAATTCGTTTGCTTTAATAGCACCGAGCTTTTATTTATTCCGCATGCAATATAAAACTGGCCGGGTTGTTTAAAAACTCTGCGGAGCTTATCGTTAGCTGGACACTTTGAAGCCGGACACTTTAATGAACCCGGAGACTCCGATCGCAACTTATTTTACTTCGTGATCCTGACCAATCTGGAGAGTTTCTATAACGTAAATTATTTGTATTTTTTTGAAAGCTTGAATTCTTAACATTATAATTTATTGAATGATAATTCGGATTATTTATCTCCCACACGTTTATACCCCCTCTGGTTGTGATGTCTCCAATACTGAGCTCATGGATATTTTTAGTTCGCCGATTTTGCATTCATTTATTGCCACAGTATGCATTAGGATAGCGGTGTTCATTAATTTATTTCTGAAGATTTCGTCGTTGAGTCTCATAATGATGAAATCACAAGCTCCTCTTTCTCTGCAAATTCACACCCTTCAGCAGCATTCCGCAAGTTGATCGGAAAATTATCAAACGGTTCTCCTTACCATTATACAGTTTCATAGAATTGTAAACGCTCACATACGGCTTTTTTTTGTTACAGTACTCCTCAAAAAAACATCATTCATTGTCTTCGAAGAGTCTTTTGAAATATCCCAAGTGTAATATTTTTTAAGTACATCCTGTCCAATAAAGTTGAGCAAATTGTCCTTTTGGATTTCTTCCGCTTTTCTGTTCTTTTCAGGTGCCACCAAATAATTATTAAAATCGAGATGAAATATCGAACAAATAGCTTCCATAATAGAATGTTGATCTTCACTTTCACTTAAATCGTCTTCACATAATATGTATTATATACCTACGAGTATATATGTATACATTAAATTACTTTTCACTGTCAATTTGTTCTCCTTTTTTTGTATGTAGTGCCACTAACTTAGAACAAACATTTCTATACATAAAACAATAACAACGGGTTGCATATGCTGCAATGGATCCTTTGGAAAGAAATGAGGGCTTCAACCAAAGCATGACTATCTAAAAATACACAGCAATTTGAATGATATATAGTAAACTGAAACACACACGCTGTTTTAATAAAATTAATTTTATTTTTATTCAATTTACGAGTATTGGTTCTTTAACAACTACTAAAAGTAAAATATTAAGTGTGTATTTGCAGTACATTCTAAGATCCAGTAATTGTAGGCTGATTTTGTTGTTTGGTTCGGGTTCGGCATTACCTACCTCAGTAAATTCCTCTGTTTGTTAGTAATGAAAGACTGTAAGGAGTGGTCTTATACATGACACCCACTCCCTGTGTTCGATGCTCTAATCAGGATCGTAAGCTCAATTCTTTATTGTTATTTTACTTTTTTTTGTGTTAAATTTTGAGATTGTAGTTGTAATTCAGATAATTATAACAATTATAATAAAGGTGTAGGACAATCTGTGTTTAACATAATTTTCGTACTTTAATTTTTCTTACATTCGTTTCTACGATTTCTAGTTTTTGATAATTTGGTATTAATATGTTTCAGATAATGGCAATTTATTCATAAGTGAACAGTGTTTCACTCATTTTTACTTTACAATTGTTAACTTAAATTGTTTTCTGACAAATTGTAAGATTTGTAAATTTGATGTATTTGTTAAATTTGTTTTAGAATGCATATTTTTTATTAACATATAGAAATTGGCTACTTCTATAATTTCTGGTTCTTTATAATTCATAAATTTACATAATTGATATAAGTTCTTCAATAAATTCTGAAGACAATTTAAACTATTGTAATTACTTTGATATATTTCTCATTATTGTCATCATACTAATATATAATAATTTTCTGGTATAAAAATTCATTTTCCTTTGAACTAATAAAAAAAAGTAAAGTTTTTTCGTACTCCGAATTTGAAAAAGCAGGAATTCTAAGCAATACAAAATAATTTATTATTAGATACAACTACACTGCTTTTCATATTTTCTTACTCTCAATATTTATGCCTGATCTTACATTTTCCTTCTCTGTCAAGATATTTTTGTCTAATATTCCCACCTTAGAAAATACAATATTGTCCTGAAGTTTCTCAATTTCATTATTAAGCAGTAGTACGATTATGTCTGTGTTAATTTGCAGCGATTGCATTTTGCTTGCTAAGTTAACTTGTTCCTTGTTGGTATAATTTATGAAATTATCCACGATTCGCTGATGCTTATTTATTGTGTTCGCTGAAGTATATACGTTATTCTGTAGTCCGGCATTTACTCCGTGTTATGGATATTTGCCTCTTTAATTGCAGCTCTAGTTATTGTTCAATACGCCGAATAAAATATTGACTCCTTTGTCTACAAGGTTAACTAAACTTCTCTTTTGTCATGGATGTGGTATCATTGCGTAAAGATTGCAGCGTGTTATCCTGAAACCTTTTTAATGACAAATATTTTTGAAATTGTTTTCTAATGTTTCCTTAACCTGTGACATTACCTTGATTTATCTTTCAAGGTCTACTATATGGAGTATTTTGTCATACACTTGTATTAGGTTTGTCGATCCTTGTTTTGCGTGTTTATCTCTTCTAGCCTGAAATTGGCCTGGGTTATTCTAACTGACGTTAAATGTATTGTTAAAGGGATGAATTGCATTTTGATTTCTTGATTCTGGAAAAGTGAGAACCGCATCTTTTTAATTTGATTAATTAACTTTGGCATTTATTTGTTCTCCTAACTTCATTCTAGATAGGTATTATTTATTTTTTGGGTTTGCTACAATCTACGAGGGCAAGGTAAAAAGTTCTCGGTCTGACGCAGAGATGGCGTTCCAATCAGCAAACATTTATGTTTCCTGCCTGGGTGCACTTCTCATTAGTTCGTATGACAAGTTTCAAATTGTTCTCTCAAGTAGTTTCTTTACACGAATTTTTGCAATAGACGTCTTGCGTGTTTTTTGTTAAAATGGATAAACTTGAATATCGTGCTGTGATAAAATTCTTCGTTTTGGATGGGTTAACCCCTAAGGAAATTCATCCAAAGTTGACAAAAGTTTACGGGGACTCGGCTCCTTCCATGGCAACCGTTAAAAAGTGGGCAGCTGAATTTAAGCGTGGTCGCCCGTCCCTCGAAGATGGCCCACGTGAAGGACGGCCAAAAACCGCAACCACACCCGAAACCATCGAAATCATTTTTTAACTGAAAATCGCAGTCTTTCATTGTCAGGTCGAGAACTTTTCACCTTGCCCTCGTATAAGATGGTTCTGTTAGATATTATAATTTAATACTTTTCTATACCTGTGATCGGTTGTTATCGACATGTTTAGTCGTTTCTAAAATCTTCAACATCTATTCTATTTTTGATAGAAAATTTGCTGGATTTCGATATCTGAAAGAGCGTATCGAGTTCTTTTTTTTTTCTTAATAGTCTTATGTGTTCATTCAATGTAGAGTGCAGTCTCCATATATCAGGGTTAATTGTTTGCAAACAAGGAGTTGATAAATGTAAATTGTTATTATTTTCTACATAGAACTGTTTGATTATGCTAGTACATAATTCGTTATCAGTACTTATTAAGTCTGGCTGGTATTGGAATCTGATATTTGGGAAAAAAAAATTTTGTTATACTTTTCGAGATTTTAAAAACAATCGCGTATCTGGACAATATGCAGCCATTAAGTCTTACTCCAGCAATATGTTCACTAAAATGCTCTCCGGGGATATCTTTACAATATTTCGTAGTTTCTTAAATAACTTTTTTTATGATCTGTCAATGTCAAAACCAAGCCAAGTTTTACATTTTTATCGTGGTGTTCACGAACGAGCAACGTTTGAAACTTATTAAAAATTACTACCGAAATTCTGAGCAGTGGTCGCAGTTCCAATTCTCTGTCGAAATAATCGTCTTACCATACAAGGGTAATTTCGAGTCAATTTATTCACTATTGAACATTCCTGTGTCAGTGAGACAGTCGGTCTCACTTTTTCGGTCGAAGTACCGAAAATATCGCAACCGTAAGTGCTTCAGTTCAAAATGTGGGAACCTCTCAGTCCGTATTGTAGCGAATTTTGCGTATGGATCTTGGTCAAGAACTGAAGCTTGGTCATTTGAAGCGCCAAAACTTCTCCAATTGGATTCTGTAAAAGTTTGAAGATAATCCTGAATTCGAAAATCATCTTCAGCGATAAAGCTCATGGACATAATGGCTTTGTCAATAAGCAAAATATGCGTTATTGGACAGCAACAAACCCACATGTGCTTCAAGGGACTCCATTGCATCCACAAAATGTGATTGTGTGGTGTGAATTTCATGTCGGAGGTGTGATGTGATCGTATTTTTTCGTCGATGAAAATGATCGCCATGTTACGGTCGATGAACATCCTCTTCGATCACTTACCTTGTCGTGATGGAGATGCTCAGTAGGATCTAGTGATCCTGGAGGGTGAATGCAGCAGGGTCACCCAAGCTGTAAAGTCTCCAGGGGAAGGTCCGAAGCGAAAGAGTAATCAATCTGATTCCAGTGGGCGGTGTAAGCAAATAGTAAACTGTACCCAAGGATGCAAAGCTGAGGGTAAAATCAGGCGTTAACAAGCTGTTGCAGGTGTTCTGGCAAGGGCCTTTCATAAATTGCCTTATCATAGCAGAACCGGCTATGTTGCGATGAACATTTCCCATACCGGCTTACTCGTGGGAATATGAACATGAATAATTTAACTAAAACAAATATAAAAATCAGTAATGATGGGACCGGTCCTCCTAACCGGACGGTAGCACTGCGATTAAGCTGTTTACCGGCAAACACATACGAAAAGTAGCAATCCAGACGAGACCGGTCCTCCTTTAAAAGCGGACGGTAGCACGGGTGTTTACCAGTAAAACTCCAAAAGCATTGTATAGCAAAATAATTGTGGATTCACATTGTCCATCTGCTGCCAAAAGCCACACGGAGCCTAGTAAATGTGTTTTACAGTCCAATAAGGACTCTTCGGGATCGGGTTGTAGCTCCGGCTCACAACAAGTCACTCCCTCAAAACAAACGTATAAAGATTGTCGCACAGCTGGCCGTATTCTCCAGAAATTCGGCAAAATTCCGGAGAATAAAATGAATGATAGGGTGAAAAGCCTAGTCGATTGGGCCAAAAAGATCGTCAGTACTCAACTTGGTAAAACTAACAGAGACTTCACCGTCCAAAAGACAGAGATTCAAAAACATCTAAAGTGCAAAACACTAGCACCTCCTCCATGCCCTCCAACGTCACATCCAAATCTTATAGCGAAGTCCTCAAAGACAGGTTTGTACTGGGAGTCATCGATAAAAACGACATCGATGGTACAATCATTCCTGATAAATAGAGGATGATCCCAGCCAAACTGGCGACTTGCTTTTATGATATCATGAAAGAGAATCCCGAATAGGGAAGGTTTGGCCTAGTGTTAAGCTTATGGTTGTACCTAGGGAGGATATTACATGCAGACCAAGAACTTGCACCTGGATTCAAGCCGAACCCTCTAATACGGAGGATAATATCCGGATCCTCCAAACCAGCAATCCAACGCTTCCTACTCACAACTGGAAAGTCGCTAAGCTGGAGGAGCAGAAAGGCCTTTACAGATGCGCGCTTATTGTGATTAACAAGGAATCTCTTGCTCCTTTGGCGAAGACCGAAGGTGGGATTAGCTACGGGTTTGATGCTATTACCCTGAAAGTGTACGAAAAGGACGAGGTGGATGTTGAGAAACTTCCCCCTCATCCTTCAGTCCCTACTATAAGTAACAAAAACCCTGAGATATCAATCTCCTTCTATGGAGGAAGTTGACTCTCAGTCTACCATACAACCATCTCTAGTCGATGACGGTTCGCTATCAGACATGAAGATGGGCGATATTACAAACAAAGCACCTTTGAGTGAGTATGAACTTCTTTGCTTGTCCTCAGACTCGGAGGGCTTGAACAATACTGTGGTGGAGGTTTCTCTGCCTGATTATAGCAACAATGCTGCAGTTAGTTCAGATTAACCTCCATCACTCCAAAATGGCTTCGGTCGGCCTTCTTCTCCGTCTCTCAAAGGATGGGGAAGACATTGTCTTGATCCAAGAACCTTGGGTTGTTAACAACCTGGTTTGTGCACTCAAGACTCCCGCCTACCATTCCCTATATGTCAAGGATGAATATAAACCTAGATCGTGCATATTGGTAAAAAGTAGCATTAAGGTAATTTTACTTCCTAATTACAGTGATCGGGATATAACCCTAGCGTTGCTGGAAAAAAGCAAGCGCTCCTATTATCTAGCATCGGGTTATCTCACCCACGATATCATAGACCTTCCTGGACCCAATATGGTAAGACTGGTCGCAGACGCTGAAAGAAGTAGAACTGGAATCATAGTTGGCTGTGATGCTAATGCTCACCACTCCGCTTGGGGTAGCTCTGACATCAACGAAAGAGGTGAGTTGCTTTTTAACTATATTCTAAAAACTAACCTCATTTTATGTAACATCGGTAACGAACCTACATTCATAACTAGAAACCGACAGGAGGTTCTAAATTTAATTTTAATTTAACTAAAACAAATATAAAAATCAGTAATGATGGGACCGGTCCTCCTAACCGGACGGTAGCACTGCGATTAAGCTGTTTACCGGCAAACACATACGAAAAGTAGCAATCCAGACGAGACCGGTCCTCCTTTAAAAGCGGACGGTAGCACGGCTGTTTACCAGTAAAACTCCAAAAGCATTGTATAGCAAAATAATTGTGGATTCACATTGTCCATCTGCTGCCAAAAGCCACACGGAGCCTAGTAAAGGTGTTTTACAGTCCAATAAGGACTCTTCGGGATCGGGTTGTAGCCCCGGCTCACAACAAGTCACTCCCTCAAAACAAACGTATAAAGATTGTCGCACAGCTGGCCGTATTCTCCAGAAATTCGGCAAAATTCCGGAGAATAAAATGAATGATAGGGTGAAAAACCTAGTCGATTGGGCCAAAAAGATCGTCAGTACTCAACTTGGTAAAACTAACAGAGACTTCACCGTCCAAAAGACAGAGATTCAAAAACATCTAAAGGGCAAAACACTAGCACCTCCTCCATGCCCTCCAACGTCACATCCAAATCTTATAGCGAAGTCCTCAAAGACAGGTTTGTACTGGGAGTCATCGATAAAAACAACATCGATGGTACAATCATTCCTGATAAATAGAGGATGATCCCAGCCAAACTGGCGACTTGCGACTTGAAAGTGTACGAAAAGGACGAGGTGGATGTTGAGAAACTTCCCCCTCATCCTTCAGTCCCTACTATAAGTAACAAAAACCCTGAGATATCAATCTCCTTCTATGGAGGAAGTTGACTCTCAGTCTACCATACAACCATCTCTAGTCGATGACGGTTCGCTATCAGACATGAAGATGGGCGATATTACAAACAAAGCACCTTTGAGTGAGTATGAACTTCTTTGCTTGTCCTCAGACTCGGAGGGCTTGAACAATACTGTGGTGGAGGTTTCTCTGCCTGATTATAGCAACAATGCTGCAGTTAGTTCAGATTAACCTCCATCACTCCAAAATGGCTTCGGTCGGCCTTCTTCTCCGTCTCTCAAAGGATGGGGAAGACATTGTCTTGATCCAAGAACCTTGGGTTGTTAACAACCTGGTTTGTGCACTCAAGACTCCCGCCTACCATTCCCTATATGTCAAGGATGAATGTAAACCTAGATCGTGCATATTGGTAAAAAGTAGCATTAAGGTAATTTTACTTCCTAATTACAGTGATCGGGATATAACCCTAGCGTTGCTGGAAAAAAGCAAGCGCTCCTATTATCTAGCATCGGGTTATCTCACCCACGATATCATAGACCTTCCTGGACCCAATATGGTAAGACTGGTCGCAGACGCTGAAAGAAGTAGAACTGGAATCATAGTTGGCTGTGATGCTAATGCTCACCACTCCGCTTGGGGTAGCTCTGACATCAACGAAAGAGGTGAGTTGCTTTTTAACTATATTCTAAAAACTAACCTCATTTTATGTAACATCGGTAACGAACCTACATTCATAACTAGAAACCGACAGGAGGTTCTGGATATAATCCTTGTCTCCGACAACATTAATCAAATGATCAAGAACTGGAAATTATCTGGTGAACAGTCTTTTTCTGACCATCGATACCTTCAATTTAGTCTTGACGACGATCCTCCAGGCCCATTGGTTTACAGAAACATCCGTAAAACTAACTGTTTCAAATATAGGGAAACTTTAAAGAAATTGGTTAATTTCGACACTCTAAAGTCCCCGAGCAATCCTCAAGAGCTTGATTGTATGGTTAAGGACTTTACCATGGCCTTTAATAAAGCGTTTTGTTCCTCTTGTCCTTTGGTTAGGGTAGATACGTTAAACTCACTTATTAATACACACTTCCCAAGTAATTCCTTAACTGCTTTTAACAACGTCTACTCAAATAACTGATAATCAAAGCACTTTCAAATCTGATTAATTTACTGCTTAAAGCTGGGTGGGACATCTGATAGAAGATATGTCAGCAGGGCACCCCTCAAGGGGGCGTCCTATACCCACTTCTTTGGAATCTGGTGGTTAATGAACTACTGTCAATCCTGGAAGCTGAAGGTTTCAAAGTCATCGCCTATGTGGACGATGTTGCTATAGCAGTCTCCGGAAAACACATCACTACCTTTAAAGAGCTCCTACAAAACGCTTTGAATAAGCTATCCAGATGGACAGCTCGGTGAGGTCTAGGAGTGAATCCCCACAAAACCGAACTAGGCCTCTTCTCGAGGAAATATAAAATAGCTTTCAAGCAAAGTTATCAAGCAAAGTCCAACGTTCAGCTTGTCTGTGCATTAGCGGAGCACTGCGGACGACACCTTCAGCAGCTATGGACATTATTTTTCATTTAACATTCGCCTTAAAGCTACTTCACAGTGGTCCAAAAAAGTACATGGCCACGCCTCCATCTTAAACAAGTTTAATATCTACCTTAATTTAAACCTCTCTTTTCGTCTCCCAAATGATTGTAACGTGTACCAGGCGGAGGCAATGGCAATAAGGGATATCCGCATCCATTGATATCCGCATCTTTTCAGACAGCCAAGCAGTAATCAAATCCTTGGAATCATCGTCAATAAATTCTTTAACCGCTCTAGACTGCCGATCGTCCCTATAGAAATGGCGGAGCAGTTTAATATTCACCTAATTTGGGTGCCACGGCATAGGGACATTCCATGGAATTGTAAGGCTGACGAACTTGCCAGACATGGAACAACAATACCCATCCTTTCAAGCAAAAGTTCACTGGGTAAGTTAAGAAATGGGGACTCCGTCCGAAGATGGTCATTTGGATGTACAATTCGGTGCATCCTATACTCTCCTATGGATCGCTAGTTTGGTGGCCGGCGGTTGAGAAAGCATATATTACAAAACTCAACAACAAAGTACAAAGGCTCTAGGTGCTACAGGGGCGATGAGAACATGCCCAACTGAAGCCTTGAATGTAATCCTTCACTTTATACCACTCGACCTTCATATAAAGCACATATCAGCATGTAGTGCTGTTAGATTAATAGAAACAGATAGCTGGTGCGATAGTCTCTACGGCCACAACAGCATCCTTAATCTGCTACCTCGGGAGTTGGCGGCAAATCCGACCGACTACATAATTCCCAGGGTGAACTTTCGAAATGATGTCACTGTAAGATTCCCTTCCAGGGCGGAATGGAAATGTGGAACGGTGACTAACGAGTTCAATACAACCATTTTCACTGACGGGTCGAAAATGGACTGCGGGGTAGGGGCTGGAATCTTTTCTGAATCCCTCAATATCTCTAGTTCATTCTGTCTTCCCAATTCATGCAGCGTATTCCAGGCGGAAGTTCTTGCTGTACGAGACGCGTGCTGTCTCCTCAAACATACATCGATACAACTTAACACCATTGCCATTTTCATTGATAGCCAGGCCGCTATCAAAGCCATGGTATCTGCGGTTTCCTCCTCCAAACTTGTTGAACAATGCAAGGAGGAGCACTCGGTCATCGGTCTAGGATCAGCCTCATCTGGGTGTCTGGTCATAGTAACATTGACGGAAACGAAAGGGCTGATGAATTGGCGAGGCAGGGATCTGCCCTTCACTGCTCCCGTGCGCAGGAGGTCAACATTCCGTTAGGGGCCCTTAAGGGTAGAATCTTTGCTCATTTCCTTGAAGATGCTGGTAATAGATGGCGAGGATGGCATAACTGTGTCATATCCAGGCAGATGTGGCTTAAGTATAACTGGTGCAGAACACAAGAGCTACTATACAGAAACCGGGCAGATATTGCTAGAGTTCTGGCAATTAGCACTGGCCATTGGCCCATAGGGGTCCACGCAGTCAGACTGGGTGTAGAAGGCAAACGCAACCGGCAACACTGACATGATCTTCATTAACCTTGAAACAATGCAAAATTGTGCTCCCACACACACAGAGTGCATTGTTCAATTGCAGTACTTTTGATACTTTCCTCATGACAAATTCTCCGTTGTCCGTTCAGTTGTTACAGAATAAACGTTTACTTAACACGTTGGCTTGGTCTTCTTCTTCTTTTTTTTTTGGTCGAATTATTTCCTCGCGTGTATATTTCCATATACATTTTTTGGTGCCTCCTGTGAGGAATGATTTTAATTTGCCCTAAGTACATCTTGGAAAACAGTTTTTTTTATATAAAATTATTTGGTTTAATTGCGGATTACATCAAATTGCATCGCGTTAAATATTGGCTTTGCGCAGGCGCTCTAGAACATTCGCTCACGTGTGGAGACAACGAGCAGCGACAGAATTCGCAGAATTTTTCCACCTGGCTCATCTTTGGACATTAGCACTTGTTATACACAGTGAGTAACGTGATTTGGTGTGTGCATTGGCAATGGCTGAGTTAAATCGACGCACATCCCAAGCCAACATATTGCGCCGTATGACCACGGCAATTTTGGCTGAGGGATTCACTGGCGACTATCATACATGTGCCCAGGAACTAACCAGTCTAAATTTACATTTTGAGCGTTTACTGCCGCTCATGATGTGCTAGTCGACGACGCAGACAATGATGAAGAATTAGATGCACATCAGCGGCTGTGGAACGATCTGGAGGATTTGTACAACCCAGCGGTGGCAAAACTTAAGCGATTGATGGTTCCTAAGGTTGAGCCATTGATTCCGGAGAATTCTGCAGAACTGCGATCTTCTGCCATGAGTCTTAAATTGGATCCGGTTACTATACCGACATTTGATGGCTCACTTCGCAACTGGCTAGCGTTCAAGGATGCAATTCAAACGCTCATCGACAAACCAGGCATTCCCGAGTACTACAAATTGCAGAAATTGCGCGAGTCATTGGTTGGCGATTCGCTCGAAACGCTTGTTGGCAATCTCTACACTGGTGGCTATCAGGCTACTTGGGATGAGTTGATGAGACGCTACGACAACAAAAAACAATTGGCTGAGTTGCACGTCTTTCGCTTCATTGGCATCAAACCAGTCGCTATCGAAACTGGTGCGGGACTCTTGACTGTTGTGGACACCGTGCGTGAATCACTTCGCGCATTGCGTGTAATGGCATTGCCAGTCGATCAATGGGATGCAATAGCCGTACCAATAGTCACATCAAAATTGCCACAAATCACACAACATGAATGGGGTATGCACACAAGTCAAAAGGATATTCCCAAATTGGATAATTTGCTGGAATTCGTTGAGAAACGAGCACAGAGTCTGTCTCTGGACATTATTCATTGGCCTGGCTTTTCAAACCATGGCACCGCAATGGGCTCATCACAGCGGCGTTTACCTAATGCACCACGATTGGTGAAGTCCAAACTGGCAGCGACTTCACCTGGCAATTGCGAATTTTGCGACAGCAGTATACATCGCATCAGTAGCTGTCCAAAGTTTTTGGCTTTATCTGTGGCTGAACGATTCAACAAACTACGCAGCTCTAATCTGTGCTTCAACTGTTTGAAGCCTGGACATGCAACCAAGGTGTGTGCAGGTGGCAACTGCCGCAATTGTCAAGGCAGACATCATACCTTGCTATGCCGCGGTAATTCTTCTGGCACCGCACCAGCCGCTAGATCGACAACAACATCATCCGCTACGATAACACCTGCAACATCAATATCTCAACCACCACAAAACTATCCTGCATGACTACCACCGTCGGCTAAGACGTTTGTGGTCATTGGCGAGCGATTAGTCTTATTGGCGACTGCCATTGTTCACATAAAGGACGGCTTTGGCTCTACTCATCGTTGCCGGATCATTTGCGACCCGGGCAGTCAGGTCAGTTTTATGAAATACCGCTTTTTTAATCAATTGGCTATTTGCAGGAAACCCTGTACAATTCAAGTAGAAGGTGTCGGTTCGGCCATAACACACACGCGTGGCCGCGCTACACTCAATTTGGCATCGTGCGATGGCACATTCGACATTGATGTGGATTTCTATTTACTCACTACCATCACTATACCGACTCCAGCAGCTGACATTGCACCGTCATGCTGGGAACATTTGCGCACATTAGCTTTGGCAGATCCGTCGTTTGGTAGAACGGGTCGAATAGATGCTCTTATTGGCGCTGACGTGTGGGGTAATATCATACAAGAAGGCATAGTACGCGGTTCAGTAAATGAACCATTTGCACAATCAACTTCGCTGGGATGGGTGGTATTCGGACCAGCGACAGTAGACACTTCAATTATGGCATCAACGCGCTCACTTCACACAATCCATGACAATGTTGACGGTAGTGATGAATGTCTCGACCTGGCACTGGCTCGTATATTTGAAGCTGACGCAGACAACCAGGCAACGGTTACCGATAACGATGTATGCGAGAATGTTTTCATGGCTACGCATCGACGTGACTCCGATGGCCGTTACGTCGTCCAGATTCCTTTTCATCCAGACGCACAGATTCTTGGAAACTCTCATCCACTGGCACTACGTCAATTTTATCAGTTGGAGCGTAGATTGGCGAACGATCCAGAACTCAAGGCGAAGTACGTAGCATTCATACAGGAATACATGGCTTTAGGACATATGAAGCATGCCTTGAACTTCTCATCTGAACCATCACAGCGATACGTGATACCACATCATCCAGTATTGGCAAAATTTCGCGTTGTTTTCAATGCTTCGGCGAAGACATCAAATGAAGTTTCTTTAAATGACACACAATTGAGTGGACCGCTCATACAAGAGTTGCTCACTACGATCATCTTCCGCTTTCGACGCTTTGCAGTGGCTCTCTCGGCAGATGTAGAGAAGATGTTCCGCCAAGTTCGAGTTAACGAACGTCATCAACGCTGGCAGCAAATTTTGTGGCGCGAATCAACTACTGAGCCGATTCGCACTTACCAGTTGACTACTGTCACATATGGCATGGCATCGGGTCCGTACAACGCTGTTCGAGCAATGCAGCAGTGCGGCCGCGACAACTGTCATATATTGGCGAATGCTAACCAATCGGCGATCGCTCTCACAAGCATTCTTCGTGACTTCTACGTCGACGATTACTTAACGAGTGTCGAAACCACCCAACAAGCGATTCAATTGGCCAACGACGTCGATACAGTCTTGCAGCAAGGTCACTTTCATCCAACGACAAAATGGCAGTGGCTGGAATCACAGGCAATCTGGGGACAGCAGATGACATCGAATTGAAATCTCCGGAGATAACAGTACTCGGTTTGCATTGGAATCCAACAACGGATGAGTTGTTCTATCGGATCAACATTGGCGAAATGACATCTACAACCAAACGACAAGTGCTTAGCGATACCGCGAGATTATATGACCCAACAAATATGCTTGCACCCGTCATCATTGTGGCGAAAATATTTATACAGACCTTATGGCGTACTGGCTTAGATGGGACTCTCAACTTCCAACGGAATTGATTCAAGAATGGTCCGATTATCGCAACAATTTGCAGCGGTTGCAACAATTACGCATTCCACGGTGTTTGCAGATGAAAGCATCGGTCACCATTCATTTACATGGCTTTTGCGACGCTAGCATCAAGGCATATGCAGCTGTTGTATACGTCTGTACGACGAGCAGCAATGGCGACTTCACATCAGCACTCGTTACTTCGAAAACGCGTGTTGCACCATCTCGAGTCGATCAACTAGGCAATTCGACGACTACGATACCACGATTGGAGTTGTGCGCAGCACGACTTTTAGCGGAGACTATTGGCAGTACTAGACACGCATTGGACTTGGAGCAGGCACCATGTACGCTATATAGTGACTCAGCGATTGTACATTGTTGGCTACGCAAACCAATTGCTACACTCAAACCCTATGTTGCAAACAGAGTTAACTACATACAGCAACATACCAACGTGGCTGATTGGCGACATGTTCGAAGTCATCTAAATCCAGCTGACTGTGCGAGCCGCGGGATTACAGCGGATTCTTTGGTTGGTCACCCGCTATGTTGGCATGGCCCGACCGAACTAATGCGAACCAACATAGCAAATGATATTCCATCACCTTCGGAGGCAGACGTAGAAGCGATAGCTGTAGAGTCCAAAGTTTTTGGCTTTATCTGTGGCTGAACGATTCAACAAACTACGCAGCTCTAATCTGTGCTTCAACTGTTTGAAGCCTGGACATGCAACCAAGGTGTGTGCAGGTGGCAACTGCCGCAATTGTCAAGGCAGACATCATACCTTGCTATGCCGCGGTAATTCTTCTGGCACCGCACCAGCCGCTAGATCGACAACAACATCATCCGCTACGATAACACCTGCAACATCAATATCTCAACCACCACAAAACTATCCTGCATGACTACCACCGTCGGCTAAGACGTTTGTGGTCATTGGCGAGCGATTAGTCTTATTGGCGACTGCCATTGTTCACATAAAGGACGGCTTTGGCTCTACTCATCGTTGCCGGATCATTTGCGACCCGGGCAGTCAGGTCAGTTTTATGAAATACCGCTTTTTTAATCAATTGGCTATTTGCAGGAAACCCTGTACAATTCAAGTAGAAGGTGTCGGTTCGGCCATAACACACACGCGTGGCCGCGCTACACTCAATTTGGCATCGTGCGATGGCACATTCGACATTGATGTGGATTTCTATTTACTCACTACCATCACTACTCCACCGACTCCAGCAGCTGACATTGCACCGTCATGCTGGGAACATTTGCGCACATTAGCTTTGGCAGATCCGTCGTTTGGTAGAACGGGTCGAATAGATGCTCTTATTGGCGCTGACGTGTGGGGTAATATCATACAAGAAGGCATAGTACGCGGTTCAGTAAATGAACCATTTGCACAATCAACTTCGCTGGGATGGGTGGTATTCGGACCAGCGACAGTAGACACTTCAATTATGGCATCAACGCGCTCACTTCACACAATCCATGACAATGTTGACGGTAGTGATGAACGTCTCGACCTGGCACTGGCTCGTATATTTGAAGCTGACGCAGACAACCAGGCAACGGTTACCGATAACGATGTATGCGAGAATGTTTTCATGGCTACGCATCGACGTGACTACGATGGCCGTTACGTCGTCCAGATTCCTTTTCATCCAGACGCACAGATTCTTGGAAACTCTCATCCACTGGCACTACGTCAATTTTATCAGTTGGAGCGTAGATTGGCGAACGATCCAGAACTCAAGGCGAAGTACGTAGCATTCATACAGGAATACATGGCTTTAGGACATATGAAGCATGCCTTGAACTTCTCATCTGAACCATCACAGCGATACGTGATACCACATCATCCAGTATTGGCAAAATTTCGCGTTGTTTTCAATGCTTCGGCGAAGACATCAAATGAAGTTTCTTTAAATGACACACAATTGAGTGGACCGCTCATACAAGAGTTGCTCACTACGATCATCTTCCGCTTTCGACGCTTTGCAGTGGCTCTCTCGGCAGATGTAGAGAAGATGTTCCGCCAAGTTCGAGTTAACGAACGTCATCAACGCTGGCAGCAAATTTTGTGGCGCGAATCAACTACTGAGCCGATTCGCACTTACCAGTTGACTACTGTCACATATGGCATGGCATCGGGTCCGTATAACGCTGTTCGAGCAATGCAGCAGTGCGGCCGCGACAACTGTCATATATTGGCGAATGCTAACCAATCGGCGATCGCTCTCACAAGCATTCTTCGTGACTTCTACGTCGACGATTACTTAACGAGTGTCGAAACCACCCAACAAGCGATTCAATTGGCCAACGACGTCGATACAGTCTTGCAGCAAGGTCACTTTCATCCAACGACAAAATGGCAGTGGCTGGAATCACAGGCAATCTGGGGACAGCAGATGACATCGAATTGAAATCTCCGGAGATAACAGTACTCGGTTTGCATTGGAATCCAACAACGGATGAGTTGTTCTATCGAATCAACATTGGCGAAATGACATCTACAACCAAACGACAAGTGCTTAGCGATACCGCGAGATTATATGACCCAACAAATATGCTTGCACCCGTCATCATTGTGGCGAAAATATTTATACAGACCTTATGGCGTACTGGCTTAGAATGGGACTCTCAACTTCCAACGGAATTGATTCAAGAATGGTCCGATTATCGCAACAATTTGCAGCGGTTGCAACAATTACGCATTCCACGGTGTTTGCAGATGAAAGCATCGGTCACCATTCATTTACATGGCTTTTGCGACGCTAGCATCAAGGCATATGCAGCTGTTGTATACGTCTGTACGACGAGCAGCAATGGCGACTTCACATCAGCACTCGTTACTTCGAAAACGCGTGTTGCACCATCTCGAGTCGATCAACTAGGCAATTCGACGACTACGATACCACGATTGGAGTTGTGCGCAGCACGACTTTTAGCGGAGACTATTGGCAGTACTAGACACGCATTGGACTTGGAGCAGGCACCATGTACGCTATATAGTGACTCAGCGATTGTACATTGTTGGCTACGCAAACCAATTGCTACACTCAAACCCTATGTTGCAAACAGAGTTAACTACATACAGCAACATACCAACGTGGCTGATTGGCGACATGTTCGAAGTCATCTAAATCCAGCTGACTGTGCGAGCCGCGGGATTACAGCGGATTCTTTGGTTGGTCACCCGCTATGTTGGCATGGCCCGACCGAACTAATGCGAACCAACATAGCAAATGATATTCCATCACCTTCGGAGGCAGACGTAGAAGCGATAGCTGTAGAGTCTAGGCCTATTAAGGCTCATATTGTGCGTACTTCCCCACAGCTTATCATACAAACGAGATATCGCTGTGGCAAGGAAGTCATCACCATCGATTTAGTCGAACGTTTCTCTTCTATTGGCCGCCTAAAACGAACAACTGCGTATGTGCTTCGTGGCAATCCAACTCGACGACAATATTGGCATCACACAGTGGTGGAGTGTGGCGAAATGGCTATGGCTTTAAAACGGCATCTTCGAGCAGAGCAAGACAGGTACTTTTGCAGTGAAATTCAGCAACTAACCCATTCTCGACAGGTGGCAGTTACAAGTAAGTTGGCACCGTTGGCGCCATATTTGGATTCAGAGGGCATATTGCGAGTCGGCGGTAGATTACGAAATTCTGACCTATCTACGGACCAAAAGCATCCAATCATTATGGCAAAAGAGAGCACCCTGTCGCGACTCATCGTACGAGACATTCATCTCATTAACTCCCACGCGCAGGCTACCCTCATGCTGCAAGTACTCCGACATCGTTATTGGGTCATCAGCGGGCGTGCGCTCGTAAAACAATGCGTATATGAATGTGTCATATGCCGACGACACACTCAGCGAATGGCTCAGCAACAAATGGCATCATTACCGGCGGCGCGGGTTGTGGCATCACCACCCTTTTCTTTATCTGGCATCGACTACTGTGGACCTTTCAACATTCGGATTGGGGCAAAGCGCAAACGTACGACAAAGAAAACATATGTGGCCATCTTCGTCTGCATGGCCACCAAGGCTGTCCACATCGAGCTGGCGGAGGATTTATCAGCAAGAGCATTTCTCAACGTTTTTGCACGCTTCATTGGCCGGCGTGGCCCATGCAGTCACCTTTACAGCGACAATGGCACGCAGTTCAAAAGGGCGAACAAACTTCTTCAAACCGACCTGGTCGAATGGCACAGTGAATACACACAACAGCAATTGGCGAATCAACAGACTCAATGGCATTTCATCTCAGCCGCAGCTCCCCATCAAGGCGGTCTATGGGATGCCGCCGTTAAGTCGGCAAAGAGGCATTTGCTACGCGTAGTTGGTGGACAGACACTATACTACGATCAATTACATACATTGCTTGTGCGAATTGAGGCTTGCTTAAATTCGCGACCGTTGATTGCAATACATGATAGCGTGGATGACCGTTTGGCATTGTCTCCAGCTGATTTCTTGATCGGTCGTTCGCTCGTGGCATTACCTGAACCTACCATACCAGAAGCGCCTACAAATCGACTTCAACATTGGCAACTTTTACGACAAATGCATCAATCGTTTTGGCATCGTTGGCACGATGAATATTTGGCTTCGTTGCAGCAGCGCAAAAAGTGGCGGCGACAATGTGAAAATCTGCAGGTTGGGGATGTCGTCGTACTTCGTCACGAAAATTTACCGCCAGCCAAATGGCGACTGGCACGCATCATTGCTGTTCATCCGGGCAGTGACGGACTTGTTCGCAATGTAACTGTGCAATATTGCTTGGAGTCTGATAAATTGAAGAGCACAACGCTACCGGCACAAAAGGTGTGTCGACTATTCAGCAGTGGTCCTGAGCCTACCGGCCCAGCCGGGCAGTAAATGTAGAAGACAAACGCAACAGGCAACACTGACATGATCTTCATTAACCTTGAAACAATGCAAAATTGTGCTCCCACACACACAGAGTGCATTGTTCAATTGCAGTACTTTTGATTCTTTCCTCATGACAAATTCTCCGTTGTCCGTTCAGTTGTTAGAGAATAAACGTTTACTTAACACGTTGGCTTGGTCTTCTTCTTCTTTTTTTTTGGTCGAATTATTTCCTCGCGTGTATATTTCCATATACACTGGGCATTACTTTTAATGCACTTTGTCGTAGCTTTAATATGTTCAACGAGCCTGAAACAATCCTTCACTTCCTTTGTAAGTGTCCGGCCCTTAGTAGAGTCAGATACCGTACGCTTGGCAGACACCTTTTTGATAATATTAGTGAGTTAGCGGAGACAAGCATCGGGGACTTTATCAGTTTCCTCAATGTCACGGGGTGGATTTAAATAATCTTATCTCTCCTTTCCCACAAGTCCAACGTCAGTTTTTACAACAAATAGGTCACTTGAGTTGCGTTATTAAAACGGCGCCTTTGGGTTAATTATGTTTCAGCATAGTATGTTGTCACAACCACACCTACCTACCAAACTACCAGTGGCGTGGCGTCCATACAAGCCGATTCCTTCCGGCTTCCCTTTTCAAATATCAAATTTTTTTATTTTGCCACTTGCCAACCATCACATTCAATTATTTGTTCATCAAACCATTTTTCATAACTTTATACACGCTCGAAGATGAAATGCTGCGACCACTTCGGTTGTTTATTAATTTTTACTCATACACTAACTCGCACACATAGGCGAGACAAGTATGAACTAATCTAGCGAGAGAGCGTGAATTTTTCTTGAAAAGCCATTCATTTTCCTTCTTATGCATTCATTTCTTCACAGTACGAACTTTCAACTCTATTCCTTTCTATCATATAGTAGAAGTTTATTTGCGATTTCTTTGTCTAACATACATTCGCTTATGAGGAAAATAACCCGCGATTTTTCGGCTTTTGTGGATCAACATTGGTGGAGGAGAAAGGTTTTAGTTCGAGAGTTTTTTATTGTAGGCAACAAAATAAGCCGACGAAAATCGAGTTATTGGGTGATGTAGTGGTTCGAACGGCGTTTGAGGTTTTTCTTACTTGTTGGGTTTTTTTTGCAAATTTGAAATGACAGTTGCAAATCGGTTGTGTAATTGTGCGTGATTTATTAAAATTTGGATGTAAATTTTTGTGATTTTTGTGACTGCTAATTATTAGAAAATTTTAAAAATTTAGCAATTACATATTGGTAGTTAAGTTAGTGTTTTAAATTATTAAATTATTATAAAATAGTTATTAGCTATATACCAAGTAAGTAATTATAAATCTACTCAAGAGGTGCCCCATTGAACATTCTTATTATTCTTAGGCAAGATGTCTCTAATTAATTTTGAGTGTTGTTTATCTGATTTTCTTCTAAAAGAAACCCACGAGTTCAGTAAGCTTTTTTTTTGTAAAAAAAAACAAAAAGTTATAGAACTAGGTCGCTCGACACCATCAATGAAAATTGATTATACGCGAAAGGATGGGTATCAGAAACATTTTCATGAGTCTTTTTACAAAAAGAATCCATGGCTGACTGGCAGTTGCAAATTAAATGGAATGTTTTGTTTTCCTTGTCTTCTTTTTTTCTAATTCTCCTAGTGTTTGGAGTCACACAGGTTTCTTTGATATAAACAATTTTATTAATTCTTCCAAAAAACATATTCAAACGGAAAAACATATACGCAGCTGCTTGCATTTGCATGAATTTGGCGAATTCGCATAGAGACTTCTTTAGGGAATTCTTACGAGGCTCATAATAGAAAAGTTGATCGCAATCGCGATTTAATGAAGCGTTTCATAGACACTGTAGTTCTTCTAGGAAAACAAGATCTGACATTCCGGGGTATCAGAGACTCGATGGCAATATCATTCGCGTATAGTAAACGTCTTATTCAATTGCAGAGAAGACATAGAGCTTGCGAAGCAAGAGATCGAGGGTTTTGAGTCATGGATTCATTCTGAATTTTTAAACTCATTTGACTCAATATATGAGAGCGTAAGTAACTGCTCAGAACCTCCACGCAAACGCCGACTACCTAATATTGATTCAAATACAAATTATAGCCGAATTTTTGTAGCAATTATAGATAATGTTACAAGTCAGATTAAGAATAGGTATAGTTCATTTAGTTCATATATTTTCTTTGATTTATTAAACAAATCAAAATATTGTACTATGCTGGCTACGGCTCGAGTAGATAAAACGATATTCTGTGAAATTTATTTCTTTATTTTCTAGTCTATAGAACAATTCAAGTTCACACTATACTATTCTTCGCAAATTCTTTTCTTACAAGGTCTCTTTCCTCTCAAATTACTTTATCTCCTTTCAATTACTTAATTCACAAATCCAAACTAATTACTTTTTCTTGTTCACTCTCAACTTTCAATTTATCACCAAATTACAACTTCGCCCATTATCACTTTTCCAATCTCTTCGCACGGTTCTAAACCAACTGTGTCTTTTTTGATCGCCATCTGTATTTATATAGCAGAAGTTTCTGATAGCCAGAAACTTCTAGCAAATTCTTCGACCACTGGAACAAGAGAAATAATTCTTGCAGTTATAATTCCCTTTTATCCCTGATATTATTCGTCTCTTTCGTTGACATGAGCTGTGGAGACTTCGTCCCAGACACGAACCTCGAATGAAAGGACAGTTCGAAATAAAATTCTGCCAGAATGGAAAGTCACTTCGGAATTTGCTGCATAGACATAGGAGCGTAGTTATTATTATGCTACACTGCCCCCCTCTTAGACGTGTTCGTCCCGAACAAGTGCATCCTCATTTCGGCCATTGTATCGACTCAGTCGGTCCACATGAACCACTTTCATTTTGGCCCTCGGTCCTCGCTGGATGCGGTAGACAACATCGTTGATGCGGGTTACTATTCTGTAGGGACCTTCCCAGTTCCGCTGTAATTTAGGTGATTTCCCCTTTTGGCCATGGGGATTATACAGCCACACCAGATCTCCTTCCTGGAATCCTGACGTTGTTGCCTTGGCATCATACCTGGTCTTCATGCGGTCGCTCGTCATCTTAATCTGGCTTCTGATCCTTTGGTGTATGTCCCTAAGCCTTTCCCTAAGGTCCGCCACGTACTCTTCTTCATTTCTGGGCTCATTGGTAGGAGATCCAAATTTCACCTCACTGGGTAAACGAGCTATTCCACCAAATAAGATTTCGAACGGCGTATGTCGAGTAGTGCTATGCACGGCACTTCTATAGGCCATCAAAAACAAGGGAATCTGCCGGTCCCAATCCCGTTGGTAGTCACCTACGACCTTCGAGAGATGTTCGTCCAAAGTCCTATTGAAACGCTCCACCATACCGTCCGACTGTGGATGAAGCGGGGTTGTCCTTGTCTTTTTGATTCCGAGTAGTTGACACATCTCTTGGAAGATTCTTGACTCGAAGTTCCGCCCTTGGTCAGAATGCAATTCCAAGGGCACACCGAATCTTCTAACCCAATTGTAGACGATCTGCTCCGCCACGGTTCTGGCTTCCTGGTTAGGGATCGGAAATGCTTCCGGCCACTTACTGAAGTAGTCCATCACTACGAGTATATACCGATTACCATTGTCGGTTTCCGGAAAGGGTCCTGCGATGTCAATGGCGATTCGTTCGAAAGGTGCTCCCACGTTGTATTGGTGCATCTTACCTCGAGTTTTGATTCTCGGACCCTTGCTAGCTGCACACACGTCGCATTTTCTGCACCAGTCTTCGATATCTTCCTTCGCTTTTAACCAATAAAAACGTTCTCGTACCTTTTCTAGCGTCTTATTCACTCCCAAGTGGCCTCCGGTCGCCCCGCCATGCATTTCCTGTAACACCTCCTTGACCCTCGTCCGCGGTACGACAAGCTGCATTACAAACGACTTTCCGTCGGAGGATTCCCATTTTCTTCTCAGAACACCTTCTTGGAGGGAGTCCCACTGCGCAAAATATGCCTTTAAGGTCGGGCTTCTGTGAGAGATGTCCTGATGATCCGGTTTCTCCATGTTCTCCTTCCAGGCCAGAATCGGCTCGATATCCGGGTCTTCCTTCTGAGCGTTCCGGATCTCATCTACGCTCCAGCCGGCGATAGGTTCGGCTCTCATTCTTTGGATGGAATCCAGCTCCCGTTCTTCCTGACGCGCACAACAATCCGTTCTGCATGGTCTCCGGGACAGTGCATCCGCATTAGAGTGGAGTTTTCCTTTACGATGCTGTATTTCGTAGTCGTAGATTTGCAGCCTTTCGATCCATCTTGCGACCTGACCCTCAGGACTCTTGAACTGTAATAGCAATTTTAAGGCTGCATGGTCTGTGCGAAGAACGAACTTCCTCCCGTAGAGGTATTTGTGAAAATGCTTCGTAGCCAAGATCAAAGTTAGAAGTTCCCGCCTTGTCACGCAGTAGTTCCTTTCTGGCTTAGAGAGCACCTTGCTGAAGTACGCAACCACCTTCTCTTGGCCGTCATGCACCTGGGAGAGTACGGCTCCTACCCCGACATTACTAGCATCTGCATCCACAACGAACGTTTCCCCGGGAGTGGGGTAAGCCAGTATCGGGGCATCGCATAGCCGTTGTTTAAGTGCCTTGAAGCTCTTCTCGCACTCAATTGACCATTTGAATTGTTTTCCCTTTTCCGTCAACTGGTACAGGTTCTTTGCGATCCCGGCAAAATCCTTCACGAACCGTCTGTAGTAGGTGGCTAGGCCCAGGAAGCTCCTTAGTTGGTGTTTGTCTTTGGGGACTGGCCAGTTTTTCACCGCTTCGACCTTCTCCGGATCGGTTCTCACTCCTTTCGCTGAAATTATGTGTCCCAGGTACTTGACTTCCGCTCTAAACAGGGCGCACTTCTTGGGGTTGAGCTTCAGGTGGGCACTTCGAAGCCTTTGAAACACATCCCTTAGATTGTCTCGGTGTTGCGCAAACGTTTTTCCTACGACGATGACATCATCCAAGTATACCAAACAGGTTTTCCATGTTAACCCTTGCAGGACACATTCCATCAATCGCTCGAAAGTCGCCGGAGCATTGCACAGCCCGAATGGCATTACCGTGAATTGCCATAGCCCATTTCCTGCGGTGAAGGCGGTTTTCTCCCGGTCTTCTGGATGGATCTGTACCTGCCAGTAGCCACTCTTCAAGTCGAGAGTGGAAAACCATCGGGCTCCTGATAGTGTGTCTAGCGTGTCGTCAATCCGTGGCAGAGGGTAGCTGTCTTTCTTGGTGACGTAATTGAGCTGCCGATAGTCCACGCAGAACCGCGTGCTGCCATCTTTCTTCTTAACCAGTACAACCGGTGATGCCCACGGACTTTTAGAACTTTCAATCAGACCTTCTTTCTCCATTGCCGACACCATCTCTGCAACTTCTGTCTGCTTTGCCAATGGAAGGCGCCTAGCAGGCTGACGAATTGGTCTAGTATCACCAGTGTCTATTCGATATTGTACCAGGTGTGTTCGGCCGTATTCTCCGTCCTGTGAGGCAAATACATCAGCGTACTCATTGATAAGATTCTCTGCCATAGTTCGCTACTCCTGATTCAGCTCACTGGACTGGAGAATCGTCTCTCTCGTTTCCGCTGTCCAAGGTGATGGGAGAGGTTTTGGAGCATCACGTTCAGATATTGTTGCGACGGCGGTAATCGGCGTGCATTTTCCAGTCACCTCCCCTCGCCTTAGTTTGACAGTGTGTGGTCTTGCGTTCAAAACCCTCACTGGAACCATGGTGTTCTTTGGTTCGACTAACGTGTTTCCCACGATGTAGTCTTGAGAATTCTTCTCTGGGTCTGGTTCTACTATGTAGAATCGGTGGCTCCCAAGATCACCTTCCAGCTTCGTCCAAATGATTGTTTCTGAAGACGGCGGCAAAACTTCGTCTTTGCTGATGACTGTCCTGAGAGTTACGGCATTCTCATTTCCGTACACCATCGGAATCTCCACATTTCGATACCTCAGTACTTGCATCCCGATGTCCAAGATTACTTCATTTGCTTTCATGAAGTCTACTCCGATGATGCACTCGTCGCATATATCTGCCACCAGAAACGCATGGGAGAACGTCAGTCCTGCCAGAGTAATCGTAAGACGAACTTCTCCAAATACCTTCGCCATTTCCCCTGTTGCAGTCTTCAGGCAGTAGCTGTTGGTGTTGTGCAGCCAGGAGCTTTTGACGATATCTCTTCTTACAATGGAGGCAGTGGCACCTGTGTCGATGGTGGCTACGCACTTCTTCTCGTTGATTAGTGCCTCCACTGTCAGGCTCTTCTTACCCCGTTTGGTTTGCGAAACTTGAATGGTGGTCCTGGGGGCCTCGATTCCAGTAACCAACTTCTGCCCCGCGAAGTTGGTCCTTACGCATTTCCCGACTGCTGGTTTTGGGAAGTCTGACTGACAGGATGGATGTTATCACCGCCAGATGCTTCCTCTCTGCTTCTCCTACTTCCGCAATGTGAACAATTTCCTCGTCTAGGTGCACTTCTGCACTGCCATTGTAGGTGTCCGGTTTGGTTGCAATTCCAGCAACGGATTTGACTTCCGCGAGCTTTGTCTTCATCCATGACGGCTGTTCTCTGGCATGAGCATTCCACGACGGACATTTCCCTGACACGGTATATTCCCTGGTATGCTTGGTCCGCAGCCTTCATTGACAAAGCGAATGCCAATGCCTCGGGGAGTGTTCGCTTTTCAGCCATCCTTACAGCCATTTGCAGTTGTCTGTCCTCTATGGCCTGAATAAAAGCTTCCACCGCCATTTCGTTGATAAGCTCCTCACCGGCTTTAGGGTATGAAAGATGGGCTAGTCGCTCTATATCCGCTTGCAACTGTTGGAGCGTTTCCCCCCTTTTCTGGACTCGACTACGCAGCTGAACCCTGTACACCTGCTGCATGTGTTCATCCCCAAACCGCATCTCGATAGCCTGAACCAGAGAATCGTAGTTCTGCTGTTTATCTTCCGGGATGGTCTGCAAGAGCTCCGCAGCTGGACCCCTCAGTGCAAGTGTGAGTGCAATGCACTTCTCTTCATCGTCCCAGCTATTGGTCATTGCGGCCGCTTCGAATTGCCTTTTATAAATTGGCCATGATGTTTGACCATCGAAGATAGGAGGCTGCATCTCCTTTCTTCTCAGACCGTCAGTGGAATATTCCCGTGCTTTCTGTCTCTTCACGTCGCTGAGCTCCTTAGCAAGATTTTCGACTTGCTTCCCTACTATCTCGAATTGCGTATCCACTTTTTCCAACTGAGTCTCTATTTTCCCGAACTGAGTTTCATGTTTCTCAAAATTTTCATCGAATCTAGTTTCGACTTTTCCGAGTTGCGTCTCGACCTTCTCGATTTTCTCTTCGATCGCTTCGAATTTGGATTCCAAGTTCTTGTTTTGCTCATCAAGTTTGCTTTCCAGAGCATCTAGAGAATTCTTTTGTTCGTCCATTGCTTTCTTTTGTTCGTCCATCTTAAGTTCTAGAGAATTCCTCTGGTCGTCCATTGCTTTCTTTTGTTCGTCCATGGCTTTCTTTTGTTCGTCCAGCTTAAGTTCTATAGAATTCCTTTGGTCTTCTATTGCTTTCTTTTGTTCGTCCATGACTAACTTAAGTTGCAGGAGCAGACTCGTTATACCCGGGTCGGCTGCTGTACTTGCTGGTTCCTCTTCCACGTCAAACTCTACGCCGTGCGGATTTTCACCTTCCTGCGTTACTGCTTCTTCCAGACGAATCAGCAGGGCATCTTTTCCCCCAGTTGTGTCGAGGTTCCGCTTACTGAGTTCTGCCTTTAGTTGAATTATAGTTAGTTTTCCCAATTTGCGACCCATTTTGCGCAACTAATTAACTCAACACGGAAATCGTTTTTTTTTTTTTTTTTCAATTTCACACCACGGAAATAGTTATTCACAGAATAAGTTTTATCCCGCTTCTGACACCAATGTACTATGCTGGCTACGGCTCGAGTAGATAAAACGATATTCTGTGAAATTTATTTCTTTATTTTCTAGTCTATAGAACAATTCAAGTTCACACTATACTATTCTTCGCAAATTCTTTTCTTACAAGGTCTCTTTCCTCTCAAATCACTTTATCTCCTTTCAATTACTTAATTCACAAATCCAAACTAATTACTTTTTCTTGTTCACTCTCAACTTTCAATTTATCACCAAATTACAACTTCGCCCATTATCACTTTTCCAATCTCTTCGCACGGTTCTAAACCAACTGTGTCTTTTTTGATCGCCATCTGTCCTTATATAGCAGAAGTTTCTGATAGCCAGAAACTTCTAGCAAATTCTTCGACCACTGGAACAAGAGAAATAATTCTTGCAGTTATAATTCCCTTTTATCCCTGATATTATTCGTCTCTTTCGTTGACATGAGCTGTGGAGACTTCGTCCCAGACACGAACCTCGAATGAAAGGACAGTTCGAACCAAAATTCTGCCAGAATGGAAAGTCACTTCGGAATTTGCTGCATAGACATAGGAGCGTAGTTATTATTATGCTACAATATGAATATTTTTCTAATTCAATGCCGGATTACAAAATATCTTCTTTAATTACCCTATTTCATGGAATTTTTAATTTTACTACTTCAAAAAAAGAAACTAAAAAATTTTATACACTACCCCTTCACTTAAAAAGCTTGAGGTTTTTCAACTTTATAAGCATTTTAATACGGAAATGCTTAGAGATACTTCTTCTCAAGCTCTAACATTGTGTGAAATCTTTTTAACCCTGCCTTTGACTGTGGCCTCCGTCGAAAGTTTTTTTTCGACTTTAAAAAGAGTCCACACTTACTTAAGAAATTCCCAAAAAGAAGAAAGACTCTCAGACTTGGCACTTTTATCTATCGAAAAGCACCTTCCTTTAGAAATTAAAAATAACTCAAATTTTTATGAAAGAGATTTAGCAGAATTCGTAAAAAAGAATCGTAGGATAGCTTTAGAGTACAAATAGGTAGTACATAATTGTAATTGCTAAATTTGTTACATTTAACAACGCTCCGAGTTATCAATAACTTATATATATTACTTTGCCCAGAACGGCTTCTTTCGAAGCCACGTTTTATTCGATGAGCTCTTTGTCTACGTAAATTCTAATGACTTAAAGTATAACAAAGGTGGCTTAGATTGCATATCTTAAGTCTGTGTTTCTAATAAGCACCAAAATGGTAAGTCTTGAATAAAACATTTTACTTCAACTTTTTTCGGCTTCCCTCTCTTGAAATTTCACCCCACGCCACTGCTACCTACCTAGGCATGGTAGGTAGCAGTGGCGTGGATGCTATCGAAAAGACAAATTCTAGGTGGACAAGGGGAACAACTTGTCTAGCGACAAAACAGATTTGGCCTATACTGGATCTGAAACGCTCTAAGAATTTGATTTCTCCCTATAAAAAGCACATCAGCGCTGTTATAGGTATCATAGCTGGACACTGTCTAATAGGCAAGAATGCAACAAGGCTTGGTGTTTTCTTAAACGATTTCTACAGAAGCTGCATAGACGAGGAGGAGAAGACTATTCTTCACCTTCTTTGCACCTGCCCAGATCTCTCCCAAAGAAAGAAACTCCACTTAGGAGCCTTCTGTTTCAACAACCTGAATGATCTGAATAAAATAGACATTAGGGACCTTCTATGCCTCATCAGAAGCTCTAAATGGTTCAACGAGTGGGCTAGAGGCCGCGTCCCAAACCCGTGTGGTATCACAATGGACATATTACTAGTCTAAGTGTACTGGCTTTTTTTTTGCTGGCAGCCACCTCAACCTAACCAAACCTACTGTCGATGGAATTCGCTATCGTGCCATGTTGGAAGACTATTTTTGGAGAGAATTGGATGGACTTGACATCAGTGATACGAGGTTCCAACAAGATGGTGCCACATGCCACCCAGCTTGTCAAACAATTGACCTGTTCAAGGACAAGTTCTGTAATCGTGTAATCTCGAGAAATGGTCCGGTCGAATGGCCAGCTCGGTAATGCGATTTAACGCCGATGGATTTGGGATTACGTTAAGTCGTTGGTTTATGCCAATAACGTTAGAGGAGCTCAGGGACAATATTGAACGCGAAATTGCCAACATTCCGGCCGATATGTGTGGAAGAGTGGTGGAAAATCGCCCCAAACATGCTCGGGGTGGTCATATGAACGAGGTCGAACTTCGCACTTAAATATAGCAATATGTGCTACACCTGAAATAAATTTCAGCTCGATATCTCAATTATTCTGTGTTTTATTCAAATACAAAATTGTTATGTCCTTATTGAAAAACCCTTTAGTAATGGATTCCTTCTCACCTGCTTTTAATACAATTTGATTCTTAAATGCTCTTTTCTGTAATAGGAATAAAATCCGTCCTATCCGTGCCTGCACTGTATGCATGACAATTGAGAGAATGATGTACAGTTCATTGGCCTATTATTCTCCGGCAAAACTGCTTCCAACACTTAGGTGCTAGCATTTGCAAATAAAGTACATTTTCTGTTGAAATTCGGGTATATAGGTATAGGTTTTTTTTTTTTTCTTTTTTTCGTGGGTAGGAGAAAAACTTCTTATTCACTATGAGACATCTATAACCTTATCAAGTAGTTTAATCTTCAAACATAAAATATTTGCGTGAGGCAGGTAGATTTCGCGCAAAAGCACCTACTGATACTGTCATTACATGCGCCTATTTCTTATTGCGCTAAATCGATCGGATTTGTTCTTGAAGGTAGTTTGGATCATGACATGACTACAATGACCATGAAGGCGAATACGAAGCTTCCGAGTTAAGTTTGTTATGTAGTCTTTCACGGTGGTTATCCCTAAGTCTTTGTGAATATCATTGTTTCTAATATACCAGGGAGCATTCACGATTACCCTTATAACTTTATTTTGGAATGATTGTACACAATTTCTATTGTTTGGTTTGGTACAGCCCTAGAGTTGTATACCGTACCACACAGGTTTAAGCAATTTGTTATATATATACATAATATCTTCCAATTAGCCAATACATTTCTCTAATTCGATTCTCGAGCTTGATGCGTTTATTTTTAACGTGCGGCCCTCACTTAAGTTTCGCGTCCAGTGTTATCCAGATATTTAACTTCGTTTACCTACGGTATTTATACCGAGTTAATGAAAGCGGTTAGGATAATTATTTTCTTGTAAGTGAAATTTGGTCTCGTTAAGAATAACGCGCCAAATTTGTGTCCAATCGCAGATCATAATCAAAGCTCGTTGGAGTTTTTCAGTTGCTTACTCGATTGAACTTTCCGTTACCAGAATAGCGTCCGCTAACGTTGCTACAACGGTGCCTTCAATGTACGGTATGTCTCGAGTGCACAGCAAGAATAATATAGAACTGAGGACACTTCCTTGTGCAAGGCCGGCGGCGATTTTCTTAGACTCGGAATATTTAGTTCCGTGTTTACCACGGAAGAGTATGTTTTAAGGTAAGGTTCTAAGATCTTATGTAGGTGCTCCGGAAGAACTCGTCTTAGCTTATACTTCAAGCCATCGTGCCAAACCTTGACGCCACGAAAAGCACTAGAGCAAATCTTTTTCCCCCCAAGAGCTTTTTCAAATTCATAGGATATTTTATAAAACTGGTCAATTGTGGAATGCTTGATTCTGAACCCGAATTGGTGATCAGGTATTAGGCGTCTTTCTTCAATTACCGGTCTTTATTATTTTTCAGGTCTTCAGTCTTTATTATTTTTCAGGTTTTTTATTATCTGGCAAAACAACACACTTTTTCTTCTAAAGTTGTCAGAAGTCGTTGTCGTATCGCTAGGATCATATATCAATGCTTGTCCATCAAATGGCATCAAAGTTGCTTCTAAATGCTTGGCAAATAGATTCTCATTTTCTTTATCACCTTTTGCTCATTCGCTATTATTTTTTTTTTGATCGGTGGCGATTGGATTTGGGTTTTTTTTAAACTTTTCATGGCTTTCCAGAGGGACTAATTTGTGCTTTTTTCAGCGATTAAAGAGACGACTTAAGATTAAGAGAGCTTTCATTCACAGTGTTTACTTAAAGTATTCATACGGAAGTTATATTTAATCCATACTTATCACTCCTCTTCACTTAGACTAAACTTCCCTAATATGAAAGACAATATGAAGTTCATACGTAGCGACTCAAAAGAATAGCATTAGTTTTATTGCACATTTTCTTAATTCTTCAATTCATATTTAATTCAATAAATAAGATAACCAATGTGAGTCTATAAATATACTTATTTTTGTTTCGTCTTCATTAGCTTAGAATTTATAACAAACTTTAACATTTTTAAACGTTACGATTTTCTCAAAAAGCTTTTAAAAGTTACCGATTGAGATCTCTTACGCTTGATATTCTATTTAATGCGATTCCCTAAAACATTGGTGGCTGCAAAACCTACTGATTTCAAATTACTTTTTTTTAACTGAGATACATCGGCAGTACGGTGCACTCTACAACTGCACCCGGTATTCATTTAAATTGAAACTTATATTTTGCCTTATACAGTGCTTTGCAAAAGTATAACCGCACCCTGTAAAAAGCGATTTCCAGGAAGCTCTAAACGGTTACAGGACCTTTAATATTTTATTATTTTGTGGCATCAATTAACAAGTAATTAGAGCAAAAAAAAAATCAACGATATTTTCTTTTGGGATTTCCAGCAACGAAAAATTTTTTCGTCTAGTTTGCAAAAGTATATCCGCATTACATTTTTCTAAATTTTTTCATTTTGGTTAACTGTTTTTACAGATATTAGTATGGGATTTTATTAAACCTCTTTTTAATGATACTAAAAATTCTATTGAGCATACTCTCAATTAGTTTTCTTAGTATGAAATCCTCCAAGGAGTTCCATGCATCCATTATTGATGCTTGGAACTCAGCAACGTTCGCGAGTTGCCGATTATGAGCCTCGGCGTGTAATTATTCCCCAAAGATTTTCTATCGGATTACAATCCGGAGAACGTGCCGGCCACTTCATCAATCTGATGTTTTGGGCTTGAAACCATTCCAAATTTCGATGACTGACGTGAATCGCTGCATTATCTTGTTGAAAAACATGAGGAAATCGCCGATATCGCCTTAAATATGGTACCAAGTTCTCTTAGAGTAACTGGGTATATGCTGCACTATCCATTTTGTTGAGGTAAAGGCAAGTGAAACCTTACAGCGAGCGCAGAAAGCCCCCCATATCATACAACTTCCACCACCGAAGATCCTCTTCGAAAAAAACCTTGGTTCCTTCCGTATATCGTGCTAATATCCATTAAAGCCGTCTGATCCATCAAGTCTAAACTTTCTTTCCTCACTAAAAATAATATTTAAACAAAAATATTTTATTCGATTAGGAAATTTTAAATTAAAAAAAAAAAAAAATTAACACAATGACACTTGCGGTTTTGCAATTACGATCCATGTATGTCGTTACGAGCGAATTCCACTCTCTTATCCTTATGGGCTGCTGTTAGGCATGGTGCAGGTACCATTTTGCTTCGGACGATTAATCCGCTGCGTTTTATAGTACGCGAAACCGTCGAAACCGAAATATCTAAATCTAATTCACTCCGAATTTCTGACAATGGACACACCGAATTGGACGAAGCCTTTATTATTCGCCTTTGATCGCGACTTGTAAGCTTCTGTGGACATCCAGGTCGGATTGCTGTGCCATAAGACCCCGGGCCTTGTAAAAAATTTCGAATGACACGGTCCGATCTTGATATTTTCTTCATGATTGTATCAAAAGCCCAAACCATCCTTGCGAAAAACCAGAATTTTTCCGTTTTCTACTTCCGTTAAATGCGTATCATGCGGCATTCTTATTTGTCAAAAACACAATAAAAACTGAATGAAAATTGCTGAGAAATTGCAGTTCATTATCGTGCGGCTATACTTCTGCAAGCTAGACAAAACAGTTTTTTATTGTTGGAAATCTCAAAAGAAAATATCGGGGATGCTAATTACTTGTTAATTGATGCCATAAAATAAAAAAATAATAAAGGGCCTGTATCCGTTTAGAGTTTCCTGGAAAAGGAATTTTACCTCCTTTTTTAAATATAATTTACAGTAGTGCACTGTTTAAAATTGATCTTTTACATAGAAATTAGAATTATGGTGATTATTTTCATTTTTTGTATTATTTAAGAATTTTGTTCCATCGTGATTTGGGTTTATAAAATCAATTAAAGTTTTTGGTCTGCTTTTAAAAATTATTTCTTTTTGAGATTTTCGTAAACTTGTGGTAGGCGTTGAGCGATACTTAAGTAAAAATTTATCTAAAAATGTTTGCAATGGAATGGCTTCATTTTCGGAATCAGATATCATTTTCTTGAAACTTACTTTCACAGTTTGGACAGCCCTTTCTGCTGCTTCATTTGATTGTGGATGATATGGTTGACTTTTCATACATTTAATGTTGTTGGATTTGCAAAATTTTTTCAGAGTTGAACGGAGATCCGTTGTTGGATACTAGTACCTTCGGCAGCCCAAAATATAAAAAATCGATCGAAGAGCAGAAACAACATTCTCTACTCTTCTACTTTTCATGATCTTCACATCTAACCATTTACTAAAGCTATCTATTAGTATCAAGTAATTTTTCCCTTTAAAATAAAAGAAATCAATATGGATTCTTTCGAAAAATTCATTTGCTTCAGGCCAATTGAAATTGGCTTGTGAATACTAGAGATAAGCCGGTTGTGTGTTACCGAGCAAACCTCACATTCAAGGATGTAATTTTCAACATCTGCATTGATTCGTGGTCAAAAATAAGAACGTGCCAGAACTTTCATGCGGACTATCCCTATGTATCCCTCATGTAAGATAGCTAAAATTCTATTTTGCAGGCCTTGTGGAATAACCAATCGATTTCCGTAAAAGATGCAGTTGCAACTTTTTATGAAAAAAATGTATGAAATTGATGATTGACGATTATATCATATTAAGGATATTCTTGAGAATACAATCATTATTGGTTTCCCTCTCTACACTATCAATGTCGATTTCAGGAAAAGCGGTATCTTTTAAGGATTTAATAGCATCCTTTTCAAATCCTGTAGAACCTGGTAAAGGTACACGAGACAGCGCATCCGCTTATGTCATCTGTGATGCCTTCTTGTATACTATCGTGTACTGATACACACTAAGTAAAACCGACCATCGCTGTATCCTACCTGCGGCTACAGCGGGAGCTGACTTCTTTGCATTAAATATTTCCCTCAGAGGTTGGTGGTCGGAATAAATTATAAAAGGCTTACCATATATACATATATTTATGGAATTTTTTGAACGAAAAAATAATAGCTAATGCTTCCCGATGTAATTGTGAATAGTTATTTTCTGCTGGATGCAAACAGTACTGGACGTTCCACCCCTTTAACTATGTGAGATAGAACTCACTTTTCAAGGCTTTAGAACATTCTTTGGAAGACCAATAGGTGGATGTATGTATGGAGTGAAAAATAATCTAAATGAGTCAGGAATACACCATAATTTTGAAAACACGGAGGGGATGGACACGATTAAAATACAGATATATTACGACACATTAACAATTATACCCTTGTATATTAGAGGTACTAACTGGGAGAGAGAGTTCAATGTGGTTGAAAAGTGTTTTACGGAGAAAAACGTACTCAACCCTGTAGTTATTGGTGATCCCAACGTTAGAATTGGCTAAATGCAACAGCTAATAGAGGATGTGTATAAAAGTAATTTCAAAACAGGTACAAGCGTAAGGAGGTCTAGGGATGTAGTCATAAATGGCAAAGGGAAACATTCAAAGTGTGCTCTAGCGAGAAGAAAATCATTTAACGCTCTAATGATACTTAAGAAAACCTCAAGTCCAAGTAATAGACTTAAATATATAGAGGCAATAGGAAATATAGAAGGATCTGTGAAGAGGTTAGGATTAAGTACTACACGCATCTGGAAGAAAAAATAAATCTGGTCAAAGATAGCAAGGGATGGTGAAACAAAGTTGTCCAGACATACAGGCAACAGATTTTAGAAACTACTATGAGCAGCTTTTAAACCCACTGCAAACATCGAAAGACATTCACTACGCAGTATTGCTTCGGGAGGATACGGATCTGGATGCATAAATCTCAACTGAAGAGGTAAAGAATGTACTAGCGAAAACAAAGGTAAATAAACCCCAAGGTGAAGACAGGACTCCATATGAATTCCTCAAGAATGCTCCCAATAAGTTTCTAGTGGAATTAACAAGGGCTTATAATCAAATATTCCAAAGTGGCAGAGTTGATGAAACTTTTACATTAAGTATTATATAATTTTTCCAATATTCAAGGAAGGATATAGTATTATGGCAAGTAAGTATAGGGATATCTTTTATGACAAAGTATCTCGAAAACTATTAATGTACAATCTACAAGCAATTGTGGTATCAACCAAAGTTGTCAGACTGCTGGAGAACATATACGAAAGCACTACGTATAAGTCATCAGTATGGACAGGATAAGAGTTGTCTACAAACTTCGACACAATTTCTGGTGTTAAACAAGGATGTCACTTGTCTCCGTTATTGTTCTCTCTATATATGTATATAAATGATTTACATGAGTGTATAGAAGGTGGCCTATACATAGATGAGCTTAATATAAGACTACTTCTTTATGCAGATGTCATTTTGGCCGACAGTGTACACGTCCTGCAAAGGATGATATATAATTTAAAAGAGTACTGCGGTAAGTGGAACTTACAGGAAAACCTCAGTAAGACCCAAATAATGGCTTTTAAAAACGGAGGCAGGAAAGCTAACCAAAAAAAGTGGTACTTCAAAGGTGAAATGGTATAAATCTCGGCAAATTATTGCTACTTAGGGATTTTTTTTTTTTTATTATTCATTATTCATGTACGAGTATATATAATATTTTTTAACATATTTTCACAATTGGGTTTACTTTCAATAACAATATTATTTTCATAACAATATTATATAAGGAACAGCTAGTGGCATTTTTATTTAACTAATTTAAATAGTAATAAATGCCACTTAATTAACAATATATACAACTTCTTAACAGAAAAACTTCAATGTAAAACAACAAATTTAAATATAATATAGGGTAAATGAACAAAATATAAATTTTTTTTTTTTTTTTACATTACATTGTCGCCTAAAATAATCGCAACATGTGGAGAAAAGGAACTATGCGACAAAAAACAGTATAAATGCGACATGGAACAACTTCCTTAATAAAAGAAATGTGTCTTTGCGATCAATGTGACATTTATTCCAAGCAGTGTGCAGAACTGTGCAAACGTATGGAGCGCAAGTCTGAGGTCATACGCTTTTTGATGAAGTGGGCAAATTGCAGAGGTACTTTGTTAAAAGGATACTGAGGTTGCACAGCTTCACTCCTAATTACTCACTCATGCTAGAAAGTGGAATGGTGAACGCACATCTACATACGCTGGACTTACATATGAGATACATATATAGGACGTACATTATTTGAGTATGAGATTAATCGGTTGCCACATCAACTTACCCTAACGCTAATCCAAAAAGATTTGATTTGGGCCGAAAATTTTGGGCCGATTTTAATCTTAGTTGGAGAAACGAAACGAAACACAAACGGAGTGGATCAATAAAATAATACAATTATTAAGCAAGCTTAAACTGAGTTATCACCAGAAACGAAAGAGCAAGAGAAACTAGCAGATTCTATAAAAATCTTGACTTTGCGAAGGGGAATCTGTACTTCATCGATGGCAATAACCAAAATAAAATAATGTCGATTTTCAAGGCTCGCTGCGACTTAATGGAACTGAATGGAACTATGTTTAACGCAAACCGATCAAAAAATGCCTCACTCATGCAATCTCAAAGAAATGGAAAACATTCAATACTTCATAGGTAGATGCCCTATTCTTAGAGAATTAAGGCACGAATATTTTGGGACCACATACTTATTAGAAGGAGAAATAGTAGAATTGCTAAATGGATCACTCAGTAATTGGGAAAATCTAAAAAGTTAGGTTATCAGTGCTTTAGCGTATAGAAAATCCCTAGTAGATGAATTTAATAATTAAATATTCAAAATTGTCACTATAACTTTTGAATTTTTATTATGTAACAAAGAACCTTCTACTACTACTACTATTACCATACAGACTTGCATCATAACAAAAGACTAACTCATTGCACGGATCATAGTGAGCTAAAATGTTATTATAGATTAGTAATTCCTTACTATTTTTGAAAACCTTTTCACAAGACTCAGTCCATGAACATTTTGTATTTTTGTTCGTTAAGTTATAAAGCTCATGCAGTTTTGCCGACAAATTTGGAATGAACTTCGAATAATAATTAAGGAGGCCCAAATACGCCTGCAGCTGTATTAAATCTTTAGGAGATAGTGCTTCTTGAATTGCTTCTATATATTTCTTACTAGGTTTTATACCATTCTAGATATTCTATTTCTGTTTGAAAAAATCTACATTTTCCTTGCTATACTAGAACCCCATATTTATCCAGTCTTATCAATATCTGCTCTAAATTCATTTTACACTCTTCCAAATTAGATCCACCTATAAAGATATCATCTAAATAATACTGGACCCTGGGAATGCATTTCAAAATTTCGACCAAACACCAGTCTTCGGAAACGTCCTTTATGAGTATTGATAGTTAGCAACTCTTGGCAATCCTCATTTACCTCTAATTGCTGGTAGGCACCCTCTAAATCCAATACTCAAAAATAGGAGGAATTTGCCAATCTCGCAAAAATGTCATCTGATCTTGACAACGGATAGTGATCCGTGCGTATATATTTGTTAATTGTTACTTCGCAGTCAACGCAGAGGCTAATTTGCCCATTGGGTTTCTCAACCACAACAATAGGGAACGCCCACTCACTGTAATCCACTGGATACAGAACGTCCTCTGCTACCAACCGTTCCAATTCTTGTTGTACCTGTTCCAAATGGAACGTTATAAGGCTTACAGAATATTGGTGTACTCCCATTTTCACACACAATATTTGCCTTATACTTCTTTATAGCGGTGTTTTTATTACCATTAAAAACATTTGGGTATCTTTCTCTGATGGTTGAGGCGTTACCGTTGAAAGTTATTGATTTAGCCCGCCAATCTTCTTTCAAAATGAATTTCTGTTTCCAGTTTGGGAATAATTTATCCAAACCAGACCTACCTAGCAAAGGGATAAATGTTTTCGGGCTATCCACCACCCCCAATTCCACCGCAAATAGTTCCTCTCCTTTGGTCTTTTGCATTGAAACACTAAGACGCCCCACCACTTTCACAGTTTTACCTAAAATAATATGCAATTTTCTTTCAGAACATGCATTTTTAGATTTTTAAACATGGAATTATAGGTATCAACATGGATTATTGACATGTAAGCACCACTATCTACTTCCATTTGTAACTGCCTACCATTACAATGCACACATATTCATAATGGAACATATCCAGCTATGATATTATTTAAACATCCTATTTAAATATCTTAGTCCATTTATTTCACACTTATTAATGTTATTAGAATCCTTATCTCTATTACTCCTAGTTCCCTGGTATCTGCTTTTACTCCTACTCTTTGACCTGTCTCTATATGCCGACAGTGGCTCATAACAATATTTTTGAATATGCCCCCATTTCTTACAATAATTACACTGAATACTTGCTGATTTTAGATGATTTGATGAACTGCGACCTCTTTTATGTGCTCTCGTGTCGTCTTCTTTGTAGTGAGAGTTATGACTATGCTGAGCTCTTTCACTGCCTCTTCGATGGACCACGTTTACAAAAGATGCCGATGTCCTTAAGAGATTGTAGGAGGAGATTGTATCATCTCCATGTTTAACGCTTCTTCACAGGTCTTTTCAAAAGTCAAATCACCTGCATCGATTAGCTTGCTTTGTATTTTTGTGTCATTGAGGCCCATCAGTAGTCTGTCCTTTAATGCGTCTGATAAAAACGCGCCATAATTACATGTGTGAATCAGCTAAACTTTTAATTGAACGATAAAATCTGAGATCGTTTTCAAAAACTTAAATCTCTCCGCCATAATATTTCTCGTTGGGCTAAAATGCGAATTCAGTTTCTTGATTAACACCTCAAACTTCATGCTTTCAGGTTTCTCCGGTGCTACTAAGGTCTTCGCTATCTTATATAGCTTAGCTCCTCCAACTCGAATCAACAAAGACAACTTGTCTTCATCTGCAGTTATTTTATTGAAAGATGCTGCATCCTCTCTGCGTAGGAGGTGAAGTCATCCCCGAAATAAAAAAAAATTCTCTATCAGGGTTACTGTCTTTATTCTTTTCTGTGTCAACCCGCTCTTCACTTTTTACGGTGGTCATTTACTTTAAAGAACTCAAAAGCTTTTGGTGAAACACTTACACATACATACAACTTATTGCATAGGTAGTTGGAATAGGCCTTCTGAATGGATTCAATAAATTTGCCGAGTTCTTCTTTTGTTTCGAATGGGGTTTTAAGCGACACATTTAAGACAATATTTTCTTCGCAATCATTTTTAAAGCCATCCCAGTTTGTTTTGTTATTAGTTAATCTAGGTGCACCTTCTATTTTCATTAGTCGGTCACTTATTGTCAAAATTACCGGTGAGTGAACTGAGGAGGGATCAAATCTCTACTTTCTCAAAATTTATAGATACTCCTTTTTCTACGAAGAAGTCTATTAGGTCAGGTGTTTTTGATACGTCTGGGGGCCAATATGTCGGTTTTAACTCCGAATTGCATACCGCCTTCGAACAAGTCTGCCTTTCCGTAAATTGTATCTTGAACCCCAAAAGGTGTGTTTGCATTGAAGTTGCCACCAATAATGAACTTCGGTTCGAGTGAGTCAAACAGAAGTCGTTACAAGACGATACGGGTCCTTATTCTTAACTTATTCTTTACTCGAAATGAACTTGTTTGCATTGTATCGATTTCAATCGCTTTAGAAGACCGTTGGGAGTTAATTTTTTCTGAGGCTTTAACTCAAGCTTACTCAAGTTAACAAATATGATGTTATTTATTCTGGTTTGCTCCTCAAGTTTCGAAAGAATTATAAAGAAAACTTGAGATTCGATCTGCTTTTACACAGCTTTATTTCTTTTCTTGCTACGCGGATTGAGCATATGTTAGCGCCCCTAAAGATTACGGATTTTCCTTTATTTTTATCACTGGCCTTGATAAAAATAAACGAAAAGCCGACGTACTATGTTCGAATTTCCTCTTTTCTTTGACGGGTTTGCTTACGTTCGTAACTTTTTCCTTAGCGGTTTTACGTTTATCTTTTATCAGTTTTGCGTTCTGGCGTAGAATATTTTTAAATGTGCCGCGCCTATTTTGAAACTCTTTTGCCACTTCGCAACCTCGATGATTCGCTAGATGCTTTCCTTTGCAGTTTATGCAGGTCACCAGAGCCCCCTTATTTAGGTCGCACCTTTCCGAGAAATGGTTACCGGCACATTTTACGCATCTCGGCTCTTTTTGGCAATACGACTGCGTGTGATTGAAACCTTGATAGCGTTTGCACTTCGGTATCGATCTTATACTCGTACGCATAGACTCGATTTAGATTACGGTATTCAGAATAGTTTTAACGTTGTAAATATCGTCTGTATTTGCGCTCCTATCTAAAGTAAGCATAAAAAGCCGAAGTCCATGCTTGACCAGGATTTCCTGGCCTTGTTCCGTTTGTTGCTTCTCCTTCTTGGGGATATTTCTGACTTACTTTCATAAGTGTACCACTGGATCTTTTCCTTGTTTAATTTTTGTGATATTGCTCGATAGCCATCGGAATCATCGACGTTAATTTTCCACACATTGTTCCGGAGTGACGATACCTTAAATTTCGATGTCATTGTTCCTTTGAGGAGGCAATGCAACTTATTTTAGTCCGTTTGTTTTTGTTTCCACTGATTTTGCTTGTATTCTTTTCGCGGCTCGATTTCGGGTAACGAGCCGGCTCTTCGTTTTTTACTAGATCTTTTCTTTGGCATGTAATTCATTTCGCGTGTAGCTCTTCTTCGTCCGTGTGATATTTGGGACTATCTGCGCGAGGAGGGGTAACTTCGCGTTCTTTTTGAAAAAGCGAGTTCTTTTGAACTTTGTTTTTTTTTTCTCTTAGTATATCTACCTCTCCCTTAGACTCTTGGTAGAGTAGATACATTTCACTAAGCTTAATATTGTAATAGCCGAGTTTTACACACGTCAGCGGTTGGTATAAGACTGATTTATTATTAAGAAGTTATGATGTAGAGTACATAGTGTAGGGAGTATATACGTGAAGATGTTTACATAGTTTACTACTACTACATCACTACATATACCCCCTCTTTAATTTGAAAATGTTTACAATTTACATATTAAAATTAGAAAATTTTACTTCAATTTCTTATAATAATTTGTATATGTACGCGGCGTTAAATAATGTTGGTGAGGCACCATTATTTTCCATGCCTTGATTAACTAATGATTCTTTATTTGTGAAGGATCAAATAAAGTTTTTGGAATATACATTTCTCGATTATTGTCATTATTATTACATAGAATTGTTTGATTTGCTTGTCTTTTGCAAATTGTATTAATATCAATTGTTCTGACAATATTTGTTTGTTTATCTAGTATTTTAACCATGACACTTTCCAGGAATAAAGTCATTTTTAACCATTATAAACTCATATACGTTAAAATATTTTTTTTTAAAAACCATGATAATATTTTTTCTGATTGTGTTGTTGAACCTTGCTGTTATTCTTAACAATTTCTTCATTCTGTAATTCTACTTTTCTTTTCGGATTTAACAAACCTAAGCGAGTTCGCAACTGTCTTTTAAACATATGTATGTTCAGCTGGAGAAACTTCACTACTCGAAAATTTTGTGTTACGATAATCGAGTAAAAACCTATTTAATACATTCTTGAACTGTGCTATCTTTGTATGATACAAGCTTCTCTTTAATGCTCTTTTAATTGTCTGTACTGAATTTCCTGCTTGACCGTTGGTTGTGGGATGTCCTACTTGAATTGTAAAGGCTGTATCATTGTCCGAAAGAAGTGTGTTTGGCAGACCAAAATGAGCAAACAATTCCTTTAATGCGGCAATTGTCGCACTGCTTGTAGTATTTTTTCTCATATCTACACATTCAAACCACTTGCTGTAACTATCCACCACCACTAGACACCAACGATCCAAAAATGGACCGAAAAAAACAATATGAATCCTACACCACGGCTGTGTAGCCGTATAATCCAATTTATCAACTGCTGGTTTGGGGAGGTAAGACGCGATATCAAACAAGGAATGCACCCTAACGATTTCTTCTAAATCCTTTTGATTTGACCACCACCAACATTCACGCGCCATAGATTTAATTTTGCTAATATCCATGTGTGAAGTGTGCAAACAAATTGCTACGCCCTTTTGAATAATTGTTAAAATTATAATTCGGTAGCCCCAAAACAAACATCCTGATTTCTGTGAAAGGTCTAGTCTCCAATTAGAAAATGGTTGTAACACATTCGTCACATTAGTTTCTATAAACTCAGAGACCCTTTGAAGCAATGTATCCGAAATGGTTTCCCTTTTAATAACTTCTAAATTAAGCGGTATCTTATTAACTTCATTGATACGAGTATAGTTAATGTGAACGTCAATAGGCAAATCATCTAGACTCACATTGCTATATGAAGGGAATCTAGAAAAATAGTCAGCTATATTTGCCACTGACCTTACATGAGCGATGTCAAAATTATATCCAGAAAGGGTTACAGCTATACGCTGTTATCTATTAAAAGTCATTACGGGAATGAATTTCCTTGGATTAAATGAATGACGAATGGATTGTTGTCCATGGCCTAAGGAAATTGTCGTCCAAATAAGTTATGGTGAACCTTTTTCACAACAAATAAAATGGCAACAGCTTCTGTTCAATAGTAATCCCACCCTAAAGTTTATTATTATGTTGTTGACACCTAGAGGACACCTCTAGCGTTAAAATATATTGTGACATTCGTTGTATTTAAGATGGTTGTCAGTTTTTCCGGTGCGCATCCACTTGGAATTCAGACGACGAGATTGGCGGACGTGCCGAATAAAAAATCCGAAAACAGCAAGTATTCGAGTGCCTTTTTTTTCTTCAAAGTTTCAAGTTTTTTCAAGTTTAGTTTTGCACAAGTGATCAAACAAACATTTTGGTCCGCACTTTCTCATCATTCGTCGTTGGCAAAAGCCAAAAGTGTGCCCCAAACCACACTTTCTCGTCATTCGTCGCTGGACTGGCCAAGGGTGTGCGCTCCATCCCGCCTTGGCATTGAACTCATCGTTTTTCAACACATTGTTGGAAAAAAAAGTGTGCTCCAAACCGCACTTTCTCCTCATTCGTCGTTGGAAAAAGCTAAAACTGTGCCCCAAACCACACTTTCTCCTCATTCGTCGCTGGACAAGCCAAAGGTGTGCGTTCCATACCGCCTTGGTATTGAACTCATCGTTTTTCAACACATTGTTGGAAAAAAAAGTGTGCTCCAAACCGCACTTTCTCCTCATTCGTCGTTGGGCAAAAAGTGTACCCCAAATCACACTTTCTCCTCATTCGTCGTTGGAAAGGCCAAAGGTGAGCGCTCCATCCCGCCTTGGCATTGAACTCATCGTTTTTCAAAATATTGTTGGAAAAAAAAGTGTGCTCCAAACCGCACTTTCTCCTCATTCGTCGTTGGCAAAAGCCAAAAGTGTGCCCCAAACCGCACTTTCTAGTCATTCGTCGCTGGACGTGCGCTCCATCCCGCCTTGGCATTGAACTCATCGTTTTTCAACACATCGTTGAAAAAAAAGTGTACTCCAAACCGCATGTTCTCCTCATTCGTCGTTGGACAAAAGGTGTGCTCCATCCCGCCATTGCAACCAAACCACATTTGTTCTCACACGTGGCTGGACCAAGTCTCTTTAACATCAACGCATACGTACATATATGTACAGGTATTTGTTATTTTAAATATCTCCATTGCATGAGTGAAAACTTTGTAGTTGTTTGCATATACTATATTTCTAAATATTCATCAATCGGTATTATATATATTTCGTTCATTCGCGATGAGTTTGGAGGACGTAATTTTTGCTGCCGATCAGGTCGAATTTCACACTACGTTCCGTGAGGAACCTAGCACTTCCTTTTCGCTTTCTCTTTTAGAAGCATACCAGATTGAACTTCGTGATCTCTGGCTTCAAGTCAAAAAGGCTTATAATGACTTTGTCATAAAGTCTGCGGGCGACGAAGAGCTGAATGAGTCCCTTAGTGTAGTAAAAGCTAAATACCAGTGTTCATCCAACACATATTTATCTTGTTTAAGTGAGCTTTTGGAACGAAAAAACCCTCAACCAGAGAAGATGCTCAATCCACTTCGTAGCGCTCAAGAAAGCGAAGGAGCCCAGCTCTATCCCCAGTGCTCAAGGAAACCTTCTCACTGTTACACCAAATACTTCACCTAGTATCAAGCTCCCACCGTGTGATACAGTTTTTTTCCAAATCATTTCGAATGGCCCACTTTTAGGGATATATTTACAGCTGTGTATGTTAATCATCCTCACATCAGCTCGGTTCAAAAATTATTTCGCCTTCGAGCGAAGACCAAAGGTGATGCCCTAAACATCGTAACCAAATTCTCGCTTACAGATGAAAATTTTGATTTGACCTTCACGATCGTTTTGAAAATAAACGAATTTTAGTAAACAATCAAGTGAAGCTAATCCTCAGGAAGCAACTAATCCCTCTTGAGTCCTCCAAAGCCATAAATGAACTCCAAAGCAGGATTAATGATGCATTGCTTGCATTAAAGTCTTATGGAGTAGGTGTAGGGGAGTGGGATGCGCTTCTTACATACTTATGCTCAACGCGACTACCCGACAGAATTCTCGCTCTCTGGGAGGAGTTACTAGATAAGCCAACTGAAATACCCTCATGGGAGATGATGAACCAATTTCTTTCCAATCGGTAACGAGTACTCGAAAGTGTATCCAACTTGCACCCGGAGAAAAAATCGAAAAACTCACTTCCGTCCCCTCCGTCAAATATCAGGACTGCCTGCGTCCGCTCTCATTATTCCACGATTGCCCAGCCCTGTAAGATTTGTAAGAGTCAACACTCATTACGGCTATGTCTGGATTTTCTAAATATGAAAACCGACGATCGAAGAAACGTAGTGCGCAAGCACAAGTATTACTTCAACTGTCTGGCAGTAACGCACACCGTACGTGAGTGTCGAAGTACGAATACGTGTTTTAAGTGCAACAGCAAGCACCATACTTTACTTCACGCCGACTCACCGGCGACTACGACTAGCTTCATTTCTACATCAACAGACCCAACTCCGAATGTACAGTCCACCCCAGGCATATCCCCTAACGCCTTCTTCGCTACCACTAGTCGTCAAGCGCTATTAGCTACTGCGATAGTTCGCATTCGACATCTAGGTTGTGATTTTGATCTACGCGCCCTACTTGACCCTGGTTCGGAAGTCTCATTCAATTCAGAGAAAATTCAACGTCGATTAAAGTTGAATACTCAATCCGTGAGAGCACAAATTTCCGGCATGAGCTCAACTCTGACTGCTACTTCATCCAAACTCTGTTCATTCAACACAAGTTGACGGGAAATTTGCCATCTCTTTAAATTGACATAAATGAACTTCCGCGGGATCTTAACCTTTCACTGGCCGATCCTTTTTTTAATCAAAGTTCAGAAATTGAGATGTTAATTGGTGCGGATTTGTATCCATCGATTATCCGCGACGGCACAAAGACAAATATTATTAAGTCTCTTATGGGCCAGAACACCGTATTCGGGTGGGTTTTACTTGGCGCTCTTGATCCACCCACACGCCAAGCTCCCTGTTCGACAGTGGTAACGTTTTTTAATGAAGAGACTCTGGAGCAAGATCTCAAGAAGTTTTGGAAGCTGGAAGAACTGCCACAAGTTCCAGTGCTTACAGCAGCCGAGGAATTCTGAGACGCTGTACGAAGAGTCCAGCTTTCGAGATTCGACGGGAAGGTATGTAGTGCCAATGCCATTTAAGGAGGCGTTTCCCCAAGATCTCCCGCTAGGGGATTCGCGCGATATGGCACTCAGACAGTTCCTTCGAAACGAAACACGCCAATTCATATTACCTACCCCACCATGCAGTGTTTAAACCCGACAGCCTCACCACGAAGGTAAGGGTTGTCTTCAATGTGTCACATGCAACCTATAACGGTACAAGCTTAAATGATGTACTATACCCTGGTCCCACTCTTCAAAGAGGTATTACCTAGCTTATTTTAAATTGGCGGTCTTACAAGTATGTTTTTAATAGTGACATAGAGAAGATGTACAGACAGATCCTAGTCCACTCCGAGCAAACCCCTTTTCAAAGACTAATATTCCGTACGGCACCACAGCAGGAAATAAGAGATTTCGAACTCAGAACGGTTACATTTGTGGTCAATTGCGCCCCCTATCTGGCGATTCGAACCTTGCGGAAGTTGGCTGAAGATATTAAAGATTCTTGCCCCCTTGCTTCGCAGATTCTTACACGTAAATTCTACGTAGATGATGTCCTCTCAGGAGCTCATGACATAGCTACTGCTCATAGCCGCCTTGAATTCAGCAGGTTTTAATTTAAGAAAGTGGACATCTAATTCCCCAGAATTACTGAACCACCTTCCTCGGGACACTCTTTTAAATCAAGATGTTCTACGAATCGATGAAAAAAGCTCGCTTAAGGCCCTCGGAATACGTTGGAATGCTTCTTCTAAAACTTTTTCCTTTTCGGTGCAACCAATTCCCTATTCACAACCATTTACTAAGCGATCGGTACTCTCCGTTATCGCCAAGCTATATGACCCTGCTGTTGTGGTTGCAGCAAAGATACTTATGCAACAAATATGGAAGGATCAGACCGATTGGGATAAAGGTCTTTGTTCGCTAGCGAACAACGGTGAAAGATGTTTCTTATACGTCGCATCTATTGTGGGCCAAATCGAAAGTAGCCCCTGTAAACCCAATTCCTTTACCCAGGCTGGAACTGCAGGGAGCTGTCCTACTTTCTAGAATGGAGCGGTTGATTACGGAAAATCTTAGTCATCTTAACATAGAAGAAGTTACCTTGTCGACAGATTCCACTGTTGTACTGGCTTGGCTCAATAAACACCCGAGTTGTTGGAAAACTTTCGTAGCCAACAGAACATCCGAAATCCTGAGAAACACTCCAGGAGTTAAAAAAAAAGAACATCCGAAATCCTGAGCAACACTCCAGGAGTTAAATGGTCTCACGTAAGGTCATGTGAGAACCCGGCTGATCTTGCTACTCGCGGAGTGAATCCGCTCGAGCTGCGACTCAGTCGGCGGAATAGCTTCAACAACCACATTCTGCCTGGCCTCATTCTCAGCCAGTCCCTCCTGTGGAATCACTGTTAGAATGTAAACCCATTAAAACGTTTTCCAACCATGTTCCATCTAATTTCGAAACACTTTTGCGTCGATTCTCTTCTTGGTACAAGGCCATTTGTGTCGTTAGCTACATGCCTCGTTTCCTTAACGCATCTCGGAGTAAAATCTTGTTTGTCTGCTTTGCGACTCGAGCTATACACTTAGAAGCTGTTAGTGATTTAACTGCTCAAGCATTTCTTGCGGCTTTTACTTGTTTTGTTTCCCCCCGCGGTACACCCGTACAAGTGTTTTCGGACAACGGAACTAATTTCGTGGGAGCCTCCAAATTGCTGCTTCAGGACTTCTGCGAGGCTCTTCTCCATTATCCCGAAGAAAATTCTCATCATTTCGCCCAAATCAAATGGAACTTTATACCACCAGACTCTCCTCATATGGGTGGCTTATGGGAAGCCGGTATCAAAAGCTTTAAGTCACATTTCTAGAAGTTCGCTGGGAGCGCGAAGTTTACATTTGAGGAATTTAGGACACTTCTCTCACGCATTGAAGCAACTTTGAATTCTCGACCACTATCACCCATCCCGGAAAACGTACTCGATATCGTTCCGCTCACCCCTGGTCATTTTCTCACGGGTGGCGTACTACTCAGCCTTCCCGAGCCCACATATACAGATCAGTCTCTGAGTATTATAAATCGCTGGAGAAGGCTCAAGATTCTTCATCATCAATTCAGCATCCGCTGGAAGGAAGAATATTTGAAGGAGCTCCATAAACGTTTTAAATGGAAATATCCCAAGAGGGATATTCAGGTTAATGATCTAGTCGTTATTCGGAGCGAAAACCTACCTCCTAATGAATGGAGACTAGGGCAAGTTGTAAGGGTACATCGTGGGTCTGATCAAAGGGTCAGAGTAGTCGACATCCAAACACAAACAGGAATTCTCACACGATCGGTCGTCAAACTTTGCGTCCTCCTGCCTCAATAATGTCGTTCAAACTGCGTAATGTTCAATTGTAATCCCACCCTAAATTTATTATTATGTTGTTGACACCTAGAGGACACCTCTAGCGTTAAAATGTATGGTGACATTCGTTGTATTTAAGAGGGTTGTCAGTTTTTCCGGTGGGCATCCACTTGGAATTCAAACGACGAGATTGGCGGACGTGCCGAATGAAAAATCCGAAAACAGCAAGTATTCCAGTGCCTTTTTATTTCTTCAAAGGTTCAAGTTTTTCGAATTTAGTTTTGCACAAGTGATCAAACAAACAGCCTCCCTATCCAATGGCGAATACTTCTGCTCCATTTCAAACAATTATTGTAAAGTGAATTCTACTGGCTTTTCCTCGCGCCTACTGGGCTTGCATCGATTGTAAGTTTAGTTTTAACATGTGTCTGCTTGTAAACCTTATTTTAACCTATCAACTGCGGCTTTACTCTCTTCGACTTGTTGCAGGCATTTTACCTGCCTGCAACAAGTTGCACAGAGGGGCACCTAAACTTGAAGCGTTTAGCAAGAACAGCATTTAAAAATTAATTACACCTAAAAGTTCTTTTACAATGGTGGGGTATGGCATATTATTGCTCTCTTTAACCTTCTCTGGATTGGTATGCAAGCCGTTTTTATCAATGATATGATCCAAATAACTTATTCTCTTACAGAAAAATTGGTATTTATCTTTAGCCGGCTTAAAACCAGCATTCCTTTAGATACTAAGCACCTTTTCTACTCGTTCAATATGCAATTTTGGATTGGGGCTATTCCATAAATTAACCGAGTAAATCGAAACAGACCATTGATGAGTGAGTAATTGTGCATAGCACCTGCGACAGTTTGTTTTGGAAAACTATTCATTGGATCTTCACTTCACAGTTTCGCTTAGCTACGTCAGAGTTGTGTCTTTCTGTGTTTCTATGTTGTAGTGATGAGGGAATTTAGGGTTGATTTTACCACCATTCGTGGGCTTCGAATGAATTTCTTCGATGTGTAACTATCGCTGTTTTGGCACAAAGCGAAACACAGGTAGTTGAAGAATCTTCCGATTTGAAACTGCCTGGATATATAACTTAGTGTCATTATTTTTTCCCCACCGTGGCCTCGTCATTTACGTCCGTAGTGATATTGCTTACCAAGTTCCACCACAGTATGGCCACTGTTCCAACCCGGAATTTAATTCTAAATGCCTAAAATTCCGTAAGTCCGTAAGCAAATAATTCAATACTGCTTTATGTACAGAAGCCCTAGTGCGAATAGCAACTCAACTTTTGACGAATTTGATGCGCTGTCCGATTAAATCACTCGAATTGTCTCCTTGTACCCTCATACTGAAATCGTCATTGCGGGCGATATCAATATACACAATTCAGATTGGCTTCAATATTCTGGCCAGACAACACCTGAAGGAAGGTATGGTGAACTTTTCGCTGAGGTAAACAATTAGACTCAGCTTGTAAATGAGCCTACACTTATATCGGATATTGAAAATCATTCCGCCAACACTTTGGACTTGTTTCTTATTTCGCACCATGATAAATACACTATTGATATTTTAGCGCCTCTAGGTCGGTCTGACCATAATATCGTATCAGCTAAAAACTCCTAAAAGGAAAGTATAGCAATACGAGAAAGCTAACTGGAGCGGCCTTAATAGCTTCTTTAGGAGTTTTAACTGGTCGCTATGCTTCCTCGATAGCGACGTGGATGCCGCAGCCGATATGATCACTAACACTATCCTCTTAGGTATAAATGACTTTCTTCCTAACAGAATAAAGAGCATTAAACCTAAGGCAAACTCGTGGTTTGACTAGAGCTGTAAAGAGGCTATCAGGTTGAAAGAAGTAAGTTTTCGGTCTTATATTCTTCTTCTTCTTCTTCTTCTTCTTACGGCGAAGTTATGATCCGGAGTAGAAGGATCACAACCTTCCCACTTTACTGCATCCCTACTGGTCCACTTGTGGGGTTTGCCGGTTTGACCTCAGAAAGTACCGGCAGGCTTCTCGGTTTCGGATCACTTCGTCACTGAGGCCAATCAAACGCTGGTGTTTTTGCATTTGTGTGATCCAGTTGTTTTTTGGTCTGCCTTTTTTGCGCGACTGCGTAGGAACGTAGATTGATATTGCCTTTATGAAGGGGTTCGAAGATCTCTCCTTTGAACATGACAATACCAACTGAGCCGGTCGTGCTCTATCTTGCTTGTGATGGGTTCTTTTACATGAAGTCTTCCTCGAATCTTTGAACTTCTTATTCTATCAATCTTCGTTATTCCTGCTGTCATGCGAAGCATCTTCATCTCAGCTGTCGTTAATTTGCCCTCATACTTTTTGTACATTGTCCAGCATTGTGAACCGTATGTGAGCGCCTCACGTACAACTGCGGTGTAGAGCTTAGGGGGCATTTTCCGACCACAGAAGATAGCGGAGTTTTCCCGCCACTTCATCCACCCTACGCTTACGCGATGATTGATGTCATCATAGATCCCAGATATTTGATATTTGGGAAGCACTTTTCCATTCAAGTAAATGTCTGGAATAGGCCGGTGTGGATCAGAGAACGGGCAGCACAGATACTCTGTCTTTTTCGAACTAATACGGTACCCATTTCCCTCCAAAACATCCACCCATACATCAAGTGCTCATTGCAAGGCCATTTGATCTTCGCTATGATAGCTCCATCGTCAGCAAAGAATAACTGATGCACTTTGGGGTCCGTCACTTTTCCTTCAAGCAGATAATCAAGGACTGCCATAAATAGCAAAGGACTAAGGACGCTTCCCTGGTCTACACCGACTTTGATTGGGAACTCTTCGGTGACTCCTGCGGGACATCTTACTCTTGTCCTTGCTCCCTCATACATGTCCATGATCATGCGCTCGTATGTTTCTGGAACTCCTCGTTGTCTTAGCGCCGCACATAAGAGATCTCTTGGTTGTCTATCAAAGGCTTTTTCAAAATCAACCAACACTATATGCAAGTCCTTTAAGGAACCACGATGTTTTTCCATTATGATCCTTATACTTTGGATTGCATCTGTTGTTGATTTACCCGAGACAAACCAGCACTGGTCATCAGATAGCCTTATTATTTTCCGCAGTCGGCCATCTAATACCCGTTCAACGATCTTCATGGTGTGTGGCATCAGCTTGACAGAACGGTAGCTATCGCAGTTTCGCGTATCGCCCTTCCCTTTGTGCAAAGTTTTCGGTCTTATAAAGCCAACAAATCTGAGGGAAACCGAAATAACTTTAAACAAGTCAGAAAAGACGGCCATGCCCATATTCGACGTGTAAAATTCTTACATGACCAAAAATTGAGGCAAAAAATCCTACAATGTTCCAAAGGTAGTAAACATTTGTGGTCATTCGTCAAAAATATTAAAAATTCTGCATCGTCTGCCATCCCCACGCTTATTTACAATGACATTCCAGCTATCAGCTCCTTAGACAAAGCTAATCTGCTTGCTGCTCACTTTGCAGCGAACACCACGCTGCCAGATAATGCTTTGTCTAAACCTGTATTTGAGAGCGTCAAATTTTCCATGGGACAAGTCCACTTTCGCACTCGTACAGTTGCAGGAGTACTCAAAGGTCTTAACATATACAAATCCGCTGGTCCCGATGGTATCCCCCTTAGTTTTGAAGAGGTGTTCAAAAAGGTGGCAAAACTTTTGCGTAAGCTTTTCTGTCTATCCTACTTTTCAGGGCTCTTTCCAAGTAGATGGAAAACAGCATTTGTCCAGACCGTATCTAAAAATATCCAATTACCGACCCATTGCACTTACGTCCCTTTTTTCCAAGGTCATGGAAACCCTGATAAATTGTCAGCTTATGAAGTATAACCATTCACGAAAACTCCTTAATGACCGGCAGTATGGTTTTCGTAGCAACAGGTCCACTGATGATTTGATGGCATATCTCACCGAGAAGTGGAACCAATCTCTCCATCACTTCGGCGAAACTAAGATGGTTGCGCTTGATATTTCAAAGGCATTTGACAGAGTTTGGCATCAGACTCTTTTGTCGAAAATGCGTGCGTATGGCGTCGAAGAGTTTCTTCTTCAATGGATTAGAAATTACCTTTCGGGGCGTTCAATACAAGTTGTTTTGGACGACTTCAAGTCTGCAATTCACCAAATAAATGCTGGTGTTCCCCAAGGCTCTGTTTTGTCTTCGACTCTCTTTCTTATTTTTATAAATGATTTCTTGTCTACAACTTCTAATCCAATTCACTTCTTCGCTGATGACAGTACCCTCAGTTTTTCATATTCGTTCCCTAACTCACGTCCTTGCTTTTCGGCCGTAGAAGGGGAACGGCAACGTATGTTAAACACATTAAATTCCGACCTGGACAGCATAATTATAATAATTATAATAATTCAACCAACAGAGGGGAATTTAATGCTGTCTTCTGTCTCTCAAGCGAAACCAAAACCCTCAACCATTGTCCATGGATGGTACTTGCATCATTGAAACCGAAAGGCTTGCCATTTTCGGTACGTGTATTAATAACCATCTTCGATGGAACGATCACATATTCGAAATCGCCAAAAATGCTGCAAAATGTCTAGGATTCCTTAAACGGTGCAAGAAATATTTTACCCCGTCTGATCTGGCCTCAATTTATAAGGCATTCATCCGCCCTAAGCTCGAATATAACGCCCATATTTGGCCCGGTGCACCCAAGACCGTTCTGCACATTTTTGATAGGGTACAGAAGCGCGCGTTAAAACTTATAGGCGATAAAGACACTGTGAATTCCATTCATTCACAAGAACATCGGAGAAATGTCTCCTGTCTCTCCCTGTTTTATCGTTTTTTTTTATAAAAAATGCTCCAGCGAAATAGCCAGCCGAAATAGCTAGCCGAATGGACATCAGTTTACCCTAAAGCCCAAATTCGGTCGTACTGTCAAATATAGGGATTCTTTTATAAGCCGAACAACACGAATGTGGAATGATCTACCAGGCTCTGTATTTCCCCATCACTACAACCTTCAAACATTCAAAGCCAACGTGCATAGGCTCCTACTCTAATCCTCTTCCCCCTTTTCCCTGACCCCCGTGCCCTGAAACAGTTTAAGGGTATTCATATCCCCGTCGGCGCGCGCAGATTATAAAAAAAAAAACAAAAAAAAAAAACATGCAATTCTTAAAATGAAGAGATAATACAGCTCTCTGAACCCGTGCCCAATTCCATATCTAGCGGAATCTAATTTACCAATACTCTCAGATTAATTGAACCATAATTATACTTATCATTACTAACCGTAAACGAAAATAAACATATGTCATCATTATTAATATAATTTAGATCACTTTTGATTGTACACATTTCCTTTAAATGTCCTCTCTTCTGACACTTGTCGCATATAAAATGTTTGAAATTACAGCTACTACTGGTGTGGTTAGTATATCCGCAAACTGTACATAACTGCTGCTGCTGTTGTTTATTTCCGTTGTCTGCCTGGTTCTGACGATGCTGCTGTTGTCGACGTGTTTACTGCTGACGCTGTCTTTGTTGTGCATCCCCGCTACTCTGCCGACTTTTCCTGCCTTTGCACATATACAAGAACGACTCATGTGGTTCCTGTTTTACAGCAACGGTCTCGTACTGATGTTGAATGTATTCGGTAGTATTTGCGATTTCCAAGGCTTTATTCACATTGCATGACGTGACATTTGCAAAAAAAAATTGTATCTCGGGCTGGGCCTTTTTTCCAAACCCTTTACAAATCTGTCTTTTATTTCAGTATCCAAGAATGTACCAAATTCACAATTTTTTGACAAATCCCGCACTCGTACCGCCCATTCGTTAACTGTTATACAATTTATAAGGTTCTGCGTACCCGGATGCCAAGGGATTAAAATGGTTTTTCATAACGCTAGCACACATATCAAACTTTGTCTCTGCGCAAAATGGGTCGCAAATTGGGAAAACTAACTATAACTCAACTAAAGGCAGAACTCAATAAGCGGAACCTCGACACAACTGGGGGAAAAGATGCCCTACTGATTCGTCTGGAAGAAGCAGTAACGCAGGAAGGTGAAAATCCGCATGACGTAGAGTTCGACGTGGAAGAGGAACCAGCAAGTACATCAGCCGACCCGGGTATAACAAGTCTGCTCCTGCAACTTAAGTTAGTCATGGACGAACAAAAGAAAGCAATAGAAGACCAAAGGAATTCTCTAGAACTTAAGCTGGACGAACAAAAGAAAGCAATGGACGAACAAAAGAATTCTCTAGAACTTAAGCTGGACGAACAAAAGAATTCTCTAGATGCTCTGGAAAGCAAACTTGATGAGCAAAACAAGAACTTGGAATCCAAATTCGAAGCGATCGAAGAGAAAATCAAGAAGGTCGAGACGCAACTCGAAAAAGTCGAAACTAGATTCGATGAAAACTTTGAGAAGCATGAAACTCAGTTCGGGAAAATAGAGACTCAGTTCGAAAAAGTAGAAAAACAAGTCGAAAATCTTGCTAAGGAACTCAGCAACGTGAAGAGACAGAAAGCACGGGAATATTCCACTGACGGTCTGAGAAGAAAGGAGATGCAGCCTCCTATCTTCGATGGTCAAACATCATGGCCAATTTATAAGAGGCAATTCGAAGCGGCCGCAATGACCAATAGCTGGGACGATGAAGAGAAGTCTATTGCACTCACGCTTGCACTGAGGGGTCCAGCTGCGGAGCTCTTGCAGACCATCCCGGAAGATAAACAGCAGAACTACGACTCTCTGGTTCAGGCTATCGAGATGCGGTTTTGGGATGAACACATGCAGCAGGTGTACAGGGTTCAGCTGCGTAGTCGAGTCCAGAAAAGGGGGGAAACGCTCCAACAGTTGCAAGCGGATATAGAGCGACTAGCCCATCTTTCATACCCTAAAGCCGGTGAGGAGCTTATCAACGAAATGGCGGTGGAAGCTTTTATTCAGGCCATAGAGGACAGACAACTGCAAATGGCTGTAAGGATGGCTGAAAAGCGAACACTCCCCGAGGCATTGGCATTCGCTTTGTCAATGAAGGCTGCGGACCAAGCATACCAGGGAATACCGCCGTCGCAACAATATCTGAACGTGATGCTCCAAAACCTCTCCCATCACCCTGGACAGCGGAAATGAGAGAGACGATTCTCCAGTCCAGTGAGCTGAATCAGGAGCAGCGAACTATGGCAGAGAATCTTATCAATGAGTACGCTGATGTATTTGCCTCACAGGACGGAGAATACGGTCGAACACACCTGGTACAACATCGAATAGACACTGATGATACTAGACCAATTCGTCAGCCTGCTAGGCGCCTTCCATTGGCAAAGCAGACAGAAGTTGCAGAGATGGTGTCGGCAATGGAGAAAGAAGGTCTGATTGAAAGTTCCAAAAGTCCGTGGGCATCACCGGTTGTACTGGTTAAGAAGAAAGATGGCAGCACGCGGTTCTGCGTGGACTATCGGCAGCTCAATTACGTCACCAAGAAAGACAGCTATCCTCTGCCACGGATTGACGACACGCTAGACACACTATCCCGGAGACCATGCAGAACGGATTGTAAACATTGTGCGCGTCAGGAAGAACGGGAGCTGGTTTCCATCCAAAGAATGAGAGCCGAACCTATCGCCGGCTGGAGCGTAGATGAGATCCGGAACGCTCAGAAGGAAGACCCGTATATCGAGCCGATTCTGGCCTGACAGGAGATACATGGCGGGGCGTCCGGAGGCCACTTGGGAGTGAATAAGACGCTAGAAAAGGTACGAGAACGTTTTTATTGGTTAAAAGCGAAGGAAGATATTGAAGACTGGTGCAGAAAATGCGACGTGTGTGCAGCTAGCAAGGGTCCAAAAATCAAAACTCGAGGTAAGATGCACCAATACAACGTGGGAGCACCTTTCGAACGAATCGCCATTGACATCGCAGGGCCCTTTCCGGAAACCGACAATGGTAATCGGTATATACTCGTAGTGATGGACTACTTCAGTAAGTGGCCGGAAGCGTTTCCGATCCCTAACCAGGAAGCCAGAACCGTGGCGGAGCAGATTGTCTACAATTGGGTTAGCAGATTCGGTGTGCCCTTGGAATTGCATTCTGACCAAGGGCGGAACTTCGAGTCAAGAATCTTCCTAGAGATGTGTCAACTACTCGGAATCAAAAAGACAAGGACAACCCCGCTTCATCCACAGTCGGACGGTATGGTGGAGCGTTTCAATAGGACTTTGGACGAGCATCTCTCGAAGGTCGTAGGTGACTACCAACGGGATTGGGACCGGTAGATTCCCTTGTTTTTGATGGCCTATAGAAGTGCCGTGCATAGCACTACTCGACATACGCCGTTCGAAATCTTATTTGGTGGAATAGCTCGTTTACCCAGTGAGGTGAAATTTGGATCTCCTACCAATGAGCCAAGAAATGAAGAAGACTACGTGGCGGACCTTAGGGAAAGGCTTAGGGACATACACCAAAGGACCAGAAGCCAGATTAAGATGACGATCGACCGCATGAAGACCAGGTATGATGCCAAGGCAACAACGTCAGGATTCCAGGAAGGAGATCAGCTGTGGCTGTATAATCCCCATCGCCAAAAGGGGAAATCACCTAAATTGCAGCGGAACTAACTGGGAAGGTCCCTACAGAATAGTAACCCGCATCAACGATGTTGTCTACCGCATCCAGCGAGGACCAAGGGCCAAAATGAAAGTGGTTCATGTGGACCGACTGAATCGATACAATGGCCGAAATGAGGATGCACTTGTTCGGGACGAACACGTCTAACAGGCGGGCAGTGTAGCATAATAATAACTACGCTCCCTAAAAGTATGATGCAACAAATTCCGAAGTGTCTTTTCATTCTGGCAGAATTTTGGTCTGAACTGTCCTTTCATTCGAGGTTCGTGTCTGCGATGAAGTCTCCACAGCTCATGTCAACGAAAGAGACGGATAATATCACGGATAAGAGGGAATTATAACTGCAAGAATTATTACATCAGAATTTCTCTTGTTCCAGTGGTCGAAGAATTTGCTAGAAGTTTCTGGCTATCAGAAACTTCTGCTATATAGGGACAGATGGCGATTGAGAAGGGGCAGTAGTTTTTAAACTGTGGCGAAGAGATTAGAAAAGTGATAATGGGCGAAGTTGTAATTTTGTGATAAATTGAAAGTTGAGAGTTAACAAGAAGAAGTAATTAATTTGGATTTGTGTAATTGAAAGGAGATAAAGTGATTTAAAAGGAAAGAGACCTTGTAAGAAAAGAATTGCGAAGAATAGTATAGTGTGAACCTGAATTGTTCTATAGACTAAAAAAAATAAAGAAATAAATTTCACAGAATATCGTTTTATCTACTCGAGCCGTAGCTCGTTTGTTTTGCTTTTGTCATTGCTCTTTATTAGCTAGCTATTAGCAGCTATATGACCACTCTACTGCCAGTGTTATGCCTTCGCAGTAGAGTCGACGTAGTTTTCGCAATTGATCGACTTTTTTTATTTATTTCAGGCGAAATAAATAGATGATTCTTGACATCAGGATTTGAACCGTGAACCAACAGCGTGACAAGCGATGGTGTTACCACTATACCACGGCCACCCTTAACTACTACATCACTACAAATATTGAGTTCGTTGTTTTCTTGATGGTGGAGACGGAGATACCCTTGGATTTCTTATAAAGGGGTTTATTAATTGCAATAATTAGCTCTCCCCAGTATCCGTAGATCCTACCTCCGAAGACGGTGGATTTCCCAGTGAACCTGGACTGCCACCTGGGGTATTAAATCTTTTTGTTTTACTCATTGCGTTTTTGTATAAACTTAAGCAGGGGGTGGATTCTAGTCGACTCTTACTGCAGACATACCTACCTCTGGTATATTATAACCATTACCCGAAGCGATAAGTATAGGGTAATACATTTTATATAAGCGGTTCAAATACATTTCGATTGTTTATTATATTCAAATCCTAACTCATAATATTAAGAAACATTTGTGTCAATAACAACATGTCTAGTGAGGAATTTTCAGCACTCTGAACCTTGAACGCATCCTTTTTCCTGATTAAAATTTGGCCGGTTTTTTTATATTTAGGTTTACATTTGCCCACCGTTAATGCAGTTAAGGACTTAACTTTGTTTACATCTGGTCTAATCCCATTGCTAACAATAACATTGCTTATATAAGTAGGTGGTAGAAAAATTGGCAAAATGACATTTGTACTAGCATTTTTAGATTACATTTTTTTAATTTTTGATAATTGTTTTTTAGTGATTGTAAATATTCCTCAAAACTAGTAGACAATATAAGAATGTCATTCATATAAAAAACGCAAATTTTATTTATGTAATCTTTTAACACATGGTTCATTAATCTCTGAAATGTCGCAGGAGCATTCTTTAACCCAAACAGCATTCTCAGAAATTCGTAGTGGCCGCTTCGACTTCCACTTCGGTGAAAACTTTTCAGAAGATCGAACGTCGAAAATAATTGAACTTGCCAAGCTCGTCGAACAAGTCGTCGATGTTAGGCATAGGAAATCTATCCTTTATCGTCTGAATGTTCATCTTCCCGTAGTCTATTACAACTCACCATTGTTTTTATTCGTTTTTGACGTCCTTTTTAGGGATGGATCTTTGGATAACGATAGAGCTTACTAAGAATGGGAATGTTATTTCTTGTGATTTGGTTTATTTCATTTCTAAAAGTTAAAACATCCCCTTCTTTTAGAAAATTGATTTGTAAGAAAAGAGCATATATTTTAATTTAGAAATATCGACATTACTTAAATGTTCTGCGAACAGAGTATCTGCAATTTCACTTTCAGAAGTATTGCTATAATGTATGTCTAAAAAATCATAACCTGCCCATCTTTTAACTGCCTTGTCGAGGCGGGAAGGCTTAAGAGTCAAAGATCCTAAGGATCTGAAAAGATCCCAGGTGAGACATCGAACTAAGCGCTGAAGGCGTCCGACTTTGACGTTAAAAGAAGAAAAAGTATGAATGGAGAAAACTGACTACTCCAGGTGGCACTCGCGAAAGCGAAAATCCACCCGTGGTCTTCTCGACTACGGCTAGGCAAGGATTCTGGAGGCCCTACCCATCATACCCTCCCCGCCAACACTGCCGCGTATATAGGAGTAGCAAGAATGCTGAATTCTGAAGATTCATGCAGCTCTCTTCCCGACACGTTCGGCAAGCTGAGCTGACAAGGTGGAGAAAGTAGCGGAGAGGTCCAACCTGATACGCTTAATCTTCATTCTAATGGACAGAAGGCTGATTGTAGCGCTGCTGCTGAAAGGTCGCCTCGGGAAACTGAAAAATTTGAACGAGTTCCAGAGCGGCAAGCTTCGATGGGCTCCCGTTCAAAAGCCAGAAGAAGAGGAAAACGAAGAAAACTGGCGGCGGCGCGGCGCAAAGAGACTGCAGAAGTTGAAGGTGCATGTGCTGACAACAGTCCTTTGGCAGAGACAGCAAAAAAAGCAAGTGGGTGGAAGTTACCCCAACCGAAACTGACAAGTCACTTGGACCCGACGCTGCCTCCTCTTCTAATAGCTCAAACCGGAGCAAACGAAGGAGGAAAGCTTCAAGTCCTCCTTCCGGTAGGCACATGCGCGCACCTCATGCGCGTGCATTTTCCGAGAGATCTCAAGCCGGTGGCGTTGCATGCGCACAAGGTCTGAAGACGGGCGCTACAGCCAGTAATGGCAGTAGTACCGGTGGACAGAAACTGGATGTCGCAGGGAAATCCACTGACTTGAATGCCTCTAAAACCCCTCTTATTGGTAGCGTTGCCAGCGCATAAATTCCGAATGACACCGATGATACAACAAGTTGTATTCCCAGTGGACGGAAGATGGCTGTCGCGGACAAATCTACTGAGAAAGAGAAAAACCCGGTGGTTAGGGAACGAGAAAAGCAGGTTTCTTACAAGAAAGCTGTTACCTCCTCTTTGACTGTCCGAATTGGGAAGGCTGGCAATGACAACAGCCGACGCGGAGTGCAAACACTGCGAAGTTCATCTGTTAGAGCTGGCCCAAGCAGCGAATGCTTTCATTCAGGTGGAGAGGTGTGAGTTATAGAGCGGAACCTTTATGATAAAGTGCTCTTCACAGCAAACCTCTGAATGGATTAGCATGTCGGTGCCGAAAATCACCCCCGAAAATATTGTGATACCTGAAAGATAGGTCTAGTATTTAACGATATTTACTCAGATCAACCTACAACAAAGTCTTATTGTACCAAATTCCCACTCAGCAACTAAGTTTCAACAGTTTTGTGGCCAGAACTTATTCGCTGCAGCTATAAGCTACAAGACGAACGGTAAATGGGAAACTTACATCGTTGCGTCTGTTTACTTCCCATATGACTCGGTACTGCCCCCACCACCAAGGGCAGTGGTCATCTTCTGGACTTCATACTATCGTCTGATCTTACCATCAACAATGTTGGTTCACAACCAACATTTGTTACGGCGCAAAGACAGGAAGTGATTGACTTGACTTTGTCCAACACGTATTTCAAGCCTATTAAAAACTGGAGAGTTTCGCCAGAAATTTCCCTCTCAGACCAAAGATACGTTAAATTCCAAATCGAATGTGAAGCTACACCCTTACAGATGTTTTGAACTACCGCGTCCGCTGAAAAAAAAAACCCCACAGAAGGTCAGTTCCGTGGTGGAACTCAGATCTGCAAAGAATTCGTAAGGAAAGAAAGAAAACTTCTAAATAGGTCACTCAAGACAAATTCTGAAGTGGACTGGAACCTTTACCGATCGAAGCAAAGAGAATATAAGAGGTTAATTCGGACTTCGAAACGTACCTCGTCTAGAGATTTTTGTGACAAGATCGAAACTCTCGGTGAAACCAGTAGGCTGGTCAAAGTTCTCAAGAATGCAAAACCAATCAAACTCAGGAAACCTGATGATATTTTCACTTAGTCGAAAGCGGATGCTTTCAGTCTTCTGCTGGAGTCTCACTTCCCAGGAAATCAGGTCACCATCGGTTCGCAACCAGGTTCAACTAGTGAAGCTGTTAGCAGGCTGAGCCGAACAACTCGGCGCAGCTGGTATACTGCATCGGGCGTGGCGACGGATGAAGCTATCAAATATGCTGTCACATCTTTTGATAGCTTCAAGTCATCTGGCACTGACGGAATATAACCAGCTATGCTGAAACAAGGTATCAGTCAGTTGCTGCTGACTTTGAAGAGAATTTCCACTGCTGGCTTGGCACTGGCATATATACCAACCCCCTGGCGAACAGTCAGAGTAGCTTTCATACCGAAAATCGGCAGAAATGACTACTCTCTTGCCAAGAGCTTCAGACCCATTAGTCTCACATCCTTCCTGCTGAAAAGCATGGAAAGACTGGTTGAGCTACATGTGCGCAAAGTTGCTTTGAGGGTACATCGTCTATCAGAGATGCAACATGCATATCAACGCGGAAAATCCTGCGTGACTGCGCTTCAAAATCTGGTCAGCAGAATAAAATGTGCGCTTGACAGGAAAGAATACGCGATAGGCGTTTTCATAGACATTGAGAGTGCCTTTGACAATGCGACTTTTGACAGCATGTGTAGCTCCGCCAGAAGTCACGGCCTAGAAGAATCACTAGTGTTGTGGATCAAAGCAATGTTGGTGAACAGAACATTGACTGCAGATGCAGATTGTGGCCCGTGTGTTATGGCAGGTGTCAATAGGGGCTGTCCAGAAGGCGGTGTTCTATCCCCACTGCTTTGGTGCATGCTGGTTGACTCCCTGTTGAACACACTCAATAGTTCTAACGTCTACGCTCAAGCATATGCAGATGGTGTCGCCGTTCTGTCTGTCGAATCGTGCTTAGCGACTGTTTGCTCTAAGGTGCAGATGGCCCTAGACGCAATCGACGGCTTTCTTGCTATTTTTTAGCAGAAAAGACTGCAAACAACTTACCGGCGTTCTTATGGGCCACTTCGCCTTTGCCAAGCACCTCCATATGCTAGGTTTGAGAGCTACCCCTGTCAGCAACTCCTGTGGAGAGGGCGATGATACTTCGGAACACTTACTATGTGATTGTACTGGCTTTGCTCGGATCAGGTGGCAGATTTTCGGTGCTAATGTGGTGAGTGCTGATGACCTAAGCCCTTCATCACAGAAGCGTCTACTCGTTTTTTACAAAAGACGAAAAAAACACATTAAAATGGGGTTCTCTGCCTGGTTGTACAATGGACCTGCTTTTGAGTCTGAGTGCTCCAGTAGTGTACCCGCCCCAAAAAACAAAAAAAAAATCTAAAAACTGTTCATTTTTACAATTCTTAGCATATATTTACGAGTATTTTTTCCCGTTGAAGTATATTTGAATATTTGCGCTATCAGTAATAAGTGACATAGTTAATGTAGGATTAAGATCTACAAGTATGTTATTTCCAATTTGATTTGAAAGTTGATATTGCACAAAATTTACAAAATAATTAGATTAATGAAATTGAAAAGAGGTATCGTAAATTTAATGTGTGTTTGAACACCGCCGTCAAGTACTTTGAGAGTGTAATATTTGAATGGTACTTTCATCTTCGGATTGCATTCGTTTTTGTTCACAATGCTGTACATACTCGGCATTGCTGTCAATAATGAATCTAAGGGGTCTTATATGAGTTTGAATTACTAAAAACGGTAATTGTTTTCAAACAAAATTTGGACGATTTTGGGGAAGAATTTGTTTTGTGTCCGGCGTTCGTTGAGTATTATATCCATGGGTTCAAAATTGCTAAGCTATCTATACCTGTTTGATTGTCGTAACTGACCACTCTATGTACAGTTAATATTTTGCCTTGATTGACCACTTTGACTATTATTTTGATTTTATCGCGGTGTGTAATTATTATCTTGCCTTATTTGATGAATGCACCTAGCGCAATTATTTTGTTTGATGCAAAACTTGCTTGTCATTTTGAGAATTATTAATCCTGCATAAACAAAATAATAATACTATTGTAGTAGCCTTCTATAGTTCTTTTTAACTTTTATCTAACGAGGTATTAGCAGAATTTGTGACGAAACACCTAATTTCCCGTGCTTCTGATGCTCACACCTAGCCCTTCCCACAATTTTGTATTTTACAGAACTGATAGAGTACCCTCATCAAAAATCATTAAAACGGGTGTCAATGAATCTATCGTGCCCAAAAAATATATTATTGTAAATAATTTAAATTTCCATTGAACTCAGATATTTTATTTATTAAATGTAAAACTATTTTGAACCTATCCGCAAGATTTAAGACTTCCATCTTGATGAATTTTAGTACTCACAATTTTCTTCAAAATGACTTCCAGACGCAGGTGGTTGCTTCTGTTTCGCTTTATTTGTCTTTACTTTTAGTTGTTGCTCTCTTGACAATTTTTTAGTAAGCTTATTATTATTGTTTATTGATCTAAAATTATTTCTAATGAACGATGTTGGTTGGATGGTTTAGACTTTGTTTTCGAACTCTTTATGTGTGGTAGAGAGGTTTTTGTACGATGGGTTGTTTACGAATTTCGATCAATTTTAAGACTTAATAAAAATGACTTAATAACTGTATATGAATTTTTTATTTTTTTTTTTTCATTCTATTTTTTTTTTGAATTCATTTAATTGCACTTTAGGTTTTCAAAATCACTTTCTATTCTTGTCTGTGTAGTTATTCTTGTAGTTTTATTGGGTTTATAACTTAATTCGTGCGGTTTTTTGTCAAAATTTGAACGTTTTTTACGAAAAACATGTACAATAGTATTATTCAAAGTATTGCCCATCTGAAGCTATGACTTTTTCCCATCTTTCTGGCAATTTGTGGATCCCATCTCAAAAGAACTGCGCCGGCTTGGCAGCCAAGAATGAATCAAGCCAATTTTTGATATTCTGCTCTGATGTGAACCGTATTTCAGTGAGGGCGTTCTGCATCGACCGGAACAAATGGTAGTCAGAAGGGGCAAGGTCTGGGCTATAAGGCGGGTGGGGTAAAATTTCCCATCCACTGTTTTCCAAATAGTTCTTAACCGGAATAGCAACGTGGGGCCGAGCGTTGTCATGATGGAAAATTATTGCCTCGTGTCTGGTCGCATATTCCGGGCGTTTTTCGGCTACTGCTCTCTTTAAACGGATTAATTGTGTTCGGTAGCGTTGTCCATTGAAGGTTTCACCCGGTTTTAGCAGCTCATAATACAGCACACCCTTCTGATCCCACCAAATACAGAGCATTACCTTCGCACCATGGATATTCGGCTTTGCCGTTGATTTGGCTGGTTGGCCGGGTTTCACATATGTGGCGTTCCAGCAGCATTTCGAACATGCAAAACCGCCTTTCGACGTCTCTCGGCTTGAGTTCATGTGGAACCCAATTTCCTTGCTTTTGAATATATCCAGCTGCTTTTAAACGTTTTGAAATGGCTGCTTGAGTGACACCCAAAGATTCTGCGAGCTCTTCTTGTGTTTGGCAACGATCTTCATAGAGTAATGCTTCCAGTTCTTCATCTTCAAACTTTTTTGGCTGCCCAGGACGTTCATCGTCTTCCAAGCCAAAATCACCACTTTTAAATCGTGCAAACCACTTTTGGCACGTTCGCTCAGCTAGCGCATGTTCACCATAAACTTCCACCAAAATACGATGACTTTCGGCAGCAGTTTTCAAATATATTAAAGTAATGAAGAAGAACTCTCCGCAAAAACACTTTTTCAGACACAAAGTTCGACATATTTGAGAGAAAAAAAATTATTGTTGTTTACCCTTCAAATGAATGACATATACCAAAATGACGTACAATGACAGTAACTTTCCAACGCATGTTCCAATGGAATAATAACAATGGAATAATACAAGTTACGCCATCTCTTAGCAGAAAGCACGAATTAAGTTATTGACCCAATATCTTTGTATTAACGTGGGAGTAGAATTGTTGATTAAGCTTTACTTTTATATTATTTTATGTTTCATGTTTCAGTTTTATTTTATTTTACTGTATGCTATTGTTACTTTTGACACAAAGTATATTTTTTATTTTGTAAAGCCCAATTAGTTTATTGACTGCTCTACTTATATTCGTATGGTTTATTGTTTTAAAGAATTAAAACCACGTTTAGTATTTGTTACAGTTTTTATTTATTATTAAACTCAGACAACGACCGTAGCACAGGATTACGAAGGTAACTCCAAAACTCGACTGACTTACTGGACTTACAAACCAGATCTATGATTTACGCTTATGATCTAACTTCACAATCTTAGTGAACTAAGAATCTCAATTTTAGAACTTCATCTGCTTAAGAAGATAATGGTGCAGAGAGTAATTTACTCAGGTGAAGTCTTCTTGCACGCTTGATGTTTGATGCTCAAATGACAAGCATGACGAAAACTGCCCTGGGTCATTGGCTGGAGATTACATACTTAGGGGAATTAATAGGAGAATTTCATTGTGTGACAATATACGGATCACTAGTCTGGTGGATAGCGTTGAATAAATGTTACAACATTAATTACTTATAGAGGGTTTATTAAAGAACGGCAGCAATAGGCACGACAGACATCCTGCGGTTATGTCCGATAGACGGGGTAAGTGTGCTCTTTCCTAATCGTAAATTCGTTCTTATTTCTATAGTAGAAAAAAACATATTGACAACTCATTTTATTTTCGGTGTGTTCCCTTACTTGCAACATTATACGAACATTCAATGCGGCAACATAACTTTTGTGTGTTACTTGAATCGACTAACAGAATGGAAATGTGTTCTGTCACTATATTTTTTCAATGCGGCAATATAACTTTTCCATCCTCACTTTTGTGAGTCATTCGAATCGACTAACCGATTTGTTCTTGTCACTTAATTTTTTGATGACACGACTATAAGAATAAGGGTGATTAAAACCATCGAATGGTGTAATGCATATAGGTTCAACGATTTTGGTTGCTCGACTACTACAGTCACAGCCACATTCTGGATTTATTACCACGAGAACTGGCTGAGTTTTCCTACTGAGTACTTTAGCTCTAGACTAAACTTCAGGACTTCCTGTGGATTTCTATACTATGAAAGAAATGGAGAATGGTGGTTTGATGAAAGGTGTAAACTCATCAATATTGTCAACGATGGTTCAAAGACATACTACAAAGTTGTTGTTATTAAATACATACATATATAAAAGTCCTAATACCCACATATATGTACGAGTATATTAAAGCCGCTACTGTTTTGAGCTCCATACTACCTACCACAATATTTCTTTCATATGCTTACTACATATTTTCAAAATTGTACCTAAGAGTATCCAATAGAAAACCGAGATGATTTTCTTCAGAAAAAAAAAAATCAAATGTTTAATTTGGCCTCACTTTTAGTGAATGAGTGATCTTTTTATCCCTGGAAGTTAAAAATTCAAATGTTGAAGTGTTTATATCCGTCATTAACCGAATCCATCCAATCCAACCATCTTAACCTCTCTTGAAGAGTTTTCTCATAGAAATTCATAAATATTAAGTGAAAAATGGCGGTTGATGATTGGTGGCTACTGTTAAAATGTGTAACTGCAATGATTGACTATAGGTCAATCTAATCTTTTTAGAATTATCTTCTCTATATTAGATTTGAGTTACCTTCCTCATAGCAGTACTATTGAAGAGGGAAGGTTCTGAATGTTATTTAAGATGATTGAAGAAATAGACTAAAATCAGATACCGTGGAAAATATTCTGATATCTAAATTACTTTCGAAAAATGCGCCAATATTTGACTCTTCAGCTGAAATTTTAAACAAATTAAATGTAATTTAAATTTGTCGATGGGATATACTCGTAATTCAAGATTTAAAAACTAATTTGTATTATTGCTTTCTTTTCTTTTTATATGTAAAACATTTTCCACACCAACAAAATACGACACAAATATTTCTGAAATATCTTCAAATCGTTTCAAAAATGCTTTAAGAACATACAAAATCTTTTCCAATGCATTTTTGCAAAATGTTTGATTAGTATGAACAAAACATATGAATTTATATCTGAAGTAAAGTGTATGACATTTATTTTGCGTTTTATTAATTTAACGTTTTAGTTTTCCTTAGTTTACTATCTGTAATGGATTATGGAATTTGTTGTTATATTTTTTTTATGTAATATGTACGAGCAAGTATGTCTTATGTGATGTTACAAATAAATTAAAAATTATTTAAAAAAAAAAATATTTTGCTACTTTTCATTTGAAAAGACTAATTGGCCAAAAGACTGCATTTGCTTTGGGTTTATTTGGCAACGCTGGATGGGATGCCTTGATTACTCTCACCACATCGAATGGGGTAGTAAAGATATTAACCTTTTTAAGTTTCTAATTGGAAGTAGCGGTTGTGTCCACAAATTAGGTCTATTTTTATACCCTGCAGTTATTACGAAACACAAATGTACGACGTTTTCCTCGATATAAACCGAATATGAAAAATGCATTCGTCCGACCGACAGCATGCCAGAAGTTCAAGCCAAGATTACTCTAAAAAGTAAATTAATATGTATCATATATGTATGTATATACTTTTTTTCTATAATAAAACTATTATCGGACATCGAAATTGTTATACAACATGTGGTCGACCACAAACAAATCCTTGTAATAAAATAACAAAACAATGAATTATTGAGATGCTAATATAAACTAATAAATTTTTAAGGAATTCAAAATGTGTGCATCAATAATTTTGAAGCTATGAAGCAACTTGAATTTTCAAAATGTGCATAGATTTACAAGCAAATAAAATTGAGGGAAAAAAAACTACACCAAGATCTGATAACTCATGTAAAACACTGTTTTTATTTTTATTTAAAGCACAGCCCTTCAAAAAAAAAAAAAAAAACACTACTACTAAAAAATAAAACAAACTTCAGCATAACAGCGATTGCCTACCCTGGAATTATTATCATCTATGTCTAAGTAATCATATCGGGGCTAAATAAGAACAGAATGAATAAGTACATTTTTAAAACTTCAATAGCTTTTTTTATGGTTAAATCAATTCTATAAAAAATATAATAGTTTTTAAAGAAAAATAAGTTTTGTCAAGCTTAGTAGACGATATAATTACCTTAAGAACATCACTTTGATTGATCATATCAATAGGTGGTCTAATAACTGTAACTTGTCCGCAGCAAGCCATTTTTTTTTATTTCACTTACATAAACTTTTGATTGATATATGTACATTCGCGACAAATGTAAGATCAGGATATCTCAATTTACAATAAGCAATTATTTGAAATTCAGTAGGTGTAATATAATGCTAATTAGCATACTTTCTTTATATTTGATCGAGTATTATACTTCGAGCAAATACAGGTTTAATTAATAAATTTTCGTAATAAGTGTCAGGAAATAAAATAAACAATTTTTGGTTACATTTGCAGGTATGAATTGTATATAAAATAAGGAAGATCGGCTAGACCTATTAAAGTAAATAATTATAGTTTAAGTTAATGAACTCGTATATCTGAAATAAAAAACTGAATCTTAATACAATGAAGGTGCAACAACACTAAAAATTATCATTGGAGTAGTTCAGAAACACTATTTATAAATTAAAATACACCGAAAATACGCTTGAAAAGTCTTCCTGCACAACTATTCGTGTTAATTGCATCTGATTTAAAACAAACGACCAACAATAGCATAGTATTAATATATTCAAATTATTCGCTAATATTTTAGTTTTTAATGTTTACTTTTCCATTAACGATCATCTCATATTAATATGCAACATATTAATATACAAGCACGTTGCAATAATTTATAAGAATTGCGATGTATGTCAGCCCTATATGTATGTATATAACATTCAATTTTTACGTAATCGATTTAAGAACGTATGCTAATAAAATCACAATATTCCGCCTCGAAAAAATTATTTGTTTTTAATAAAATACGAATAGATATTTAATCTTTAATTTACATATACATAAGTGAGATACTGAGAATAATATATAGATGCAAGGTAGGCAAATTTCGCGCCGGTTGAATTCGTACTAACAAAAATTAATTTTAAAATTCTGCTCGGAGTCATAAAAGCACCTTCTATTTTCGGATTTTAAGATGATGATGAATTTTGGGGCTCTCTGAATTCTCAATTATTGTCTCTCATAAAAGAGGAAACTAGGCGCTCTGTGAGACCAACTATCAATGAATGAATATGAAATTCGAATATAAGTTTTCTTTTTGATCAAATTCAATAGGGTACCACCTGCTGAGCTGACTGAAGTATTCACGTTTTGTGTTTTCAAATTAATTAATTGACAATCAATGTAAATTATATACAGGGTTATGTCTTGTAGCACAATTTTGATTAGCGTGGATGCACTGATAACATAACATACATATGTAAGGCTTTCATATTGTAGTACACCTTTTCACTTTAAGAGCAAGCTCACAATGGACAATTTTTTCGGGATTATGTATGGTACTTAAATGAAACTAGTACTGTATTAAATGCATCTACCCGAAGCACAATTGATGACTGATTGCTAACTCTTAACGTGAAGGAGTAAGCTTTCATTCAAAGCTTACTCCTTGATAGGGCTGTAACACCCTTTTTGTTGGCGAACCCCGACTACGCCTAGGGTGTTTGCCCCACATTTTAATTGCTAATATAGGGTAAATATTATTTCCGTTAAAATTGTTTATCTCAAAATTTCGATTTATCTAGGAATTATTATTATAGAGAAGCTCGAAAAAGTGGGTCTGGCAATACTGTCTGTTCGTCTGGTTGTTTACCTGTCTGTACCACAGGGTGCATCCTAAACGGCTGAATGGATTTATTTTCTTTTTGGGTCTGTGGATTAATGCCAAAAGGCGAAATCTGAATTTTCATTCTCAAATTACATTAATTCTTTTCTCAAAAATGGCATCGACGATTCCAACAAAACTCATATCTATTATATGAATGTTTGCACAGAGATTGGTAGATTATTTCACATTGGTGTCATTCGGCTTATAAACGAATCTATATATTTGACAGTACGACCGAAGTTGGGCTACGGGTGAACTGATGTGCATTCAAAGCATATTGCGGGTGAAATTTTGAAGGGGAGGAGGGCAACTGGCTATTTCGCTGGAGCTTTGTTTTTTTATAAAAAAGGGATAAAATAAGGAAAGACACGAGACGTTTCTACGATTTTCGAGTGAATTGGTGAGCTCACAGTGTCTCTATCACCTATAAGTCTTAACGCGCGTTTCTGCACCCTGTCTAGAATGTGCAGAACGGTTTTGGGGTTTGTGCGGATGAATGCTTTAAATATGTATACATATCGAGAATGGCAAGTCTTTCAGTTTCAGCGATGCAAGTACAATTCAAGGACAATGGTTGAGGGTTTTGGTTTCGCTGGAGAGACAGAAAACAGCATTGTGTTTTGGAAGCATTAAATACCTCTCTGTTGGTTGATTATGCTGTTCAGGTCGGAATTTAATGTGTTTAACATACGTTGCCGTTCCTCTTCTCCGGACTTTCTCTTCTAAGACTCCGAACTCAGTTTTTTGCTGAAAATTTGAATAAAGGTATTTTATTTATTAGCGAGACTAGGGAAAATTGGCTGTTTCCCATATATGGCGTAGACGATTGTCCAGAACGAGAAATCGCTGTCCCATCACTTCTAGTGATTCATAATCCAGTGATTTCGTACCAAATTTCGATCCCTAAATTGAGGGATTGCTAAATTTAAAACCTGGGCTTTCGATATTTTTCCTTGAACATATACGGACAAATATTGATTTCCGGATAAATTTTGATCTCAAGATTTTAATCAAACTTGACGTTACTATTATAGAGAATCTCAAAAAAGTGAGTCTCTCAATTTTGTTTGTATGCATCTCTCTTTCTATGTATGACCGACTTATGCACGTATTTGCTTTAAACTCTACACTTAGAATCTGTAGAGTCAAAATTCAAGACGAAATTGGAATTTGTATTCTAACCAGAAAACTAACCGTACTTTACAAAGGATGATTTTGAAAAAATCGATTTTCTCGAAAATGGCTCAGATTATTTTGTTCAAATTTGATATTTACAGTGGGTTTATGCGAACAGATGGGGTACTAGGATTTTGCCATAAAATATGTATAACTGTAATTTACTTATTGATCGGTTTTTGAAAACTGACTCGTTTTCAAATACTTCTTTGGCGATTTTATTTAAATCGATATCTACGCAATATTTGACATATGCAAAGGAATATTGTGAAAAAAAAATTTAATTTTAAAGAATTTTTTGAGAAATAAACAAAATCATTTCAAGTTTATTTAAAAAAAAAAATCTAAAATAGGAGTTTTACATATATGTAAATACATAGGTGTAAGCATGTACATACGTGCGACCCAATCGTACACTTTGTTTTTTATATTGACATATGTTTAATTTGTAAATAAACTTGTGTCTCCGTAAACATTTTGCCAGCACTTTTTGGTTAGGTAGGACAATAAGTTTTTTTTTTCTAGCTTCTTTTTCTTTTACTATGTTGGTGACAAAAACCACTTTTAGCTCCCGATGGAGGTCAATATTTCCGATGTTCCTTAGTACCTTGTTTTGGAAGCGTTGGATAATTTCCATGTTGGTCCTTTTGGTACAGCGCCAAAGCTAGATGCCATAGGCCCATACCGGTTTTAAAATTTGCTGATATAGTAAAATCTTCTTATGCGCTGAAAGGACTAAATTTTTAACTATTATCCAATACAATCTTTCTGTATTTAATTCCTAATTCTTTTTTTTTTTTTTCTTTATATGCTCTTTCCAACGAAGCTTAATCTAGGGTCATGCCAAGGTACTTCGCTGTGTTTGCATAAGGTACTATTTGTCGGTTGACAGTGATTGGTAAATAGTTCAAACTTTTGCTAGTGAAGTCAACATGGACCGACTAAACTTCATTTAGTTTAATGCGCCATTGTTTTAATCAACCATTTATGAATTTTGTTGACAGCTAGTAGTGGGTTTTGTGTTGATTCCTTGTTGTCTTTACCAACTGCCAGGATCGCAGTGTCGTCAGCGAAGGTAGCTACAGAGTTATTTACCAGCGTTGGGAGATCACTGGTGTGTAATAGGTATAGAACTGGTGCCAGTACACTGCTTTGTGGTACTCCCGCTTTGATTTCTTTTAGTTTAGAGTAGGAGTCTTCTTGTTTGATTCCGAAGTATCTATCTTTAAGATACGATTCTATTGTAGAATTTCGGCATATTGTTTTGGAATGAGAATTCTCAGCTTATGATTTAGTCCCTCATGCCAAACTTTGTCAAAAGCTTGTGCCACGTCCAAGAAGATCGTGGAGCAGAGTATTTTTTCTTCTACTACCTTTTCAATTACTTGAGTTATCCTATGGATTTGACCGATCGTCGAATGTTTGTTTCGGTAACCGAATTGGTGATTAGGAATCAAGTTCTTTCTTTCTATGATAACATTTAACCTTTTAGCTAATAGTTTCTCAAAGACCTTAGACATAATAGGCAGTAGCGAGATTGTTCTATATGATGCTGTTTTGTTAGGTGGTTTACCTGTCGTTAATTAATTTTAAGAATACGAATTCAAATTGTAAGAATTGGAGGTACTATTAATAAACAAATTCTTACAAAGAATTTATACATAAATTTCCAAACATTAATTTTGTATACATTTTGATTGAATTTTCCAAGGTACATAGTTTGACAAATATTTTTTATTGCCAGAACAGAGTAATAACCAAACATAAAAAAAAATCAGTAAACATACGTACATAATCTAAGTGTACCTTTGCTGCAGCTTGCTAATATTAATATTATTATTATACAGGCATTTTCATTATTAGATCAATATATTCATATAAGATCCTTATTAGACTATTGTTAAGTTAGATCTTGCGTAAGACCAACGTCATGGAGGAATTTCTTTACCGTTCTTACAGATTACTGGTGAATTTCAAGTACGGAACAGAATTCTTAACAAAATGTCTGATACGAACTTTGGCACTTTAAAGTTTGTATAGATGGTTGGCTTAAGCTGGAAGTTGAATTAGCTGTGACCGATGAAATGCCTGATGAGGAGTGATTGTTTTCTAATTATTATTTTGTTGTCCGTATTTAAGTCCCTCTGTTAAGTTCCCTTTCGAGACCTTTCATTTTAATTCACAGATACTCGAATACCTGAAGTAGACATGCCTGTCATAAGAGGCGACTAAAATCCACAAAGCGGAGACGAAAACTTCGCAATACTGGTAAATTAAAAAAAAAAATAAAAATGACCCGGTCCCCCCGATAGAGGGCTTGTCTGTAGAAACTACTGTACTACCCAATAAAACTAATACGGTTACAATAAATATGGCAATGAACAAAACAAATGATATAAATACCCCAGATGGCAGACCAGGTAAACTGGAAAATCCACCCTCCTCGGAGGTCGGTCCCATGGATTTTTGGAGGGACCATTTATTGCTTCTTCAACAAAACTCTAGAAGAAGTTCACTCACGCCGAGAACTCCACTAAAAACGATAGCGCCAAAAAGCCTTACGGCCGAAGATATCGCTATAATTGTAAGTATTTCGAAAATACAAAAGCAGAAATCTGGAATTGAAACCAGTATAGTTGAAAGTGAAAATTAAACAGAGTCACAAGCGAGAACAAAAACAAATAACTATTATAAGAATGGCAAGCTGAACTTAAAGCAACGAAAAATCTTGAAGTAATAGTTGCAAGTTTGCAAACCAAATAAAAGAACTGGAATAAAGGATCACCCTGTTGGACTGCTCTAACAAATATCCAGCCCAACCTGCCCAGCAAAATAGTGAAAAACAGTACCTCACAAGAGAAGAAGAATACCCCACAGATGAAGAGGAGCTCGCACTGGAAACAGACGGCCATCTAAAGAAAAACAAAAGGCCTAAGAAAAAACGCAAGGCAGAAGAAAGTCCTAAGATATCTGCAAGAAGACATGATGCAAAACCAGCAAATTTACAAGGTAAGACAAATGATAAAAGACTTGGAAAGATAACCATTGGTTTGAAAAAACAGCCATTACCACCACTAATAATGATCTCGGGTAATCGAACAAAAAATCAAAAAGGCTTGTAAATTCACATCCTATAATAACAATAAATGGAAAATAAATGTCGATGACAGTGACACATATAGAGAAATCACTGACGAAATCACCAAAACGAGGTACCAGTGGCACTCATATGAAAATAAAGCTACTAGATCAGTTAGGGTAGTGGTCAGAGGTCTTCACTTCTCGTGTGATGAACACGATATCATCGAAAACTTGACTAATAGAAAATTTAGGATGTTGGAAGCCAAAAACTTAATTAAAAAAGAAACCACACAAGATAATGATGGACAACCAATGGCAAGAAACAGAAAATTATCTCTCTTTATGCTTTCTTTTCATAATCAAGAAGAAGTCGAAAAGATATACAATATAAAATCAATAATGGGCATTATTGTTAAGATCGAGCCACTTCGAAAAAATTCAAACTCAATACCCCAATGCAAACGATGCCAAGCTTTCGGGCATACGCAAAGCTATTTGCAAAAGAGAATTTGCTTGTGTTAAATGTGAAGGAAAACACCCCACAAAAAGTTGTCCGCTAAAGAAGGACGAGAAAGCAAAATGCATCAACTGTCATGGTGATCACCCAGCAAATTATAGAGGTTGTCCGATGGCAAAGGAATATCAAGAAAGGAAAAGCAAAGATTTTAAAAACAACCAACAAAATTCATCTAATAATAAAAGCAAAGAAGAAGTAAACGTTAAAAACATGAAAATAGACAAAGTGCCAATTGCTGCTAAAACAAACATACCAACTGAAGGTAGTAAATAGTATTCCCAAATTGTGAAAAATGAACGTAAAGAAGAGGAAATATCGGTAAAGAAAATGCTTATTACTATTATCGAAAGATTGGATAATCAGGATAAAATAATTAAACTGCTAAGAAAAAAAGCAGGAAAAAAGCAGCAAAATATTAATGATTAAGAATAATCTAAAAGTCGTAACGTAGAATGCAAATGGTTTACTCCAACACATCCCTGAATTTCAGGTGTTTCTATCTAACGAAAATATTGATGTTTGCCTGATTTCTGAAACTCATTTCAAACAGGGAACAAAGATTAGAATTCCTCGGTATCTTTGTTACCACTCTCCCCATCCAGCTGACAGTGCAAGAGGTAGTACTGTAATTGTGAAAAATATCGTGGAGCCTTATGAATTGCCAAAAATAGCAAAACCAACAATGCAAGTAGCGACAATTAACATAGAAACTAAAAGCAAGGAATTCAAAATAGCTGCGATGTAATGCCCACCCAAGCACTCGCGTACAGATGAAGATCTAATTGACCTTTTTCAAATGCTAGGCAACAATTTCTTCATCGGTGGTGATTTCAATGCTAAACATACATACTGGGGGTCAAGGCTAATAACAACAAAAGGCAGGAAGCTTTACAAATCAGGGCGAAATTTTAACTGTGAATTTATTTCGACTGGATCACCAACTAATTGGCCATCTAATCCAATGAAAATACCAGATGTTATTGACTTTTTCATAACGAAAGGTATTAATAGAAAAAAAATTAAAAGCAGTATCATACACCTGTAATCCTAAAAGTCAACGGTTTATCAATAGAACAGATAAAAAACCCACGACTAACACACAAAAGAACGAACTCTTGTAAATTCAGAGAACATCTCGAAGTTTTCATTAACCTCAGATCTCCACTTGTCACAACAAAATATATTGACATTGAAACAGAACAATTCATTGCCGATGTACAACAGGCAGCAGAAGATAGTTCACCGACTTATCAACAAAAAAAACATGCTTCGGTGATATATCCCACGGAAATCAAGCAACTGATACTTAAAAATGGCAAACGACAAGATATCTCGGCAATAAAACCATATTTAATAGACTTAATAACAGACTTAAAAAAGTATCCCTAAATTCAAAAAATGATTCTCTGGCTAAATACCTTTGTAATCTCACGACTGACAAAGTCACGGACTACTCCCTCTGGAAGGCTGCTAAACGTTTAACGAGACCTCAAGCGCAAGATCCCCCGTTGAAAACACCTGATACGAAATGGATCGACCCAAAAGAAAAGGTTAAACTCTTTTGCCAGCACCTTTCAAATGTTTTCAGACCTTTTCCACCCAGCGTAGCAAACCAAAATCTTGATTTCTATAACAGAATAGTTGAAACAGAAATTCCTTACGTTTCATTAAGAGAGATCAAGACATGTATTCATAAACTAAATAATAGAAAATAACCAGGTTATGATCGTATAACTGCTCAAATCTTGAAAGAACTGCCCTCCACTGCATTGTTGAAACTCAAGCTTATAAATAATGCTTGCTTTAATCAAAGGTATGACCCACATCATTGGAAGATAGCAGAAATTATTGTTATACCTAAACAAGGTAAGCCTATATCAGAAGTTGGAAGGCCAATCTCACTTTTACCGATATTATCGAAACTTTTCGAGAAACTCCTTCCTAAAAGACTAGACGAAATTATAGAACCAAGAAAGCTATCCCCCCACCAATTCGGGTTTAGAAATAGACACTCGACGATACACCAAGTGCATCGTGTAACTAATGTTATAGTAAAGGCACTGGAAGGAAAACAAATTTGTTCTGCAATATTCTTAGTTTGGCATAAGGGTTAAACTTCATAGGGACCTACCTAGACAGTGCTATGAGATACTTAAATCTTATATAGCAGATAGATTCTTTAGAGTTCGCTATGGTTCAGCGTACTCTAAACTTAAAGGAATACAAGCAGGTGTTCCACAGGTAAGTGTTCTAGGACCCACCCTATACTTATTATGCACGAGTGATATACCGCATGCAAGTGATACCATGATAGCCACATTTGAAGACGACACTGCTCTTCTATTAACAGATGGATGTGTGGCTAAAGCAACAGAAAAGCTACAAAATTCAGTTAACGAGATATGTTATTGGACGCAGCGATGGCGAAACTTAATGAATCAAAGTCAACCCATATCAATTGTACAAATAAAAAAATAAAAAATTTTGCCGTGGTTATTAATAACTTCATAGGGACCTACCTAGACAGTGCTATGAGATACTTAAATCTTATATAGCAGATAGATTCTTTAGAGTTCGCTATGGTTCAGCGTACTCTAAACTTAAAGGAATACAAGCAGGTGTTCCACAGGTAAGTGTTCTAGGACCCACCCTATACTTATTATGCACGAGTGATATACCGCATGCAAGTGATACCATGATAGCCACATTTGAAGACGACACTGCTCTTCTATTAACAGATGGATGTGTGGCTAAAGCAACAGAAAAGCTACAAAATTCAGTTAACGAGATATGTTATTGGACGCAGCGATGGCGAAACTTAATGAATCAAAGTCAACCCATATCAATTGTACAAATAAAAAAATAACAAATTTTGCCGTGGTTATTAATAACCATGTAGTTCCTTACTCTAACACAGCTAAGTATCTGGGTATGAATCTGGATGCTAAATTGAAATGGAAGGAACATGTTAAAAAGAAAGTAGATGGACTAAATATTAGATATAGAAAACTCTATTGGTTGTTAGGATATAACTCAGAACTGTCAATTGAGAATAAAATCCTCTTATATAATCACATACTAAAACCCGTTTGGACATATGGTATCTAATTATGGGGTTGTACAAAGAAAAGGAATGTACAAATAATACAAACATTTCAAAATAAGGTCCTTTGGGAATAGTGAATGCCCCATGGTATATTAGAAATAGTGATTTGCATCGAGATTTGCAGATTGACCTCGTAACAGATGTGATTAAGAAGTATGCAATGCGTCACAACGAGCGCTTGCAAATGCATATTAATCCTGATAGATGACGACTTAAATGTACGATATAATATTCGTAGGTTAAGAAGAACCAAACCTTATGAACTTTTTTTTTAAAACAATTATGAGAGCCGTATTTAAATTATAATACTTTCTCAAGACCGACTTAGCGTTGAAAACAAAATCTTTTGTCGATCACTAGTTGATTGGTCTTGATTAGCGAGGTGTTTTTAGTGCGGTTAGAGTCCCACACTATTTTGGGTTTTGAACCCCACTGTGTCTTTCAAGATTCTCACCTTCATTAACAAAAAAAAAAAATATACTCAAATGTTTTAATTTTTTTAATTTCTTTGACAAAATACATTTACTGATAAACAGTTAAAAAACCAAAGTTGGAATTACATCTAGATAAGCTGTGTAAAAATTAGAAGAAATAATAACAGCAAAAGAATGAGGAAAAAATAATTTTACAAGAAAGAATCAATAAATACATTTGTATAAGCAAAGAAAAAATAAAGTACACGAATGGGTCACACGCACTTTCACCTGGTCATATGGCTGAAATGCTGCTTATTGTCAAAAACTCAACTTTGAAATTTAAACAATATCTTTGTAATGATTTTTTCTCAAAAACTAAAGCATTTCGCAACATTATCGGATTCTACTATAGCTATATATATTCTATATTCTTTCTTGCGCATCAAATTATCTCGTGATCAAATTTGTTAACGTAGCTTTTCATTGTAAGATCGTATCACATCTACATTGTACAAACTTAAACTATTTTCTCTTGCTACTATTATTACACATGCACACGTATTCACTTTGTTACTTCGTTATCTCTTAGTTTAAGCACATTAGATTTAAGAGGATGAAAATAAATAATTACTGTTTGATACTCCAAAGAGAGAGGTAGCTTTGTGGTTGGTCGTGATTATCCTAAAATTTACATTGGTGTCAGAAGTGAAAATATTTGTTATCTGAAGAAAAATTTTTGAAGTGAACTTCTTAAAGTTGGTTCTTTTGTGATTTGTACCTTCATAATTATGCTTATTGAATGTTACTTTATCTTGTGAGTATTAGTAATCATTTTAACTTGAAACACAATTTTATTTGTTATTTGACAGTTACATTTTACTTACTTCATCTTGTTTTTTCGCGATTTTCTTTTTCACTGTTAATTTCTTAACGAGAAAAAGCCCAAGTGAAAACTTAGAAGATATGCTCGTAGGAAACGATAACGAAGATAATACGTCCGAAATGGGTATGATTCGAGAAGAACTCCCAATTACCTTTTTAATTCAATCTATTAAATCTTTCGTGGGCGTCGTGGCGTAGTGGTTAGTGTGTCGAAGTAATATACAGCGGTGAAGTGCGAAGGTTCCAGGAGCTGGAAGCGTGTATCGTGTGCATCCCTCTCCGTAGTGGAAAGACAATGTACTTGGTCGCACTCTATGCACCTGAAGCTACCCAAACTACTTTATTTATTTCAGAGCTCGAGACACTTTTTCGATGCCTAAGGCTGGAGTCGGAGGAGAATTATTTCATCATGGCCGGATATCTAAACGCCAAACATATATATTGGGGAAATAACACAAATAATCCTAGAGGGAACCTACTATTCAATTGGTGGGGTCGGCACAGTGTCGAGTATAAACTCGATTTGAAAGCTACAGATAGTCCGTCATTTCCTAGAAGCGGATTCTATCCGGATCTTATGCTGTTTGACGTACGGTTACAACTGACAGACATGGACCGACAAACTTTAAACTGCCTGCATACATTTGTGTATGACAGTGACCATTGCAGACTCAGTGCCGTAATAACGATTCCCAACGAAATTACGGAGTTGGAGGAGATTGTCCAAAAGAACTCCTACAATTATAGTAGGCTGGTCATATGGCTGAAATGCAACTTGATCGTGATGATGACATCAGGAGGATGGAAAAAAATACTGTGAATCATAAGCAACGACAATAACAGCGAAAACACACAAAATACTCCCCAGTTATCTGGACAGCCACCCTTGGAGTTTACAGAAACTTAATACCACCTGAGTTTCAAACTACACCACTTTGTGTTTCTCTCTGTCTCTTCCCCTTTCCATAAAAACGCACGTGTTCTAAAAATCAGTATAAGGGTATTCATATCCCCTTTAACACGTGCAAATTATAAAAAAAAAACAAAAAAAAAGGACGCGTTGGACTCGCTTCTCAAGAACTTTGACAAGAGCACTCTCCTCGAATTCGCTCAACCCACCGTCCAATAGGAATCTGTCAAACGAGGAGATTGACTGGTACCTAAAACAAATGGATGAGACAATTAAACGAACTATGGACAATACAATACCTCGGTATCAACATACTAACAACGCAGTCATACTACGTAATGCAACAATTGACGCACTACACCAACACAAAAGTAGACTGCTGTCGAGACTAAAAACCTTGTACAGACAGTTTACTGACAGACAAAACTCGGACGTTAGGACGCTGAAGTCGTTGATTAAAAACCTCCAGAAATTAATTAGAGAAAATTACAGACTTTCTGTAAACTTGCTGTAAACTCCAACAACCCGAGTATGTTCCCGCAAATAAATAAAACACATATTTCGGATGAATAATCAAAACGACCTTCCGTGTCTTCAGATCCCCCGAACGACGAACAATTGACGAATACTTATAACAGCAGGTATAGATCCAGATAACGCAGTAGAGGATGACAACTTCTTTGTGATCGAAGATCCGCAGGAGAAGGTAGAGGCTATAGGAGCGACTTTCCAGGACTGAGAACAGTAACATAATTCCGGATAACCAATTCGGTTTTAAGGCGGGGAATGATACAATACATGCCGCGTCTAAACTGTTATCGGATATACAATGGAACAAAAGCAAGAACCAATGCACGGGTGAATGCCTGATTGACTTGGAGAAGGCCTTTAACACCGTATGGTTAGAGGGACTCTTCTACAAGCTGAGTAGGCTGGGCATAAGCAAACCACTGTTGTACATACTTCATAACATGCTCACCAGTAGACAGTTCATTGTCAAAAATGGTAATGTGACTTCTGCTGGAACATTTCTAATTAAAAATGATCTGCAAAAAGGTGCGGTTAATTCACCGATCACTTTCAACATTTACACGAGCGATCTCATAGGATCACTTCACTATGCCATAGCGTATGCAGACGACTTGATCGCGTACAGATCAGGACCAAAAATTGAGGTCATTGCAATTCTCTTGCAACGTGACTTCGATAAGATTCAGCGATATTGCGATGACTGGAAGTTGAAGATGAACTTCCAGAAATCGGAAACCATTCTTTTAAGGACGCCATTGTCTGGGGCCTCTAGAGATACCAGAAAAATTGGCGAAAGTTTTCAATCGTAGGACCCCACGGACAGCCAATTGCATGTCGAAGTGTAGTCAGATACGTGGGGCTCTGGTTAGACCAATATCTATATTTTAACAAACATATAGATGCTGCTCTTGAAAGAGCCAAAGGTGGGTTGCCCTTGCAAAGACACTTTTTTATAGGAAGCAACTCGGCGCAAGGGTAAAGGTAATCTGCTACACGGCCCTCATCCGGCCCATGTTCGTGTATGGTTCAAAGTGTGAGCAAGCTTGTTGGAAAAGATTCGGGTGTTTGAGAGGACTTGCCTTCGGGCTTGCCTTCATTTATACAGAACACCAGAGTCCCAGTACTTAAAATTCTATCCCAATAAGGTCCTGTACAACAGGGCTAACCTAATAAGAGTGGATAATTTCGTTATTAGGCTGATTCGAAGGCACATTGCAAGAGCAATGAGCTCGACGAACTACAAGATCTCCGGGGCTTATTACCCCAATTACGAGTAACACAAGAGAGTGAGCCTTAACGGCTTTGTTCCCCCAGAGGCGTTCCTCTATTTTGATAAGAAGGGTCTGATCCAGGACAGATTGGCAGTGCCGCTAATCTTCCACGTTGCTCGGACAGCTGTGGATAGGCGACTCAACTACGACAGAGACGTTGCACACCGCAGTGTGGAGCGTCTCCGGTTTAGTAGGGCGGTATCGGGTCGCGATATTGATGACGTACAACGTCAGTACGGACATTTTTGGTAGCTAGCCGAAAGAGAGGAACTCCTTCGTTGTTTCCTCCAAATCCGGGGTAGCCTGTGGGATGCTTGAAGTTGGCTGTTTGTTGTCCATGGCCGACTTACATAGTTAAGGTCCAGGTATTTTAGTTATATTGTTTATATGTAAGGTAAAAGTAAAAAAAAAAAAAAAATTAAAATTAAATAAATAAATAAATAAATAAAAAAATTTTTTATCACAGCACTTTGATAGAAAACAAAAAAAAATAGAAAAAAAGCAGCACTTGATAAAATAAAAAAACAAAAAAAAACAAAAAACAAAAAAAAGTACGTATATAATTACGTAAGGTAGAGTAAGATAGATTAAGGTAGAATAAGATATTTTAAGATTTATATTAAGGTAGTTTATAAGTTTTATATATAAGACTACAAAAAAAAAGTTCAAAAATGCATGTACGTTACGTCGAAAGACATAGTTTTAAGTATTAGGTTTAACTTAGAGCGCCAGTAAGTAAGAATAAGAATAGTTAAGTTAGTTAAGCTAGTTTTAAGCGTTTTGTCTAACATGTAAGTTAATAAATTGATTAATAAAAATGCACTAAAAATGAAATGAAAAAAATAAGTGTGTCGGATCACTACGCAAGAGGTTCCAAGTTCGAATCCCTGAAAACACCAAAAAGTTTGTTCACGGTCCCACCTCTCGCGAACGTCTGACAAACATCCGAGAGTATTGTTGTCACGAGAAATCTTAAATTGCCGTTCGGATACGGTACTTAACTGTAGGTCCCTTCCATTCGTGTGAAAAAAATAACGCACACAACACGAGTGGTTGCGAGAAGCTAGGCCCTGGCACTTAAAGGCGCCAATTATTTATTTATTTATTTTAAATCTTTCGACGGTTCAAGAGATGAATTGTGAGCCTTCATAAGCGAATGCAATAAGGTATTCGCATTAGCATCACATAACCAAAAACTTGTACTTTTGGATTGTATTCAAACACAAATATCCTTCAAAGCCAAAGCCGTGTGCATTAATCGAGAATTCCATAGGATGAACTCAAAGAATTTTTAAAAACTATGTATCAAGATCGAAACCACTACTCTCAATCACTTTGTGAGCTAACTAATTTAAAACAAAATTTCAACGAGCCGGTGTTTCAATTTGTCTGTAGAGTAGGAACTTGTTTAAAACGAACAATTAATGCAATTCAACAACAAAATGTCAGTAAATCTTCACTATAAGGTTGACTTAAACTGCTTAATGAAATTGTTCTTAATAGATTTATTTATTTTTTTACCATCTACATTCAATGTTTTACGCGTTCGTGAAATAAAAACCCTTAATGAGGCTATATCATTAGCAGTCTCTAAAGAACAATTTGCAAAGATGTACTTCCACCGAAAAGCAATTCAGAAATATCATTCAAACAGACGTTAGTTCTGAGAAAACATCGCGCGAATATTTTCGCAATCCAACTAATAATTTACGTTTAGTCCAAAATAAATCCAAAACTGATATAAGGAAAAACTCAAATCCTGAGTCAGTTATCAAGTTTTGTAAATACTTCAAAGCGGAAGGACACTTGATTGATCAATACAGGAAACGTAAATATAATAATAACAAAAACAAAATTCAAAAAACGAAGAGGGCTCTTCAGCAGAGAACTCCCTGCTGGAGAAAAAGGAAAATTGTTCTCATATATACGAATTTCTATTTCGTGTATTTAATCGAAAACTCATAATTTAGGTCTTCTTATTGATACTGGTGCAAATGTCTCAATCATTAAATCGAATTCCTTAAAAGGAAAAACGTATCAAAACGAAAAAAATATCCTTAATGGTATTAGTTCCAATCATTCTATTCAAACCATTGGTTATTCTAATCTTAGTGTAGAAGTTTCTTCGAATATATTTAAGCACCAATTCCAGATTTAATAAGCAACCTTAAATATTCCATTCGATGGTATCCTGAGGAACGACTTTTTAACAAAATATAAGACTTCAGTCGATTACAAATCTCATGCAAATATTTTAAATGAACAAAATATTCCTATCCAAGAGCCTGAAGCTCAAAGCAATAATATTCAAATTCTAAAACCAAGGACTGAAAAAATCGAAATCGCAGTTCTTAATCCATCTATTGTAGAAGGAATTTTACCGGATACTTTTATTAAAGAATGAATATTTCTTAGCAGAGCTCTTACTATACTAAATCTTATCTAAATCTCTTAGAGAAATGCATACTTCCAGAAATTAAATTAGATCTTGAGCCTATTCCTAACGATATCATCTTAGTCAGAACGAAATCTAAGAGCACAATTACTGTAAGTGCTAATCTAACTCTGTCTATTAATAATAGTTCTAGTCGCATAGAAACTCTAAAATCTTACAACTTCTTCCTCCACGAATAAAAAAAAGCTTATCTGCTTAATATATGTAAGGAATTTAACAACATATTTCTCTTGGAAGGAGATCCCCTTACTAGCACATATACATTTGCTCACTGGAACATCACCTCCATTCACAAACTGAAAAATGTGCGTTCATCCATACTGATGTACGAGTATACATATTTGGGACACGTCATAACTAAAGAAGATGTTAAACCTAGTCCCGGCAAGATAAAGGATGTTTTATTATACTCAACTCCTAAAAATGCCAAAGAAATAAAACTATTTCGTGGACTGGCGGCTGGTTGCTATCGACGATTTATCTAAAATTTGTCTCTAATTGCACGTCCTTTGACAAAACTTCTAAAGAAGGACTTCTGTATTTGAACGGTACGACGAACAAGAAAGTGCTTTCAATACTCTTAAACAAACACTTACTTCAGAACCCTTGCTTCAGTACCCAGATTTTTTAAGAGTCTATCGTAACTACTACGCATCCAATCACGCAATCGGAGCAATTCTAAGTCAAGGCGTCATAGGTTCAGACTTGCATACAGCTTTTGCGAGTAGAATGCTCAATCGATCTGAATCGAGCTATAGTTCCACTGAACGTGAGTTACTAGCCATTGTTTGGGCGACAAATCATTTCAGACCGTACTTATTTGGCCGACATTTTAAAATAATCACAGATCATAGGCCTTTCATATAGCTCTATAGTATCAAAGATCCAGGTTCAAAATTAGTACTCTGGAGACTAAAATTGTATGACTAGAGAAGTAATTTTCAAACCAGGTCGCGAAAATTCTAATGCTGTTTGTTTATTGCGTATTCCACAAGAAAATACAACTATCAAATTATATCAGGAAACTAAAAAAACATTTGATGACTATGTGAAATTTCGCTGTCCCCTCACATTCATTATTTTAAAGAAATCGAAGAAAATTTACTTAACTCAAAAGATACAATAGCCTATATACCAATTTCTCGAATGAAAACGATCACACTGATAATATTTTAACAAAGTCTATTGATTTTGACGTAGTCAAAATCGTTCAACACCACTATTTACAAAACTAAAAATAAAGCCCACCAAATCTTCTTTAATTGCTTCATTAAGCAACACTTTTATGACAAACCTTCTTATTCTGATTTTTTCTATACAATGCAAAATTTGCGTATTCAATTGGAAAAAGATACACTTCTTTCATATATTGATTGCTAACCTTAGGGATGATTTCAACTTATTCAACTATCAGAAATGTAAAGACATTATCCTTTTTGTATATAGAAATGCAAAAATCAGTATCACTAAATACGAAAACATTATTAAAACTCCTACTCCCAAACAGATCGGAGTCATTCTTAAAGAAAACCATGACTTACCTATTTCTGGTCAGTGTGGATTTTATTGAATGTTCAAGAGAATATCACAATCTTATAAATGGTATAAAAAGCGAAAGGATATAAAAAACTATATAAAACAAAGTCAATCTTGTGAAATAAATAAAACTATGAGAAGAATTAATAAAGCTCCCGTGAAAATTAGAAACACTATAGTATAAGAGCCCGCTGCAATTTTTCGGTATGAGATATAACCAAAAGTTTTACACATGAATATAAAGCTTTGAAATATGTTAAATCAAATATGACCGTCTGGCAGCATTTTGTTGGTGCTAAAGTTAGTAATGTTATGTTCAAAATGGGGTTTTTTCCAAAATCTGGATCGTTGATATAACCACTTGAATTTAGTATCAAACAAAAGAACCGAACGGTTTGAATACAAATATATAGGTCCCAGACGATTGATATGGTGCTATCTCTTTGTCAGACGCACTAATAGTGCGTCACAACTCAGATTTTAAAATAATTGGTATAATCATATACTGTTTACTCTACAATAATGATACGAACATCCTGATCACGAATATACATATAGGTCCCAGACGATTCATATGGTGCTACCTCTTTGCCAAACGCACTAATAGTGCGTCAAAAATTAGATTTTGAAATAATTGGTATCATTATGATCACGAATATATAGGTCCCAAACGATTCATATGGTGCTATCTCCTTGCCAGACGCACCAAAAACTTTTCTGTAAGTATAGGGTGACCAGATAAGAGCGAAAAAAAAATTAAATAAAACAACAACGGTGTGAGATATCGTTTCGGCTTCGCTGGCAGTGCTTCAAGCGGTCGGTCCAATCGTGGGGTGTCAAGTCGCATGATCGCGGCGCCCAATTGATGAACGCTTGCCGTGAGATGACCCAGTCAACAAATTTCTCCTTCACCACTTCGAGCGTTACGTCGCTTGTATGGCATATAGCGCCGTCTTGTTGGAACCACAGCTCGGATATATCGATGTTGTTGAGCTCTGGTTACAGAAAGTCGACTAAGATCCGCCTATACCGAGGACCATTGACGGTAACGGTGTCTCCTTCCACATTTCGGAAAAAATAAGGCCCGATTATGCCGCCGTGCCATAAACCGCACCAAACAGTCAATCTTTGTGGATGCATTGATGCTTGGTCGAACACTTGTAGATTGTTGTCGCTCTAGTAACGGCAATTTTGCTTGTTGACATTGCGGCTGAGCCAAAAATGGGCTTCGTCCGAGAAAATGATTTTTTGACCAAAATCCGGATCTCGGGCCAACATTTCCAGCGCCCAATTAGCGAACTCACGACTTTGTCTATGGTCGTCCGGCTTCAATTCTTGCGTCAGCACAATCTTATAAGGATGTGTATATCTCTGGCGATGCTACGGCGGCTATGTTTTCTTCACTTCGCACTGATCTCTGTCTGGTTAGTGGCTTAAGGTCCAAAAGAGTGAACTCATGCTCAAACTTGTCCACAGTGCGACGAATTGCCTGCGCACTGAAGCTATGATGACGACCGATCTCACGACAAAATTCACCTTGCGTATTTACAACTGAGCCGTAATTTCGATAATATTTTTTAATAATTTTCACACATTCGGGAAGTGTCAAACGATGCGTGCTAAAATGGCAAACCTTACTGAATATTTTGACAGCTGGATGTCATTGGTAACTTTGACAAAAACTATCATTGTTATCTGGTCACCCTTTACAATTGCATATGTATATAGGTATGTATGTATGCACATTTATTTATTTTTTTTATAATTTGCACGCGCCGAAGAGGATTTGAATACTCTTGTACTATTACAGGACACGGGCGTTGTGAAGAAGAGAGAGAGAGAGAAAGAAAGATTTGGTGTAGTGGTCTGAAACTCGGATGGTATTAAGTCCCTGTAAACTCCAAGGGTAGCATCCAGATAACTGGGGAACTTATTGTTTTTTTTTTTTTTTTTTTTTCTTATTGGCATTGCTTATGATTCACAGTATTTTTTTTCCATCCTCCTGATGTCATCATCACGATCAAGTTGCATTTTCAGCCATATGACCACCCAGTGTTATGCCTGAGTCGTTCACAGACTTTCACAGAGTGTAGACGTGTTTCGGCTTTGAGTGAAATTGGCAGTAACTTCAACTAAATAATTAGACAGTGTGATTTTAAGTGGCGAGTTAGCCTAGTGGTACTGGTGCTGATCTATCAAGCCTGGTTCAATTCCCGGAAAGAGAAAATAAAATTACAGGGAAATTAAAATATAAACAAAACACGTGATGAAAAGCGAGCGGTCCGCGCTCCCATTAGCGTGACCAGCGGGTGGAGTGACTGCGTCAGTCGATGACGCAGTTCAGTCAGGCCACCCAGTAACAGTGGTGAGCGAAAGTAAGGGCAAAAGGAGAAGGAAACTTAAGCCTACCCCTAACCTCGTAAAGCGTCCCTCCACATCAGCTTCAGCTGTACAGATGCCAGGTGGAGTGAGGCAAGGGGCGCCGAGCACAGTAATAACAGCAGCAGCAGAAAAGAAGCGGCAGAGGTCAAATGACTCGGCCGAATACTCATATATCTCCGAAGGAGAAGGGGAAGGCCGCTACATTGGAGACGACAAAAATAATAGCTTCGCCGTTTTGGGGTAATCCGAATCAGAGGACGAAGATGAAAAAGTCGAGAGCCTGACTTCCAGCACTACACAGCTGGAACAAAGGGTGCGTGCTATAAAGGAAAAACAAATGGCCAGAAGAGAGAGGGAGCGGCAGCTGGAGCTTCAGCGCGGTTCACAACAACAACAGAAACAGCCAGAAGGCCAGCTGCAACAACAACAAAGGCACCCGCAAATACAGCAGCAAAAACAGCAGCAACAACAACAGCAGCAGAAAACGCAACAACAACTACAGCAACAAACAACGCAGCAACAACCGCAGCAGCAGCAGAAAAAGCAGCACTGCAGAAACAGCAGAAACAGCAGCAGCAGAAACAACAGCAACAGCAACCGCAGCAACAACCGCAACAGAAGATGACTGCAAAGACAAAGATGCCTCCAATTAATACTTACAAAATTGAGCTGAAGGATACCATCGAACTATGTAAGTCGGCCATAGGCAGTAATTTTTCTATTAAAAGATTAAATGAAAATAGACATGCTATCCATTGTAATACAGTGGAAGAATATAAAAAAATTAAAGAATTACTTAGGGATACGACGACGGAGTTCTTCTCCTTCACCCGGAAGGGGGAAAAGCGGCAAACAATGCTGCTGAGGGGGTTAGACCCGTCTACTGATCCGGAGACGCTCCTTGCGCTGCTTAAAGAGAAAGAGTGCAACGAGCTCGAATTTGTAGAGGTCAAGCCATTCACCACAGCTAAGGCAAAAAGGGAGAAGCGGAAACTGCCGTTCTTCCTAGTTCAGCTTTCACCCAATAGCAAGCTGGATGTTCTAAGGAGTATTAAAGTCCTAGACTACCAGGTTGTCACCTGGAAAAAATTAAGAATGAGCGAAAACATTTTGCAATGTGTTCGCTGCCAAAGTTTCGGTCACGCCGCGTCGAACTGCGAAATGCAGCCTCTATGTGTCAAGTGTGGAAAGAACCACAAAGCAGAGGAATGCACTCTGGGTAAGGATGGAGTGGCAGATAAGAGCCAGCTCTCGTGTGCTTTATGCAGGAACTCGGGACACGTCGCAAACTATCGGGGTTGTCCTAAGTAAATCTGGTTCGTCAGGAGAAGGTCGTAGTGAAACGTCCACCTGCTCCAATTCAAACACAATCCGTGACTCCCCAAGTGACCTACGCCCAAATGGCGGCACGTCATGAAAACGCGGAACTGAAAAGACCGAAGGTTGCTTCTCAGGCCCCAGCGCCTAGAGCACCGGAGGCTCAAACTGACTTGCTGGCCATCTTGCTCTCTATCCAAGGGCAAATGGAGCAGCTTCAACGTCAGGTACAGGAGCAGGCGAAGCGGGTGGACCAGATCTACGCATTTCTGCCGGGCCTAACGCACCTCCAGTCGTAATGGGTACGAACATGGAGGAGCAACCCTTGAAGATCCTTGCGGTGAATGTGAATTCACTGATTAGGATCGAGCGAAGAGCCGTATTGTTTAAGTTGCTAGAAGACCAAACTCCTGATGTGCTTATGGTTAGCGAAACAAAGCTATCCCAGAAGCACAAATTGGGGCACAATAAATACAATATTGTCAGAAGAGACCGACCCAACTCCACACAAGGAGGAGGTGTTGCGATCTTCATACGCAAACAACTGCAATTTAAAGTGATGTACAACGGTGAAGGGCGAAGGTTCCAGGAGCTGGAAGCGTGTATCGTGTGCATCCCTCTCCGTAGTGGAAAGAGGATGTAATTGGTCTCACTCTATGCACCTGAAGCTACTCAATCTACTTTATTTATTTCAGAGCTCGAGACACTTTTTCGATTCCTAAGGCTGGAGTCGGAGAAGAATTATTTCATCATCTCAAATCAAGAAATAATACTTCGACTCAGGGGAGGTTGGACAGTTTCCTCAAGGTAAGACGTCGCCTACATTGTCTTTAGAAGTCCGAAGCTAATTTTCCTGTGTATTCCCACGTAGAAGGAAACTAACGTGAGCTGAAAGCTGTTGTCCCGTGGAATATAAGTTTAGAAATTGTATTTGTGTGAAATTTTTAAGAATACATTCGTTGCATTAACCACATTTGGCTCGCAGATGTTTTGTAGATGTTTTGGATTTCTTACATATTATTTGGCTTGAATCGTGACCGAGTCATTTAATCGCCGGGTTTGGCCTTTTGGGCTACATTAACAACTTGGTACAGTTTATAGAGTTCGCGGTTGTATCATATCCATTAACCCTCTTTCCTTAAAGCACCAAACATTCGAAGAAGTACTTTTTTCTGTCTAAAGAGCTTGATATCTGCTCAGTTTTTCTGCTTGTGGTCCAGCAATCTAAAATCAGAGGAGTTTTTACCAAGTTGGAAGTTTTCTATGGTCTGGCGTCATTTCTGTAGTCAATACTTGTATATTTCTTTTCATGAAGTTAGCTTGAAGTTGCTATAATAATTTTAAGACGCGCGGAGCAAAATAGCCAGTCTCGCGCTCTGAAATTGTTAGTGACCAACGTCAAAGAAGATGAAGAGCAGAGTTTGTTGCATATTTGTTAGAAATGTTCTTCATTTACGTTGCCTTTAGCAATAATTTAATAAATAACAAAAAATAAAAAATTACTTCGAATTGATTGTGTTATATTTCTTAATTCTTTTTTTAAGTGATCTTTTCTTGTAAATGATTAACAATTTACTAAAATTACTAGATTTAATCTAAAATTACAACTATTGGAGGCTCTTTAGTACACAAATTTGACATAATTTCACGTGAACTATGGCTCTTGAATCCACATAATTTTTTTTCTTTTTCTTTGTGAAAAAATCGCCATTAACAATAGTAAAAACGTTTAAAAACCAATCAAATGCTAATTTGTGATTAAAGTTTATCAATTGGCATCTTTTAAATAACCTGTTCTTCGTTTTCATGGATAGTCTTCGAAGTTACCCCAGAGTGAAGTGATGCAGAGGAAGCATTTTCAGTGGCATGTCCAAGTGCATACGGACCTCAATCAACCTTGGTGTATGCAACTGGAAGCATCTGGAAAACGTTCGCACTGCCTGAAGAAGCTAGTTGGAGATGCTTTTCTTACAACCCGCTACATAGTTCGTTGAGCAGTAAAATGAACCAATTCATTCTGGGGCCTTACTCTGTATTTTGATTCGGTTGAGGATGATGATCCGAAAATCGGATTGCTATATTCGAGAATCGAACAACTTTTTATTGCAGGCAATAATTCAAATTTCTTTTTGAAAATTGGCACTATAAGTCACTCGATTTTCGGATATTTCATTCGTTACGTGTTTAACTTGCAGATTTATACTTTTTTTTAAATGCATTTTTATCTGATAATTCATTAAACTTATTGCTAGGCAAAAAAAAGATTAACACTAGCTTAACTAACTTAACTATCTTATTCTAACTTACTGGTTCAAAGGGCCTTGGAGAAAGCCACCGAAGCTAGAGATGGGGCTGACATAGACAAGTTCAATCGAAGATTGGTCCGTGTCACCAAAGAACATGCTACCGAGGCGAAGGAGTTGTTGAAACTGGTGGGTGGGGGCCGATATCCATGGTAACATGTTTTAAAAACGCAGTTTTGTAGATCTCGATGATATATAATAATATAAATTCTCGTTTTTGCCTAGTTTAGGAGATATCGATTTTTAAAAATGAATTTTTTTCTATGGGATTTCTCTTAAAATATTATTTTTTTTTGCACGTGGAACAGAATTTAGTTTGCATAGTTATGGGTATGAAAAATGTTTGCAATAACAAAATGTTGCACAGTTTTAGTAGCACAAAGACACTATTTCTGCGATAAAAGAATGTTGCATAATTTTACGAGTTGTTTTATTTTTATGTAACATGTGCAGCTTTTATGTAAATATGTACATACTGTTTCGCTAGGAAATATCATTACGATTTCCGTGGTAACATGTTTTGAAATCGTAAACGTGACCTAGAATGTATTATACCAAACGACTTTTTGTACCAGGATGACAGGTCCGTCAAAACATTCCGCTCTAGCTCTACAGGAGGAAATTGGAGGGGATGTAGCAAGAATTAAGTTGCTAAAAGTTGCTACATTCGGGAAGGAAAACTTAAGTGCATACAAAATTTAATTCAAGCAATATTGCAGCGATATATAAAAACAAAATCACAGCCAGATATTCGAACAACTTTTTATTGCAGGCAATAATTCAAATTTCTTTTTGAAAATTGGCACTATAAGTCACTCGATTTTCGGATATTTCATTCGTTACGTGTTTAACTTGCAGATTTATACTTTTTTTTAAATGCATTTTTATCTGATAATTCATTAAACTTATTGCTAGGCAAAAAAAAGATTAACACTAGCTTAACTAACTTAACTATCTTATTCTAACTTACTGGTTCAAAGGGCCTTGGAGAAAGCCACCGAAGCTAGAGATGGGGCTGACATAGACAAGTTCAATCGAAGATTGGTCCGTGTCACCAAAGAACATGCTACCGAGGCGAAGGAGTTGTTGAAACTGGTGGGTGGGGGCCGATATCCATGGTAACATGTTTTAAAAACGCAGTTTTGTAGATCTCGATGACATATAATAATATAAATTCTCGTTTTTGCCTAGTTTAGGAGATATCGATTTTTAAAAATGAATTTTGCAACAGAAATAAATTTAGTTAATAGTTTGAAATAAATTTCTATTCTTTTGTGGTGGGAAGGATAGTCCGTCATTTCCTAGAAGCGGCTCCTATCTGGATCTTATGCTGTTCGACGTATGGTTACAACTGACCGACATGAACCGACAAACTATAAACTGCCTGCACACATCTGTGTATGACAGTGACCATTTCGGACTCAGTGCCGTAATAACGATTCCCAACGAAATTGCGGAAATGGAAGAGTTTGTCCAAACGTACTCCTACAATTATAGTAGGACGCGTTGGACTCGCTTCTCAAGAACTTTGACAAGAGCACTCTCCTCGAATTCGCTCTACCCTCCGTCCAATAGGAATCTGTCAAACGAGGAGATTTACTGGTACCTAAAACAAATGGACGAGACAATTAAACGAACTATGGACAATACGATACCTCGGTATCAACATACTGATAACGCAGACATATTCCGCAATGCAACAATTGACGCACTACACCAAACAAAAGTAGACTGCTGTCGAGACTAAAAACATTGTACAGACAGTTTACTGGCAGACAAAACTCGGAGGTTAGGACGCTGAAGTCGTTGATTAAAAACCTCCAGAAATTAATTAGAGAAAATTACAGACTTTCTGTAAATTTGCATTGGAACAACAAAATTCGGGCTGTAAAATCCAACAACCCGAGTATGTTCCCGCAAATAAATAAAATATTTCGGAGAAATAATCAAAACGACCTTCCGTGTCTTAAGATCCCCCGAACGACGAACAATGGACAAATACTAATAACAGCAGGAATAGATCCAGATAACGCAGTAGAAGATGACAACTTCTTTATGATAGAAGATCCGCAGGAGAAGGTAGAGGCTGTAGGAGCGACTTTCCAGGAAGTGTACAAGATGAATGATACCATTTGCCCGAACCACGACCTGGAAAATCGTGTCCTTGTGCACAACTTCTGCCTTCAAAATGATGTAGAGAACTGGCGATCCGAGAACATAGGTTTTACCGAGTTCAATGACGATAACATGGCAAATAATGTCATCGCCAGGGGTACATCCCCCGTTCATATCGAAGGTGGAGCTCCAAGCGATCTTCGACTCACTGAGGAGGAAGAAATCTGCGGGAATCGATGGAGTATCGAACATTGTGCTTCGACATCTCCCTATAGAAGCGGTGGACATTTACACCACTCTGTTTAACAATGCACTGAATAATGCACATTATCTAGCGCATTGGAAAACAGCAGTGATACAACCCATCCCCAAAAGGGGTGAGGACACTTCCAATCCGGCAAATCTCCGGTCGATAAGTCTCCTTCAAACATCAGCAAGGTATTCGAAAAAGTGATCAATAGAGCCCTGCTTAAGTGGACTGAGTACAGTAATATAATTCCGGATAACCAATTCGGTTTTAAGGCGGGGCATGATACAATACATGCCGCGTCTAAACTGATATCGGATATCCAATGGAACAAAAGCAAGAAACAGTGCACGGGTGCCTCACTGATTGACTTGGAGAAGGCCTTCGACACCGTATGGTTAGAGGGACTCTTCTACAAGCTAAGCAGGCTGGGCATAAGCAAACCACTGCTGTACATACTTCAAAACATGCTCACCAGTAGACAGTTCATTGTCAAAAATGGCAATGTGACTTCTGCTGGAACATTTCAAATTAAAAACGGTCTGTAACAAGGTGCGGTTAATTCACCGATCCTTTTCAACATTTACACGAGCGATCTCATAGGATCTCTTCACCATACCCTAGCGTATGCAGACGACTTGATCGCGTACAGATGAGGACCAAAAATCTAGGTCATTGCAATTCTCTTGCAACGTGACTTCGATAAAATTCAGCGATATTGCGATGACTGGAAGTTGAAGATCAACTTCCAGAAATCGGAAACCATTCTTTTTAGGACGCCGTTGTCTGGTGCCTCTAGGGATACCAGAAACAACTGGCGAAAGTTCTCAATCGTTGGACCGCACGGACAGCCACTTGCATGTCGAAGCGTAGTCAGATACCTGGGGCTCTGGTTAGACCAATATCTATATTTTAACAAACATATAGATGCTGCTCTTGACAGAGCCAAAGGTGCGTTTGCAGTTACAAAGAGACTTTTTTATAGCAAGCAACTCGATGCAAGGGTAAAGGTAATCTGCTACATGGCCCTCATTAGGGCCATGCTCGTATATGGATGTCCTGTGTGGTTCAACGTGGGAGCAAGCTTGTTGGAAAAGATTCGGGTGTTTGAGAGGACTTGCCTTCGGGCTTGCCTTCATTTGTACATAATACCAGAGTCCCAGTACATAAAATTCTATCCCAATAAGGTCCTATACAACAGGGCTAACCTAATAAGAGTGGATAATTTCGTTATCAAGCTGATTCGAAGGCACATTGCAAGAGCAATGAGCTCGACGAACAACCTGATCTCCGGGGCTTATTACCCCAATTACGAGTATCTTGAGAGAGTGCGCCTTAACGGCTTTGTTCCCCCAGAGGCGTTCCTCTATTTTGATAAGAAAGGTCCGATCCAGGACAGATTGGCGGTTCCGCTAATCTTCCACGTTGCTCGGACAGTTGTGGATAGGCGACTCAACTGCGACAGAGACGTTGCACACCGCAGTGTGAAGCGTCTCCGGTTTAGCAGGGCAGTATCGGGTCGCGATGGTGAGGACGTACAACGTCAGTACGGTCACTTCTGGTGGCTAGTCGAAAGAGAGGAAACTCCTTCGTCGTTTTCTCCTAATCCAGGGTAGCCTGTTTGAGGTTTAAAGTTGGCTGTTCTTGACCATGGCCGACTTACATAGTTTAGGTTGTAGGTAATAATTAAAAAAAAATAAAAATAAAAAAAAAAACAAAAAAAAAATAAAAATTTGGATGAAAAAATGAAAAAAAAACACAAAAATATACAAAAAAAAAAGAATAAAATATAAAAACAGCACTCGAGTAAGATAGGCTAATTTAGAATAAGGTAGTTTAAGATTTATTTTAAGGTAGATTTTTAAGTTTTATGTATAAGAACAAACATAAATGAGTTCATATACTAAGTTTTTTTTTCAATTAACTAAACATTTTTCTTAGTAACAATATTTAATTTAATTGAATAATAAAATAAAGAAATAACTAAAGTTAGTTACGTCGAAAGACATAGTTTTAAGTATTAGGTTTAGCTTAGAGCGCCCGCATAGGGCGAGTAAGTTAGAATAAGAATAGTTAAGTTAATTAAGCTAGTTTTAAGCGTTTTTTTTGTCTAGCTATAAGCTTATTGAATTACATAATAAAAATGCAGTAAAAATTAAAAAAAAAAAAATGTTATGCCTTCGCAGTCGTTCACAGACTTTCTAAGAGTGCACACGTGTTTCGGCTTTTCGTTTAAAATCATTGTGTTTTTAAAGTAGACAATCAGAAGGTGTAATTTCAAGTGGCGAGTTAGCCTGGATATAGTGGTGGTGAACCGTCAACCCAGGGACTTGGGTTCAATTCCCAACCAGAGAAAATTTCAGTATAGACTTTTTTTATAACTTATGCAAAAATAATGAATATAATTAATAATAAATAAAAATCAGGCGATGGAAAGTGAGCAGTCCCCGCTCCCACAAGCGGGACCAGTTGATAAGAGAGTGTCAGCCGGTGAGGCAGTTACATCTGGCCACCCAGCAACAGTGCCTGCAGATGGCACTTCGAAGAGAAGGAGATTGAAACCCTCTCCCAATTTGGTTAGCGTCCCTCCACATCAGCTTCAGATGTACAGCTGCTAGGTGGAGCGAGAGAAGGAACGCCGAGCACAACAACAACAACAGCAGCAGAAAAAAAGCGACAGAGGTCCGATGACTCTGTCGCGTTAGAGTATCATCTCCGATGGTGGGGAAGGCCACTGCGTTGGAGATAAGAAAAATGGCTTCGGAGTTCTGGCGGCCTCCGAATCAGATGATGAAGATGAAGAAGTTCAAAGTCTGACTAGCAGCATCAAACAGCTAGAGCAGAGGGTGCTTGCCATTAAGGAGAAGAGAAAGGGAGCGGCAGCTAGAGCTCCAGCTCACTTCGGAACAACAACAGAAGCAGCCAGAAGGCCAGCTGCAACAACAAAAAAAGCAGCCGCAAATGCAGCAGCAAGAACGACAGTAGCAGAATAAGCAACAACAACAACATCAGCAGAAAACGCTGCAACAACCGCAGCAAGAGCAGCAGAAAAAGCAGCAACTACCGCAGTAGCAGCAGAAAAAGCAGCAACAGCAGAGACAGCAGCAGAAACAACAGCAACAGCAACGGCAGCAACAATCGCAACAGAAGACGACTACGAAGACTAGGGTGCCGCCAATTAATAAATACAAGGTGGAGTTGAAGGACACAATTGAACTATGTAAGTCGGCCATAGTCAACAATTTTTTTTATGAAACGTTTAAATGTAGACACATCTGGGAACTCCAGACCGTACAAAAGTAGTGTCAATCAATTAGTTTTGTTTTAAGTTCAAGTTTTCTTAAGAAGAAAATTTCGTACATACACACAAGCAACACCAGCAAAAAGCATCAAGTACTGTGCACCACAGGCGATTGGAGTTTCTACAATAAAAACATCGAAGTAAATTCTCTTATCCAATTTAACATCTTTCTCTTCGGTGACAATCAGCTGGCTGCCAACTTTGGCGCGCTCCACCTGTGGAACTTGTGGAACTTGTGAAACCTCCATCAGTGCAGGCGAAAGTCTGAGCTACTAAAAGCTCAATTTTCAACTTTACCCTGGACACAATCCTCCTATTAGTTCAATCTTGAAAGTGAGCCTAAAGGTATACTACACAATTTGCTAGTTAACATAATCGAAGTAAGATCGCCCCACCGGGGCGCGATCTCCCTCGAATGACAAGCAAATGCATTTCAAACATTCCTATAACTACTACAACATCTGCAACAACAACAACGACAAACTTCATCACCACTGCAGCGTCAAGTACATATACAACCACAATTTTTACCACCAATGTGGGAAATATCGTCACATCTTCAAGAACTGCCACTTCGTCTAACATAGACAATAAAAACATAAACTATAACCCGAACAACCAAACAACTTCCACACCTACTAACTCAACAACTGATGAACTACAACGCAATACTACAAACCAAAAAAGAGAAAGATCACCGCCTATTAAAACAATAGACAGCAGCAACACCCAAAAATAAAAAACCCAAGACAAAAAACCAAACAACACTAAACTACTGGTTAAGTAAACCCAAAGAGATTAGCTCGTCAAATCGATTTGAGATCCTTAGCACGGATGATGGACACGAAAGTAATATAATAGAGAACCAACCCTTAGGGAAAACTTACCAGCTCGACGAATCTCAGCCTCACAAAAGAGTAAACAAATAATAATAATAGAGGACAATGAAATGATGAAATGACAAAATACTACACATTTAAACCTAAAGAAGACAGAGGATTTAAAGTTGTACTACGAAATCTACACCACTCTGCTGACTCAGAAGATATCAAAAACGAGCTAGAAGAAAGAGGACACAAAGTCATGAATATACATAACATCGTACAAAGAAGCACTAAAAAACCACTACCACTCTTTAATGTTGAGATAGAAATGAATGATAGTAACAAAACCATCTACGATATTTCACATTTACCAATGCAAGGTATCTTTTGAACCGCCTAACCACAAAAGAATAATTTCACAATGCAGCAATTGTCAAAAGTATGAGCATACCAAAAACTATTGCACAAAAGATCCAGTCTGCGTTAAATGTGCGGGAGCGCACAAGACTCTTAATTTCCAAATGATACCAGGAAAAGACACGTTAAAATGCGCACCAGGTCAAGGCAATCATTTCGTAAAAAAATTCTCACCAAAACTAATGCTGAAGAACCAATAACCGAAAACCAAAGTAACATCAGTTCAGGTATAACCTACGCACAAGCTATCGCAGCTAAAACTAACAACCTCAACAGCTTAACAGAAAAAGACAATCCAACAGAAAAAGTAATTACAGTAAATAACTCACCTAAAGCCACTCCTACGGTAGAAACTACGAGTAAGTTAATCTCGCCAGAAACCAATAACAATGGCAACATCACATCTGACATGGCCGAGCTAAAAGAAATGATGAAGAGTCTAATTCAACAATTGGCAAGCATGATGAATATCATTACCCTTTTAGTAACCAAACTTAATGGACAACATGGACAATAATCTTAAGATCGTATTCTGGAACGCAAATGGACCACAAAACCATGCTCTTGAGTTGAAACAATTTGTAAAATATAATAATATTGACATTAATATCTGAAACTCACTTTACTAGTAAAAGCTACGCAAGAATCCCAGGTTACAACATTCACAATACAAATCATCCCGACGGAACAGCACATGAAGGTACAGCTGTCATAATTAAAAATAAAATTAAATATACAGAACTCGACCAATATAAACTAGAACACATCCAAGCCACGACAGTTCAACTTCAAGATAAGTATGAAAATTATCTCTTTACTGTCCTCCGAAGAACAAAATTACTAGTGCACAATATGATCATTACTTAAAATCAATAGGGAATAGATTTATAGCAGCAGGTGATCTTAATGCTAAGCATACAGATTGGGGATCAAAATTAACAACTGTCAAAGGTAAAAATCTACTACAAGCAATGCGCATTAATAACTGTAAGCACCTTAGTACTGGCGAACCTACCTACTGGCCTACCGACGTTAAAAAAACTCCTGACCTAGTTGACTTCTGTATAGTTAAAAACATTATACTTGACAACTTAAAAATTAAATCTCGCTTCGAACTCTCATCTGACCACTCTCCAATTCAGCTAGATTATGCCTCGGATATTAATATAACTCTACAACCTTCTCAATTATATAACAGAAGGACAGACTGGGATACTTTCCGAGAGTATATAGAATCACAACTGCAACTCAATATACCACTTAAAACAAACTACGACATAGAAAGAACCTTAGTATGCTTTAACGACACAGTAAGTGAGTCGGCAGTAATATCGACACCAGCAGTGAAACCGAAGACCATAAACTACTTTACCCCACCATTCATACAAATACTAATAAAGGAAAAAATAAGACTTGGGAAAGTATGGCAAACCACAAGATCACGATGATAAACAAAGACTTAACAAAGCTATAAAATAACTCAAAGAAAACCTTCGGAATATCGAAAACAAAAAAAAAATAAAAATAAGTAACTATCTAAAACACCTAACACCTGCATCTGAAACTAACTTCTTGTTATGGAAAGCAACAAAAAAAACTGAAACATAGAATATTGCATGACCCGCCGCTGAAAAAAGTGGATGACTCCTGGGCTAACAACAAATTACGGCAAGGCAGCTACAGTAGCAACACATTTTGAGGGGGTTTTTAAAAATGACAATAAAGCCGCTAATTTACCACCTATGAATGACACAATAATTCCAAACATTCAGATTAGGAAAATCACTACCAAAGAAATTGACTACTGCATCAAAAAAAGGATTAAACATAATATAGCTCCAGGATACGAATTACTGACCGGAAAAATGTTAATAGAATTACCAAAGAAAGCAACTATATTCTTAAGAAACACATACAACGCAATTATACGACTTAAGAATTTCCCCAAATTATGAAAATTATCACAAATAACAGCTATTCCTAAACCCGGTAAGGACGCCACGAAAGCAATCTCCTACAGACCAATTGCCTGCTCCCAATCTTATCAAAAATATTTGAAAAATTACTAATAGACCGTATGGAACCTATATTAACGGAAAATAAACTGATACCTGACCATCAGTTTGGATTTAGACGACAACATTCAACCATACAACAAATCCACAGGGTGGTAAACAAAATCTCAACTGACCTGAACGAAAAAAAGATATTGTGTTGGCGTGTTTCTTGACGTAGCAAAAGCTTTTGACCAACATGCTTCTTTCAGATTTTTACCTAATACTCAAAAGTTATCTAACCGATCGCTGATTTTATGTAAAGTACAGGGATGATATCTCAACATTGCATCAAATAAGAGCAGGGGTCCCTCAGGGTAGTGTCCTAGGACCACTACTATACACCTTATATACAGCAGACATTCCCTCCCCAGGGGAAGATACTCCTAAAACAATGATTGCAACATTTGAAGACAACACAATACTACTGAACTCACATAAGGATTTACCTACAGCAACTACGAAACTTCAACACACACTAGACAAAACAATACATTGGTTCGATGACTGGCGCATAAAAATTAACGATAACTAATCATATAATAATTAATAACTGAGAAATCAGTTTTATTACGACATTTAGAAAAAACAGCCATAAACATTCCACCAAACCAAGTCGATGCTGTAGTCGTAGATGGTTTCTTTCTTTTACATACCTTAGGGGACGTTCCTTTAACTTTTGGTAATATTGCTATGCACATTTTACGAAAAGTCTGCCGAATGAATGCAACGCAGATCCACATTGTATTTGATCGAATAATATCATCTTCTATCCTAATTTTTAGTAGACGAATGGTAAAAACGAGTATTGTCATATTATCGCGGAAAAAAGAATATTTGTTACAAACGATACAAAATGTTTCCTCTTCAAAACCGAAAATGACAAAGTTTTCCGAGAAAATGTGTAAGAATTGATGAGTTTTGATACATTTGTCAGCTTTGCCCAGAGACATTTCTGTGGTAATAAGCCTTTTGGCATATTAACTAATAGTCTGGATTTTCAGTAAAATTTTTTTAAAAAAGGAAATTGGAATAGATACCAGTGTAGACGATTTTTTGTTTACAAAATGTACCGAACGAGGGCTACGGACGTAAACGAAGCCAGTTAAGTAATTTGTTATAAAGCCTGCAAACCCACATCAAAATATATATTTAAAAATATCAATAGTAAGCCACATTTTAAAAAATTCCATGAAGGTCAATAAAAATCTTTTTTGTAGATTTTGAAGGAAGCCTTCTGCCTAGAAATAAAACAGTGCTATCGAAGCAAATACGCAGAAGCAACTATACATATACATATGTCGCGTGAGAAAAAATTTAAATATCACCATTAGACAGTGATTGGGTGTTAGAAGACAACATCTATAATGTCAAATGGTTGGACGGAGATTCTGCCCCTGATGAACTAGAAGATATTCTAAGGAATGAAATGGTTACATCCGACGATGAACACAATTTTGAAAGCAGCCAATCATTCAATGGATCTGATGATGACTAATAATTGTCTTGTAGTACATATATATTTATATATGGTATGCATGTATGCATGTATGTAGATACAATAGAATTAAATTTGAATTATGTATTTAATTAATAAAGCATAGCGTATATATTGTATACGTAGTTATCTATCTATCTATATAAAAATTAAAAATATATTTGTGTGATTATTCATTTGACAACAACTAGACCTTTCTACCAAAACATTCTATATGTATATATATGTCCATATATCCATATAGACAGATATTAGTATACATATGCCGATAACATCACAATCTCAAGAAATTCAAGAGCAGAATCAACAAACGTATATAACCATCTAGTGCGTTACAGTGTGGTGTAGTGGTAACATCATCGCTTGTCACGCTGTTGGTTCACGGTTCAAATCCTGATGTCAAGAATCATCTATTTATTTTGCATGAAATAAAAAATAAAATGCGAAAGCTAAGTCAACTCTACTGCGAAGGCATATCATTTTTTTTATGCATTTTTATTGCTAAATTCATTTGCTAGACAAAAAACGCTTAAAACTAGCTTAACTAATTTAACTATTCTTATTCAAACTTACTGGCACTATGCGGGGGCACTAAGTTAAACCTAATACTTAAAACTATGTCTTTCGACGTAACGTACTTGAAATTTTTTTTTATTCATTTCATTCTTTTAATTTTAATTTTTGCTAAGAAAATTATTACAGAGAAAAACTTAGTGTATGAACTTTTTTTTTTTTTATTCTTATATATGTAACTTAATAAACTACCTTAAAATAAATCCTTACGTAATTATATACGTACCTTTTTTGATCCTTTTTTTTAATTTTTTTTTTATTTTATCAAGTACTGTTTTTTTTCTATTTTTTTTTTTTTGCTCCAAGTGCTGTGATAAAAACTTATATATATATATATATATATTTTTTTTTTTACCTATACACAATATATCTAAAATCCCTAAACTTAAACTATGTAAGTCGGCCATGGGCAAGAACAGCCAACTTTAAACCTCAAACAGGATACCCTGTATTAGGGGAATACGACGAAGGAGTTTCCTCTCTTTCGGCTAGCCACAAGAAATGTCCGTACTGACGTTGTATGCCCTTAATATCGCGACTCGATACCGCAATACTAAACCGGAGATGCTCCACGCTGCTGTGTGCAACGTCTCTGTCGTAGTTGAGTCGCCTATCCACAACTGTCCGAGCAACGTAGAAGATTAGCGGCACCGCCAATCTGTCCTGGATCACACCTTTCTCATCAAAATAGAGGAACGCCTCTGGGGGAACAAAGCCGTTAAGGCGCACTCTCTCGTGATACTCGTAATTGGGGTAATAATCCCCGGAGATCAGGTTGTTCGTCGAGCTCATTGCTCTTGCAATGTGCCTTCGAATCAGCTTGATAACAAAATTATCCACTATTATTACTCCACACAAGGAGGAGGTGTTGCGATCTTCATACGCAAACAATTGCAATTTAAAGTAATGTACAGCGGTAAAGTTCGAAGGTTCCAGGAGCTGGAAGCGTGTGTCGTGTGCATCCCTCTCTGTAGTGGAAAGAGGATGTACTTGGTCGCACTCTATGCACCTGAAGCTATTCAATCCACTTTATTTATTTCAAAGCTCGAGACACTTTTTCGATGCCCAAGGCTGGAGTCAGAGGAGAATTATTTCATCATGGCTGGATATCTAAACCCCAAACGTAGAGATTGGGAAATAACACACCAATATAGGGAACCTATTATTCAATTGGTGGGGTCGGCACAGTGTCGAGTATAAACTCGATTTGAAAGCTACAGATAGTCTCTCGTTTCGTAGAAGCGGCTCCTATGTGGATCTTCTGCTGTTCGACGTACGGTTACAACTGACAGACATGGACAGACAAACTGTAAACTGCTTGCACACATTTGTGTATGACAGTCACCATTCCGGACTCAGTGTCGTAATAACGATTCCCAACGAAATTGCGGAGTTATAGGAGATTGTCTAAAAGTACTCCTACAATTATAGTAGGACGCGTTGGACTCGCTTCTTTAGAGTTTTGACAAGAGCGCTGTCTTCGTTATCCATCTACCCACCGTCCAATAGGAATCTGTCAAACGAGGAGATTGACTGGTACCTAAAATAAATGGACGAGACAATTAAACGAACTATGGACAATACGATACCTTGGTATCAACATACTGACAATACAGAAATATTCCGCAATGCAACTATTGAGGCATTACACCAACACAAAAATAGACTGCTGTCGAGACTAAAAACCTTGTACAGACAGTTTACTGACAGACAAAACTCGGAGGTTAGGACGCTGAAATCGTTGATTAAAAACCTCCAGAAATTAATCAAGGAAAACTACAGACTTTCTGCAAATCCGTATTGGAACAATAAAATTCGGGCTGTAAAATCCAACAATCCGAGTGTGTTCCCGCAAATAAATAAAATATTTCGGAGGAATAATCACAACGATCTTCCGTTTCTTTAGATCCCCCGAACGACGAACAATGGACAAATACTTATAACAGCAGGTATAGATCCAGATAACGCAGTAGAGGATGACAACTTCTCTGTGATCGAAGATCCGCAGGAGAAGGTAGAGGTTATAGGAGCGACTTTCCAGGAAGTGTACAAGGTGAATGATACCATTTACCCGAACCACGACCTGGAAAATCGCGTCCTTGTGCACAACATCTACACTCGAAATGATATAGAGCACTGGCAATCCGAGAACATAGGTTTTACCGCGTTCAATTGCGATAACATGACAAATAATGTCATCGCCGATGAAAGGGTACATCCCCCGTTCATATCGAAGGTGGAGCTCCAAACGATCTTCGACTCATTGAGGAGGAAGAAATCTGCGGGAATCGATGGAGTATCGAACATTGTGCTTCGACATCTCCCTCTAGAAGCGGTGGACATTTACACCACTCTGTTTAACAATGCACTGAATAATGCACATTATCCAGCGCATTGGAAAACAGCAGTGATACAACCCATCCCCAAAAGGGGTAAGGACACTTCCAATCCGGCAAATCTCCGGTCGATAAGTCTCCTTCCAAACATCAGCAAGGTATTCGAAAAAGTGATCAATAGAGCCGTGCTTAAGTGGACTGATTGACTTGGTGCCTGCCAGATTGACTTGGAGAAGGCCTGCGACACCGTATGGAGTGATTCTTCCACAAGCTGAGCAGGCTGGGCATAAGCAAACCACTGCTGTACATACTGTACATACAGCGGCGGGCAAAATCCTCGTCCTTGGTCCTCCCCGTGGGCGCCCCCCGGAAATGGCTATTCACCTTTCGGGTGTTTAGTGTCAGCTAAGAATTTACACGCATGCTTCAATCGTGCGCTGAGGTCCATTAGGACGAGGTTGGAGTAAACCATAAGTCTCACTTAAGCCAAGGTGTTGAGGTACCCGTGCCGATGGTTTCGTGGCTAGCAGGTGATTAAAGGTGCTGGTCGTTAACGGTCCCTATCGATGCCCTGGCGAGGTCGGTAGTATAAATGCCTTATCCTGGTAATCGGCTCTGCTAGGATGGACTCTCTTTTCCGGACTTACTCGTGGGACCAAAAAATTAATCCAAATAAAGAAAAAAACGTAAGAAAAAAAGAAAAAAAGAGAAAAAAAAAACAAGGTCGAGAGGGCGCCAGACATAGGCCCGTCATCTGAAGACGAATTGTTGGCCTCCAGCATTTTGGCATAAGGCATGCCAAAATCAAGGTTTTCCGCCCCTCTGGTCCTAACGATGAGACAGGCGAAATTGATGGCACCGACAAGTTGTCGGAGGACATGGTTGTCGACGCCATTACCAACTCCACCATTCCGAATGTTGAAGATCGCACAGATTAATCTGCGCCACTCGAAGAGTGCGTCAGATAATCTGCGTGTCTCCCTAGGCGAGGAAGACATCGATATTTGCCTTATTCAGGAGCCCTGGGTGAAAGGCTCAGCCGTTAAAGGGCTGAAGGACAACTGGTACAACATCTTCTACAATACCATTAACCAGGTTAGTAATAAACCTATGACCTGCATCCTAGCTAAAAAACATATAAATGTATTTCTATGCCCTAATTTTAGCTCTGCCGATTTAACTGTAGTTAAATTGGAGGTTGCAACTGACACTCTTTTTATTTCCTCAGCTTACATGGATCGAGACAGTCCATCACCGCCTGAGGAGGTACGACAGCTGACATCAGCGATCGCGGAGAAAAATTGCAAATTGATTTTAGGCTGCGATGCGAATGCCAGACATACGCTATGGGGCAGCTCGGAAATCAACAAACGCGGTGAGTCTTTATTCGATTTCCTTGCGATGTCCAACATTTCTGTCTGTAATGTGGGTAACAAACCAACTTATGTCTTTCCGAGTTCGGATAATGTCAGAGGTTGGGAGGAAGTCTTGGATATTACACTCAAGACCAATATTGACAACCTTAGAGTAACTAATTGGCGGGTATCCGATCGTCCATCTTTGTCTGATCACAAATGGATAATCTTTAATGTTAGCCTCGAGGTCGAGGCACCTAAGCCATTTAGAAACCCCAAGAGAAAATTTGTCAATTTGGTCAGGTTATCAAATCTAAACTTCACAGAACACCCGACGTGAAAAACGAATCAGTCAAGGAGCTTGACGATAAGATCACAACCCTAGAAAAAGCCATGGGTGCGGCTTTTAAGGTTTCGTGCCCTACTAAATTCAGTAAGAAAAAATTTCCCTCATAGTGGATCGAAGATCTTTCTAATCTTAGGAAGATTACCAGAGAAATCTTCAATGTCTGCTATCGACACAAGCTTTGGCAACCATATAAGGATTGCCTAAAAGAATATAAGAAATCCATTAAAAGGGCCAAGTCTCTGGCTTGGATGGACTATTGTCAGTCCATTGAAACCATTAAAGCCTCTGCCAGACTGAGTAAGATAATTTCCAAGGAACAGTCCAGTCCGTCCTTTATCAAAAGACCGGGCGGGACTTGGACGGATTCCTCTAGCGAGTCTCTGGAGCTTTTAATACAAACTCACTTTAAAGTGTGCAAAAATGAGTTTACTCACTCAAATTGTCCTCAAGATGTGTAATCCACATCTTGGAATGACATTAAGACAACAATTACAGAGGTTAATGCCTCTTGGGCCATTTCCAGCTTCTCTCCCTATAAATCGGCTGGACTTGACGGCATACTCCCGGTAATGCTGCAAAAAATACTGGATCAGGTGGTCCCTTGGCTAGTTCCGATCTATAGAAGCTGTATTCTTCTAAGCCACGTCCAACTGAGTTGAATGCGTGTTCGTGTTGTGTTTATCCCGAAAGCGGGGAAGCGGGGTATGAATCTGCAAAGGATTTCAGACCCATCAGCTTGTCATCTTTCCTCCTTAAGACGTTGGAACGTATATTAGATACGCACATCCCTTCTATCAAAATCTCAGCATGCGTACACTAAGGGCCGATCGACTGAGACGGCGCTCCATGAAGTTGTGCGTACGATACAAAAGACAATACACTACAAACAATTTGCTCTTGCCACCTTTTTAGATGTTGAAGGTGCTTTCAATAACGTTAGTACTGAATCGATTCAGGAAGCTCTATCCCAACTGGGTGTAGGGGAGTTTATTAGCAAGTGAATAGTGACTATGCTAAAAACCAGAATCATTCAATCGACACTCGGTAATAGTGTTTCCACCATATCCGTTGTAAGGGGGACTCCTCAGGGTGGGGTTATATCTCCTCTTCTTTGGCTTATGGTAATCAACAAAATTCTGTGTAGGCTTGACCGAGACGGAGTCAAGGTTGTCGCGTATGCGGATGATGTGGTAGTGTTGGTATCGGGGATGTTTCCTTTTGTGATCAGTGAGATTATGGAAGGTGCCTTGGATAAGATTAACACATGGGCCACTGGATGTGGACTTAGCGTCAATCCGAGCAAAACTGAACTGATGCTCTTTACCACAAAAACCAACACGCCCCCACGGCTTAATAACCAATTACTCTCGTTATCATCTAGTGCTAAGTACCTAGGTGTGGTACTTAACCCTAAATTAAGCTGAAGCTTCACATTGAACAGCGAGTAAAGAAAGCCTGTGTGGCTTTTTATGCTTGTAGCAAAACATTCGGTGAGAAATGGGGACTCCGTTCGAAGTATACTCCGGTGGTGCGCCCTATTCTTTCTTATGGATCGCTAGTTTGATGGCCGGCGGTTAATAAAGCATACATTACCAAACTCATCAACAAAGTACAAAGGACTGCGGCTCTAGGTGAACAACTGAAGCCTTGAACGTAATCCTTCAAATTATACCACTCGACCTTCATATAAAGTACATATCAGCATGTAGTGCTGTTAGATTAAGAGAAACAGATAGCTGGTGCGATAGTCTCTACGGCCACAACAGCATCCTTAATCTGCTACCTCGGGAGTTGGCGGCAAATCCGACCGACTACATAATTCCCAGAGTGAACTTTCGAAATGATGTCACTGTGAGATTCCCTTCCAGGGCGGAATGGAAATGTGGCACGGTGACTAACGAGTTCAATACAACCATTTTCACTGACGGGTCGAAAATGGACTGCGGGGTAGGGGCTGGAATCTTTTCTGAATCCCTCAATATCTCTAGTTCATTCTGTCTTCCCAATTCATGCAGCGTATTCCAGGCGGAAGTTCTTGCTGTACGAGACGCGTGCCGTCTCCTCAAACATACATCGATACAACTTAACACCATAGCCATTTTCATTGATAGCCAGGCCGCTATCAAAGCCATCGTATCTGCGGCTTCCTCCTCCAAACTTGTGGAACAATGCAAGGAGGAGCTTGCCGCACTCGGTCATCGGTCTAGGATCAGCCTCATCTGGGTGCCTGGTCATAGTAACATTGACGGAAACGAAAGGGCTGATGAATTGGCGAGGCAGGGATCTGCCCTTGATTGCTCCCGTGCGGAGGATGTCAACATTCCGTTAGGGGCCCTTAAGGGTAGAATCTTTGCTCATTTCCTTACAGATGCTGGTAATAGATGGTGAGGGTTGCAGAACTGTGTCATATCCAGGCAGATGTGGCCCAAGTATAACTGGCGCAGAACACAAGAGTTATTAAACAGAAGCCGGGCAGATATTGCTAGAGTTCTGGCAATTAGCACTGGCCATTCGCCCATAGGGATCCACGCAGCCAGACTGGGTATTACTTTTAATTCACATTGTCGTAGCTGCAATGTGGCCAACGAGCCTTCACTTCACTTCCTTTGTAAGAGTCCGGCCCTTAGTAGTTTCAGACACCGTATACTTGGCAGACACCTTTCTGATAATATTAGTGAGTTAGCGGAGACAAGCATGGGGGACATCATCAGTTTCCTCAATGCCACGGGGTGGCTTTAAAAAATCTTTTCTCTCCTTTCCCACAAGTCCAACGTCAGTTTCTACAACAATTTAGGTCACTTGAGTTGTGGTATTAAAACGGCGCCTCTGCGCTAATTATGTTTCAGCATCGCATGCTGTCACAACCACACCTACCTACCTACCTACCTAGGCTGCGATGCGAATGCAAGACATACGCTATGGGGCAGCTCGGAAATCAACAAACGCGGTGAGACTTTATTCGATTTCCTTGTGATGTCCAACATTTTCGTCTGTAATGTGGTAACAAACCAACCTTTGTCTTTCCGAGTTCGGATAATTTCAGAGGTTGGGAGGAAGTCTTGGAAATTATACTCAAGACCAATATCGACAACCTTAGAGTAACTAATTTCCGGGAATCCGATCGTCTATCTTTTTCCGACCATAAATAGATTATCTTTAATGTTAGTCTCGAGGTCGAGGCACCTAAGCCATTTAGAAACCCTAGAAGAACTGACTGGAACAAATTTGGTCAGGTCATCAAATCTAAACTTCACAGAACACCCGGCACGAAAATCGAATCAGTCAAGGAACTTGACGACAAGATTACAACATTAGAAAAAGCCATGGGTACGGCTTTTAAGGTTTCGTGCCCTTCGGTAAGAAAAAATTTACCTCATGGTGGAACGAAGATCTTTCTAATCTTAGGAAGATTACCATAGAAATCTTCAATGTCTGCTACCGACACAAGTTTTGGCAACCATATAAGGATTGCCTAAAAGAATATAAGAAATCCTTTAAAAGGCCCAAGTCTCTGGTTTGGATGGACTATTGTCATTGAATTAATTAAAAAAACTTCGCGAATTTCAGACATTAGTTACAATTAGTTTTAGAATTTCGTTTTTTTTTATTTCTTTAGATAAATAGTGGGAGATTATTTTCTTCTTTTTGTTTTTAATTTTTCACGGCTCCTACCTTTTGTTTAGAATTTAGAATTTGTTTCCCCTTTACCTTTTTTTGGATTCTGATAGATAGTTTGGTGAATTTGTTTTCTATTTTTTTTTTTAAATTTTTTTTTTTTGCATTTTTCTGTGAACGCACAAAAATGACAGAAAGAGGTAAAGATCAGGGGGCAGTTCCTAAGGGCACCTCGTTTCAGTATGCGGAAGGGAGCGCACGTAGGTTTACTCGTTAAATGGCACAAAGACAACGACAGGACCAACTTACGAACCAGGCCGACAGACGCCCGGCTACGTGGACTGAAACTTTACAAGACCTAAACATAACAGGCCACGAACTCCAATACTGGGACCCAAATTTACGGTCGGGACAAGCAAACTCGAACGATTATGAAACTACACGTACAGTAACGAACACGGCAAAAACTGTGAAAGTAGCACCGCCCTCGCTGTTGCTGATTTAGGAAGAATCGGGGCGTGAACAGCTACAAACTAGGGATGGACAGACAGACCACAACAGACAGACTTCTACTCCGACAGGGATCCCAGGGGAAGACCGATAATATTTATGACAAGAACGCTTCAGCCTACCACCTCAGACAGAAGAGGCAGAAAACGTGGCAGGGGCAGTCGGTAGTGAAGGCCTACGACAAGAACGGAACGATACAGATTTCAATCTACCCAATGTGAGAGAAGATGACCGGAGAATGTCTCGAATGTTTCAAGAAGTGGTTTCTTCAGCTGTTCAGAAAAGCGAGAAGCAGATCATGTCGGTCTTCGCAGAGAGCATGAGCGAAGTAATGGCAACTTTCCAGGCCAATATGAGCCTGCTACAGAGTAAGATCTGCGACCTGGAGAGAGGAGCCATTCAGCAGAAGGAACCACCACAGCAAACAGAGAGACAAGCTCAACGACTGATAGACGGACAAACGGATAACCAGACAAACAGACAGACGCTAAGACCAACAGATCCATTTGATATAAGCTATCTTGCGCGAATGGAGATTCCGACGTTCCACAGGCCTGGCTCCGTACCTAGACAAGACAGGAGGCGTGAACCTAGTGGTCCTCTTGGACCACTTGGAAAGCCGGTAGAAACTTATAAGTGGGGGGTTAAGTTTGATGGTTCGTCGAAATCGATGTCAGTAGAAAGCTTCTTATTTCGGGTAGAGACTCTCAGAAGAAAATATGGGTTGTCAGAAGATCAGTTTTTCGCCAACTTCCACCACTTAGTGTCAGGGCCTACGGAAAAGTGGTACTGGGAGTATATGCAGGAGAATGAAGGCGATGAGCTGCTCAACTATTTTGATATAATTTTTCATTTTTAATACATTTTTATTTTTTAAATTCATTGTAACTTAAATGCCAGACAAAAACGCTTAAAACTAGCTTAACTAACTTAACTATTTTATTCTAACTTACTGGCCATAAGCGGGCGCTCTAAGTTGAACCTAACACTTAAAACTATGTCTTTCGACGTACCGTACTTGAACATTTTTTTATTTATTTCATTTATTTGATTTTAGCTGTAACTAAGAAAATTATATAAAAAATTAGTGACTGGACTTTTTTGTATTCTTATATATATAAAACTTATAAACTACCTTAAAATAAATCTTAAAAACTATCTTATTCTAAATTAGCCTATCTTATTCTACCTTACGTATTTTCTACGTAAATTTTTTTTTTGTTTTTAAATGTTTTTTTTTTTTTTGGTTTTTTTATCGAATGCTGTTTTTTTTATTTTTATTTTTATTTTTATTTTTTTTTTTTTGTTTTTTTGTGTTTTTTGTGCTTTTTTTTAAATTTTTTCATCCAAGTGCTGTGGATATTTTTTTTTTTTTTTTTTATATTTTTATATATATATATATTTTTTTTTTAATTATTACCTACAAGCTAAACTACCTAAACCTAAACTATGTAAGTCGGCCATGGAATAGAACACCCAACCTCAAACATCCAACAGGCTACTCTCTTCCGGCTAGCCACCAGAACTATTTTGATTTGAAGACGGAAATGGTAAACCAGTTCAAATATCAGCAACGAGACCACGAAATCCTAAGGGCAATAATGGGCAGAAGACAGCAACCCCATGAAACGTTTGACGACTTCTATAGCGACATACGAACTTTGACTTTACAAATGAAAATCCGACCACACGAAGACGACTTGGTAGCCATCCTCAGACAAAACATTAGGGACAGGGTATCTGCACTGATATTCGGGTGCACCGTCAGAAGCATACAATAGTTGAGGGAGGAGTGTAGACGCGCCGAAAAGAATATGGCGGCAAGAGATTCTAGGATAAGGCGCAGCGTCAACTTAATAGCCGACGACCAAGGAGACCGTAGTTTACGGAGAGGCATGCTTGGTGATGTAGAGGACGAAGATTTTGAAGTGGCGGCACTTCAGAACAAAAGAACGAACAGACCAACAAACTATTTACACACAGACCCTACTAACAGAATAACAAACGCATTCATGAATAGGACAGACTTGACTAGGAGTACGAAACAAACTCCACCAGCATGTCCCTCCTCGTTTCACACCCTGACATGTTTCAGTTGTGGGCAGCGTAACTTCGCCTTCAACTGTCGGAAGTGTCAGGGAAACTTGAAGGTCGGCGGTGCGTCCGGGAATCACTCGTCGATGGCGTCTGCACTCCCGGAGAATCAGGACAAACCGGTGCAGCCCAAATGGTCAGGATACCGCAAAGAAGAAGGAGATCCCTCCGAGAAAGAGCCTCCACAGACGACTGCAAGAGTACGAAGAAGCTAGACGACGAATTTTCGGAGAGGAAATAGCACGAACTTCAAATCTCCGAAACTTTAGAAAGGTACATAGGCTTAGGCAAAAAGGCTGCAATATACGAGTATAGACGACGAAAGAATCAAATAGAAGCATCTGTGATATGTACCTCGGACGATAATAGGCCCTATGCAAAAGTGAGAATAGAAGAAGAGGAGATTCTAGGGCTATTAGATAGTGGAGCCTCTATTAGCTGTTTGGGGAAAGGTACACTCGAGTTCATAGCTAGGACGAACGTAACGTTAGCTAGGATGGCAACAGACCGCGGACGGGAACCACCAACGGATACAAGGACGTTTTACAACTATTGATTCATGGGGTGTTCCTAATTTGCAGCAGCAACTCTATTTAGGGGTAGAGTTTTGGAGAGCTTTTAAGGTCGCTCCTCATATCATTGACAAGCTTGACACTCCATCTCCGACGGTAGAGAGTTCTCCTGTCCAGACATTGTCACCCGCACAAACAGCACAACTGGAAAGAATCAAGCAACTGTTCCCATCGTTTGCAGTGCGAGGTCTGGGTAAGACCTCCCTCGAAAAGCATGTTATCGAGGTGGATGATGAGTAAATTCCCATTAAACAGAGGCATTACCCGTTCTCACCAGCGATTCAGAAGCTACTTTTCGATGAACTCGACCGAATGCTTTCTCTCGGGGTCATCGAAGAAAGTAACAGCGCGTGGAGCTCTCCAGTTGTGTTGGTGCGGAAACCCGGCAAAAATTGACTTTGTCTGGACTCGCGTAAAGAAAACGCAGTCACCAAGAAGGATGCTTACCCACTTCCTCACATCGAGGGTCTGTTGAGCAGACTTCAGGATACACGATTTATATCGGGTATTGACCTGAAGGACGCTTTCTGGCAGATTCCTTTGGAGAAAAAGTCGAGGGAGAAAACAGCCTTCACAGTCCCTGGACGGCCACTATATCAGTTCACGGTTATGCCGTTCGGACTGTGCAATGCTGCCCAGAGAACGTACAGGTTGATGGACAAGGTCATTCCCTCTCGGCTGAAAGAGAATGTCTTTGTCTACCTTGATGACCCCTTGGTATGTTCTCCTGATTTCGAGTCATACGCCAGACTGTTGGAAGAAGTAGCACGATGTTTAAGAGAAGCGGGTTTGACGATCAATGTTGAAAAAAAGCAAAGTTCTGCTATAAGGAGATAAGGTACCTCGGATATATCGTCGGAGATGGATGTTTACGAATGGACAAAGACAAGGTGTCGGCGGTCGAGAACTTCCCGATACCGAAGACTCCCAAGCAACTCCATCGGTTCCTACGGATGACAGGTTGGTACAGACTTTTTTTCCCAATTTTGCTTCTGTATCGGCTCCCATGACCGATTGCCTCAAGAAAGGACAGACATTTACGATGACCGACGAGGCGCTGAGGGCATTCCAACAGCTCAAAATGTCCTTGGTGACAGCGCCGATACTGACAAATCCGGACTTTACCAAACACTTTTACATACAATGCGATGCTTTGACGTCTGGTGTGGGGGAGTGTGTTGTTCCAAATAGACGCAGAGAAAAACGGCCTATGTGGAAGGATTACCATTCACTATAATCACTGATGACGCAAGTTTGAAGTGGTTGGTGACTCAGAAGGATCTGTCTGGTCGATTGGCCAGATGAAGCCTAAAGCTTCAGGGTTTTAACTTTGTGATCGAACATAGGAAGGGTGGCCAGAACGTAGTCCCTGATACTCTCTCGCGTGTCCATATGGAGGAGCTCACTCCCGATACAGTAATGTTAGAGGTAGACCTTAGTTCGCCATACTTCACTTCGGGGGAATATGACGAATTAAGGAAGACAGTTGACGCGAACAAAGACAAACTACCAGACGTATGTGTATCCGACGGATTTGTCTATAAACGGACTGAAATACGGACAGGTGGCGATCTGGAAGAAGATCGGGCAGGGAAGCTTTGGGTACCGAAGGAGTTGCGTGGGAGTCTTCTGCAATCTGCTCACGATTCTCCTGCTGCAGGACATGGGGGGATAAGCAAGACACTGGCAAGATTGAGACAGAAGTACTTCTGGCCAGGTACGGCATCAGATGTACAGGCTTACGTTAAAGCGTGCGCAACCTGTAAGTGCAGCAAATCACTAAAAGTGATATCCCGACCGCCGATGGGACAACAAGCGATTACGGGTCGACCTTTTCAACGCCTCTACATCGACTTCTTAGGACCATACCCACGAACGAAGACAGGACATACACCCATGTTTATAGTATTGGACCATTTTAGTAAATATATTTTATTGCGGCCTATCCGCAGAGCAACGGCAGCTGAGGTAGTTAAATATTTAGAAGACAATGTTTTCCATGTTCTTGGAGTTCCCGAATTTATCCATTCAGACAACGGGCAACAATTCGTTTCAGAATTGTTTTCCAGCTTGCTAAACAAATATGGGGTCAAACATGTTCTCACCGCGTTCTACTCTCCACAGGCAAATGCCTCCGAGAGAGTTAACTGTTCCTTACTGGCCTTATTAAGGTCGTATATTGAAGGGGACCAGAAGAACTGGGACCTGCATGTTAGTAGTGTGGCATTCGCCTTGAGGAGTGTAGTGCACGATGCGACATCATTCGAGCCCTACAATCAAGTCCTGCCCAGACTAGACACGATCAAGGACCCAAGGGCACACACATTGAAAATAAAACGGATAAATTGGCATTAATTAGAAATAAAATATTCGAGAACCTAAGACTGGCACATCAGAAATCCACCAAAGCCTACAACACGAGAAGCTGAGATGTTAAGTACGCCGTAGGACAATCCGTCTACAGGCGTAACTTCAAATAGAGTAGCGGACCCGACGGATACAATGCAAAACTAGGCCCGAAATTCTTACCATCGGTAATCTTGAAAGTGATCGGCAACCCTCTGTACGAAGTAGGCAACCAGAGAGGTAAAGTGGTGGGCTAGTTCCATGCCAAAGACCTTCACGTATGAAGAGGAAGAAGACTGTGATATACCTGACGCACATAAGCTGTCGTTGCTATAGTTATGATAGTTTATAAGTAGTTAAATAGATAGTTATTTATTTATTTAGAGGTATAGTTTATTTATTTATTTATAGAGAGTTATTTATTCAGAGATTTATTTATTTATTTATTTATAGAGATAGTTATTTATATTTAGATATTTATATATTTATAGATGCATTTGTTATTCATAGAGTAGATATATTCATAAATTTAGTTACTCCTAAACACAGGGCGTGGACCCTTGCCACACGTTAGCCTATAAGCGCGCGAAGGACACGAAGGAACACCGCAGTCTCTACAGGCCCCTTTTTTACGAGGCCAATGTCCTCACGACCACTCAAACACTGTCGTCGATCCTGTTACGAGGCTCTAACACAGTCGCACGGCTTTTGTGGGATGTAAGTTCGCGGATTTGTCGTTTTGAATGAACAAGCGACGTATTTAAAATTATAAAAGAAAAAAAAAAAAAACACACATCAAATCGACCGTCTCAAGATAAAAATCGCGAAATAAGAAAGTGGGCTGCTTTTGTTTTAACAGAAGCGCCCACACTAGTGGTCCCATTCGCACACATCTAAGCTTTCGCTCTTGGAAAGAAAATTGGACGAAAAGACAAAACCACAAGCGAAAGATCGAATGGGGATGAAAAATTATCCCTAGATTGAAAGTGTCCTGTTGGTAGTAATTTCCGTAGAATTGTCATTAGTAAATAGATTTTGAGTTAAATAGGGTGGGTTATTTATATTAATGTAAGGTATGTTGTCCCCTACCTGACTGCCAACCTCGTCGTGGTGTAGGGGCCGAATAAGATCAATGACTCTCGGGGACTTCCCCCAGAGGAGTCCTGAAACTAAAGGGTAGTCATCCTAACCCACCCTTTTCCCATTCATTCTTCCCTCCCCTTCCAATTATTCCCCCGGGCTGGATTAAGGTGTTATACGACCCGTGCCGAGAATCAACCTGCCTGAGAGCCCGTCCAAAATAGCTCAGTCGCGAACGGAGTATTCGGAGGTCAGGCATCCTCCGAATTAACCCTGCCTTATCTGCATACAGGGGGTGAGTGCAGATGGACAGTTCTTCCCCCTTACTAGTAGGACTCAAATATGAACAACAACAACAGCAAAAATACAACAAAACAAAACTGAATGGAAGAGGACGAAAACCGTCTCCTAAATCCCTCTAACTCTTGTGCAGAGAGCAATGCTACGATTGGCGCTGGTATCGGAAGCCTGCTTCTCAATGACAGTGACAGATATTCCGTAGCTAGCTTGGCACTCTCAGGATTGTCAGCCAGCTCAAGACGCAGAGGGATTGCAAACTGTAAACTGACGATTAGGAGGCTGGGTACAAAGACATGGTACGAACTAAATGACAAAAACAAACAAAGGCTACTCAATGCACACGCATTCCTGAAGGAGATGCTCGGACCAGATTACAAGCCGATGGCTTGCCCTCCCGTTAACGCAGTTCCCGCGGTATGCATGAGCAAGGAAGATTCGATGGGGCCGCCGACATATTTCATCGGTGAAAGCTGGTTAGAGAGGAAATCGATATCATCGAATAATCCAGTACAAGACAAGACTGGGGCAGAAGGTCTGTCTAATCCAGCCGAGAGTATACCAAATCCATCACCCAGACTTTGCATCAAGCCTTTAGCTTGTACGGGTCTGGTGAAGGACGAAGTATCTCTGGGAGCCGAGAAGAAGGATTCATCATCCTCGAGCATCTTAAGCCATAGCTCATCATGTGAGAGGGTGATGGGGAATTCATCTCAGGCAGGAAAAGACAGACCACAAGCCCCAAAAACGAGATGGATGCAACTAAGGGCCAAAGGACAGCTGAAGTCAACGAAGAAGCTACTAAGCTCGACCAGACACTGCAACAAGTCTTTAACTTGTACAGGTCTGGCGGAAGGTGAGGAAGTTTCCCAGGTAGCTGGAAAGAAGAACCCGCACGCATCAAGCATCCTGAGCCGTAGCTCATCATGTGAAATGTGTACGGAGACTGCTTAACGGCCAGACGGAGGTAATCCAGAAACCCCGACAACGACATGCGAGGACTTCCGAACCAAACCGGGGATTCCCTGAACTCGTCGCATAGATCATGCTTCAAGTCTTTAACTTGTACGGGTATAGAGAGGAGGGAGGAAGTTCATCGGAGATTGAAGGAGTGGAACTCAAATCCAACGAACATCCTGAGCCGTAGCTCATCATGCAAGGAAGATGTGAGAACCTTTCCCCCATTTGGGGAGGCCCATCTGGACGTCTCCAAAACAACTAACACTAGGAAACCTATCAAAGCAACCAAACCGAAGCGTTCTATGTGATCCTGAAAAATACACCATGAAGGAACAACAAGCTCTGGAGAGAGCTAAATGTCTCTTGAAATCGCTGCCCAGTACCACGAACAGAAACGAGACAAGACTAAACAACAATACAAGTAGGACTACGACGAAGGCCTGCACATTATCAAGAAGACTGTCCGTAGCAAGGAACGAAGGTGATACACTCTCCACCTTAGCCGCGGATAGACTTAAGAGTATCCGGACCAACACGCAGCTGGACTCTCAATCCAACTCCGAGCCGGTTACGGGATGTTTAAAAAGATACCGACATACGGAGAATACGCCGTCTCTTCAAACAAAAAGGACAGTGAAGAGAGCTAAAACCTCCTTAGTCGGTTTAAAAGGCCGTCAGGTTGTGATAGTAGATTTCGGTAACCCAGAGCGCAAGCTGACTAATGATCAGTGGAGACTCCTAGAGATAAGAATTCTCGATGGTGTGAATTTCGGACAGCTAACCACCGTAAGGGGATTTAAAGTCATGACATGTGAAGATGAGTTCACTCTCACATGGCTAAAGGAATTCATCGGAAAAACGGAAGCACCATGGCCGAACGCCGAACTTCGATTAATCGAACGGCAGGAGTTTGTAAACCTAACCAGACTCAAAGGGCGTCTACTCTTACCGGGTCCATACATCCCAGAAGACTGACTGGAGAGACAATTTCAGCATCTCAATACGGAAATGCTTAGCCGTAACTGGGAAGTTTCAGAGATGGGTGAACATACGGAGGAAGGAACGGGGGTTGTGTTACTGCTCAACCACAGTTCAATACCATTACTGCGAGCCATACATTATAAGGTCCGTATCGGTATAACCCGATGCAAAATTAGGCCTATCGCAGGGTCAGCTGGCACTAAAGGAAAGAAAGAGGTAGGTGGTGTTAAAAATTTAAATGATTAAGATTGTGCAAATAAATCTTCGCCACAGTAAAGCTGCCAGCGCAAACCTCGTCTACCTCATGGGAGTTAGACACATACAGTGGTAGACATTCGTATGAGCGCACTATATTTTTTTTTCATAATTCTTAAACAAAAACGTTTTAATTAATTTTAAAAAAGAGAAATCGTGTTTTTATTTTTAATTTATAATTTAAATTCATTTGTAACAAAAATTTTTTCATTTTGCATTAAAAAATTAAAGAAAAGTTGTTTATAGCGTTAGACATTCGTCTGAAAGCACTTGTATTTATCAAGGAAAAAAGTTATTAAAATTGTATTTTAGAAATTGTTTCTAAATTCAATATTTTGTGTGGCCTCCTTTACTTCGAATTACAGCAAAAATTCGATTTGGCATTGAATTCGCTAAATTGTTGATGCAATTAAGGTCAATTTCGGACCAACACTTCCGGATGGCTGCTTTTAAGTAATTTTCGCTGGTGTATTGTCGTCCATTTGCGTATACCTTGCCAGCAAGAATCCCCCAAAGATTCTCTATTGGATTGCAGTCCGGACTTCAAGCTGGCCAGTCAAGCAAGCATATGTTTTTGTCTGCAAACCAATCCTTCGCTTGCCTAGAAACATGGATAGACTGCAAACCAATCCTTCGCTTGCCTAGAAACATGGATAGACGCATTATCCTGTTGAAAACTAGTATCCTCTTCAGCGCAATTATCAAGATGAGTGATCAGAACGTCATCCAAAAGATCTGTGTAGCAGATGGGAAACTTTCCGTTATGTGAGAAAGCACCTCATACCATAACGCTTCCGCCACCGAAATTGCGTTTTGATCTGACCACGTCGTGCTTTGTCAAATCATGCCAGTAGCAACTGTAACAATCTGGACCATCCAAATTAAATTTTTTCTCATCAGAAAAAATTACTTTTTGCCATTGGGTGGTCCAAGACATGTATTTTCTTGCAAAGACTAGCCTCTTTTCTTTATGGGTGGCAGTTAGACGTGGTTTTCCCTTTAGTTTCGTTCATTTTACGTTTGGCACAGCGTTTAAAATGCGTGAAATGTGACTAGGTATTACAGGAAGGTCCAATTTATCTTTAATTTGTCTGGAAGATAATCGATTTTGGGATGCCTCATGACGAATTTGGCCTTTCTGACGTAAAGACAAACTTTTGTTGCCATTTGTTGGAGCTTTTAAACCATATGCCCTGCCTTTTTTGAAAAAATTTCGGATGACACATTCAGACCGACCAATTCTAATTGCAATTTTTCTATTGGAGTAGCCTTCTTCCTTTAATAATTTTACAGTTTGCTGCTCTGCATCGGTTAATCGTTTTTCGGAAGGCATTGCTGAAAAAACAATACTTAGAATGATATTTTGACAAAAGATTTGTTCACAAACCTTTGAAAAAAAAACTGTTTAATTTTGTCAAAAATCAAAATTGCATAGAAACTGTAAATTTCTCGTCCACAGCCGAGCTTTTGTACGATGCGTTCTTACGAATGTCGCAGCTAATAATGAGTTCTCTTTTCATATTTTTTATTTCTCTTAATTTGGTACCGTTAGGTCCATCATTTTTCCCTTCGTGCATTACTTACACATAGCAATTGCAGCCATAAGAAAAAAAAAAGTTGAAATTTTACAATTGCGCAGTGCCAATACAATTTAAGATGAAACTTAAGGTGCGCGCATACGAATTTCTACCACTGTAGTCATCGCCCTTATACAAGAACCCTGGGTATCACGAGGCAAAATTATGGCTCTACATGCCAAAGATCTGGTATTGTATAAAACGAAAGAGGTAAACTAGAATAAAAAATATCGAACATGTATCGTAGCTAGAAAACAAATAAAACTTTTCTTTCTATCTGCATACAGCGATTTTTAAAATAGAGTGGTTAAATATAAAAGGAAAGGCTTTCCTATACTGATTGTCTCATCTGTGTTCATGCCATAATGCGACGGAGGGACCACCCCCTGAACTTGCTGCATCACTCGTCAGAAAAATAGAACAGGAAAAGTGGGATATACTGACGGGATGCGACGCGAACTCCCATCACTTCCAATGGGGCAGTAAAGACATCAACAAACGAGGTGAGTTGTTTTTCAAATTTTTAATCGAACATAACCTGTTAGTAGGTAACAAAGGTAATGAACCAAATTTGTTTAGTTAAAAATAGACAAGAAGTTATTGACGTTACAGTCATTAGTAACTCCAAAAGTGTAGAAATAGAGGAATGGAAGGTTCTGAAAGAAGACACCTTCTCCGACTATAGGATGATAGAATTCACCCTAAAAATCAGGAAAGAATTGCCTAAACTATATAGAAACCCTAGGAAGACTAACTGGGATCTTTTTAGTAGGGAGGTTAATAGAATGAAAGGGAATCTACAGGACCACGCTTTAAATGGACCTACAGAAATTGACGAGGCAACGTCAATATTATCAAAAATATTGGGTAAAGCCTATCAAAATGCCTGTCCGTTGCGGACAAGGAAACAAAAGAACACACCTCCATGGTGGTCTAAAGAACTGTCTAACATTAGGAAAGTAACTAGGAAACTTTTTAATACGGCTAAAAGAACAAGGTTAGACGAAGACTGGGAAATTTATAAATCCAGTCAAAGATGGGCTAACGCAGTTCCCGCGGTATGCATGAGCAAGGAAGATTCGATGGGGCCGCCGACCTCTTTGATCGGTGAAAGCTGGTTAGAGAGGAAATTGATATCATCGAATAATCCAGTACAAGACAAGACTGGGGCAAAAGGTCTGTCTAATCCAGCCGAGAGTATAAAAAATCCATCACATAGACGTTGCATCAAGCCTTTAGCTTGTACGGGTCTGATTAAGGACGAAGTATCTCTGGGAGCCGTGAAGAAGGATTCATCATCCACGAGCATCTTAAGCCATAGCTCATCATGTGAGAGGGTGATGGGGAATTCATCTCAGGCAAGAAAAGACAGACCACAAGCCCCAAACACGAGACGGACGCAACTAGGGGCCAAAGGACAGCTGAAGTCAACGAAGAAGCTACTAAGCTCGACCAGACACTGCAACAAGTCTTTAACTTGTACAGGTCTGGCGGAAGGTGAGGAAGTTTCCCAGGTAGCTGGAAAGAAGAACCCGCACGCATCAAGCATCCTGAGCCGTAGTTCATCATGCGAAATGTGTACGGAGACTGCTTAACGGCCAGACGGAGGTAATCCAGAAACATCGACAACGACATGCGAGGACTTCCGAACCAAACCGGGGATTACCTGAACTCGTCGCATAGACCATGCTTCAAGTCTTTAACTTGTACGGGTCTAGAGAGGAGGGAGGAAGTTCGTCGGAGAGTGGAGGAGTGGAACTCAAATCCAACGAACATCCTGAGCCGTAGCTCATCATGCAAGGAAGATGTGAGAACCTTTCCCCCATTTGGGGAGGCTCATCTGGACGTCTCCAAAACTACTAACACTAGGAAACCTAGCAAAGCAACCAAACCGAAGCATTCTATGGGACCGAAAACGATAGAAAACAGAAGACGACGCAACGCGACCAGATGCATTAAAAGGCTAAGCGGACGTGATCCTGAAACCTACACCGTGAAGGAACAACAAGCTCTGGAGAGAGCTAATGTCTCTTGAAATCGCTGCCCAGTACCACGAACAGAAACGAGACAAGACTAAACAACAATACAAATAGGACAACGACGAAGGCCTGGACAGTATCAAGAAGGCTATCCGTAGCAAGGAAGGAAGGTGATACACTCTCCACCTTAGCCGCGGATAGACTTAAGAGTATCCGGACCAACACGCAGCTGGACTCTCAATCCAACTCCGAGCCGGTTACGGGATGTTTAAAAAGATACCGACATACGGACAATACGCCGTCTCTAAGACCTCCTTAGTCGTTGTAAAAGGCCTCCTTAGTCGTTGTAAAAGGCCGTCAGGTTGCGATAGTAGATTTCGGTAACCCAGAGCGCAAGCTGACTAATGATCAGTGGAGACTCTTAGAGATAAGAATTCTCGATGGTGTGAATGATGCTGTCCTGAAATGCGCAGGTTCAATCCCACATTTCGGACAGCTAATCACGGTAAGGGGATTCAAAGTGATGGCATGTGAAGATGAGTTCACTTTCACATGGCTAAAGGAATTCATCGAAATTCAATCGTTCACAGACTTTCACAGTGTGCAGACGTGTTTCGGCTTCTCCTTTATATCCGTAGTGCTGTGAAGTAGATTAATAGACAGTGTAATTTCAAGTGGCGAGTTAGCCTATAGGTAGTGGTGGTGAACGGTCAACCCAGGGTCTTGGGTTCAATTCCCAACCAGGGAAAATTTGAATATAAACTTTTTTTATAATTTACACTAAATTAGTGAATAAAATTAATTATAAATAAACATTCGATGGAAAGTGAGCGGTCCGCGCTCCCAATAGCGGGACCAGCTGGTGGGGTGACTGCATCAGCCGATGCATTACAGAAAGACCAGCCAGCAACAGTGGCAAATGCAAGTATGTGGAAAAGGAGAAGGAAGTTGAAACCTTCTCCCAACCTTGTAAAGCGTCCCTCCACATCAGCTTCAGCTGAACAGCTGCCTGGTAGAGTGAGGGAAGGGGTGCCGATTACAGCAACAGCAGCAGATAAGAAGCGACAAAGTCTGACTAGCAGCATCAGACAGCTAGAGCAGAGGGTGCTTGCCATTAAGGCCAAACAAATGGCAAGAAGAGAGAGGTAGCGGCAGCTAGAGCTGAAGCGCGCTCAACAACAAGAGAAGCAGCCAGAAGGCCAGCTGCAACAACAACTAATGCAGCAGCAGCAGGAACAACAGCAGCAGAATAAGCAGCAACAACAACAGCAGCAAAAAATGCTGCAAAAACCGCAGCAGCAGAAACAACAGCAACAGCAATGCAGCAGAAGCAACAACAATCGAAGACAATGACAAAAGCGAGGGTACCGCCAATAAATACGCACAAGATTGAGCTTATGGACACCATTAAACTATGCAAGTCGGCCATAGGCAATAATTTTTCTATTAAACGATTAAATGAAGACAGGCACGCTATCCACTGCAATACAGGGAACAGTATAAAAAAATTAAAGATTTGTTAAAGGACACGATGACGGAGTTCTTCTCCTTCACGAGAAAAGCGCCAAACAATGCTGCTGAGGGGGATAGACCCGTTTACTGATCCGGACACGCTCCTTGCGCTGCTTAAAGAGAAAGAGTGCAACGAGTTCGAATTTATAGGGGTCAAGCCATTCACCACAGCTAAGGCAAAAAGGGAGAAGCGGAAACTGCCGTTCTTCCTAGTTCAGCTTTCACCCAATAGCAAGCTGGATGGTCTAAGGAGTATTAAAGTCCTAGACTACCAGGTTGTCGCAGGGAAAAATTAAGAAGGAGCTAAAACATTTAACAATGCCTCGATGTGTCAAGTGTGGAAAGAACCACAAAGCAGAGGAATGCACTCTAGGTAAGGATGGAGTGGCAGATAAGAGCCAGCTCTCGCGTGCTTTATGCAGGAATTCGGGACACACCGCAAACTATCGGGGTTGTCGTAAGTTTCAGTACATTAAGAAAGTAAATCTGGTTCGCCAGGAGAAGGTCGTAGTGAAACGTCCACCTGCTCCAATTCAAACACAATCCGTGACTCCCCAAGTGACCTACGCCCAAATGGCGGCAGGTCGGGGAAACGCGGAACAGAAAAGACCGAAGGTTGCTTCTCAGGCCCCAGCGCCTAGAGCACCGGAGGCTCAAACTCACTTGCTGGCCATCTTGCTCTCTATCCAAGGGCAGATGGAGCAGCTTCAACGTCAGGTACAGGAGTAGGCGAAGCGGGTGGACCAGATCTACGCACTTCTGCCGGGATTAACGCACCTCCAGTCGTAATGGGTACGAACATGGAGGAGCAATCCTTGAAGATCCTTGCGGTGAATGTGAATTCACTGATTAGGATCGAGTGAAGAGCCGTATTGTTTAAGTTGCTAGAAGACCAAACCCCTGATGTGCTTATGGTTAGCGAAACAAAGCTATCCCAGAAGCACAAATTGGTGCACAATAAATACAATATTGTCAGAAGAGACCGGCCCAACTCCACACAAGGAGGAGGTGTTTCGATCTTCATACGCAAACAACTGCAATTTAAAGTAATGTACAGCGGTGAAGTCCGAAGGTTCCAGGAGCTGGAAGTGGAAAGACAATGTACTTGGTCGCACTCTATGCACCCGAAGCTACTCAATCTACTTTATTTATTTCAGAGCTCGAGACACTTTTTCGATTCCTAAGGCTGGAGTCGGAGGAGAATTATTTCATCATGGCCGGAGATCTCAATGCCAAACATAGAGATTGGGGAAATAACACACCAAATCCTAGAGGGAACCTACTATTCAATTGGTGGGGTCGGCACAGTGTCGAGTATAAACTCGATTTGAAAACCACAGATAGGCTCCTATCTGGATCTTATGCTGTTCAACGTACGGTTACAACTGACCGACATGGACCGACAAACTATAAACTGCCTGCACACATTTGTGTATGACAGTGACCATTGCAGACTCAGAGCAGTAATAACGATTCCTAACGAAATTGCGGAGTTGGAGGAGTTTGTCCAAACGTACTCCTACAATTATAGTAGGACGCGTTGGACTCGCTTCTCAAGAACTTTGACAAGAGCACTCTCCTCGAATTCGCTCTACCCACCGTCCAATGGGAATCTGTCAAACGAGGAGATTGACTGGTACCTAAACCAAATGGACGAGACAATTAAACGAACTATGGACAATACGATACCTCGGTATCAACATACTGATAATGCAGACATATTCCGTAATGCAACAGTTGACGCACTACACCAACATAAAAGTAGAGTGCTGTCGAGACTAAAAACCTTGTACAGACAGTTTACTGACAGACAAAACTCGGAGGTTAGGACGCTGAAGTCGTTGATTAAAAACCTTCAAAAATTAATTAGAGAAAATTACAGACTTTCTGTAAATTTGCATTGGAACAACAAAATTCGGGCTGTACAATCCAACAACCCGTGTATGTTCCCGCAAATAAATAAAATATTTAAGAGGAATAATCAAAACGACCTTCCGTGTCTTAAGATCCCCCGAACGACGAACAACGGACAAATACTAATAACAGCAGGTATAGATCCAGATAACGCAGTAGAGGATGACAACTTCTTTGTGATCGAAGATCCGCAGGAGAAGATAGAGGCTATAGGAGCGACTTTGCAGGAAGTGTACAAGGTGAATGATACCATTTGCCCGAACCACGACCTGGAAAATCGCGTCCTTGTGCACAACTTCTACCTTCGAAATGATATAGAGCACTGGCGATCCGAGAACATTGGTTTTACCGAGTTCAATGACGATAACATGGCAAATAATGTCATCGCCGATGAAAGGGTACATCCCGCGTACATATCGAAGGTGGAGCTCCAAACGATCTTCGACTCATTGAGGAGGAAGAAATCTGCGGGAATCGATGGAGTATCAAACATTGTGCTTCGACATCTCCCTCTAGAAGCGGTGGACATTTACACCACTCTGTTTAACAATGCGCTGAATAATGCACATTATCCAGCGCATTGGAAAACAGCAGTGATACAACCCATCCCCAAAAGGGGTAAGGACACCTCCAATCCGGCAAATCTCTCCGGTCGATAAGTCTCCTTAAGAACATCAGCAAGGTATTCGAAAAAGTAATCAATAGAACCCTGCTTAAGTGGACTGAGAACAGTAATATAATTCCGGATAACCAATTCGGTTTTAAGGCGGGGCATGATACAATACATGCCGCGTCTAAACTGGTTACGGATATCCAATGGAACAAAAGCAAGAAACAGTGCACGGGTGCCTGCCTGATTGACTTGGAGAAGGCCTTCGACACCGTATGGCTAGAGGGACTCTTCTACAAGCTGAGCAGGCCGGGCATAAGCAAACCACTGTTGTACATACTCACCAGTAGACAGTTCATCGTCAAAAATGGCAATGTGACTTCTGCTGGAACATTTCTAATTAAAAACGGTCAGCAACAAGGTGCGGTTAATTCACCGATCCTTTTCAACATTTACACGAGCGATTTCATAGGATCACTTCACCATGCCATAGCGTATGCAGACGACTTGATCGCGTACAGATCAGGACCAATAATCGAGATCATTGCAATTTTCTTGCAACGTGACTTCGACAAGATTCAGCGATATTTCGATGACTGGAAGTTGAAGATCAACTTCCAGAAATCGGAAACCATTCTTTTTAGGACGCCGTTAGTCAGATACCTGGGGCTCTGGTTAGACCAATATCTACAATATATTTTAACAAACGTATAGATGCTGCTCTGGCCAGAGCCAAAGGTGCTTTTGCCCTTACAAAGAGACTTTTTTATAGCAAGCAACTCGATGCAAGGGTAAAGGTAATCTGCTACATGGCCCTCATTAGGCCCATGCTCGTATATGGATGCCCCGTGTGGTTCAACGTGGGAGCAAGCTTGTTGGAAAATATTCGGGTATTTGAGAGGGCTTGCCTTCGTTTGTATAGAACACCAGAGTCCCAGTACATAAAATTCTATCCTAATGAGGTCCATACAACAGGGCTAACCTAATAAGAGTGGATAATTTCGTTATCAAGCTGATTCGAAGGCACACTGCAAGAGCAATGAGCTCGACGAACAACCTGATCTCTGGGGCTTATTACCCCAATTACGAGCATCACGAGATAGTGCGCCTTAACGGCTTTGTTCCCCCAGAGGCGTTCCTCTATTTTGATAAGAAAGGTCTGATTCAGGACAGATTGGCAGTGCCGCTAATCTTCCACGTTGCTCGGACAGTTGTGGATAGGCGACTCAACTACGACAGAGACGTTGCACACGGTAGTGTGGAGCGTCTCCGGTTTAGTAAGGCGGTATCGGGTCGCGATATTTATGACGTACAACGTCAGTACGGTCGTTTCTGGTGGCTAGCCGAAAGAGAGGAAACTCCTTCCAAAAAACACAAAAAACATTAAAAAAAAATATAAAAAAAACAGCACTCGATAAAAAAAAAAATAAAAAATAAAAATAAAAATAAAACAAAAAAAAAAAAATAATTAAAAAAAAACAAAAAAATTTACGTAGAAAATACGTAAGGTAGAATAAGATAGGCTAATTTAGAATAAGATAGTTTTAAGATTTATTTTAAGGTAGATTTGTAAGTTTTATATATAAGAACCAGTTTTTTCATTGATTAAACATTTTTCTTAGTAGTAATAATTAATAGAATAATAAAATAAATAAATAAGGAATCTAAAGTTAGTTACGTCGAAAGACATAGTTTTAAGTATCAGGTTTAACTTAGACTTAGGGACGCTGCTATGAAAGTATATATACCACTATACCACCAGATGATTTTACATTTTTCATTGACAAGAGCGATTTCCGCCACGCAAATAAAATCGAAACTTGTGCGCTGCAGTCGCGAAGAGCTGCGGGTTCTTGGTACGCAACACAATGTAAAGCTCTGCTGGGTACCCGGACATAATGGCGTTTCAGGAAACGAGAAAGCTGACGAGCTGGCAAGGGAGGGTTCAGCTCTAAATCATGAACGAGCTGACCCGTCAATTAATATACCACCCTGCAACCTGAACCTAGAAGTTAGAAATAAAATGATTGCCATAGCAAATAGTAGATGGAGATCATTAGAATCCTGTATAATTACAAGAAAACTCTGGCCGCTCTACGATAAAAATCGTACAGAGCAAATCCTACACTTCAACAGATATATCTTATCTGGTTTAGTGGGGATGATAACTGGACACAACTTTTTACGTTATCACACAAAGAAATTCGGAATTAGCGAAGAAGATATATGTAGAGGCTGTGGCAATGAGGACGTACACGAGGATACACCTCACTTCTTGTGCCATTGTCCAGGACTCTACCACCTTAGATTCAGAATACTTGGGAAATATTTCTTCCAAGACTTAAAAGAACTTTCAAATGTATCGGTAAATAAGATTACCAAATTTATAAATGCTTCGGGTTGGTTTAAGCACCCATAGAGTTCACGAGTGGGGAAGCTTTACTCCTTGGGCATCACAATGGATCTATACTGATCTAAGTGTGGCGTAGTTTGTTCACACACTACGTCAAACCATAAAACCTAACCTAATCTAAGATATGTTGTGTTATTTTATTGTCCGAATTTATTTAATTGTATTAAGTTATAAAAGTGTTATATGAGAGTATTACCATCTTGACGAAGAAGATTGGAAAAGGGAATTTCCCTTTTTCAATGTTCCAAAAGCAATGTGGATAAAGATAAAGGACGACTGATATGACAAAGAGGGAAACTGTCGATGCCTCGCATACAAAAACAAAAGGGAAAGACAAAAGGGAAGGAAATCTGAAATTTTTTTTGGTAAGTGATGACTGCCTAGTGCTAGAAAAAAAAAATTAATATTAGTTTAATAGTAATTTTTAGAAAAAAAAAAAAACGAAGAGGTTCAAAGGGCAATAGCTCCCCTTGAGAAGAGGACAGGTTGGGAACAAGACAGCAGAGGTATGCCAAATAACTTAACTTGGGGAACTTTTGTCAAATTTCTAGGACTTGGGTCGAACCGATACGCCCAAGACTCTGCAAATTTTTTTTGGGTAGACCCGGTTTTCCTATCCACAAGCAACGGCTAGCGGAGACCGCCAATCAAGGGGGCAAGGTACAGCAAGGAGCAAAGGCCACACCAAGGAACTGAAGCGAAGTGCTCCGCCCCAAGGTTCCGTACCACAACTGCCGCAGCTATAAAAAAAAAGAACAGCGAGGGAAAAATACAATTTTTTTGAGTGCAAATGCAGTGCAGTGAAGTAGTTTAGTTTTTTTAGTTTAGTTTTTTTTAAATTTTTCTTGCTAATCGAGTGTTAAGTAAGGATAGGGTAACATTGAGCTCTGCGCTTAACTTTTTTTTTAATTGTGTTTCGCGAAAACATAGCTGGAACGAACATCAGCAACTGCAACTCTTCTTGTGCTGCCGGCAGGACAACGGGGGAGATAAAATAAACCGTGAGTAAATTTTTTGATTTCCCTTTGTTGATGATTTTTTTTTTTGCTAATAGTGTTAAGAGCAGACTTCTTTAGTTACTTAGGATAGGTTAGGTTAATTTGAATTTAGTTGATAGGGACACATTTATAAATTTGAGATCCGAAGAGATGATGTAAATAAAGAAATGTATGATGATGAAATTTTTTTAGTGGTCATGATATCACAACACCTCGCACGTCTCTGGGACGAGAAGAACCCACATCCTGGAGAGACTAGGGGATACAGATGCCGTAGTATAAGGCTAGAATAGGGTAGGTATAGGTTAGGGCTTATCATAAGTTTTAGAGTAGATCTGGTCACACCCTCCTTTCTCCGGGATATGGGCATAAGCCCTTGAGGTTCTTCTTCTTCTAATGTCTTCTTTCCTATCTTTTTTTTTTTGTCCATCCGTGGTCCAATTAGGTTAGTTTCTTCTCTTGTCTATTAGGTTTCTTTTATTACACATATGGCACGATATTTTGTGTTTGAGCAGGTGGTGTGAGAGTGGTGGGAGACAAGAACCAGTCCCGTCCGACGAGTTAAGCCGTGCAACCGCGTGCGTGCCACCGTCCCCGTCATCCACACTGAAAATGCCTCCATGGCCTGCCCATAGCTCATAACAACGCCTCTACGGCTTAATTACTCTCTTAATCATCTAGTGCTAGGTACCTAGGTGTGGTACTCGACCCTAAATTAAGCTGGAAGCCTAACATTGAACAGCGAGTAAAGAAAGCCTGTGTGGCTTTTTATGCTTATAGCAAAACATTCGGTAAGAAATGGGGACTCCGTCCGAAGATGGTCATTTGGATGAACACTGCTGTGGTGCGCCCTATACTTTCCTATGGATCGCTAGTTTGGTGGCCGGCGGTTAAGAAAGTATACATTACTAAACTCAAAAACAAAGTACAAAGGACTGCGGCTCTAGGTGCTAAGGGGGCGATGAGAACATGCCCAACTGAAGCCTTGAACGTACTCCTTCACCTTATACCACTCGACCTTCATATAAAGTACATATCAGCATGAAGTGCGGTCAGATTAAGAGAAACAGGTAGCTGGTGCGATAATCTTTACGGCCACAACAGCATCCTTAATCTGCTACCTCGATAGTTGACGACAAATCTGACCGACTACATAATTCCCAGAGTGAACTTTCGCAATGATGTCACGGTGAGATTCCCTTCCAGGGCGGAATGGAAATGTGGCGCGGTAACAAACGAGTTCAAAACAACCATTCAAAACAACCATTCACTGATGGGTCGAAAATGGACTGCGGGGTAAGGGCGGGAATCTTCTCTGAATCCCTCAATATCTCTAGTTCATTCCGTCTACCCAATTCATGCAGCGTATTCCAGGCGGAAGTTCTTGCTGTACGAGACGCGTGCCGTCTCCTCAAACATACATACAACTTAACACCATAGTCATTTTCATTGATAGCCAGGCCGCTATCAAAGCCATCGTATCTGCGGCTTCCACCTCCAAACACGTTGAACAATGCAAGGAGGAGCTTGCCGCACTCGGTCATCGGTCTAGGATCAGCCTCATCTGGGTGCCTGGTCATAGTAACATTGACTGAAACGAAAGGGCTGATGAATTGGCGAGGCAGGGATCTGCCCTTGATTGCTCCCGTGCGGAGGAGGTCAACATTCCGTTAGGGGTCCTCAGGAGTAGATTCTTTGCTCATTTCCTTGCAGATGCTGGTAAGAGATGGCGAGGGTTGCAGAACTGTGTCATATCAAGGCAGATGTGGCCCAAGTATAACTGGTGCAGAACACAAGAGCTACTAAACAGAAACCGGGCAGATATTGCTAGAGTTCTGGCAATTAGCACTGTCCATTGGCCCATAGGCATTACTTTTAATGCACTTTGTCGTAGTTTTAATATGGCCAACGAGCCAATCCTTCACTTCCTTTGTAAGTCTCCGGCCCTTAGTAGGGTCAGACACCGTACACTTGGCAGAAACCTTTTTGATAATATTAGTGAGTTAGCAGAAACAAGCATCGGGGACTTTATCAGTTTCCTCAATGCCACGGGGTGGATTTAAATAATCCTCTCTCTCCTTTCCCACAAGTCCAACGTCAGTTTTTACAACAAATTAGGTCACTTGAGTTGTGTTATTAAAACGGCGCCTTTACGTTAATTAAGTTTCAGCATAGTATGTCGTCACAACCACACCTACCTACCTACCTACCTACAAAAAATATCGTTTTTCGCTATCCACTGCTAAGTCTTTTGGGAATATCTCATCAGAATGCGTAAATTTCGGTTAGAATTGTTGGGGCTGCATCCACTTTCTGATAAGAAAAAGTTGTAACAGTTTTGAGAATTTTTTTTTTTTTAATAACGGGAATGTGCTCTATGTGAAAGTATGTCATTGCATCTGTTTTAAAAATGTCGCAATGCCACACTCACTTTATTGAAGGTGAGTTAAAAGATATGTGATTCGATCCGTTCTAGATAGATTGTAGTTGTCCGCTTTTAATTTCATCTTAAGTTTTTATACCCCATCCAATAGGGTACATTAATTAACGCAAAGTAGTCATCTCTGTCCATCCGGCTGCCCATATGTCACTACTTTTTGAACTAGGAAATTCAAGTTTGCTAAATAATCTTTTCAGGAACCGAAGCAATACTAGTGTAAAAATTTATGGAATCGTCACTTCTTAAGAAAAGTACCCTATTAAAATTATTTTTACTAGACAATTAAATATAATGCCTCAACGATATATATGTATATACTTTCACATTCTCTACAATTTGCCAACATATCTAATAATTTCACGCTAACTTTTAAGAAGCGTTTTCTTAAAAAATAAAACGTATTCCGCTTTCTCACGGTTATGATTAAAATATATTGTGAGTATTTCATCATAATCCTTGACCTTCGGCCACAAATGGCGACCGCCACGCCAATTTTCTTCTAAGAAAAGTCTTAGTCGCAAATTATACAATATAATTATTTATTTATTTATTTATTTATTTATTTATTCATCTACAAGTAATATAACTTAACAGATTACAAGAAATAACTTACAATGATGAAGGAATAAAATGAAAATATTTACAAGAATTTACTCAATTAAACAGTAAAAATTAAATAATGCACTTTTAAAAGTAGATCTAGATAAACTTAATTCTACTATAGACCAAACTGAGTTCAAATTTGAAATAGCGTGAGACATAGGCTCGTTCAACCCATAATTAGTTCTATGCAAATTACGAAAAAGAAACTCTCTTTGCCGTATATGTCTCTCGGGTGCATATATTGGAATTAAACCCAACAAGCATGGGCTTTTTACATGATAACAGAGGATGTCTCTCTCAAACATTACATCATGGATCTTCCTCCTAGTCGTAAGCTTAGCTAAAATTTCAGCGCATTTTGAAGAAAACAAATTTAGAAAATCTTCTCTGAACTTGTTCCACCTTATCAATATGCACCTGATAAAAAGGACACCACAAGATCGCAGTATTCCAAAAGGGATCGAGCAAGAGCAGTGAATAGAGTTATTAGGGAGTGGGGATTAGAGAAATCAACTGTATTTCTTTTGATGAAGCCGACCATGGAATTCGCTTTAGTTGTTATGTAATCTACGTTATCACAAAAAGTCAATGCCTGATCAAAAACAACACCAAGATCTTTAACCTTATTTACCAGAGTGAGATCTTTAGAATCGATTGAGTATCGGTTAATAATTGGGTTGAAGGATCTACTGAATGTTGTTACGTTGCATTTCGCTATGTTAAGATGGAGGCAATTAACTTTACACCAATTTGAAAGCGTATCAATATCAGATTGAAGCTTTATGCAATCGTTTATGCTTGATATACTTAAGAACAATTTTAAATCGTCTGCATAGAAGTAGTAGCTAAGAACAGATGTTATATCATTGATAAATATGATGAAAAGTAAAGGCCCCAGGTGACTGCCTTGAGGTAAGCCTGAGCAACAGTGAAACGGGTTTGAATAAACAGAATCGAGCTTAACTAACTGCACTCTATTCATTAAAAATGAAGAAGTCCATCGCAGTATGGATAAGTGGAAACCAAAGCACTTCAACTTATGTATTAAGACGTTGTGATTCACAGAATCGAGATACTGAAATATGCTCTTTGACGAAAATTACAGTTTGCTTTTGACAATACTTTCAAAAAGTTTAGGAATGGGTGATAATTTACAGATTCCCCTATAGTTCTTAACATCATTTTTAGAGCCAGCTTTAAAAATTGGAACTAAAAACGATACCTTCCACTCATCTAAAAAAAATGATGTGCTTGAGCGACGTCTTGAAAATTTGAAGCAATGGGTAACAAATGCTATCCTCACATCTTCTTAAGACAAGTGCAGGAATTCCATCCACTCCTGCATTAGTTGATGGTTTTAGACTGCCCAAGAGCCAAAGTGACGTCCTGCAAGTCCAAATTAATGCGTCCAATATCCGCTTTAGGATCGATATTGGTTATTGGTGTGCCATGGGCACTTTTCACATAAACAGATTCGAAAAATTGAGCAAACAATTCACAGGAAGTTCCAACATTGTTCGATTCCGTGTTTTCGTATTTCATTACTTCCGGAATACCTTACGTGTCACGTTTTTGTTTAATGAAATTCCAAAAACTTTTACTATCTGTTACTAGCTTACTCTCGATATCCATGATATAATTTTTATGAAGTAATCTACTGAGCACGCTAAACTCTTTTCTAAAGGTACAAAAAGTAGCATAATCAAAAAAGGTTAGCGAGTTCTTATACCGTTTAAGAGCCTTATTCTTCAAGTTTTTCAAATGCATTAACCGTCGGTTATACCAAGGGGGCTTTGAGAGTTTCTTTTTGAGTGTTATCGGCACATTCATTTCAAATCCTGCATCAATGATATGTAGTTTTGAAAAGAGCATACATTTCACTTAGATTTAGGCAAAGAAATTCATTAGTCCAATCAAATGAATTGATCCCACTATTTAAACAAACAAAATTTCCTTTAACGAAATTGAAAGTCCTAATATTACTATCAACTGGTTTTAAAATATTGTAAAATTCAAATTCAAGCTCAGTTTACTTGTGATGGAACGAATTATACAATTACAATTCCTCCTCCACGGTCCTCGGCGGTTTGACATCTACCCAAACGGAACACGGTGTAAAATCTGCTGTCAAATATTTCCGACGAGAGTATACATAACGAGAGTATCATAAGCCAGGTCTCGGTTATGACGATAATATCATACATAAGCAGGGAAGAAGCAATGAAGATATCATAAACCTTAGACCTCATTCCACTGGCGTTGTGGTAAAAAGGTCTAAGAGATGACGGCTTATTCGACATCAGGTTAGTAATCGTAGCTGACGGTGTGTAGACATTACTCAATTTATGTTGGACACCGCCAGACCTCCTCTTCGTTTTTTGAAATTATTGAAATGGACGCAACTTCACTCCAACAGGCCAGATATTTGGCTAATACATGACATCTTTAAGTGCGACTGGAACCCCGATCTTAAAGTTGACGAATCTTAGATTCGACTCTTCACAATCACGTTTGGTGAGCTTATAGCACGAAAGCATTGATGGACTGACATTCATTTTGGGAGCTACGTAACTAGAAATAGCATCCGTGGTGGTAGATTGGCGAAAACTCCCCAGGTGAAACCATTTGAGTTTATGTGTAACACCAATGTTACTATGATCTGGATTAGTTCCAATGATAGCTTTTGGCACGTTGATCCGATTCCAGCGAAGATTTTAATTATGTGACAAAATTTCTTAAAAATCGGGTGAGTGGAAAATTTTTATTGCATTTGAACCAGAAGGTTCACAATGCCATGTTCATTTGCAAACTCGCATTTTCTTGTATAGACAACATACTGCAAAAATATAAAAGAAACCCCAACCTCCCCCATGCGACCATTTAGTATAAATTTTGTTATTCACATGAAAACGAAGCAATGCAATCATAGGTTGTTAGTATGTACATATAATAAAGTAGAAAAGAAAAAAGATCAATAAACATAATTACTCACTTGCGCAGCAAATTAATTTTCAAACACTTTGAAAAAGTGTTTTCTAGGCGAGATAATACTTGAGATTAAGCACGTCGCCCTTGCGCATTCACAGATTAAAAGGTACAGGTTCTTCTAAATACAAAATGCTTCTTTTCATTCCCCATTTGGTAAAGTCTGAATTTGTTGTTTATTTCAAAGGTTTCTCTCAATGCTGTCTGCCTGCCTCTATGTATGGTCAACTGCAGCCTAAACGTCTGGGCGGATTTTCTTCAAACTTCATATCTAGAATCACTAGAGTCACAATTCGAGGTGAAATCGGAATTACGAAATAGAAATTTTCATTCTGATACCGAAATTTACGGTACTTTGCTAATGGTCGAATTAAAAAAATATATATATTTTTCGAAAAAGACTCTTAAGATTTCGATCAAATTTGATATTGGAGTTATGGTGGATATATGCTATCACATGGCATACCAAACTTTAATTTCCAAAAAATACGTTTAACCATACTTTGCTTACTAATCAGTTTCGGAAAATTGGCTACTTCTTGGCTATGATTCAATCGATTTTCTTCGAAATCAATATTTGAACCATATTTAACGTAAGCAAGATTGTGGCGTAACAAGTTTTGGAAAATCTTGAAATCTTTTTTTATTTCAACGGTTTTAAAAAAAAAATAAATAAATAAAGATTTTGTTGCAATTTTATTTAAATATAATAATTAACATTGCAATTAAACAACATATGTGTATATATAGGTGCAAGTACGTGCGACCCAGTTGTGCACTTTATTTTACTTGCTCCTATATGGCATTTTTAATTTTTTTCATTTACTATAATATTGTTTTCGTAAACATTTTCGATTTCGAGATTTTTATCAATCTCTTACTATAATTGTGGAACTAAAAAAAAAGTAGTTCTCTCTATCTGTTCTTCTGTTCTTCTGTTTTTTTTTTTTTTTTAGCTTTTTATTAATTTTAATTCATTTATACTTACATGCTAGACAAAAACGCTTAAAACTAGCTTAACTATCTTAACCACTTTTTATTCTATCTTCTATGCGGGCGCTCGAAGCTAAACTTAATCCTTAACTATGTCTTTCGACTTAATCTATTACTTATTACTATTTTATTTAAGAACAATTATGACTAAGAAAAATTGATTTTGAGAAAAAAAAAAAACTTAGTATCAGAACTGCTTATTTTTGTTATCTTATATATAAAACTTAAAAGCTACCTTAAAAATAAATCTTAACTTAACTTAACTACTTGCATAATTAAATATGCATATTTTTTTTTTTTTTTTTTTTTTTTTTTTTAATATCCAAGTGCTGCGCCTGCCTTAAAATACTAAACCTACACTTATACTACCTAACCCTAGACACCTAAGAACTATGTGGCCGTGGTGTAGTGGTAACATCAACGCTTGTCACGCTCTTGGTTCTCGGTTCAAATCCTGATCTCAACAATCATCTATTTATTTCGTTTGAAATAAATAAAAAAGTCGATCAATTGCGAAAGCTTAGTCAACTCTACTGCGAAGGCATAACACTGGCAGTAGAGTGGTCATATGGCTTAAATGCAACTTGATCGTGATGATGACATCAGGTGGAGGGAAAAAAATACTGTGAATCATGAGCAACGACAAAAAGCAAAACAAACAAGCTCCCCAGTTATCTGGATGCCACCCTTGGAGTTTACTGAAACTTAATACCACCTAAGTTTCAAACCCACTACACCAATCTTCCTTTCTCTCTCTCTCAATTTCTGCAAACGCCCGTGCCCTGAAATAATTTAATGGTAGGGGGAGCCCCTCTAGTAACCACCAAAATTGCTGGTGCTGCTTACTTACTTACTCTACTGAATCGGAGACGCTCCTCAGTGCACTGTGCGACGTCTCGGCTGTAGTTGAGTCGCCTATCCACAGTTGTCCGGGCAACGTGGAAGATTAACGGCACAGCTGATCTATCCTGGATCAGACCTGCCTGATCTAAATAGAGGAATGCTTCTGGGGGGACAAAGCCGTTAAGGCGCACCCTCTCATGGTACCTATGGTTGGGGTAATAAGCCCCGAAGATCAGGTTATTCATTGAGGTCATCGCTCTTGCAATGTGCCTTCGAGTCAACTTGACCAGGAAATTGTCCACTCTTATCAGATTCGACCTGTTGTATAGGACCTCATTAGAATAGAATTTTTTGTACTGAGACTCTGGTGTTCTGTACAAGTAAAGGCACGCCCGAAGGCAGGCCCTCTCAAACACCCGAATCTTTTCCATCCTACTTGCCCCTATGTTGAACCACACGGAACATCCATATGCGAGCATGGGCCGAATGAGGGCCGTGTAGCAGATTACCTTTACCCTTGCATCGAGTTGCTTGCTATAAAAAAGTCTATTTGTAAGGGCGAAGGCAGCTCGGGCTCTGGCTAGAGCAGCATCTACATGTTTGTTAAAATATAGATATTGGTCTAGCGAAAGTCCAAGGTATCTGACCACATTTTGACACACAAGTGGACGCCCGCGTTGTCCAATTATAGAGAACTTTCGCCAATTCTTTCTGGTATCCCTAGAGGCCCGAGACAACGGCGTTCTGAATAGAATGGTTTCCGACTTCTGAAGGTTGATCTTCAACTTCCAGCCGTCGCAATATCGCTGAATCTTATCGAAGTCACTCTGCAAGAGTGTTGCAATGACCTCGATTTTTGGTCCTGATCTGTACGGGATCAAGTCGTCTGCGTACGCTATGGCATGGTGAAGTGATCCTATGAGATCGCTCGTGTAAATGTTGAAAAGGATCGGTGAATTAACCGCACCTTGTTGCAGACCGTTTTAAATTAGAAATGTTCCAGCAGAAGTCACATTGCCATTTTTCACAACGAACTTTCTACTGGTGAGCATATTAAGCAACACGTACAGCAGTGGTTTGCTTATGCCCAACCTGCTCAACTTGTAAAAGAGCCCTTCCAACCATACGGTATCGAAGGCCTTCTCCAAGTCAATCAGACAGGCACCCGTGCATTGGTTCTTGATTTTGTTCCATTGGATATCAGATACCAGTTTAGACGCGGCATGTATTGCATCATGCCCCGTCTTGAAACCGAATTGGTTATCCGGAACTATATTATTGTCCTCAACCCACTTAATCAAGGCTCTATTGATCACTTTTTCGAATACCTTGCTGATATTCGGAAGGAGGCTTATCGACCGGAGATTTGCCGGATTGGAGGTGTCCTTCCCCCTTTTGGGGATCGGCTGTACCACTGCTGTTTTCCAATGCTCTGGATAATGTGCATTATTCAGTGCATTATTGAACAGGGTGGCGTAAATTTCCACCGCTTCTAGAGGAAGATGTCGAAGCACAATGTTCAATATTCCATCGATTCCCACTGATTTCTTCTTTCTCAATGATGCGAAGATCGTTTGGAGTTCTACCTTCGATACGTACGCGGGGTGAACCCTTTCATTGGCGATGGCATTGTTTGCCAAGTTTTCGTCATTGAACCTGGTAAAACCAGTATTCTCTGATCGCCAGTGCTCTATATCATTTCGAAGGTAGAAGTTGTGCATAAGGACTCTATTCTCCAGGTCGTGGTTCAGGCGAATGCTGGCATTTACCTTGTACACATCCTCGAAAATAGTTCCAATGGCCTCCACCTTCTCCTACGGATCTTCGATCACAAAAAAGTCGTCATCATCGACAGCGTCCCTTGGATCTATTCCTGCTGCTGTAAGTAAGCGTTCATTGTTCGTTGTTCGGGGGATTTTCAGACACGGAAGTTCGTTGACATCGTTCCTCCGAAATATTTTATTAATCTGGGGGAACATACTCGGGTTATCAGACTTGATAGCCCGAATCTTGTTGCCCCAGTGCAAATTAGCCGACCGATTATAATTTGCTCTAATTAGTATTTGGAGGTTCTTTATCAACGATTTCAGCGTCCTAACCTATGAGTTTTGTCTGTCTGTAACCTGTCTATACAAGTTTTTTAGTCTTGTAAGCAGTCTACTTTTTTGTACGTGCAGTGCGTCGATTGTTGCATTGCGGAACACGTTTTCAGTTGGTCGATACCTAGGTATCGTACTGTCCATTGTTCGTTTGATTGTATCGTCCATTTGGGGCACAATAAATACAATATTGTCAGAAGAGACAGACCCAACTCCACACGAGGAGGAGGTGTTGCGATCTTCATACGCAAACAACTGCAATTTAAAGTTATGTACAGCGGTGAAGTGCGAAGGTTCCAGGAGCTGGAAGCGTGTATCGTGTGCATCCCTCTCCGTAGTGGAAAGAGGATGTACTTGGTCGCACTCTATGCACCTGATGCTACTCAATCTACTTTATTTATTTCAGAGCTCGAGACACTTTTTCGATAGCTAAGGCTGGAGTCGGAGGAGAATTATTTCATCATGGCCGGAGATCTAAACGCCAAACATAGAGATTGGGGAAATAACATAGCTAATCCTAGAGGGAACCTACTATTCAATTGGTGGGGTCGGCACAGTGTCGAGTATAAACTCGATTTGAAAGCTACAGATAGTCCGTCGTTTCCTAGAAGCGGCTCTTATCTGGATCTTATGCTGTTCGACGTACGGTTACAACTGACCAACATGGACCGACAAACTATAAACTGCCTGCACACATTTGTGTATGACAGTGACCATTGCGGACTTAACGCCGTAATAACGATTCCCAACGAAATTGCGGAGTTGGAGGAGTTTGTCCAAACGTACTCCTACAATTATAGTAGGACGCGTTGGACTCGCTTCTCAGGAACTTTGACAAGAGCACTCTCCTCGAATTCGCTCTACCCACCGTCCAATAGGAATCTGTCAAACGAGGAGATTGACTGGTACCTAAAACAAATGGACGAAACAATTAAACGAACTATGGATAATACGATACCTCGGTATCAACATAATGACAACGCAGACATATTCCGCAATGCAACAATTGACGCACTACACCAACACAAAAGTAGACTGCTGTCGAGACCAAAAACCTTGTACAGACAGTTTACTGACAGACAAAACTCGGAGGTTAGGACGCTGAAGTCGTTGATTAAAAATCTCCAACAGTTAATTAGAGAAAATTACAGACTCTCTGTAAGTCTGCATTGGAACAACAAAATTCGGGCTGTAAAATCCAACAACCCGAGTATGTTCCCGCAAATAAATAAAATATTTCGGAGGAATAATCAAAACGACCTTCCGTGTCTTAAGATCCCGCGAACGACGAACAATGGACGAATACTTATAACAGCAGGTATAGATCCAGATAACGCAGTAGAGGATGACAACTTCTTTGTGATCGAAGATCCGCAGGAGAAGGTAGAGGCTATTGGAGCGACTTTCCAGGAAGTGTACAAGGTGAATGATACCATTTGCCCGAACCACGACCTGGAAAATCGCGTCCTTGTGCACAACTTCTATCTTCGAAATGATATAGAGCACTGGCGATCCGAGAACATAGGTTTTACCGAGTTCAATGACGATAACATGGCAAACAATGTCATCGCCGATGAAAGGGTACATCCCCCGTATATATCGAAGGTAGAGCTCCAAGCAATCTTCGACTCATTAAGGAGGAAGAAATCTGCGGGAATCGATGGAGTATCGAACATTGTGCTTCGACATCTCCCTCTAGAAGCGGTGAACATTTACACCACTCTGTTTAACAATGCGCTGAATAATGCACATTATCCAGCGCATTGGAAAACAGCAGTGATACAACCCATCCCCAAAAGGGGTAAGGACACTTCCAATCCGGCAAATCTCCGGTCGATAAGTCTCCTTCCGAACATCAGCAAGGTATTCGAGAAAGTGATCAATAGAGCCCTGCTTAAGTGGACTGAGAACAGTAATATAATTCCGGATAACCAATTCGGTTTTAAGGCGGGGCATGATACAATACATGCCGCGTCTAAACTGGTATCGGATATCCAATGGAACAAAAGCAAGAAACAGTGCACGGGTGCTTGCCTGATTGACTTGGAGAATGCCTTCGACACCGTATGGTTAGAGGGACTCTTCTACAAGCTGAGCAGGCTGGGCATAAGCAAACCACTGCTGTACATACTTCATGACATGCTCACCAGTAGACAGTTCATTGTCAAAAATGGCAATGTGACTTCTGCTGGAACATTTCTAATTAAAAACGGTCTGCAACAAGGTGCGGTTAATTCACCGATCCTTTTCAACATTTACACGAGCGATCTGATAGGATCACTTCACCATGCCATAGCGTACGCAGACGACTTGATCGCGTACAGATCAGGACCAAAAATCGAGGTCATTGCAATTCCAGAAAGAATTGGCGAAAGTTCTCAATCGTGGGACCGCACGGACAGCCACTTGCGAGTCGAAGTGTAGTCAGATATCTGGGGCTCTGGTTAGACCAATATCTATATTTTAACAAACATATAGATGCTGCTCTGGTCAGAGCCAAAGGTGCTTTTGCCCTTACAAAGAGACTTTTTTATAGCAAGCAACTCGATGCAAGGGTAAAGGTAATCTGCTACAAGGCCTTCATTAGGCCCATGCTCGTATATGGATGCCCCGTGTGGTTCAACGTGGGAGCAAGTTTGTTGGAAAAGATTCGGGTGTTTGAGAGGACTTGCCTTCGGGCTTGCCTTCATTTATACAGAACACCAGAGTCCCAGTACATAAAATTCTATCCCAATGAGGTCCTATACAACAGGGCTAACCTAATAAGAGTGGATAATTTCGTTATCAAGCTGATTCGAAGGCACATTGCAAGAGCAATGAGCTCGACGAACAACCTGATCTCCGGGGCTTATTACCCCAATTACGAGTGTCACGAGAGAGTGCGCCTTAACGGCTTTGTTCCACCAGAGGCGTTCCTCTATTTTGATAAGAAGGGTCTGATCCAGGACAGATTGGCAGTGCCGCTAATCTTCCACGTTGCTCGGACAGTTGTGGATAGGCGACTCAACTACGACAGAGACGTTGCACACGGCAGTGTGGAGCGTCTCCGGTTTAGTAGGGCCGTATCGGGTCGCGATGTTGAGGACGTACAACGTCAGTACGGTCATTTCTGGTGGCTAGCCGAAAGAGAGGAAACTTCTTCGTCGTTTCCCCCTAATCCAGGGTAGCCTGTTTGAGATTTAAAGTTGGCTGTTCTTGTCCATGGCCGACTTACAGAGTTTTAGGTTTAGGTATTTTATATATAGTGTATAGGTAAAGAAAAAAATAAAAAAAATATAAGCCCATCATCACAGCACTTCGATGAAAAAAAAAAAAAAAAGAAAAAAAAGAAAAAAATAAATTTATGTATAAACAGCACTTGATAAAAAAAAAAAAAAAAAAAAAAAAAAAAAGTACGTATATAATTACGTAAGGTAGAGTAAGATAAATTAAGGTAGAATAAGATAATTTAAGATTTATTTTAAGGTAGTTTGTTAAGTTATATATATAAGAATAAAAAAAAAAAAAAGTTAATTTACTAAGTTTTTTGTATTTTTGTATAATAATTTTCTTAGTAAAAATTAAAATTAAATTATTAAAATATAAAGAACCAATTTTCAAGTTCGTTACGTCGAAAGACATAGTTTTAAGTGTTAGGTTTAGCTTAGAGCGCCCGCATAGGGCCAGTAAGTTAGAATAAGAATAGTTAAGTTAGTTAAGCTAGTTTTAAGCGTTTTTTGTCTAGCAATTAAGTTATAATGAATTTAAAAATAAAAATGCATTAAAATGAAAAAAAAAAAAAAATGAATGTATCGTCCATTTGTTTAAGGTACCTGTCGATCTCCTCGTTTGACAGATTTCTATTCGACGGTGGGTAGAGCGAGTTCGAGGAGAGTGCTCTTGCCAAGTCTCGGGAGAAGCGAGTCCAACGAGTCCTACTGTAGTTGTAGGTGTACGTTTGAACAAACTCTTCCAATTCCGCAATATTCGTTGGGAATCGCTATTTCGGCACTCAGTCCGCAATGGTCACTGTCATACACAAACGTGCTCAGACAGTTTATCGTTTGTCGGTCCACGTTGGTCAGTTGTAATCGTTCGTCAAACAGCAGTAGATCCAGATAGGAGCCGCTTCTGGGAAACGACGGACTATCTGTAGCCTTCAAATCGAGCCGAAACTCAACATTATGTTGACCCCACCAATTGAATAGTGAGTTCCCTCTAGGATTTGGTGTATTATTTCCCCAATCTCTATGCTTAGCGTTTAGATCTCCGGCCATGAGGAAATAATTCTCATCCGACTTCAGCCTTAGGCATCGAAACACTGTCTCGAGCTCTGACATAAATAAAGTAGATTGAGCAGCTTCAGCAGCATAAAGCGCTACCACATACATCTTCTTTCCACTACGGAGAGGGATGTACACAATACACGCTTCCAGCCCCTGGAACCTTCGCACTTCACTACTGTACACAGCCTTATACCTAAGTTCTTTACGAATGAAGATCGCTACACCTCCTCCTTGAGTGGAGTTGGGTCGGTCCCTTCTTTCTATATTATAGTTTTTATGCCGTAACTTGCGTTTCTGGGTTAGCTTAGTTTCGCTAACCATACACACATCAGGGCTTTGGTCGTCGAGTAACTTGTAGAGCGATTCTTTTCGCTCGATCCTAATCAATGATTTTACATTCATCGCTAGAATCTTCAAGGAATTTTCAGTCGCGGTCGTACCCATCACGATTGCAAATGCGTTAGGCTAGGCAGAAGCGCGTAGATCCTGTCCACACGGGTTGCCTGTTCTTGTAACTGGCGCTGTAGCTGCCCCATCTGCTCCTGGATAGAGAGCAAGATAGTCAGCAAGTCGCCTTGTGCCTCAGGTACCTTAGGCACTGGGGCCTGTGCAGCTACCTTCGGTTGTTGCTGTACCGTGGTTCCCCCACCAGACGCCATTTGGGCGTAGGTGATTTGGGGAGTAACGGTTGCTTTTTGAACAAGAACTGGTGAGACTCTCACTGCAATGCGAACGCATTGAATAATGCTTTCGCTGCGCTTTAATTTATCCCATGAGACAACCTGGTAGTCTAGGACTCTGATACTCCTTACACCATCCAGTTTGCTATCGGGCGACAGCTGAACCAGGAAGAACGGTAGTTTCCGCTTCTCCCTTTTGGCCCTCGCTGTGGTGAAAGGCTTAACCCCTACAAAATTGAGACCGTCGCAATTAATTTTTTGGAGCGTCTTAAGGAGCTCCTCCGGCTCGGTAGACGGTTCCATCCCTTTCAGTAGCACCGTTTGCAACTTTTCCCCCTTCGGGGTGAAAGAGAAGAACTCCGTCGTCGAGTCCCTTAACAGATTCTTAATTTTATTGTGCTGCTCCACCGTATTGCACTGGATGGAGTGTCTACTGTCATTGTACCGTTTAATTATAAAGTTATTGCCTATGGCCGACTTACACAGTTCTATGGTGTCTCTAAGCTCCATCTTGTATGTATTAATGGGTGGAATTCGCACCTTCCCTGGCTTGTTCTGCTGCTGTTGTGTTTGCTGTTGTTGCTGCTGTTGTTGTTGCTGTTTCGGCTGCTGCTGTTGTTGCTGCTGCTGTTGCTGTTGCTTTAGCTTCTGCTTCTTCTGCTGCTGCGGCTGTTGCTGCAACTTATTTTGTTGCTGCGGCTGTTGTTGCTCTTTGCTGCGGCTGCTTTATTTTTTGTTGTTGTTGCTGGTTAGGCAGCTTTTGTTTTTGCTGTGGCTGTTGTTGTTGCTGTTGCTCTTGGGGTCTATGGAGCACAGCCTGCCTCTCCCTCTCCCGCCTTGCTATTTGCTTGGCTTTTATGGCCAATACTTTCTGCTGGAGCTGCCTTATACTCGTATTAAGGCATTCCAGCTCATCGTCTTCGTCCTCTGACTCGGACGTTCCAGAGCGGCGAAGTTGTTGTTGTCCCACATATAATGGCCTTCACCACCATCGGAGACGTATGGGTATTGGTCATCGTCATCTGATGACCTTTGCCTCTTCTTTTCTGCTGCTATTGCTGTACCAGGCGCCCCTTCCATCACTTCACCCGGCAGCTTTTCAGATGAAGTTGTTATGGCGGGGCCTTTTACCACGTTGGAGGTAGATTTCACTTTCCTCCGCTTCCCGGACTTTACAGCCTCATCGGCTGATTTTTGTTTGTCCGCTACTTGGAGTGCGGACTTTTCCACTGTCTCCCATCACGTGTTGTTACACTTAATGTTTATTTTTTATTTTTTTCAAATTAAAAAGAAAAAAAAAAAAAATTTGATATTTGCGAGAATTGAACCCGTGACTACCGCTCGACGGCCCACTGCCATTTTTTCATTTTCATTTTTAATGCATTTTATTGGGTAATTCATTATAACTTACATGCTAGACAAAACGCTTAAAACTAGCTTAACTAACTTAACTATTCTTATTCTAACTTACTGGCCCTATGCGGGCGCTCTAAGCTAAACCTAACACTTAAAACTATGTCTTTCGACGTAACGAACATGAAAATTGTTTATTTATTTCATTCTTTTAAATTTAAACTAAGAAAATTAGTACAAAAATTTAGTGTCTGAACATTTTTTTCCATTCTTATAAATAAAACTTATAAACTACCTTAAAATAAATCTTAAAACTATCTTATTCTAAATTAGCCTATCTTATTCTACCTAACGTTTTTTTTTTATCGAGTGCTGTTTTTTTTAATTTTTTTTTTTATGTTTTTTGTGTTTTTTGTGCTTTTTTTGTATTTTTTTCATCCAAGTGCTGTGGATATAATTTTTTTTTTTTTTTTTTTTGTTTTTTTTTTTTTTATTCACTACCTACACCTACCGAAACCTAAAAAACTACCTAAACCTAAACTATGTAAGTCGGCCATGGGCAAGAACAGCCAACTTTTAGCATCAAACAGGCTACCCTGGATTAGGAGGAAACGACGAAGGAGTTTCCTCTCTTTCGGCTAGCCACCAGAAATGACCGTACTGACGTTGTACGTCCTCAATATCGCGACCCGATACCGCCCTACTAAACCGGAGACGCTCCACACTGCCGTGTACAACGTCTCTGTCGTAGTTGAGTCGCCTATCCACAACTGTCCGAGCAACGTGGAAGATTAGCGGCACCGCCAATCTGTCCTGGATCAGACCTTTCTCATCAAAATAGAGGAACGCCTCTGGGGGAACAAAGCCGTTAAGGCGCACTCTCTCACGATACTCGTAATTGGGGTAATAAGCCCCGGAGATCACGTTGTTCGTCGAGCTCATTGCTCTTGCAATGTGCCTTCGAATCAGCTTGATAACGAAATTATCCACTCTAATTAGGTTATCCCTGTTGAATAGGACCTCATTGGGATAGAATTTTATGTACTGGGACTCTGGTGTTCTGTACACATGAAGGCAAGACCTCTCAAACACCCGAATCTTTTCCAACAAGCTTGCTCCCACGTTGAACCACACGGGGCATCCATATACGAGCATGGGCCTAATGAGGGCCATGTAGCAGATTACCTTTACCCTTGCATCGAGTTGCTTGCTATAAAAAAGTCTCTTTGTAAGGGCAAAAGCACCTTTGGCTCTGGCCAGAGCAGCATCTATATGTTTGTTAAAATATAGATATTGGTCTAACCAGAGCCCCAGGTATCTGACTACATTTCGACTCGCAAGTGGCTGTCCGTGCGGTCCCACGATTGAGAACTTTCGCCAATTCCTTCTGGTATCCCTAGAGGCACCAGACAACGGCGTCCTAAAAAGAATGGTTTCCGATTTCTGGAAGTTGATCTTCAACTTCCAGTCATCGCAATATCGCTGAATCTTATCGAAGTCACGTTGCAAGAGAATTGCAATGACCTCGATTTTTGGTCCTGATCTGTACGCGATCAAGTCGTCTGCGTACGCTATGGCATGGTGAAGTGATCCTATCAGATCGCTCGTGTAAATGTTGAAAAGGATCGGTGAATTAACCGCACCTTGTTGCAGACCGTTTTTAATTAGAAATGTTCCAGCAGAAGTCACATTGCCATTTTTGACAATGAACTGTCTACTGGTGAGTATGTCATGAGGTATGTACAGCAGTGGTTTGCTTATGCCCAGCCTGCTCAGCTTGTAGAAGAGTCCCTCTAACCATACGGTGTCGAAGGCATTCTCCAAGTCAATCAGGCAAGCACCCGTGCACTGTTTCTTGCTTTTGTTCCATTGGATATCCGATACCAGTTTAGACGCGGCATGTATTGTATCATGCCCCGCCTTAAAACCGAATTGGTTATCCGGAATTATATTACTGTTCTCAGTCCACTTAAGCAGGGCTCTATTGATCACTTTCTCGAATACCTTGCTGATGTTCGGAAGGAGACTTATCGACCGGAGATTTGCCGGATTGGAAGTGTCCTTACCCCTTTTGGGGATGGGTTGTATCACTGCTGTTTTCCAATGCGCTGGATAATGTGCATTATTCAGCGCATTGTTAAACAGAGTGGTGTAAATGTTCACCGCTTCTAGAGGGAGATGTCGAAGCACAATGTTCGATACTCCATCGATTCCTGCAGATTTCTTCCTCCTTAATGAGTCGAAGATTGCTTGGAGCTCTACCTTCGATATATACGGGGGATGTACCCTTTCATCGGCGATGACATTGTTTGCCATGTTATCGTCATTGAACTCGGTAAAACCTATGTTCTCGGATCGCCAGTGCTCTATATCATTTCGAAGATAGAAGTTGTGCACAAGGACGCGATTTTCCAGGTCGTGGTTCGGGCAAATGGTATCATTCACCTTGTACACTTCCTGGAAAGTCGCTCCAATAGCCTCTACCTTCTCCTGCAGATCTTCGATCACAAAGAAGTTGTCATCCTCTACTGCGTTATCTGGATCTATACCTGCTGTTATAAGTATTCGTCCATTGTTCGTCGTTCGCGGGATCTTAAGACACGGAAGGTCGTTTTGATTATTCCTCCGAAATATTTTATTTATTTGCGGGAACATACTCGGGTTGTTGGATTTTACAGCCCGAATTTTGTTGTTCCAATGCAAATTTACAGAAAGTCTGTAATTTTCTCTAATTAATTTCTGGAGGTTTTTAATCAACGACTTCAGCATCCTAACCTCCGAGTTTTGTCTGTCAGTAAACTGTCTGTACAAGGTTTTTAGTCTCGACAGCAGTCTACTTTTGTGTTGGTGTAGTGCGTCAATTGTTGCATTGTCAGTGTGTTGATACCGAGGTATCGTATTGTCCATAGTTCGTTTAATTGTCTCGTCCATTTGTTTTAGGTACCAGTCAATCTCCTCGTTTGACAGATTCCTATTGGACGGTGGGTAGAGCGAGTTCGAGGAGAGTGCTCTTGTTAAAGTTCTGGAGAAGCGAGTCCAACGCGTCCTACTATAATTGTAGGGGTACGTTCGGACAAACTCCTCCAACTCCGCAATTTCGTTGGGAATCGTTATTACGGCACTAAGTCCGCAATGGTCACTGTAATACACAAATGTGTGCAGGCAGTTTATGGTTTGTCGGTCCATGTCGGTCAGTTGTAACCGTACGTCGAACAGCATAAGATCCAGATAGGAGCCACTTCTAGGAAACGACGGACTATCTGTTGCTTTCAAATCGAGTTTATACTCGACACTGTGCCGACCCCACCAATTGAATAGTAGGTTCCCTCTAGGATTAAGTGTGTTGTTTCCCCAATCTCTATGTTTGGCATTGAGATCTCCGGCCATGATGAAATAATTCTCCTCCGACTCCAGCCTTAGGAATCGAAAAAGTGTCTCGAGCTCTGAAATAAATAAAGTAGATTGAGTAGCTTCAGGTGCATAGGGTGCGACCAAGTACATCCTCTTTCCACTACGGAGAGGGATGCACACGATACACGCTTCCAGCTCCTGGAACCTTCGCACTTCACCGCTGTACATTACTTTAAATTGCAGTTGTTTGCGTATGAAGATCGCAACACCTCCTCCTTGTGTAGAGTTGGGTCGGTCTCTTCTGACAATACTGTATTTATTGTGCCCCAATTTGTGCTTCTGGGATAGCTTTATTTCGCTAACCATAAGCACATCAGGGGTTTGGTCTTCAAGCAACTTAAACAATACGGCTCTTCGCTCGATCCTAATCAGTGAATTCACATTCACCGCAAGGATCTTCAAGGATTGCTCCTCCATGTTCGTACCCATTACGACTGAAGGTGCGTTAAGCCCGGCAGAAGTGCGTAGATCTGGTCCACCCGCTTCGCCTGCTCCTGTACCTGACGTTGCAGCTGCTCCATCTGCCCTTGGATAGAGAGCAAGATGGTAAGCAAGTCAGATTGAGCCTCCGGTGCTCTAGGCGCTGGGGCCTGAGAAGCAACCTTCGGTCTTTTCTGTTCCGCGTTTCCCCGACCTGCCGCCATTTGGGCGTAGGTCACTTGGGGAGTCACGGATGGTGTTTGAATTGGAGCAGATGGACGTTTCACTACAACCTTCTCCTGCCGAACCAGATTTACTTTCTTAATATACTGGAACTTAGGACAACCCCGATAGTTTGCGGTGTGTCCCGAGTTCCTGCATAAAGCACACGAGAGCTGGCTCTTATCTGCCACTCCATCCTTACCCAGAGTGCATTCCTCTGCTTTGTGGTTCTTTCCACACTTAACACATCGAGGCTGCATTTCGCAGTTCGACGCGGCGTGACCGAACCTTTGGCAGCGAACACATTATAAAATGTTTTCGCTCCTTCTTAATTTTTCCCATGCGACAACCTGGTAGTCTAGGACTTTAATACTCCTTAGACTATCCAGCTTGCTATTGGGTGAAAGCTGAACCACGAAAAACGGCAATTTCCGCTTCTCCCTTTTTGCCTTAGCTGTGGTGAATGGCTTGACCCCTACGAATTCGAGCTCGTTGCACTCTTTCTCTTTAAGCAGCGCAAGGAGCGTCTCCGGATCAGTAGACGGGTCTGTCCCCCTCAGCAGCATTGTTTGCCGCTTTTCCCCCTTCGGGGTGAAGGAGAAGAACTCCGTCGTCGTGTCCTTTAACAAATCTTTAATTTTTTTATGCTGTTCCACTGTATTGCAGTGGATAGAATGCCTGTCTACATTTAAACGTTTAATTGAAAAATTATTGCCAATGGCCGACTTACATAGTTCAATTGTGTCTTTCAACTCTACCTTGTACGTGTTAATTGGCGGCACCCTGGTCTTCGTACTCGTCTTCTGTTGCTGAAGTTGCTGTTGCTGTTGTTTCTGCTGCTGCTGCTGTTGCTGTTGCTGCGGTTGTTGCTGCTTTCTCTGCTGCTGCTGTGGTTGTTGCAGCGTTTTTTGCTGCTGTTGTTGTTGTTGCTTATTCTGCTGCTGTTGTTGTTGCAGCTTATTCGGCTGCTGTTGTTCTTGCTGCTGCTTCTGCTGCTGTATTTGCTGCTGCATTTGCGGCTGCATTTGTTGTTGTTGCAGCTGGCCTTCTGGCTGCTTCCGTTGTTGTTCGGAAGGGCGCTGGAGCTCTAGTTGCCGCTCCCTTTCTCTTCTGGCCATTTGTTTGGCTTTAATGGCAAGCACCCTCTGCTCTAGCTGTCTGATGCTGCTAGTCAGACTTTGGACTTCCTCCTCTTCGTCATCCGATTCGGAGGAAGCCAGAACTGCGAAGCAGTTGTTGTCGTCTCCGACGTAGCGCCCTTCCCCTCCGTCGGAGATGTACGGGAAGCCGACAGAGTCATCCGACCTCTGCCGCTTCTTATCTGCTGCTGCTGCTGTTGCTGTACTCAGCGCCCCTTCGCTCGCTCCACTTGGCAGCTGTTCAACTGTAGCTGATTTGGAGGGACGCTTTACCAAGTTGGGAGAAGGTTTTAGTTTTCTTCTCCTTTTCCCCATACTTGCAGTTGAGACTGTTGCAGGCTTGCCTATCTGTACTGCATCGGCTGATGCTATCACCCCACCAGCTGGACCGCTCACTCTCCATCGCCTGATGTTTGTTTTTATTTATTTAATTTTCACTTAATTTAAATAAATGAAAAAAAAAGTCCACAATTTAATATTCCCCAGTCCGGGATTGAACCAGGGTCCACTGGTTTGGTAGAACACCACCACTACCTATAGGCTAACTCGCCACTTGAAATTGCACTGTCTAATTCTTTTCTTTAAAACACAATAATTTTAAACGAAAAGCCGAAACACGTCTGCGCACTTTGAAAGTCTGTGAACGACTGACGGTTCACCACCACTACCCCTAGGCTAACTCGCCACTTGAAATTCTACTGTTTAATTGTGCACTTGAAATCACACCGATTTTAACTGAGAAGCCGAAACACGTACGCACTCTTTGAAAGTCTGTGAACGACTGAACGACGGCCCACTGCCACTACCACTAGACTAAGCTGGCGCTTATTGCCGGAAGTCTTTTTCACCACTTGAAGAATTATTTTGCACTTACTGTAAGTCGAAACAAACGCGTTTACTCCACGAAGGTCTGTGAACGACTGTTCTTCTGTCTGTCCGTCTTTCTGTACCTAACGCTGCAGTCTAATCGGCTGGATGATCTTTTTCAGACTCCATATCTGGAGTCTGTAGGGCTATGCCCAGAGCCAAAATTTTAAATCTGCACAAATGAAGCAATTAAATGAGCCGATAAATGATGCATAAAGTCAGTATGCAACATAAAGGTCCAGTTTCAGTTTTGGACCGTCCAGCTTGACCACTTACCGAGAAACAAACAATTCGTTTGTAGAGTACTAAAATAGCCTATAAACAGCCGAATATTCTCCAATAATTTGAATTCCAAAACTCGATTGTAGATGGTCCAGCTTGACTACAAAATAAGAGTTTTGTACCAGGTTTGAGTAAATAGGTAGTCGGATTTACTTGAAATTATACTCCTGATCAGCTAAAAACCATGTCTCAATCCTTACTTTTGACTTTGAAAAAGCTTTCGATATAATAGGTACTCCTGTTATTCTGAAAAATCGGATAAAATGGGGAGTTGGAAGAAAAATATTGGTTACGTCAAATCCTTTTTAACCAATAGAAAATTCTGCGTAAAAACAAATAACGCCTACTCTTCCAACCACCCATTGCATCCAGGGATCACATATCTCGGTAGTCTTATTTGTAATTGCATTTGAAGACATAACCACACTTCTATTAAAACGTCAACTACTAGATCACTGCCTTTACGCAATTCAAAGTGAAGTTTTGTTTACTAAATTTTCCTGAAAATCTTCTACTGAAGATTTGTTTGCTCTTCAGAACAAAAATATTTTAAAATAGAATATTTCTTGAACTCAAACTGATTCTTTAGTCCGAAAACTCAAAAACCGTTATAATATGCTGTACGCATCTTACCTCCATGTGAAAAAACGTTATCGCAAAAGATTAAATGCATTAATTTTTACATACAAGCAGAACGACAATAGCCGTGGTTTTTTTTTGTAAGCGAAAATTATCTCTGTTTCGATGAAGTTCGCATCACAAATAAGTGCAACAATTAACTGGGTAGCGTAACTGTACTTTTCTTAATTATCCACAGTAATCGCTAACTGAGCATAGAGCAAAAAGGTGATCCGCTCAAGAATGTTGACAAACAAAAAGAAAGCGTAATTTCATATCTTTACAAAAATTCAAAATTGGATTTACAAAAAAATTGTATGCCGTATACTGAACTTTATATGAAGTTAAAAAGAAATTCGGCGAATATCTATTTTAATATTTGAAAATATGAATCATCATCACTTTATTTTCATAACGAATATGTGGGACATACTCGTAGATCATTAATTCAGAAAATTTAGGAAAGTATAGTTGTAATTTCTGATTTTTATTTTTCACACGTATTATATATTTATTTTTTGTCTTAATTTAAGAGGCTGTAACGCTTATGTTTTCCTTTGTTGCCTATACTATGTTTATGTAGTTTATATGTATTTATATGTTTTTAATTGTTTTGATTATTGAAAGCCGTAAAATATTGAATTTTTGTGTAGTTTCAGTTGCGGTTGGTCAGCCTGACTGGGCCGTTCACATTTTTGCCCATTTTCAGAGGAGCAAAAACGATATTTATAGTGTATTTAAATAGTCTAAAAATTCAAAATTCGGATGTGGACGGTACAATTCGATCCACGTCGCTCAGAGCTAAACCGGAGTTAAGTAGAAGTTTTGGCAAATAAATTTGAAAATGTATGCTTGTAAAAATGTAGATAGAAACAAACATATAGCAGGTCGTGCTGCCTGATACTGAAAATTTAGTACTTAAATAAATAAATTTGTAACAAGAAATAAATAAGTATGTATTTATGAGACAAGACAGAAGTGTAGAACAACATTTTTCTGCAATAAAATGTACAATTAACTCGAAAATAAATACTCACTTCAAGAATAGGCGATTGTTCATGCAGAGGCACTAATGGTTTCTCTGGGATGGGTCGAGAGGCAAAATAATACGCAGATACAGCGGCAATTCCTGTTAATGTTAAGGCGCCTGCAGTCCCTCCAAAATAATTCAAATAACCATCAATTTCGTCAACTAAAAATAGATATGAACTCAAATCACTATCGTAGCATTTCTGTATTCATAAACTAGGAATAACACTCATTCTTTGGTTAGGTAAAATTTGACTCAAATTGAACTTCAATATATGTAAGATATCTCGAGAAAAAATATCAATAATAACTTCAATTACTTTTCCTAATTACGAATATATATTACAAAATTGAATTTATGTTATTTATAACCCCTTCAACCCTTTGGATAGGAATTAGAATATACCCGAAAAAGGCATACCTGTCATAAAAGGCGACTAAAATCCCTCAGTATACCGAGTACAGTGTGTATCAAACATGTAATGAAGAAAACAAAAGGATATAATACTCCAGGTGGTAGTCCAGGTTCACTGCAGAATCCACCCTATTCGGAGGGCTCTAAGAATTGTGGGGAGAGCCATTTTTTGCTATGATGTATCAATTTTCTCGATCTCCACTACCAAAGAACTCGCATCTCCAAACTAGCTCAACTAGTCGCGAATATTATACATACGAAGAAGAAAGAAAACATCAAACGAGAAACGAAGAACCAGTTCTTCACTCGAAGTCGAGACACAAAAGAAGGTAAGACAAATCAAAAATTAAATGCCGAGAAGATGCAATAGTATACTTATGAGAATAAGACAGAGAGCCCACTGCGTGTTGTGATGCAGAAAAAAAGATGTTATGAACGACCTTCAAGCCATAGGCTTTACAGTTTTTGATACCGTTAATATTATAAGAAGAAGAAGCAACTAGTGTTAATTTTCTTCTTTCATTCGAAGAAAACGTCGACTGAAGCGCATCGAGAGCTCCAAAAAGTTTACGGAGATGCTGCTCTAAGTAAAACAACGTGCCGTGACTGGTTTCGTCGCTTCAAAAACGGTGATTTCGATATTGACGACCGTCCGCGTGAAGGAAGGCCAAAATCCTTCGAAGACCTTGAATTGGAGGCATTGCTCGATAGGGATCCATGCCAAACGCAAGAACAGCTTGCTTCAGCATTAGGAGTTACCCTTCAAGCCATTTCCAAGCGATTGCATGCATTTGGAATGATTCTAAAATAAGGAACTTGGGTTCCTTACGATTTGAAGCCAGGGACGTTGAGCGTCGTTTTTTGCCTGTGAACAACTGCTCCAGCGGCAAAAAAGGAAGGGTTTTCTTCATCGCATCGTGACGGGTGATGAAAAATGGATTCATTAGAGTAACCCAAAAAAAAGAAAGTCATTGGGACTGCCCGGTCATGCTTCTACGTCGTCAGCTCGGCCGAATATTCACGCTGCGAAGATTATGCTGTGTATTTGGTGGGACCAGGTCGTTGTCATTTATTATGAACTGTTAAAACCCAACGAAACCATCACTGGGGAACAGTATCGACTTCAGTTGATGCGATTGGGTCGAGCACTGTGCGAAAAACTACCATAATAAGAGCAGAGGTACGAAAAAGTGATTCTACAGCATGACAACGCTCGGCCTCACGTTGCCAAACCCTTTAAAACCTACCTGGAAATGTTCAAATGGGAAGTCCTACCCCACCCGCCATATTCCCCAAATATTGCGACATCCGATTATTACTTGTTCCGTTCGATGGCACATGGTCTGACTGATCAGCAGTTGCGATCATATGAAGACATCAAAAAATGGCTTGATTCGTGGATAGCCTCAAAAAATGAACACTTTTACCGTAACGGTATTCGAGCTCTGCCAGAAAGATGGGAAAAAGTTGTAGCTAGCGATGGGCAATACTTTGAATGATTCATTTGTAACCATTTTTTCACAATAAAGTTGCATTTTCATCAAAAACAGCGAAAACTTAGTTGCGTACCTAATATCATAATTTGCGAGTGGAGAAAGATTTACCGCGTTGATCTTAACGAGACCAAATCAACGTATGCTAACTTTGGAATAAAAATGAACAACCTGTCCATATTCATTAACTCAGTACAAATACAGTTAGCAAAAGAGTCAACATATTTAGGAATGACACTCGACGTACAACCTAAATGGAAGTCGAACGTTAAAATGCAACGCGTATACTTATTGGCTACTTGAAAGACGTTCCAAATTAAGGATATATAACAAACTGATATTATGTAAGCAAGTGCTGAAACCTATATGCCCATATGGTATACAACTTTGGGGTTGTACTAAACTAAGCAATAGAAATATTCTACAATGGAATCTTTACAAACCAATGTGCTAAGAGCAATCGTGAATTATAAGGAACAATAATATCCACAGAGACCTAGAAATAGCTACCGTCGTACACATCTGGACATTGCAACTACTCTATTCTCCAAAACAGGGCAGTCAGATTACTTTCAGGAAGAAATGGCACAACAGAAGTGAAAGTCCTCAAGGTCAAGCATATATTTGCGATGAGTGCTGCGTTAAAATATTACAATGATCAAATTTTCCGAATGCCAATAAGTCATCGGTTTAAAATGCGCAGAAGAGTAGAGCGACTATATCAGCTACCACCAGTCATCAATGAGTACGGAAGAAGACAGTTGATGTACACTGTACCCCGAATATTCAACACTTTACCCCATCAATTAAGAAATATTGCACAAACCATCACTGGAAAAAGGAAATTAAAAAGATACTTTTTAAAGGCAATTACTTAGATTTATTGATATTAAAATCATTAAAATTTACCTTATAATAACATCGCTTTTTTCGTATATTTATATTAATTTTTGTATTCGTAAACATTTTGCCCATAATATAACTTTCATATTATTAGAAAAACAAAATCGTAAGTTTATTTGATGATAGAAACGTGTAAGTAAAACAATTTTTCTAAACAACCTCCTGCAGACAAGCCAAAAGGCTTCGCAGGTCTGAAATTTGTAAACATTTATTAAAGCTGAATAAAATCTAAAAAAGTTAAAAAAAAATCTAAAGATGTAAATTCTGGACGTGTGAAGCCTTGTGCGCCGACTACAAAGAACGGAACCATTCGATTTAGTGCAATAAGAAGAACGCGCATGTAAATGCTGCAAAGCTGCCTCTCCAACACGAATATTTTTTAAGCTTAATCTATTTGAGAGTGTAAGTCAACAAGAAAAACGTAGGCATTTTTAGGTAGTAAGAGTTTCAACCTATTATGAGCACGAGTTTTCAGTCCTTATAGTGTCTATGAAGATTTTCAGCTTCACACGTAAAAAACAAAATATATACTCTTATAAATTAAAAAGTTTAATTCTTTTTAATTTAAAAAAAAAACTTTTATTACTTATAATACTAAATACAAACGTTTTTCAATACACTTAAAGTAAACTCTCCTTTGGTGGCTTCCTCTTTTATAGTTGTTTTTTCTTCATATGGGGTTTTTTTCTCGTTGTTTCCCCTCGAATATACTTAAAAATACAAAAATATTTCAGAAACAATATCGTAATCTACTTTCTCAGTTGAAAGATATATTAAATATCATATCATATCATATATTGTGTGTAAATTCTGCGGTGGCAAACCTTGTACAAATTTTATAAACGAAGTTAATAAATATCTATCTATCTTTATAGTTGTTTTCGATGTATTTGTATCGTGTCATCGCAGCTGTGTTGGTTCACTATAATGAGGTTGGTAAAAAGGTTGTTCGTTATCAGAAACATATTCCCTTGGATTTGGTGTTGAAGTAATACAATGTTGTCCACATCTTAATGTGGTTCTCGAGTGGTCGTTATTGATACAGGTTTTTTTTATTTGGTTGCTAGAGGAACCAGTGCGTTAACTCTTTTCCTTTAAGAAGCTTGCCCCGCAGCTTCGTATTGTCTCACAAGCATTTGAATTCGTTCTACCCTTTGGTCCAGGAGTTGTTCTGGTGTCAATCTAGGGCATCTACTGGAATTGTTATAAAAGATAATTACAAATGCTGTTATGAGGATTAGTAGTAACATTAAGCCTAGAGTGGAAGTTACTAGCAACTTCGATCAGTAAGGATTCTAACAAGTTTATGTTGTCAAATGTGTATGACTTCAAATATTTCTGAATCAAGCATGTTGGATTTTTGTACACTTTACCATCTATAGTTCCGTTGTTCGCAAAATTCACTAGGAAGACTCTATTTAAAATTTTGTCATATTTGATTATTTCTAAGTTTATATTTTTCTTTTTAAATTTTTACAAACTGTATGTTTTAGTTCTTCTTACAAGTTTTTACATTAATAAAATTACTGTTATTTTCGTATAATTTACATTTTTTATAAATGATGGGATATTTAATATAAATTGCAATGATTCCATCTTTCTGCAAAATCTTAAAATTCGAACTATCAATTATGTCTCTTGTGAAGGTTTTAATTAGCTAACTTTTTTCAATTTTATTAATATCATTGATATTTAAAATAGCTGGATTTAAAATCTTTAATTTTGCTAAAGTTAAAGTATTGATCATATTTTGTAATTCAAATATTATTAGTTTGCTTTTTTCAGCAATATGTTCATCTTTAATGTTATATTTAACTGATTTAATAGCTTCAAATAATTTCGAATTGGTTAAAAATTGTTTATTATTATTTGCAATTAGATCGTTAATTTTATTTTCTATGGTAAGTTCATCATCATGATCTGCCGATCCTGCTATCCATTTCCAGATAGTCCCTATTGTTTCTATTGCTCGTTTAGAGCGTGAGACCATGAGTTAATCTAAAAGAGTTTGTATGATGTTAAACTTATTGTCTGTTATCTCTTGGTGACTCAGCATAACTTGTTTCGTAATAGTCTTGTTCTAGTTTTCGTTTAATTTTGTCTAGAAAATCTTGAATGTTTGTTAAATTTGTCACATGAAAGATACTTGATTTACAAGTATTTTCATACAATAGTACGACAACGGTTTTGACCAATATGTAGTTGTCTCGAGTGTAATCGATTATCTCGGCATTAACCGTGAAGAAGAAGTCAATTGTATGAAATTAAGATTTCAGGTTTTCTTTATGGACAATCTTATCGTTTTGTAATTCTACCTAAATCTTTCTCTACTCTCTGATCTTTATATTTTGAATGATTTGATGTAGAGGTTTGAAACTCAGGTGGTATTAAGTTTCGGTAGACTCCAAGGGTAGCGTCCAAATAACTGGGGAACTTACTACTTGTTTTGTTTTTGTCGTCGCTCACGATTCACAGTATTTTTTTCCGTCCTCCTGATGTCATCATCAATATCAAGTTTAATTTTCAGCCATATGACCACTCTACTACCAGTGTTATGCCTTCGCCAGTCGTTCACAGACTTCCAAAGTGCGCAGACGTGTTTCGGCTTTTCGTTTAAAATTATTGTCTTTTAAAGGAGAGAATTAGACAATGCAATTCCAAGTGGCGAGTTAGCCTATAGCTAGTGGTGGTATTCTATTCTATGCTCGTATATGGATGTCCCGTGTGGTTCAACGTGGGAGCAAGCTTGTTGGAAAAGATTCGGGTGTTTGAGAGGGCTTGTCTTCGGGCTTGCCTTCATTTATACAGAACACCGGAGTCCCAGTACATAAAATTCTATCCCAATGAGGGATAGAACAACAACAGGGCTAATCTAATAAGATTGGATAATTTCGTTATCAAGCTGATTCGAAGGCACATTGCAAGAGCAATGAGCTCGACGAACAACCTGATCTCTGGGGCTTATTACCCCAATTATGAGTATCACGAGAGAGTGCGCCTTAACGGCTTTGTTCCCCCAGAGGCGTTCCTCTATTTTGATGAGAAAGGTCTGATCCAGGACAGATTGGCAGTACCGCTAATCTTCCACGTTGCTCGGACAGCTGTGGATAGGCGACTCAACTACGACAGAGACGTTGCACACGGCAGTGTGGAGCGTCTCCGGTTTAGTAGGGCGGTATCGGGTCGTGATGTTGAGGACGTACAACGTCAGTACGGTCATTTCTGGTGGCTAGCCGAAAGAGAGGAAACTCCTTCGTCGTTTCCCCCTAATCCAGGTTAGCCTGTTTGAGGTCCAAAGTTGGCTGTTCTTGCCTATGGCCGACTTACATAGTTTAAGTTTAGGTATTGTGTTAGTGTAATTTATTGTATAAAGTTTATCACAGCACTTGGATAAAAAAAAAAAAAAAAAAAAAAGCACTTGATAAAAAAAAAAAAAAAAAAAAGTACGTATATAATTACGTAAGTTAGAATAAGATAGATTAAGGTAGAATAAGATATTTTAAGATTTATTTTAAGGTAGTTTATAAGTTTTATACATAAGAACATTAAAAAAAAGTTCATATACTAAGTTTTTTCCATTGATTAAACATTTTTCTTAGTTGTAATAATTAATTAATTGAATAATAAAATAAATAAATAAAGAATCTTAAGTTAGTTACGTCGAAAGACATAGTTTTAAGTACTAGGTTTAACTTAGAGCGCCCGCATAGGGCCAGTAAGTTAGAATAAGAATAGTTAAGTTAGTTAAGCTAGTTTTAAGCGTTTTTTTTGTCTAGCATGTAAGTTATAATGAATTAATTAATAATAAAAAATGCATTAAAAATGAAAAAAAAAAATGGTGGTATTCTACCAAACCAGTAGACCCTGGTTCAATCCCGGACTGAGTAAAATTAAATTCTGTACTTTTTTTTTCATTTGTACACCATAAGTGAAAATAAAGTAGATACAAAAAAAGTGTCAGCGATGGAGAGTGAGCGGTCCGCGCTCCCAGTAGCGGGACCAGTTGGTGGAGTTACAGCATCAGCCGATGCAGTTCAGTCAGGCCACCCAACAACAGTGGCTACCGAGAGTGTGGGGAAAAGGAGAAGAAAGCTGAAACATTCTCCCAACTTGGTAAAGCGTCCCTCCAAATCAGCTACAGTTGAACAGCTGTCAAGTGGAGCGACGGAGGGGGCGCCGGGTACAGCAACAGCAGCAGCAGCAGATAAGAAGCGGCAGAGGTCGGATGACTCTGTGGAAGTAACATATATGTCCGACGGTGGTGAAGGCCGCTACGTGGGAGACGACAATAACAGTTTCGCAGTTCTCGCAGCTTCCGAGTCCGACGATGAAGACGAGGAAGTTGAAAACATAAACAGCAGCATAAACAAACTGCAACAGAGGGTGCGAGAAATAAAGGCCCAGCAAATGGCCAGGAGAGAAAGGGAGCGGCAGCTAGAGCTAGAGCGCGCTCAACAACAACAACAACAACTACAGCAGCAGAGGCCAGAAAGCCAGCGGCAACTACAGCAGCAGAAGCAGCAGCAGCAACTACAGCTGAAGAATAAGCAGCAGCAACAACAACAACAGCAGCAGAAAACGCTGCAATCAAATGAACAAAAACCGCAGCAGCAGCAGCAACAGCAGCAGAAAACGCAGCAACTACAGCAAAAAGAACAGCAGCAGCAGAAACAGCAGCAGCAGAAACATCAGCAACAACCGCAGCAGAACCAACAGCAACCGCAGACGACGACAAAAGCGAGGGTACCGCCAATCAACACCTATAAGATTGAGCTTATGGACACTATTAAACTATGTAAGTCGGCCATAGGCAACAATTTTTCTATTAAACTTTTAAATGAAGACAGGCACGCTATCCACTGCAATATAGTGGAACAGTATAAAAAAATTAAAGATTTGTTAAAGGACACGACGACGGAGATCTTCTCCTTCACCCCGAATGGGGGAAAAGCGGCAAACAATGCTGCTGAGGGGGATAGACCCGTCTACTGATCCGGAGACGCTCCTTGCGCTGCTTAAAGAGAAAGAGTGCAACGAGCTCGAATTTGTAGGGGTCAAGCCATTCACCACAGCTAAGGCAAAAAGGGAGAAGCGGAAACTGCCGTTCTTCCTAGTTCAGCTTGAAGATCAACTTCCAGAAATCGGAAATCATTCTTTTTAGGACGCCGTTGTCTGGGGCCTCTAGGGATACCAGAAAGAATTGGCGAAAGTTCTCAATCGTTGGACCGCACGGACAGCCACTTGCGAGTCGAAGTGTAGTCAGATACCTAGGGCTTTTTTTAGACCATTATCTATATTTTAACAAACATATAGATGCTGCTCTGGCCAGAGCCAGAGGTGCTTTTGCCCTTACAAAGAGACTTTTTTATAACAAGCAACTCGATGCAAGGGTAAAGGTAATCTGCTACCTGGCACTCATCCGGCCCATGCTCGTATATGGATGCCCCGTGTGGTTCAACGTGGGAGCAAGCTTGTTGGAAAAGATTCGGGTGTTTGAGAGGGCTTGCCTTCATTTGTATAGAACACCAGAGTCCCAGCACATAAAATTCTATCCCAATGAGATCCTATACAACAGGGCTAACCTAATAAGAGTGAATAATTTCATTATCAAGCTGATTCGAAGGCACATTGCAAGAGCAATGAGCTCGACGAACAACCTGATCTCTGGGGCTTATTACCCCAATTATGAGTATCACGAGAGAGTGCGCCTTAACGGCTTTGTTCCCCCAGAGGCGTTCCTCTATTTTGATGAGAAAGGTCTGATCCAGGACAGATTGGCGGTGCCGCTAATCTTCCACGTTGCTCGGACAGTTGTGGATAGGCGACTCAACTACGACAGAGACGTTGCACACGGCAGTGTGGAGCGTCTCCGGTTTAGTAGGGCGGTATCGGGTCGCGATATTGAGGACGTACAATGTCAATGTCATTAGAATACGTAAGGTAGAATAAGATAGGCTAATTTAGAATAAGATAGTTTTAAGATTTATTTTAAGGTAGTTTATAAGTTTTATTTATAAGAACGCAAGAAAATGTTCAGTCACTAAGTTTTTGACTAATTTTCTTAGTAACACTTAAATTTAAATTTAAAAGAATGAAATAAATAAACAATTTTCATGTTCGTTACGTCGAAAGACATAGTTTTAAGTGTTAGGTTTAGCTTAGAGCGCCCGTATAGGGCCAGTAAGTTAGAATAAGAATAGTTAAGTTAGTTAAGCTGGTTTTAAGCGTTTTGTCTAGCATGTAAGTTATAATGAATTACCCAATAAAAATGCATTAAAAATGAAAAAAAAAAAAATGTTATGCCTTCGCCAGTCGTTCACAGACTTTCAAAGAGTACGCATGTTTTTCGGCTTCTCAGTTAAAATCGTTTTGTTATAAAGTGGAAAGTTAGACAGTGAGTTTTCAAGTGGCGAGTTAGCCTAGTAGGAGTGGTAGTGAACCAGTCGTTCACAGACTTTCATAGTGCGCAGACGTGTTTCGGCTTCTCCTTTAAATCTGTAGTGTTTTTGAAGTAGACTATTAGACAGTGATTATTCAAGTGGCGAGTCAGCCTAGTAGGAGTGATAGTGAACTATCAAACCAGGGGCCTGGGTTCAATTCCCAACCAGGGAAAATATTATTCTGGACTTTTTTTTTCATTAAAAATAAAAAATTGTGAATAAAAGTTAAGAACAGCCGAGTATCAGGCGATAGAAGGTGAGCGGTCCGCGCTCCCATTAGCGGGACCAGCTGATAAGAGAGTGTCAGCCGAAGCGGCAGTAACATCTGGTCACGCAGCAAGAGTGGTAACTGAAAGTGTGGGAAAAAGGAGAAGAAAATTAAAACCTTCTCCCAACTTGGTAAAGCGTCCCTCCAAATCAACTCCAGCTGAACAGCTGCCCAGTGGAGCGAGGGAAGGGGCGCTGAGTACAGCAACAGCAGCAGCAGCAGATAAGAAGCGGCAGAGGTCGGATGACTCTGTCGCCTTAGCGTACATCTCCGACGGTGGGGAAGGCCGCTACATTGGAGAAGACGATAATTGCTTCGCGGTTCTGGCATCCTCTGAATCGGATGACGAAGAGGAGGAAGTCTAATGTCTAACCAGCAGCATCAGGCAGTTAGAAGAAAGAGTGTTTGCCATTAAAGCCAAACAAATGGCAAGAAGAGAAATGGAGCGGCAACAAGAGCTCCAGCGCGCTCAACAACTACAGAAGCAGCCAGAAGGCCAGCTGAAACAACAAAAAAAGCAGCCGCAAATGCAGCAGCAGAAGCAGCAGCATGAACAACAGCAGCAGAATAAGCTGCAACAACAACAGCAGCAGAAACCGCTGCAACAACCAGAGCAGCAGAAAAAGCAGCAACAACCGCAGCAGCAGCAGCAGAAACAGCAGCAGCATCAGGAACAACAACAGCAGAAACAGCAGCAGCAGCAGAAACAACAGCAACAACAACCGCAGCAGAACCAACAGCAACCGAAGATGACGGCAAAAGCGAGGGTACCGCCAATAAATACCTACAAGGTGGAGTTGAAGGATACCATCGAACTATGTAAGTCGGTTATAGGAAATAATTTTTCCATTAAAAGATTAAATGAAAATAGACATGCTATCCACTGTAATACAGTGGAAGATTATAAAAAAAATTAAGCAGTTAATTACGGACACGACGACGGAGTTCTTCTCCTTCACCCCGAAGGGGGAAAAGCGGCAAACAATGCTGCTGAGGGGGATAGACCCGTCTACTGATCCGGAGACGCTCCTTGCGCTGCTTAAAGAGAAAGAGTGCAACGAACTCCAATTCGTAGGGGTCAAGCCATTCACCACAGCTAAGGCAAAAAGGGAGAAGCGGAAACTGCCGTTCTTCATAGTTCAGCTTTCACCCAATAGCAAGCTGGATGGTCTAAGGAGTATTAAAGTCCTAGACTACCAGGTTGTCGCCTGGGAAAAATTAAGAAGGAGCGAAAACATTTTACAATGTGTTCGCTGAAAAAGGTCCTGCGAAATGCAGCCTCGATGTGTCAAGTGTGGAAAGAACCACAAAGCAGAGGAATGCACTCTGGGTAAGGATGGAGTTGCAGATAAGAGCCAGCTCTTGTGTGCTTTATGCAGGAACTCGGGACACACCGCAAACTATCGGGGTTGTCCTAAGTTCCAGTATATTAAGAAAGTAAATCTGGTTCGTCAGGAGAAGGTTGTAGTGAAACGTCCACCTGCTCCAATTCAAACACCATCCGTGACTCCCCAAGTGACCTACGCCCAAATGGCGGCAGGTCGGGGAAACGCGGAACAGAAAAGACCGAAGGTTGCTTCTCAGGCCCCAGCGCCTAGAGCACCGGAGGCTCAAACTGACTTGCTGGGAATCTTGCTCTCTATCCAAGGGCAGATGGAGCAGCTTCAACGTCAGGTACAGGAGCAGGCGAAGCGGGTGGACCAGATCTACGCACTTCTGCCGGGCTTAACGCACCTTCAGTCGTAATGTACGAACATGGAGGAGCAATCCCTGAACATCCTTGCGGTGAATGTGAATTCACTGATTAGGATTGAGCGAAGAGCCGTATTGTTTAAGTTGCTAGAAGACCAAACCCCTGATGTGCTTATGGTTAGCGAAACAAAGCTATCCCAGAAGCACAAATTGGGGCACAATAAATACAGTATTGTCAGAAGAGACCGACCCAACTCTACACAAGGAGGAGGTGTTGCGATCTTCATACGCAAACAATTGCAATTTAAAGTAATGTACAGCGGTGAAGTGCGAAGGTTCCAGGAGCTGGAAGCGTGTATCGTGTGCATCCCTCTCCGTAGTGGAAAGAGGATGTACTTGGTCGCACTCTATGCACCTGAAGCTACTCAATCCACTTTATTTATTTCAGAGCTCGAGACACTTTTTCGATTTCTAAGACGAGGAGAATTATTTCATCATGGCCAGAGATCTCAATGCCAAACATAGAGATTGGGGAAATAACACACCAAATCCTAGAGGGAACCTACTATTCAATTGGTGGGGTCGGCACAGTGTCGGGTATAAACTCGATTTGAAAGCAACAGATAGTCCGTCGTTTCCTAGAAGCGGCTCTTATCTGGATCTTATGCTGTTCGACGTACGGTTACAACTGACCGACATGGACCGACAAACTATAAACTCCCTGCACACTTTTGTGTATGACAGTGACCATTGCGGACTCAGTGCCGTAATAACGATTCCCAACGAAATTGCGGAGTTAGAGGAGTTTGTCCAAAGGTACTCCTACAATTATAGTAGGACGCGTTGGACTCGCTTCTCAAGAACTTTGACAAGAGCACTCTCCTCGAATTCGCTCTACCCACCGTCCAATAGGAATCTGTCAAACGAGGAGATTGACTGGTACCTAAAACAAATGGACGAGACAATTAAACGAACTATGGACAATACGATACCTCGGTATCAACACACTGACAATGCAGACATATTCCGCAATGCAACAATTGACGCACTACACCAACACAAAAGTAGACTGCTGTCGAGACTAAAAACCTTGTACAGACAGTTTACTGACAGACAAAACTCGGAGGTTAGGATGCTGAAGTCGTTGATTAAAAACCTCCAGAAATTAATTAGAGAAAATTACAGACTTTCTGTAAATTTGCATTGGAACAACAAAATTCGGGCTGTAAAATCCAACAACCCGAGTATGTTCCCGCAAATAAATAAAATATTTCGGAGGAATAATCAAAACGACCTTCCGTGTCTTAAGATCCCCCGAACGACGAACAATGGACGAATACTTATAACAGCAGGTATAGATCCAGATAACGCAGTAGAGGATGACAACTTCTTTGTGATCGAAGATCCGCAGGAGAAGGTAGAGGCTATAGGAGCGACTTTCCAGGAAGTGTACAAGGTGAATGATACCATTTCCCCGAACCACGACCTGGAAAATCGCGTCGTTGTGCACAACTTCTACCTTCGAAATGATATAGAGCACTGGCGATCCGAGAACATAGGTTTTACCGAGTTCAATGACGATAACATGGCAAATAATGTCATCGCCGATGAAAGGGTACATCCCCCGTACATATCGAAGGTGGAGCTCCAAGCGATCTTCGACTCATTGAGGAGGAAGAAATCTGTAGGAATCGATGGAGTGTCGAACATTGTGCTTCGACATTTCCCTCTAGAAGCGGTGGACATTTACACCACTCTGTTTAACAATGCGCTGAATAATGCACATTATCCAGCGCATTGGAAAACAGCAGTGATACAACCCATCCCCAAACGGGGTAAGGACACTTCCAATCCGGCAAATCTCCGGTCGATAAGTCTCCTTCCGAACATCAGCAAGGTATTCGAGAAAGTGATCAATAGAGCCCTGCTTAAGTGGACTGAGAACAGTAATATAATTCCGGATAACCAATTCGGTTTTAAGGCGGGGCATGATACAATACATGCCGCGTCTAAACTAGTATCGGATATCCAATGGAACAAAAGCAAGAACCAATGCACGGGTGCCTGCCTGATTGACTTGGAGAAGGCCTTCGATACCGTATGGTTAGAGGGACTCTTCTACAAGCTGAGCAGGTTGGGCATAAGTAAACCACTGCTGTATATACTTCATAACATGCTCACCAGTAGACAGTTCATCGTCGAAAATGGCAATGGCTGGAACATTTCTAATTAAAAACGGTCTGCAACAAGGTGCGGTTAATTCACCGATCCTTTTCAACATTTACACGAGCGATCTGATAGGATCACTACACCATGCCATAGCGTACGCAGACGACTTGATCGCGTACAGATCAGGACCAAAAATCGAGGTCATTGCAATTCTCTTGCAACGTGACTTCGATAAGATTCAGCGATATTGCGATGACTGGAAGTTGAAGATCAACTTCCAGAAATCGGAAACCATTCTTTTTAGGACGCCGTTGTCTGGTGCCTCTAGAGATACCAGAAAGAATTGGCGAAAGTTCTCAATAGTTGGACCGCATGGACAGCCACTTGCGAGTCGAAGTGTAGTCAGATACCTGGGGCTATGGTTAGACCAATATCTATATTTTAACAAACATATAGATGCTGCTCTGGCCAGAGCCAAAGGTGCTTTTGCCCTTACAAAGAGACTTTTTTATACCAAGCAACTCGATGCAAGGGTAAAGGTAATCTGCTACATGGCCCTCATTAGGCCCATGCTCGTATATGGATGTCCCGTGTGGTTCAACGTGGGAGCAAGCTTGTTGGAAAAGATTCGGGTGTTTGAGAGGGCTTGCCTTCATTTGTATAGAACACCAGAGTCCCAGTACATAAAATTCTATCCCAATGAGGTCCTATACAACAGGGCTAACCTAATTAGAGTGGATAATTTCGTTATCAAGCTGATTCGAAGGCACATTGCAAGAGCAATGAGCTCGACGAACAACCTGATCTACGGGGCTTATTGCCCCAATTCCGAGTATCACGAGTATCAGTTAGCGAAACAAAGCTATCACAGAAGCACAAATTGGGGCACAATAAATACAATATTGTCAGAAGAGACCAACCCAACTCCACACAAGGAGGAGGTGTTGCGATCTTCATACGCAAACAACTGCAATTTAAAGTTATGTACAGCGGTGAAGTGCGAAGGTTCCAGGAGCTGGAAGCGTGTATCGTGTGCATCCCTCTCCGTAGTGGAAAGAGGATGTACTTGGTCGCACTCTATGCACCTGAAGCTACTCAATCTACTTTATTTATTTCAGAGCTCGAGACACTTTTTCGATGCCTAAGGCTGGAGTCGGAGGAGAATTATTTCATCATGGCCGGAGATCTAAACGCCAAACATAGAGATTGGGGAAACAACACACCTAATCCTAGAGGGAACCTACTATTCAATTGGTGGGGTCGGCACAGTGTCGAGTATAAACTCGATTTGAAAGCTACAGATAGTCCGTCGTTTCCTAGAAGCGGCTCCTATCTGGATCTTATGCTGTTCGACGTACGGTTACAACTGACTGACATGGACCGACAAACTATAAACTATCTGCACACATTTGTGTATGACAGTGACCATTGCGGACTCAGTGCCGTAATAACGATTCCCAACGAAATTGCGGAGTTAGAGGAGTTTGTCCAAACGTACTCCTACAATTATAGTAGGACGCGTTGGTCTCGCTTCTCAAGAACTTTGACAATAGCACTGCTCTACCCACCGTCCAATAGGAATCTGTCAAACGAGGAGATTGACTGGTACCTAAAACAAATGGACGAGACAATTAAACGAACTATGGACAATACGATACCTCAGTATCAACATACTGACAACGCAGACATATTCCGCAATGCAACAATTGACGCACTACACCAACACAAAAGTAGACTGCTGTCGAGACTAAAAACCTTGTACAGACAGTTTACTGACAGACAAAACTCGGAGGTTAGGATGCTGAAGTCGTTGATTAAAAACCTCCAGAAATTAATTAGAGAAAATTACAGACTTTCTGTAAATTTGCATTGGAACAACAAAATTCGGGCTGTAAAATCCAACAACCCGAGTATGTTCCCGCAAATAAATAAAATATTTAAGATAACGCAGTAGAGGATGACAACTTCTTTGTGATCGAAGGTCCGCAGGAGAAGATAGAGGCTATAGGAGCGACTTTCCAGGAAGTGTACAAGGTGAATGATACCATTTGCCCGAACCACGACCTGGAAAATCGCGTCCTTGTGCACAACTTCTACCTTCGAAATGATATAGAGCACTGGCGATCCGAGAACATAGGTTTTACCGAGTTCAATGACGATAACATGGCAAATAATGTCATCGCCGATGAAAGGGTACATCCCCCGTACATATCGAAGGTGGAGCTCCAAGCGATCTTCGACTCATTGAGGAGGAAGAAATCTGTAGGAATCGATGGAGTATCGAACATTGTGCTTCGACATCTCCCTCTAGAAGCGGTGGACATTTACACCACTCTGTTTAACAATGCGCTGAATAATGCACATTATCCAGCACATTGGAAAACAACAGTGATACAACCCATCCCCAAACGGGGTAAGGACACTTCCAATACGGCAAATCTCCGGTCGATAAGTCTCCTTCCGAACATCAGCAAGGTATTCGAAAAAGTGATCAATAGAGCCCTGCTTAAGTGGACTGAGAACAGTAATATAATTCCGGATAACCAATTCGGTTTTAAGGCGGGGCATGATACAATACATGCCGCGTCTAAACTGGTTACGGATATCCAATGGAACAAAAGCAAGAAACAGTGCACGGGTGCCTGCCTGATTGACTTGGAGAAGGCCTTCGACACCGTATGGTTAGATGGACTCTTCTACAAGCTGAGCAGGCTGGGCATAAGCAAACCACTGCTGTACATACTTCATAACATGCTCACCAGTAGGCAGTTCATCGTCAAAAATGGCAATGTGACTTCTACTGGAACATTTCTAATTAAAAACGGTCTGCAACAAGGTGCGGTTAATTCACCGATCCTTTTCAATATTTACACAAGCGATCGCAAATGTAGGTAGTTAGGTAGTTTTTTAGGTCTAGGTAGGTGTTGGTAATAATCTAAAAAATATAAAATAAAAAAAAAAAAAAAATATATATATATCCACAGCACTTGGATAAAAAAAAAAAAAAAAAACTTACGTATTTACGTAAGTTAGAATAAGATAAGGTAATTTACAATAAGGTAGTTTAAGATTTATTTTAAGGTAGATTGTAAGTTTTATATATAAGAAGATTCAAAAATAAGTTCATATACTAAGTTTTTTAAATTTATTTAAAGTTTTTCTTAGTATCAATAGATAATTGATTAATAAAATGAATAAACAAATAAAGTCAGTGACGTCGAAAGACATAGTTTTAAGTGTTAGGTTTAGCTTAGAGCGCCCGCATAGGGCCAGTAAGTTAGAATAGGAATAGTTAAGTTAGTTAAGCTAGTTTTAAGCGTTTTTTGTCTAGCTATAAGTTTAATGAAGTAATAATAAAAATGCATTAAAAATGAAAAAAAATGAAAATGTTATGCCTTCGCAATAGAGTTGAATAAGCTTTCGCAATTGATCGACTTTTTTATTTATTTCAGACGAAATAAATAGATTACTGTTGAGATCAGGATTTGAACCGTGAACCAAGAGCGTGACAAGCGTTGATGCTACCACTACACTACGGCCACCCTAAAGTGCGAAGGTTTCAGGAGCTGGAAGTGTGTATCGTGTGCATCCCTCTGCGTAGTGGAAAGAGGATGTACTTGGTCGCACTGTATGCACCTGAAGCTACTCAATCCACTTTATTTATTTCAGAGCTCGAGACACTTTTTCTATTCCTAAGGCTGGAGTCGGAGGAGAATTATTTCATTATGGCCGGAGATCTCAATGCCAAACATAGAGATTGGGGAAATAACACACCAAATCCTAGAGGGAACCTACTATTCAATTGGTGGGGTCGGCACAGTGTCGAGTATAAACTCGATTTGAAAGCTACAGATTGTCCGTCGTTTCCTAGAAGTGGCTCCTATCTGGATCTTATGCTGTTCGACGTACGGTTACAACTGACCGACATGGACCGACAAACTATAAACTGCCTGCACACTTTTGTGTATGACAGTGACCATTGCGGACTCAGTGCCGTAATAACGATTCCCAACGAAATTGCGGAGTTGGAGGAGTATGTCCAAACTTACTCCTGCAATTATAGTAGGACGCGTTGCACTCGCTTCTCAAGAACTTTCACAAGAGCACTCTCCTCGAATTCGCTCTACCCACCGTTAAATAGGAATCTGTCAAATGAGGAGATTGACTGGTAAATAAAAGAAATGGACGAGACAATTAAACAAACTATGGACAATACGATACCTCGGTATCAACACACTGACAATGCAGACATATTCCGCAATGCAACAATTGACGCACTACACCAAAAGTAGACTGCTGTCGAGACTAAAAACCTTGTACAGACAGTTTACTGACAGACAAAACTCGGAGGTTAGGATGCTGAAGTCGTTGATTAAAAACCTCCAGAAATTAATTAGAGAAAATTACAGACTTTCAGTAAATTTGCATTGGATCAACAAAATTCGGGCTGCAAAATCCAACAACCAAGCAGGTATAGATCCAGATAGCGCAGTAGAGGATGACAACTTCTTTGTGATCGAAGGTCCGCAGGAGAAGATAGAGGCTATAGGAGCGACTTTGCAGGAAGTGTACAAGGTGAATGATACCATTTGCCCGAACCAAGACCTGGAAAATCGCGTCCTTGTGCACAACTTCTATCTTCGAAATAATATAGAGCACTGACGATCCGAGAACAGAAGTTTTACCGAGTTCAATGACAATAACATGGAAAATAATGTCATCGCCGATGAAAGGGTACATCCCCCGTACATATCGAAGGTGGAGCTCCAAGCGATCTTCTATTCATTGAGGAGGAAAAAGTCTGTAGGAATCGATGGAGTGTCGAACATTGTGCTTCGACATCTCCCTATAGAAGCGGTGGACATTTACAATACTCTGTTTAACAATGCACTGAATAATGCACATTATCCAGCGCATTGGAAAACAGCAGTGATACAACCCATCCCCAAACGGGGTAAGGACACTTCCAATCCGGCAAATCTCCGGTCGATAAGTCTCCTTCCGAACATAAGCAAGGTATTCGAGAAAGTGATCAATAGAGCCCTGCTTAAGTGGACTGAGAACAGTAATATAATTCCGGATAACGAATTCGGTTTTAAGGCGGGGCATGATACAATACATGCCGCGTCTAAACTGGTATCGGATATCCAATGGAACAAAAGCAAGGACCAATGCACGGGTGCCTGACTGATTGACTTGGAGAAGGCCTTCGACACCGTATGGTTAGAGGGACTCTTCTACAAGCTAAGCAGGCTGGGCATAAGCAAACCACTGCTGTATATACTTCATAACATGCTCACCAGCAGACAGTTCATTGTCAAAAATGGCAATGTGACTTCTGCTGGAACATTTCTAATTAAAAACGGTCTGCAACAAGGTGCGGTTAATTCACCGATCCTTTTCAATATTTACACAAGCGATCGCAAATGAATTGATCGCGTACAGATCAGGGCCAAAAATCGAAGTCATTGCAATTCTCTTGCAACGTGACTTCGATAAGATTCAGCGATATTGCGATGACTGGAAGTTGAAGATCAACTTCCAGAAATCGGAAACCATTCTTTTTAGGACGCCGTTGTCTGGTGCCTCTAGGGATACCAGAAAGAATTGGCGAAAGTTCTCAATAGTTGGACCGCACGGACAGCCAGTTACGTGTCGAAGTGTAGTCAGATACCTGGGGCTCCGGTTAGACCAATATATTTTAACAAACATATAGATGCTGCTCTGGCCAGAGCCAAAGGTGCTTTTGCCCTTACAAAGAGACTTTTTTATAGTAAGCAACTCGATGCAAGGGTAAAGGTAATCTGCTACATGGCCCTCATCCGGCCCATGCTCGTATATGGATGTCCCGTGTGTTTCAACGCGGGGGCAAGCTTGTTGGAAAAGATTCGGGTGTTTGAGAGGGCTTGCCTTCATTTATACAGAACACCGGAGTCCCAGTACATAAAATTCTATCCAAATGACGTCCTATACAACAGGGCTAATCTAATAAGAGTGGATAATTTCGTTATCAAGCTGATTCGAAGGCACATTGCAAGAGCAATGAGCTCGACGAACAACCTGATCTCCGGGGCTTATTATCCCAATTACGAGTATCATGAGAAAGTGCGCCTAACGGCTTTGTTTCCCCAGAGGCGTTAATCTATTTCGATAAGAAAGGTCTGATCCAGGACAGATTGGCAGTGCCGCTAATCTTCTACGTTGCTCGGACAGCTGTGGATAGGCGACTCAACTACGACAGAGACGGTGCACAGGGCAGTGTGGAACGTCTCCGGTATCGGATCGCGATATAGATGACGTACAACATCAGTGCGGACATTTCTGGTGGACAGCCAAAAGAGGGGAAACTCCTTCGTCGTTTCCCCCTAATCCAGGGTAGCCTGTTGGATATTTGAAGTTGGCTGTTTTTTGTCCATGGCCGACTAACATAGTTTAAGGTTTAGGTATTGTATGTATGTAGGCTGCTCTAGGTAGATAATAATAATAAAATAAAAAAAAATATCCACAGCAATTGGATGAAAAGAATAAAAAAAAGCCCAAAAAAAAAACAAAAAAAAAAATAAAAAAAAAAAATTTACGTATACAATTACGTAAGGTAGAATAAGATAGGCTAATATAGAATAAGGTAGTTTAAGATTGATTTTAAGGTAGATTTTTAAGTTTTATATATAAGATAAATCAAAAAAAATTCATTCACTAAGTTATTTTCAATTGTTTAAAATATTTTCTTAGTAGTAATAGTTAATAGAATAATAAAATAAATAAATAACTAAAGTTGGTTTCGTAGAAAGACATAGTTTTAAGTATTACGTTAAGCTTAGAGCGCCCGCATAGTGCCAGTAAGTTAGAATAAGACACCTAAGTTAGTTAAGCTAGTTTGAAGCGTTTTTTGTCCAGCAATAAGTTTAATGAAGTAATAATTAAAATGCATTCAAAACGAAATGAAAATGTTATGAATTCGCAGTAGAGTTGAGTAAGCTTTCGCAATTGATCGACTCTTTTATTTATTTCATGCGAAATTAATAGATGTTTCTTGATATCAGTTTTTGAACCGTGAACTAACAGCGTGACAAGCGATGATCTTACCACTACATCACGACTACCCTCAATGTAGGCTGGAGTGTAATAAATATATCAATATTACAAAGGAAGCTGAAGTGAGTGTTGGATCTTGACCACAAGTTAGATTTTTACATTCAGGAAAGGTTTGTAAAATTTCAAAGACTTTGTCTGACATATCTGGGCGGCTATCCAATATTTTGATTAACAATAATTTAGAATATGCATCTAATCAAGTTAGAATTTTCATTTGTTCAGCATAAATAATATCGATATATAAGTACTCCCCTCTTTTACAGGAATTGGCGCCTTGTCAATTGGTTGTTTATTAGGATGTCTGTCATACTTACTGATATTACATACATCGCAATTTCGGGCAAATTGCTCGAACTCATCTGACATTCCAGGCCAATAATACTTATCAAGTACTTGCTTCATGTTCGCACGAAAGTTTCTGTGAGCTCTCGTATGTGTATTTTTGATAGTGGATACCTGGCTGTTTTTACTGCTAATGTCATTAGCAAACTACTTTGCTTGAATAAATTTATTTTTAAAATGTTCTTTTAAAGTATTTTTAATTTCATAAATAGTTTCTGGGGTTGCAAATATTGCTACTAATCCTTCTTTAATGTATTCTTTGAATATTGGTTCTAAATCATTAACATTATTGTAAGTAATAATATGTCTTGTTTTAGAGGGAAATGGTTTAAAATGGTCATGTATAGTTTTAAAACCTCTTGCTATGATAATTTGTTGATTAACTAGGAGATCAATTAGTTTGATCTGATATTCATCACTGCTTTCCGCAGAGTATTACGTAGCTAAAGAGGATTTGTCAGAAATTTGGTTCAACAACCACAACATTTGTAGCTCCAGGTTTATAAACAATTTTAGGTGCAAGTTCCTCAATTAACGCATGCCACCGTTTCACTTTAGCATTTGGGTTTCTGGGTGAAACTGCGAACGTTAGTGGTTGGTGATCTGTATGGATCTCAAAATTCGTTACTCCATATAAGTAATTTCTAAGTTTTTTAAACCAAAAACTATGGCATAGAGTTCCTTCTCATTTGCCGCATAGTTTCTTTCTGTTTTCCCTAACGTTTAGATATGAACGTTATAGGTTTACCGTCCTGTGATAAGACAGCGCCTATTGCATTATCGGATGCGTCCATAGTCAACACAAACTTTTTTGAGAAATCGGGTTGGGTTAATTCAATGTTTGTATTTTTTGCCATGTGGGTAGACACTTGCCCATTTTCACTTTGGATATATTTGGATAGAGGTTTGGCAATGCTTGCATAATTTCTTATAAATTTGCGATAGTAGCCGATCATTCCTAATAAAGTTGTGAGTTGATGTAAAGTCGTAGGCTCGGGATATTCCTTGATCGTTACCACTTTATCTGGGTTGGTTTTGATGACGTTGTATCCAACAAGATGGCCAAGAAAATCAACTTTTTCTACAAAATAGATTTCTCAATATAGATTTTCATGTTTGCATCCTCTAAGTACTTGAATTATTTATTTAGTGTTCAGTGTGTTCCTCCAAACTCTGAGAATATACAATAATATCGTGTTTGTAGACGTGGCATATTTTTGCTACATAATCTCTAAGGATATTGTCCATGGCGCGCTGAAAGATGCTTGGGGCATTTTTCAGTCCGAATGGCATTCTCAAGGACTCGTGATTGTCATTATTTACTGAGAAACTTGTTTTCTCTATGTGTTCTGGTTTAATCCTGATTTGATGAAATCCAGATTCAAGATCAATTGTGGAAAACAACTTTGCTTTTCCTAGATTGGATAATATGACATTCGTGTCGGGTATAGGGTATTTATCCGATGCAGTATATCTCATTGCCGGACTTGGTCATACATATAAGCTAGTGAGTAGTCGTGTTATCAAGCAGCTCTGAACAAAAATCGAGAAAAGTTCGTTACTACCATTTAAAGCGGTAGTAAAAATATGTGCTTGAAATTAAAATCTTATTTATCGTAAAAGCAAAGACAAAATCTATTTGAATAATTTAAATTTTAAGAATAAACCAAAAATATTTTACCAAATAGTGTTGGCAGTGTCAAGAAAGAGCTTTTGAATAGTAGGAACAAAAAAAAAAATAATAACAAAAAATAAAAAGCGGGAAAATATCAACACCATGGCGCGACATTGTAAGTGCCTACAACAAACACTATATTATTAAAACTACATACATAAATATAATAACAAATACACCAGCAACTACCCTAAAGCCCAAGTTCCTGCAGCTGATCTAATAACCATTTCCAATTACATACTTAAGTATGTGGACATGGACATATACAAGTGATTAAGTAAGCTTCCCACCACTCTCGTTTTAATTAATAAAAAAATGCCACTGTCACATTCCCCCCAGGCAAACCAAAAAGAAAGTCTAATACCACAACCACTTCAGAACAATTTCAACGGCCCAAGGTAGCTTTCAACAGTGGAATAACGAATAACAATCCGAGCACAAAAAGATTACTGGAAACTACTTCACACGTTTCCGATACATCACCAGTTTATAAAAAACCATGTTCTATCACAGAAAATTATTTTCAATCGCAAACAGATATATTAGTACATAGATTAGACGGACTTCTTGATGAAAAATTAAGAAACAGCAACCAAAGAAGATATCAACGGAATCAGGAAAGGAGTACTTTACCGGAAGAAAACAAAATGCTACGAAGTTAAATTGAAAAATTTAAAGAGGGGGGACGTATGCTTTACCGAAAATTAGAAGAAGCGGAAAAGTACTCGAAGAGGTTAAACGTCGTCGCTAAAGGTTTGAACGCAGTGACCACAGATGAGGCGAAACTTCAGTTTCAACAAGTCTGTAATACAACGCTTGATGTGAAAGTAACAATAAAAAACACCAACAAAGTTGGCTTAGGAAACCAAAGAGCTCCAGACTATGCTTTTGAAATCGACAATATAAGCGAAGTCAGCTCATTTTTATCCGCAACACTGCGCCTTAAAAACACCGGAATTTTCATCAATAAGGACGTACAGTGAAAGAAAGGAGAACTTCCGCAAAGAACTACGGCAAATCAAAAAATGTTTACTCCAAGCAGACTCCAGCTTAAGCATCGCAATAAAACGTTGGAGACTACAACTCAACTACCGGCGATATAAATACAGCCAAGGTGGTTATCTTTTCGGATATAAAAAGTCCATAAAAACATCTTAGCAACTTAACTTTGTCAAACGCAATGATACGTACATATAATACACGTAGTTTTAAAGGGAAATTTCTAGGGAACCTTTCTCAACCTTGTGCCAGCTTACATCAACAATAACCACTGGAGTAGAGATTTTGTAAAACTCAAGAATTTTTTTCGATGGAGCAGATCTAGATAATTTTATTACAATTGGGGAATTCAATGTGAGGACTGATACAAAAGGATACCGATGTCCAACTAGCACGAAGTTCTAAACTAAAGGACACAACGAACGCAAAAAACGGTATTTTTGATGGTAACTGCAATATGTTTAACGAACTTTTAGAAGATATTGGAGCATTTATTATGAATGACAGGGGTTATGGTGACAGGACTGGTGAATATACATTCGTAAGCAACAGAGGTTCGTCAGTCATTGACTATTGTTGCCCTTCTTACGGAGCAGTTGATTTGATTAAAGAATTCGCTGTAGGATGTGAAACCTTCTTTGATCATATGCCTTTGAATATAAGACTTAAAACTGCTGAACAAGGAAAGAGTCACTCTTCAGTGAAACTTTTACAACGACTAAAGTGGATTGAAAGTCGTCGCTTGATCTACGCCCACAAGCTCGACTTATTAGTACCACAGAAAATCACTCAGCATAACACAGTAGAAGAACGTTGCAATAAAGTAATGTATTTACTGTTCGAACTGTACTACCAATAGGCAATATATAAACTTTGAACCCAAAAAATCATGGTTTGATCTCGCTTGTCACATGGCAAGAAAAACTGTTTTAAAACATCTAAAAAACTTCAGAAATATACAACCTAGATATCTTCAGAGAAAACTACCAAGAGTCAAAGAAAAAGTATAAGGCCTTGTGTAATTCCAAGCAGCGTGGGTATTACACAAATATCATACACCGACTTTCAACTGTGATGTCAACCAAGGATTGGTGGAAACTAGCCCGATAAATTCGCAGCAGCGCTCCATGTACAAAACATGACATTACTGCTTCTGAATTTATGAATTACTTCCAAAACTTGTTCATTTATACGTTACCGATAAATACAACCGATCACAATTACCGAAATACATGTTCCTGTGCTAGACCACGACATTGAAATGGATGAAAGCACTCGCGGAAAAGAATAAAAAAGGCTCCAAGAATCGATGGTATACCATTTGAATTCTATAAAAACGCTACCCCAAGCCTAGTTGCTCAAATCCATCGACTAATGAGTAACGTATTCAGAACAGCGACAATTCCTCTCTCCTTCAAGAAGTCAATAATATTTCCCTTACTGAAAAAGGGAGATCCTAATATTGTCACCAACTACCGATTTCTGTAGTTTCTAGACACCATATACAAAATATTCATGATGGTACTTTTGATTAGGCTCCACAAAAAAATTGCATCTTAAACGAATACCAAGCCGCATGTAGAAACAACTACTCTACAGTCGACCAAATTATACGTGTTTTTCGTCGACTTACTCGTAAAAGCTGCAGGAATGTCCACAAAGATGATTTGTAGTATAGAGGCTCTCTACCAAAACACCGTAGCAACAGTTTGGAATGGTACAAACACGTGTGAATTCTTCCCCGTTAACAAGGGTGTAAAGCAGGGATGCATCCTAAGCGTTTTACTCTTCATCCTTTTTTTTGAATGATCTGCACTCTGTACTACCTTGGGGGTCGACCATTGAAAATCAAATAATAAAAATATTACTATATGCGGATGATATAGTAATACTCTCAAACAGTGCTGCTTCCTTACAAATTATGATTGATAGTTTGATCACATACTGTCACAAATGGAATTTGATAGGAACACGTAAAAATAATTATTTAACTCAATTTTAAAACAAAAAAAATTCAGATATACTGATTTTCGGCTTAAGAATGTGATAATCCTACTCAGACACATGCCGTTCTTGTCTTGAACAAAAACAAAGCCTGAACTACATTCAAGAAAAAGTACGAAAATTGCAAAAAGTAAGAAAAGCTTTAAATGCAGACTTATACTGGCGCCTCTTGCGTTAACATTTTTCCTTAAAAGTAAATTTGGACAAATCAGAAATAGTAATTTTCAGAAACGGTGGTCGTAGAGCAGCTGATGAAAAATGGTTTCTCAACAACACTGAAATAAATGTGACGAACAAATATAAATACTTAGGGATAACTTTCAATCACAACATGTCTTGGTCCACTCATCTTACTCAAAGGCTTACTGCGTCCAAAAATTCAATAAACGCCACATGATTCAATTTCATGAAACAAAAATCCAAATATAAAATATATGAAGCCGCTGCAAAGTCTATAATGAACTACTGTGCCCAAGTGTGGGGTTATTCCGAACATATTCATGCTGCAAAACTGCAACGTTTCTCCATAAAAAAATGTTTCCTACTACCAAATAACACACCCAACTATGCCCTATGATGAACTATGACTGACTATGAACTCGACCGTGCTCAGCGCCTTAGTATGGACAAAACTACACCCAATTATACGAATTCTTGAAACATGCACTCAAATACCGCGCTTTATTAGTAAATATTTTTTTTTTTTAATAAATCTCACTAAGCTTAACTATTAAAACAGAAATCGCCTTAACTTGCCTGTCAAGTTATTGTTAAGGTTATTGTCAAACAATTAATTTTTGAATTTTTTGAATACAATGATTTCTGTAACAATTTTTTTGGAGAAATAAATATTATTTATCTATCTACGTATATCTATCAGTATTCTCATTGATCTTTTTGTAGTCAATGACTAACCTATTTTTTTGACTACCCTCCTCATTAAATTATTTTTTTGGGCACGACCCATACTGGGGAGTTGTAAAGAGATTTTGATGGTCTAATGATGCCATCATTTAAAAGTTTCTCTATTTCATTATTCACAATGTTATTAGCAGAGAGAGGGTAGGGATATTGTTTACTCCAAACACGTCTCTCGTTATTAGTACGGATTTCCGCAACGATATCTGTCCTGAAGCGTAAAGTCGTATCAATTTCACCATGAATACCTTCAATTTTATTCATAATTGATTTGGTGAGTGAATTAATGTTTTCTTCTTTAATATTATATAATTTCTCAACATTATCAAATAGATTTTCTCCTTTTTACTGCCGTAGCTAAGGATACCTGTTTGGAAGTCGAGTTTAGCATTTACTTTATTTAGTAAATTTGTCCCTATTAAAGCTTAATACTCCAAGTTGGGTATGACATAAAATCCAGTTAATTGGTTTAATATTAGTATCTCATGGTATGAATGAATGATGATTTCACCATTTACTGTACATGCTAATTTTTTTATGTCCAGCATGATCTCATCATTAAAAATATCTGGTTTACAGTAGTTACTGCTCGCACCGGTGACGCTGAGAATTTGTATTCTTTTGTTCCTTAGTATTCTTCGTAAGTGCGGCAGACCCACTCTTCTCTTTATTAATCTTTCGTTCTTTGCGGAAGGAGGTTAAATAGAGTTTTGCGCGCTCGATTCTCTTTCTCGCTTAAACATGGGACGTGTATTACTAGTATTATTATACGTATTGTATTGGGGTTTTCGCCAGAGTGGATTGTTTCCATGCTGCTTATTATTAGAAAAGTTATTATTATACTGATTATTGCCACGGAATAGATTGTTGTTGTTGGTTTGTTGGTGTATGTGTTTGAATTGATTGAGCTCATGGGAGGTGACCGGTCGATTTGCAGAACTATCAAGAACCATGGGTTCGAATCTCTGACGCAATTGTCTGTAACCATTGTTCCTACTTTGTGGGTGATTATTTTGTACGTGACCATTGCTTCGTGTCGGGAAACGCAGATTATTTGAATCCCTTTTTCCTTCTCCCATGTGAGAATTAAACTGAAGGGCAAAATTTGCTATTGTGTTATTAGACTCGAGCTCCTGTGCTTTTGCCACGGCGTTTGGAAGGTCTTGAGGATTTAAGGAGAATAAAATATTAGATTGCTAGCCATTTAGATTAATAATAAAAACTCGCAAAACGTTTCGTCGGTGTATAGTATTAAGTTCTAGTATGACGGGTGAATTGGGCCCATGTGTCGTAATTGTTTTATTGGTCAAGTATTAATTTCTGATTAACAGTGTTATAATAGTCTATTAAAGATATTGAACCTTGTCTAAGATTGGTTAGTTCCCGTTCTATTATATGAACTGGTCTCGCGTAGCCAAAATCTAACTGAGAATTTATGGCACTGAAGTTCAACACTGTGCTATGATTAGTTAAAATATTGTTCTCGTGTTGCGTAATCTTGCTAAGGAAAATTGTTAGTGTGGCAAAATATTTTTTAACTACCTATGTCATACAATGCTATAGAGTTGTGTGCAGCTTCTCGCCAACTCAGGTATGAGGTCTGACTACCGGAAAATTCGGGCAAAGATTTTATAACGTCTAATGGTTTGTTATGGTTATCGTCGGATCTATTGTTTGAATCACGTATTCTGTGATGGAATTATTTATCTCTACAGAGGATAGCAGGCCCTCTAATTTATCTATTTCCTGTCTATATCTAGCTTCCTGTTCTAGGAAGGATTTCTGGGTTGTTGGGTTAAGCCCGTACCTGTACCGAGAGTCATTTCGAATTTGTTCTCAGATTCTAAGTCTGATTCTATTAGATTTAATTTATAATCTAATTGGTATGACTTACGGTCTCTATTCTTTAATTTTATTTCTAATTCCATCCATAAAAATCACTTATTTTCACTTTTACATATGATATTTTTTTTTAAGGATAATGCTTGAAAATAATTTCTTACTATACATTTTTTATCCGTGTTGAAATCTGGATACTTTATTTGTTTTTAAAGCTAGTTCCCTGGATTGTTGATCTTGATGAATTTCTACTGTTTTCACTTCTTTAAATAGTGCTGCTTTCTCCTATCTAGTAGGATACTTTGGCTTGTAAATATTTGGCGGATGCACTAAGTCTAATATTTACTTTTTATTTTCAACTTTACTTTAAACCTGGCATCTCGGTGAGCTCCCAATTAAAAAGTTTAGTTCGTTTTAATTATAAAAAAGAAACTTTTATTACTTAAAATACTAAATACAAAGTTTTTCAATACACTTAAAGTAAATTCTCCTGCAGAGTTATGATGTGTCAAGGTCAGCGTAGGAATGCGAGCCTCGAGCTTTGGTGGCTTCCTCTTTTATAGTTGTTTTGGATGTACATTTGTATCGTGTCATCGCAGCTGTGTTTGTTCACGATAATGAGATTAGTAAAAAGGCTGATCGTTATCAGGAACATATTCCCTTGGATTTCGTGTTGAAGTAATGCAATGTTGTCAGATGTGGTTCTCGAGTGGTCGTTATTGATACAGTTTTTTTTTTTTTTATTTATTTGATTGCTAGAGGAACCAGTGTGATAACTTATTTATTTTTATTTATTTATATATTACACTAGCTGACCCAGTAAACGTTGTTCTGCCATATATATTATTTATAGTGAATATTTTGGTTGTTAAATAAAAAACAACGAACGTATTGTAAGTGCGTTTGAATGTTTTAACGATCGATAAAATTGACCGAATGTGATCGATAAAGTAGAACGATCGTTTATCGATAAAATAGAACGAATGAAACGATTTGAACGAAAGTCTGTTTGACGTTTATGTTGCCGGTAATGATGGTGCGTGAAACGTTCGTGACTCTTGTGTTCTATTGAGAAGAAAAATGTCGCAGCGCTATATCGGCGCCGAGCACTTCAGGAATATTGGTGCAATCAAGCATTTCATGGCTTATCTCATCGGGTCGTTTGGACACCCAAGCGGAGATCTCAAAGAAATCGAACGTAAGTATAAATCGAAAGTGAAATATTAAATTTGAAACTGAAAGTGTGCTTTTGTTGTGTGTCGCAGTTGTGTTCTAGGAATTTTTCGGGGCCGATTTCGGATGCAGCTGTACCGGGCCGGTTACCTCAAGTACGACGACAGTGGACACAACTTATTCGCCGTTGAGGATAGAGTCCACGTGAATATCGAGGAAATACGTGAAGGTTTGACCGTGTTTGGCGTTGCGCCGTGGGAAAACGGTCTTCCCGAGCCCGGGTATGATGATGGTCCATTCTTTGCTGAAGATCAAACGGATATGTGGGGATGGGATCTATGGCAGAAAGAGAAATGGAGCGCTGTAGACGATGACTGCCGATAAAAATAAAAAAACACCAACCATTCATTTTCTCAATTCAATATGTTTCATTAACGGTGCCGTGAAATAAGGCCAAATGAAATAAAACCACCAAATTGGCCTTATTTCGCTTCTGAAAAGTGTAATAAAGCCTAATTTCAACAGTTGGTCTTATTTCACTTTGATAAAAATTATTTTGGGAAATAAGACCAATTTGGCCTTATTTTTCTTATGCGTGGTATATTTGTATAAAACTGAAGTTGGCCTTATTTCACTTTTCTAAAGAGCTATAAGACCAACTGAGAAAGGCATTTTGGACTTTATTGCAATTTCAAAAGTCTGGGTTATTTTGAATATTCAGAGGCAGCTTAAATGCTGAATGAGCTGTTCTGCCTCCATCCAATAAAGTTGATGCAATGCCAAATGATGCAACGGCCAATGCGATGCCATTATTTGATCGTATTTCGGCGAGAATTAGCGAAATGAGAAATGTTTTGCTAGTTCCACCTGGTGCATCCAAAAAAAAGAATCCACCTTGTCCCGCCGAAACTGCCACCATAATGCGGTGGTAAATGATTTTTTTGTTCATGAGTCAGTAGTGGGACATTGCGAGTAACAATCGCTGCCATTTCTGCAGTATTGTACTGCAGTTCACGATTCATTTCGGTGTTCATTAAATCAGATTCACTTCGATTTGGCAAACGCATACCGAAATGACTAGTAGTAAATTGGCAATGACAACGCAAAGATCATCGATAGCAATCAATGCTTCATTGTACATAGTGTCGCTGAATGTAATCGTTAGATCGTTGCACCGTGTACGAATATATCGTCAGTCATTGAATCTGTGTTTATGCCACAACGTGTCTGCTCGTCCGAGGAAACATGTAGTCAACACTATAGCGAATAGTAGACGAAACCAAAGATACGCCAGACAGCTTCATTGGAGCTGATGTATGAATGAATGACGTTGTCCTGACCGCGTCGAATAATCATACGATATGCATAAAAATACATTGAGCTCACTTTCTTATTTGTTTCGGCTCCTGTAACAACATATTCATAAATATTAATTCAAATGTAGTGGCGTTCATAATGAATGAAGTACCTGTGGCGGGATCTCATTGTTTAATGTTTATGCAATATCCGTCTTGTCTCTTCCAGAAAATTAGCGGATATTAGAGAGCGTCGTATGAACGGTGTGTGCCAGCGATGAACTAAAGATTATCGTTTCTTCTTCGAATCACAATTTCTCGCGACGCTGTGCGGTCGCCAACCATGATTCCAGCAACGTCCTCAACAACAGATGCATTGAATCTACGCACGTGCTCTCCAGCTGGTGTTTCATCAGGATTGAGTCGCAACGTCCATCCACAGAATTGGCGAGTGCGCGTTCGGGGTCCACACGATTGATGTCCTCACCGCACATGGAGTAGATTTGTAAAAATTTGTGTGGTACGTTTGGCATTGGCAGCAATGAGCCCACTTTGTAGTACACTTGTCCTTTGATTTTCAACGTTGAATTGAATTGTTGACCATTTGCCGCAATATTGTGAACTATTTCTGTTGCTCCGAACGATGTCATTTGGAAGCATGAATTGAATCTGCGAATGGACTTCAGGAATAGGTTTGAATCTGGATCCGTGCCGATGAGTTGGTTCTGGTGGTGTCTCAATTTCTGGTAGTTCCACTTTTCCTGGTGCGCAACACATACCGGCTGACTAATATCTGAATTTGAGCGCATGACAATGGGGACATTATTTGTCCATAGCACCAATCAGCACTTTTGGATGAGCAGAATATTCAATATCTGACTCGTACTCGAATGCGCGACGAAGCGGATGTAAATGCTCGATGTACTTGTTGGCGTTATCGGTCATTTGCTCTGTGTATATCAATTACGAACGGGTCCGTTCCAATTGTCGTTGTTGATTTCGTTCAGCTCGTGGCTCTTGTGATTGAGATGCACGCAATTGCGACATGCTCACACGCTCATTTTCGGTATCTTGTTGGATTTGTTCGTCAGTTCTTTCTGCTCTACTATTTCGCATGCTTGTTGCTTTATTCGTTCGACGGCTCAAATGGGCCTCCTTGCATCCTGCTGGCATTGTTCACTGCAACACACACACAAATAGACCAAATTGTTGTACTTACTGCTGAAAAACGGTATGCCGATAATGTATTTGTTCTTTTAGTATTTTACCAACCTTTCACAGTCACAAAACATGTATATATTTCTTGTAAATTCAAAAAAATCGTGCAAAATTTTTCAAGCATTACGTTGTGATACATGACAAATGCAGAATGAAATGCCAAAGTGACGCAACACTTCACGTCAATGACTTGCGCATGTGTGGATGAAAATTTGATGAGACGGACGTCAACAACATAAATAATTTCATTCTGTTTGAAAAACGAACGGCGGTTAAATTATTTGGATACAAATATATAAAATCATACAAAAATACTAAAATCACGATAAAAAAATGGTGGGTGGGGGTAGGAAGGGTGAAATTTGGGGTTATAGGTATTTTTTGATGCCAAATCTAAAAAAAAAAAAATTCCTCAAAAAATAAAAGAAAAACATTTTCTAGATAGGGACATCCTAATGACCTAGCGGTATGAAATATACTTTACGATCTATTCTCATACCTACCAAATATACACAACAAATTTCATAAAAATCGGTCGACCCGTTTCAGAGGAGTGCGACCACAAACACCGTGACGGTCAAACCAGATTTTTTCTTCAACTCTTAAACTGTGGATAAGTTACAGAAATTCTTCTGGATTTCTGAAAAAGAAAACAATTTTTTACTTTCTGATCGAGACGTGCGTCTTCCTTTATTAATGAAACCGAACTCAAACTATTACAACTGTTTAACATGTATTTATAAAAAAGAGTCAAACCATAGCTGTTAGACTGCAGACGCTATGTTAGCAGCTTACGCTGAGCGGGTGATATTTCCCTGGAACTCCCTCGCTTGACTGTGGGAAAGTGCACTTCGCGTGCACAGGTGCTGATTTGCCTGGGTTATGTGGGTGATGAAATGATATTGGTAATGAAGTGCCATTCAATGGGGGCATGACGCGTATGATATGGATGATGAAATAATGGCATGTGATGGGAGCATGACGCGAACTTGGAGTTTTAATGTTTACAGCGTTAAGTGATATACGTACATGGAGTTACTTCTTGCAATATTGCGCAGATATCATTTACAGCTGACCCAACTGTTGAATGGGTAGTCATTTCGCCATTTCCATCGCCGTTTACTCTGCCATTCAGTACAAACATTCCGTAGGCGCTTAACCAATTTATTGAGTCTTTTCCTCTCCGATTTACAACCTTATCCTTAGATGATCTCGATTCATATATATTTATGTTCTCTTCCGGAAGTACCTGCTGTAGTTTTCCTATCCTTACGTTATATATTTCAACATTACTTTTCATTTCAAAGTTAACTTTTATGTTATTTTTCAGTAAATTAACTTTGTATCCGTAGAGTCTTTCCATATAAGCTATTCCTAGTTGCTGGTTTTCAGTTTAATTTGAACTTCGGAAAATATTTTTCCTATCTCTCACAATGTTTGGCCTCTACGTGTGTTTCTTGTAAGATAAATATGTCGAACAATGTAATAAATTCAAAAAATTCAGGAAACAGGTTTTTATTTGCTAACTCATTTGCATTGTATGAGACTATTTTTATTTTTTCGCTATGTCTATTGTCTAATTCAAACTTACATATCTTACTATGTTTAAAGCTTATAAAATTTTCACCACAGACGACTAAACCATATTGCCTACTATTAAGGTTACTTCTTTATTTACATTTTTCTTCTAGGTTTTTAGGATTAAAATCAAGATTTTCAAAATTACGTTATTATCTCTAATCACAATTTTTCCATTTTTTCCTTCTGACATAAATTTACCTGCTTTCCAATAAAAGTAAACATTTTATATTTTTATCTAATCTTCGCTTAAAACAATAAGTTTTGATTTATCTACTTTGAGTATTTCATAACGTAATTACGCCATAGCCATTCTTCTGATTCGTCCTTCTTTCGTTAAATCCCGTTTTTGGGGGTGGCCGCGGTAGAGTGGTAACATCATCGCTTGTCACGCTGTTAGTTCACGGTTCGAATCCTGATGTCAAGAATCATCTATTTATTTCACATGAAATAAATATAAAAGTCGATCAATTGCCAAAGCTAAGTCAACTCTACTGCGAAGGCATTACATTTTTAGTGCATTTTTATTATTAATTTATTAAACTTATAGCTAGACAAAAACGCTTAAAACTAGATTAACTAACTTATTTATTTTATTCTAACTTACTGGCCCTATGCGGACGCTCTAAGCTAAACCTAATACTATGTCTTTCGACGTAACTAACTTAACTTTGACTGAAACGCAACTTGATCGTGATGATGACATCAGGAGGACAGAAAAAAATACTGTGGATAATAAGCAACGACAATAATAGCGAAAACAAAAAAAAATACTCCCCAGTTATCTGGACAGCCACCCTTGGAGTTCACTGAAACTTAACTACCACCTGAGTTTCAAAACAACTACACCAATCTGTCTTTCTCTCTGTCTCTTCCCCCTTCCACAAAAAACACCCGTGTCCTAAAAATTAGTATAAGGGTATTAATATCCCCTTTAACAAGTGCAAATTATAAAAAAAAACTAACTTTAGTTATTTATTTAATTTATTATTCTATTATCGATTTTAGTATAAATTTGAAAACAATTTTAAAGAACTAAAGAAACTTAGTAACTGAACTTGTTTTTAGTTATTGTTCTTATACATACATGAAACTTAAAAATTTATCTTAAAATAAATTTGAAACTACTTCATTCTCAATTTGATTATCTTATTCTACCTTACGTAATCCTCGACGTAAATGTTTTTTTTTTTTTTTTTATTTTTTATTTTTTCATCCAATAATGTTTTTTTTTTAATTATTAAATACAAACTACCTAATCTATGTAAGTCGGCCATATGCAAAATACAACCAACCTTAAACTTCAAACAGGCTACGATGGATTATGGGGAAACGATAAAGGAGTTTCCACTCTTTCAGTCAGCCACCAGAAATGTTCGTGCTGACGTTGTACGTCCTCTATATCGGTACTCGATACCCTACTAAATCAGTGACGCTCCACACTGCTGTGTGCAACGTCTCTGTCGTAGTTGAGTCGATTACCCACAATTGTCCGAACAACGTGTCACTCTCTCGTGATACTCATAATTGGGGTAATAAGAACCGGAAATCAGGTTGTTCATCGAGCTTATTGCTCCGTAAATAATGACAAACACGTGTCCTTGAGAATGCCATTCGGACTGAAAAATGCCCCAAGCACCTTTCAGCGCGCCATGGACAATATCCTTAGAGATTATGTAGCAAAAATATGCCACGTCTCCATACACGATATCATTGTATATTCTCATATGTAGTTTAGAGGAACACACTGAACACTAAATAAATAATTCAAGTACTTAGAGGATGCAAACATGAAAATCTATATTGAGAAATCTATTTTGTAGAAAAAGCTGACTTCCTTGGCTATCTTGTTGGATACAACGTCATCAAAACCAACCCAGATAAAGCGGTAACGATCAAGGTATATCCCGAGCCTACGACTTTACGTCAACTCACAACTTCCTTAGGAATGATGTGTCCGTTAGTTTAGAATTTCGTGCTAGTTGGACATCGGTATCCTTTTGTATCAGTCCTCACATTGAATTCCCCAATTGTAATAAAATTATCTAGATCTGCTCCATCGAAAAAAATTCTTGAGTTTTACAAAATCTCTACTCCAGTGGTTATAGTTGATGTAAGCTGGCACAAGGTTGAGAAAGGTTCCCTAGAAATTTCCCTTTAAAACTACGTGTATTATATGTACGTATCATTGCGTTTGACAAAGTTAAGTTGCTAAGATGTTTTTATGGACTTTTTATATCCGAAAAGATAACCACCTTGGCTGTATTTATATCGCCGGCAGTTGAGTTGTAGTCTCCAACGTTTTATTGCGATGCTTAAGCTGGAGTCTGCTTGGAGTAAACATTTTTTGATTTGCCGTAGTTCTTTGCGGAAGTTCTCCTTTCTTTCACTGTACGTCCTTATTGATTAAAATTCCGGTGTTTATAAGGCGCAGTGTTGCGGATAAAAATGAGCTGACTTCGCTTATATTGTCGATTTCAAAAGCATAGTCTGGAGCTCTTTGGTTTCCTAAGCCAACTTTGTTGGTGTTTTTTGTTGTTACTTTCACATCAAGCGTTGTATTACAGACTTGTTGAAACTGAAGTTTCGCCTCATCTGTGGTCACTGCGTTCAAACCTTTAGCGACGACGTTTAACCTCTTCGAGTACTTTTCCGCTTCTTCTAATTTTCGGTAGAGCATACGTCCCCCCTCTTCGTAGCATTTTGTTTTCTTCCGGTAAAGTACTCCTTTCCTGATTCCGTTGATATCTTCTTTGGTTGCTGTTTCTTAATTTTTCATCAAGAAGTCCGTCTAATCTATGTACTAATATATCTGTTTGCGATTGAAAATAATTTTCTGTGATAGAACATGGTTTTTTATAAACTGGTGATGTATCGGAAACGTGTGAAGTAGTTTCCAGTAATCTTTTTGTGCTCGGATTGTTATTCGTTATTCCACTGTTGAAAGCTGCCTTGGGCCGTTGAAATTGTTCCGAAGTGGTTGTGGTATTAGACTTTCTTTTTGGTTTACCTGGGGGGAATGTGACAGTGGCATTTTTTTATTAATTAAAACGAGAGTGGTGGGAAGCTTACTTAATCACTTGTATATGTCCATGTCCACATACTTAAGTATGTAATTGGAAATGGTTATTAGATCAGCTGCAGGAACTTGGGCTTTAGGGTAGTTGCTGGTGTATTTGTTATTATATTTATGTATGTAGTTTTAATAATATAGTGTTTGTTGTAGGCACTTACAATGTCGCGCCATGGTGTTGATATTTTCCCGCTTTTTATTTTTTGTTATTATTTTTTTTTTGTTCCTACTATTCAAAAGCTCTTTCTTGACACTGCCAACACTATTTGGTAAAATATTTTTGGTTTATTCTTAAAATTTAAATTATTCAAATAGATTTTGTCTTTGCTTTTACGATAAATAAGATTTTAATTTCAAGCACATATTTTTACTACCGCTTTAAATGGTAGTAACGAACTTTTCTCGATTTTTGTTCAGAGCTGCTTGATAACACGACTACTCACTAGCTTATATGTATGACCAAGTCCGGCAATGAGATATACTGCATCGGATAAATACCCTATACCCGACACGAATGTCATATTATCCAATCTAGGAAAAGCAAAGTTGTTTTCCACAATTGATCTTGAATCTGGATTTCATCAAATCAGGATTAAACCAGAACACATAGAGAAAACAAGTTTCTCAGTAAATAATGACAATCACGAGTCCTTGAGAATGCCATTCGGACTGAAAAATGCCCCAAGCATCTTTCAGCGCGCCATGGACAATATCCTTAGAGATTATGTAGCAAAAATATGCCACATCTACAAACACGATATTATTGTATATTCTCAGAGTTTGGAGGAACACACTGAACACTAAATAAATAATTCAAGTACTTAGAGGATGCAAACATGAAAATCTATATTGAGAAATCTATTTTGTAGAAAAAGTTGATTTTCTTGGCCATCTTGTTGGATACAACGTCATCAAAACCAACCCAGATAAAGTGGTAACGATCAAGGAATATCCCGAGCCTACGACTTTACATCAACTCACAACTTTATTAGGAATGATCGGCTACTATCGCAAATTTATAAGAAATTATGCAAGCATTGCCAAACCTCTATCCAAATATCTCCGAAGTGAAAATGGGCAAGTGTCTACCCACATGGCAAAAAATACAAACATTGAATTAGATTCAGGCGCAGTCAAAGCCTTTGAATTACTTAAAAGTCATCTAGTGGCAGAAACTGAATTAACCCAACCCGATTTCGCATCGATACTGGACGCATCGAATAATGCAATAGGCACTGTCTTATCACAGGACGGTAAACCTATAACGTTCATATCTAAAAGTTAGGGAAAACAGAAAGAAACTATGCGGCAAATGAGAAGGAACTCTATGCCATAATTTTTGCTTTAAAGAACTTAGAAATTACTTATATGGAGTAACGAATTTTGAGATCCATACAGATCACCAACCACTAACGTTCGCAGTTTCACCCAGAAACCCAAATGCTAAAGTGAAACGGTGGCATGCGTTAATTGAGGAACTTGCACCTAAAATTGTTTATAAAACTGGAGCTACAAATGTTGTGGTTGTTGAACCAAATTTCTGACAAATCCTCTTTAGCTACGTAATACTCTGCGGAAAGCAGTGATGAATATCAGATCAAACTAATTGATCTCCTAGTTAATCAACAAATTATCATAGCAAGAGGTTTTAAAACTATACATGACCATTTTAAACCATTTCCCTCTAAAACAAGACATATTATTACTTACAATAATGTTTATGATTTAGAACCAATATTCAAAGAATACATTAAATAAGGATTAATAGCAATATTTGCAACCCCAGAAACTACATATTTATGAAATTAAAAATACATTAAAAGAACATTTTAAAAATAAATTTATTCAAGCAAAGTAGTTTGCTAATGACATTAGCAGTAAAAACAGCCAGGTATCCACTATCAACAATACACATACGAGAGCTCACAGAAACTTTCGTGCGAACATGAAGCAAGTACTTGATAAGTATTATTGGCTTGGAATGTCAGATGAGTTCGAGCAATTTGCCCGAAATTGCGATGTATGTAATATCAGTAAGTATGACAGACATCCTAATAAACAACCAATTGGCAAGGCGCCAATTCCTGTAAAAGAGGGGAGTACTTATATATCGATATTATTTATGCTGAAAAAATGAAAATTCTATCTTGCTTAGACACCTATTCTAAATTATTGTTAATCAAAATATTGGATAACCGCCTAGATATTTCAGACAAAGTCTTTGAAATTTTACAAACCTTTCCTGAATTTAAAAATCTCATTTGTGGTCAAGATCCAACACTCACTTCAGCTTACTTTGTAACATTGATGTATTTATTACACTCCAACCTACATTGAGGGTAGTCATGGTGTAGTGACAAGATCATCGCTTGTCACGCTGTTGGTTCACGGTTCAAAACCTGATGTCAAAAATCATCTATTTATTTTGCATGAAATAAATAAAAGAGTCGATCAATTGCGAAAGCTAACTCAACTCTACTGCGAAGGCATAACATTTTCATTTCGTTTTTAATGCATTTTTATTATTACTAGACAAAAAACGCTTAAAACTAATGTTCAATATCATTGTCTCTATTCAATACAGTTGTCTCTTTTCTTTTTCTTTTTCTTTATGAAGTCCTTTAGACTTTCATTTTCTTTTATCATTCATTCGTTTGTCGTCTAAAACGTTGTTCGGAACCCTCGAGATGGAGAAAAATAATTATTTTATAATTACAGTCCAGTCGTTTGTTTTAATCCGTAAAAATTCATTTTCCGATCGAACAACTAGCTTAACTAACTTAGCCATCTTATTCTAACTTACTGGCCCTATGCGGGCGCTCTAAGCTAAACGTAATACTTAAAATTATGTCTTTCGACATAACCAACTTTAGTTATTTATTTATTTTATTATTCTATTAACTATTACTACTAAGAAAATATTTTAAACATTTAAAAAAACTTACTGAATGAATTTTCTTTGATTGATCTTATAATAAAACTTAAAAATCCACCTCAAAATCAATCTTAAACTACCTTATTCTATATTAGCCTAGCTTATTCTACCTTACGTAATTGTATACGTAAATTTTTTTTTTTCATCCAAGTGCTGTGGATTTTTATTTTTTATTTTATTATTATTATTATCTACCTAGAGCCTACATACATACAATACCTAAACCTTAAACTATGTTTGTCGGCCATAGACAACAAACAGCCAACTTTAAACATCCAACAGGCTACCCTGGATTAGCCACCAGAAATGTCCGCACTGACGTTGTACGTCATCCATATTGCGACCCGATACCGCCCTACTAAACCGGAGACACTTCACACTGCCCTGTGCACCGTCTCTGTCGTAGTTGAGTCGCCTATCCACAACTGTCCGAGCAACGTGGAAGATTAGCGGCATTGCCAGTCTGTCCTGGATCAGATCCAACTTATCAAAATAGAGGAACGCCTCTGGTGGAACAAAGCCGTGAAGGCGTACTCTCTCGTGGTACTCGTAATTGGGGTAATAAGCCCAGGAGATCAGGTTGTTCGTTGAGCTCATTGCTCTTGCAATGTGCCTTCGATTAGCTTGATAACGAAATTATCCACTCTTGTTAGGTTAGCCCTGTTGTATGGGACCTCATTTTGATAGAATTTTATGTACTGGGACTCTGGTGTTCTGTATAAATGAAGGCAAGCCCTCTCAAACACTCGAATCTTTTCCAACAAGCTTGCTCCCACGTTGAACCACACGGGGCATCCATATACAAGCATGGGCCGAATGAGGGTCGTGTAGCAGATTACCTTTACCCTTGTTGATGTTCGGAAGGAGACTTATCGACCGGAATTTGCCGGATTGGAAGTGTCCTTACCCCTTTTGGGGATGGGTTGTATCACTGCTGTTTTCCAATGCGCTGGATAATGTGCACTATTCAGTACATTGTTAAACAGAGTGGTGCAGATGTCCACCGCTTCTATAGGGAGATGCCGAAGCACAATATTCGATACCCCGTCGATTCCCACAGATTTCGTCCTCTTCAATGAGTCGAAGATCGCTTGGAGCTCCACCTTCGATATGTACGGGGGATGTAGCCATTCATCGGCAACGACATTATTTGCCATGTTATCGTCATTGAACTCGGTAAAACCTATGTTCTCGGATTGCCAGTGCTCTATATCATTTCGAAGGTAAAAGTTTTGCACAAGGACGCGATTTTCCTGGTCGTGGTTCGGGGAAATGGTATCATTCACCTTGTACACTTCCTGGAAAGTCGCTCCTATAGCCTCTACCTTCTCCTGCGGATCTTCGATAACAAAGATCCGAGGTATCGTATTGTCCATAGTTCATTTAATTATCTCGTCTATTTGTTTTAGGTACCAGTCAATCTCCTCGTTTGACAGATTCTTATTGGACGGTGGGTAGAGCGAGTTCGAGGAGAGTGCTCTTGTCAAAACTCTAGAGAAGCGAGTCCAACGGGTTCTACTATAATTGTAGGAGTACATTTGGATACACTAGTCCAACTCCGCAATTTCGTTGAGAACCGTTATTACGGCACTGGTCACTGTTATACACAAATGTGTGCAGGCAGTTTATAGTTTGTCGGTCCATGTCGGTCAGTTGTAACCGTACGTCGAACAGCAGAAGATCCAGATAGGAGCCACTTCTACGAAACGAGAGACTATCTGTAGCTTTCAAATCGAGTTTTTACTCGACACTGTGCCACCCCCACCAATTGAATAGTAAGGTCCCTCTAGGAATAGGTGTATTATTTCCCCAATCTCTATATCTGGCGATTAGATTTCCGGCCATGAGGAAATAATTCTCCTCCGGTTCCAGCCTTAGGCATCGAAAAAGTGTCTCGAGCTCTGAAATAAATAAAGTAGATTGAGTAGCTTCAGGTGCATAGAGTGCGACCAAATACATCCTCTTTCCACTATTAAGAGGGATGCACACGGTACACGCTTCCAGCTCCTGGGACCTTCGCACTTCACCGCTGTACTTTAAATTGCAATTGTTTGCGTATGAACATCGCAACACCTCCTCCTTGTGTGGAGTTGGGTCGGTCTCTTCTGACAATATTATATTTGCTGTGCCCCAATTTGTGCTTCTGGGATAGCTTTGTTTCGCTAACCATAAGCACATCAGGGGTTTGGTCTTCTAGCAACTTAAACTATACGGCTCTTCGCCCGATCCTAATCAGTGAATTCACACTCAAGGATCTTCAGGGATTGCCCTTCCATGTTCGTACCCATTACGACTGGAGATGCGTTAGGCTCGGCAGAAGTGAATAGATCTGGCCCACCCGCTTTGCCTGCTCCTGTGCCTGATGCTGCTCCATCTGCCCTTGGATAGAGAGCAAGATGGCCAGCAAGTCAGTTTGAGCCTGCGGTGCTCGGTCTTTTCTGTTCCGCGTTTCCCCGACCTGCCGCCATTTGGACGTAAATCACATAGGGAGTCACGGTTTGTGATTGAATAGGAGCAGGTGGACGCTTCACTAGGACCTTCTTCTGACGAACCAGATTTACTTTCTTAATATACTGTAACTTAGGACAACCCGGATAGTTTGCGGTGTGTCCCGAGTTCCTGCATAAAGGACACAAGAGCTGCCTCCTTATCTGTCACCCTATCACCACCATTCTTCTGCTTTGTGGTTCTTTCCACACTTGACACACGGAGGCTGCATTTCGCAATTCGACGCGACGTGCCCGAACCTTTAGCAGCGAACTCATTGTAAAATGTCTTCGTTCCTTCTTAATTTTTTACAGGCGACAACCTGGTAGTATAGGACTATAATACTCCTTCCATCCAAATATCTCTTTAAGCAACGCAAGAAGCGTCGCCGGATCAGTAGACGGATCTACACCCCCCTCAAGAGCATTGTTTGCAGCTTTCCCCCCTTCGGGGTGAAAGAGAAGAATACCGTCGTCGTGTCCTTTAACAAATCTTTTATTTTTTTACATTGCACACACAGTGGTTGCAGTGGATAGAATGCCTGTTTACATTTAAACGTTTAATAGAACAATTGTTGCCTATGGCCGACTTACATAGTTTAATGGTATCCATAAGCTCCATCTTGTAGGTATTTGTTGGCTGTACCCTAGCTTTGTCGTTGATCGCGTTGAAGCTCTTGTTGCTCCCTCTCTCTTCTGGCCATTTGTTTAGCCTTTATGGCACGCACCCTTTGCTCGAGCTGCTAGTCAGACTCTCGACTTCTTTTTCTTCGTCATCCGATTCGGAGGCCGCCAGAACTGTGGAAACTGTTGTTCTTATTTCCAACGTAGTGGCCTTCACCACCGTCGGAGATATATGGAAATTCGACCGAATCGTCCGATCTCTGTCGCTTTTTTTCTGATGCTACTGCTGTTGTTATGCTCGGCGCCCCTTCCCTCACTCCACTTGGCAGCTGTTCAGCTGAAGCTGATGTGTTGTTCGAATATCAATCAATCATTTAGATTTTCAGGTTATTTACTAACATACATATTGTAATATGCGAGCTACGGCTCGAGTAGATAAAGCAATATTCTGTGAAATTTATTTTTTTATTTTCTAGTCTATAGAACAATTCAGGTTCACACTATACTATTCTTCGCAATTCTTTTCTTACAAGGTCTCTGTCCTCTCAAATCACTTTATCTCCTTTCAATTACTTAATTCACAAATCCAAACTAATTGCTTCTTCTTGTTAAATCTCAACTTTCAATTTATCACAAAATTACAACTTCGCCCATTATCACTTTTCTAATCTCTTCGCCACAGTTTAAAAACTACTGCACCTTCTCAATCGCCATCTGTTCTTATATAGCAGAAGTTTCTGATAGCCAGAAACTTCTAGCAAATTCTTCGACCACTGGAACAAGAAAAATTCTGATGTAATAATTCTTGCAGTTATAATTCCCTCTTATCCGTGATATCATCCGTCTCTTTCGTTGACATGAGCTGTGGAGACTTCATCGCAGACACGAACCTCGAATGAAAGGACAGGACCAAAATTCTGCCAGAATGAAAAGACACTTCGGAATTTGTTGCATCATACTTTTAGGGAGCGTAGTTATTATTATGCTACACTGCCCCCCTCTTAGACGTGTTCGTCCCGAACAAGTGCATCCTCATTTCGGCCATTGTATCGACTCAGTCGGTCCACATGAACCACTTTCATTTTGGCCCTTGGTCCTCGCTGGATGCGGTAGACAACATCGTTGATGCGGGTTACTATTCTGTAGGGACCTTCCCAGTTCCGCTGTAATTTAGGTGATTTCCCCTTTTGGCGATGGGGATTATACAGCCACACCAGATCTCCTTCCTGGAATCCTGACGTTGTTGCCTTGGCATCATACCTGGTCTTCATGCGGTCGCTCGTCATCTTAATCTGGCAGTCATCAGCAAAGACGAAGTTTTGCCGCCGTCTTCAGAGACAATCATTTGGACGAAGCTGGAAGGTGATATTGGGAGCCACCGATTCTACATAGTAGAACCAGACCCAGAGAAGAATTCTCAAGACTACATCGTGGGAAAGACGTTAGTCGAACCAAAGAACACCATGGTTCCAGTGAGGGTTTTGAACGCAAGACCACACACTGTCAAACTAAGGCGAGGGGAGGTGACTGGAAAATGCACGCCGATTATCGCCGTCGCAACAATATCTGAACGTTATGCTCCAAAACCTCTCCCATCACCTTGGACAGCGGAAACGAGAGAGACGATTCTCCAGTCCAGTGAGGTGAATCAGGAGCAGCGAACTATGGCAGAGAATCTTATCAATGAGTACTCTGATATATTTGGCTCTTAGGACGGAGAATACGGACGAACACACCTGGTACAACATCGAATAGACACTGGTGATACTAGACCAATTCGTCAGCCTGCTAGGCGCCTTCCATTGGTAAAGCAGACAGAAGTTGCAGAGATGGTGTCGGCAATGGAGAAAGAAGGTCTGATTGAAAGTTCCAAAAGTCCGTGGGCATCACCGGTTGTACTGGTTAAGAAGAAAGATGGCAGCACGCGGTTCTGCGTGGACTATCGGCAGCTCAATTACGTCCATCCAGAAAACCGGGAGAAAACCGCCTTCACCGCAGGAAATGGGCTATGGCAATTCACGGTAATGCCATTCGGGCTGTGCAATGCTCCGGCGACTTTCGAGCGATTGATGGAATGTGTCCTGCAAGGGTTAACATGGAAAACCTGTTTGGTATACTTGGATGATGTCATCGTTTGCGCAACACCGAGACAATCTAAGGGATGTGTTTCAAAGGCTTCGAAGTGCCCACCTGAAGCTCAACCCCAAGAAGTGCGCCCTGTTTAGAGGGGAAGTCAAGTACCTGGGACACATAATTTCAGCGAAAGGAGTGAGAACCGATCCAGAGAAGGTCGAAGCGGTGAAAAACTGGCCAGTCCCCAAAGACAAACACCAACTAAGGAGCTTCCTGGGCCTAGAAACCTACTACAGACGGTTCGTGAAGGATTTTGCCGGGTACGCAAAGAGCCTGCACCAGTTGACGGAAAAGGGAAAACAATTCAAATGGTCAATTGAGTGCGAGAAGAGCTTCAAGGCACTTAAACAACGGCTATGCGATGCCCTGATACTAGCTTACCCCACTCCCGGGGAAACGTTCATTGTGGATACAGATGCTAGTAATGTCGGGGTAGGAGCCGTACTCTCCCAGGTGCATGACTACGAAATACAGCATCGTAAAGGAAAACTCCACTCTAATGCGGATGCACTGTCCCGGAGACCATGCAGAACGGATTGTAAACATTGTGCGCGTCAGGAAGAACGGGAGCTGGTTTCCATCCAAAGAATGAGAGCCGAACCTATCGCCGGCTGGAGCGTAGATGAGATCCGGAACGCTCAGAAGGAAGACCCGGACATCGAGCCGATTCTGGCCTGGAAGGAGAACATGGAGAAACCGGATCATCAGGACATCTCTCACAGAAGCCCGACCTTAAAGGCATATTTTGCGCAGTGGGACTCCCTCCATGTCTGAGAAGAAAATGGGAATCCTCCGACGGAAAGTCGTTTGTAATGCAGCTTGTCGTACCGCGGACGAGGGTCAAGGAGATGTTACAGGAAATGCATGGCGGGGCGTCCGGAGGCCACTTGGGAGTGAATAAGACGCTAGAAAAGGTACGAGAACGTTTTTATTGGTTAAAAGCGAAGGAAGATATCGAAGACTGGTGCAGAAAATGCGAGCACCTTTCGAACGAATCGCCATTGACATCGCAGAGCCCTTTCCGGAAACCGACAATGGTAATCGGTATATACTCGTAGTGATGGACTACTTCAGTAAGTGGCCGGAAGCGTTTCCGGTCCCTAACCAGGAAGCCAGAACCGTGGCGGAGCAGATCGTCTACAATTGGGTTAGCAGATTCGGTGTGCCCTTGGAATTGCATTCTGACCAAGGGCGGAACTTCGAGTCAAGAATCTTCCAAGAGATGTGTCAACTACTCGGAATTAAAAAGACAAGGACAACCCCGCTTCATCCACAGTCGGACGGTATGGTGGAGCGTTTCAATAGGACTTTGGACGAACATCTCTCGAAGGTCGTAGGTGACTACCAACGGGATTGGGACCGGCAGATTCCCTTATTTTTGATGGCCGTGCATAGCACTACTCGACATACGCCGTTCGAAATCTTATTTGGTGGAATAGCTCGTTTACCCAGTGAGGTGAAATTTGGATCTCCTACCAACGAGCCCAGAAATGAAGAAGAGTACGAGGTGAACCTTAGGGAAAGGCTTAGGGACATACACCAAAGGACCAGAAGCCAGATTAAGATAACGAGCGACCGCATGAAGACCAGGTATGATGCCAAGGCAACAACGTCAGGATTCCAGGAAGGAGATCTAGTGTGGCTGTATAATCCCCATCGCCAAAAGGGGAAATCACCTAAGTTGCAGCACAACTGGGAAGGTCCCTACAGAATAATAACCCGCATCAACGATGTTGTCTACCGCATCCAGCGAGGACCAAGGGCCAAAATGAAAGTGGTTCATGTGGACCGACTGAGTCGATACAATGGCCGAAGCGAGGACACACTTGTTCGGGACGAACAAGTCTAAAAGGAGGGCAGTGTAACATAATGTAGCATAATAACTACGCCCTCGAACAGGCAACAAATTCCGAAGTGTCTTTTCATTTGAGGTTCGTGTCTGAAATTAGTCACCACAGCTCGGATAATATCACGGATAAAAGAGAACAAGAGAGAATTATAACTGCACGAAGTGATTGTCATCTTGGAATTATTACATCAGAATTTTTCTTATTCCAGTGGTCGAAGAATTTGCTAGAAGTTTCTGGCTGTCAGAAACTTCTGCTATATAAGGACAGATGGCGATCAAAAAGGGGCAGTAGTTTTTAAACTGTGGCGAAGAGATTAGAAAAGTGATAATGGGCGAAGTTGTAATTTTGTGATAAATTGAAAGTTGAGATTTAACAAGAAGAAGTAATTAGTTTGGATTTGTGAATTAAGTAATTGAAAGGAGATAAAGTGATTTGAGAGGACAGAGACCTTGTAAGAACAGAATTGCGAAGAATAGTATAGTGTGAACCTGAATTGTTCTATAGACTAGAAAATAAAGAAATAATTTCACAGAATATTGTTTTATCTACTCGAGCCGTAGCTCGCATATTACAATATATATTACATATATATACTAAAAAATTAAAAGGCATAAGAAAATTGTCTCCAAGGAAAAAGTGTCCTGGAAAAGAACGAAGTGCGCAATTGCACACTATTCTATAACCAAAAATGAATTGCCTGATGGAAAATTATTTAAATTTCCTAAAAAAGGAACAGTTAAATACGATGAGTGGCTAGCTCTAGCAGAGGAGTCTCGGGAACACATAGAAAGCCATAAAATGCCCTATATACACAGCAAACATTTTAAGAATGCCTTTATTGAAAAGAAATATTTAAAAAAAAATTCTTACCCTTCTATCTTGTTAAAACGAAGTGTTGCTATATCTGATGACGAGTTAATTTATTTTGATCCAACGAGAGCTAAGGTTACATATGAAAACTGCAATAAATTAGTACTGGATTCGAATGATGTTACCGTAGAAGAACTAAACTTCAATAGTTACTTTCGCCCCTGAACAGTTCCCGTCTCACCATCTAAACAAAGTTTTAACCCCTCCTGATTGCTTATCCATATACTACCAGAACGTAAGAGGTCTTCGAACTAAAACCTCCTCCGTGTTTCTTAATTCTCAAAATCTCCCCTTCGACGTTTTTGCTCTAAACGAAACCAATCTGTCGAGTGATTATTATAACAATGAATTATTTACCTCAGACTTCAATGTCTTTCGGGACGATGGTCTTGAAAATGAAGATAATTCCTCTGGTCGCGGTGTTCTCTTGGCAATACACAATCGCCTCGACTCCACACTCTTCAAAACCTCGCACACCGCTAATTTTGAGTTCATTTGCGTCAAAATAACTAACGCTGGTGCGATTGGTTCCCTGTTTAACATTGTAGACCCCCGCGACGTCGTCATCATTTTGGGGGATTTTAATTTCCCTGATTTTGGATGGGTTCTTTCTGACGATGAGACTCACTTTGCCGCTACAAATCCCTCCTCAGATAAGGAGGTCCTATTCATCGACTGTGTCTCTGATTCCGGCCTTTACCAGTCAAGCGGCGTTACTAATTACTTAGGTAGACAACTCGATCTTATTTTCTCATCAGATGCCGACAACTGCGTCGTATCAGCGAGCAACCACCTTCTCTCCAAATTAGACCGCTACCACCCACCTCTATCTATCACATTTTTTCACAACAACGGTAATAAAACTGTACACTCTGAAAACTCATACAGTTTTAATTTTCGTAAAGCAGACTTCATAAAACTGAATAACCTTTCGAGTAACGTTAATTTCAATGTCATTTTTGAAAATCCTAGCATTACTATCGACGGTGCTCTTGCTTTGTTCTACGCCGAAATCTTCAACTATTTCACACAATCTGTCCCATTCGTGCTCCAGAAAAACTCCTCGTCGTCCCCATCCTGGAAATCTAGCATACCATGATATCCGACCCGAAACGATTTTTCCAATTCATCAACACAAAAAGAAAATCTCCGAACTATCCATCTACTTTAAAATTGTCTAACACTTCCTCCGGTGATCCTAAGATAGTCGCAAATTTATTTGCTCACTTTTTCAGCCAATCATTTTGCAACCGGGGTCCCTCAAGGTAGCCATCTTGGTCCCCTGATTTTCATTTTGTTAATTAACGACGTTGACTTCATCATCAAAGACTCTTATCTATCCATCTACGCTGATGACATGAAAATCTTCAGGCACATATTAAACCCCGCCGACTCTTGCTCACTTCAAGCTGACTTGAACAACTTTTCAACCTGGTGTCAAAAAAATGTTCTTGAGCTCAACGTCAACAAATGTCAAGCTGTTACATATTCCCGAAAGCGTCTTCCAACCCCTAGATCCTATTTCATCTCTGACGAGCCCGTCCCTTCTGTAACTTTATTACGCGATTTGGGTGTTATCTGCGACAGAGAACTAAATTTCCGCTGCCATATTGATAACATTATTAGCAGAGCCAACTCTGCACTCGGTTTCGTAAAACGCTGGTCTAAAGAATTCTCGAACCCCTACGTCACGAAATCTCTCTACTTCACATTTGTCCGGCCAATCCTCGAATATGCTAACCAAGTATGGTCCCCCTATCATGATACCCATTCCCTTCGAATAGAGGCTGTTCAACGCAGGTTCATTCGTTTTGCTCTTCGCGGTCTTTCTTGGTCTGACAGGCATAACTTACCCCCCTATGAGAATTGTTTGAAATTAATTAATGTACAGTCACTTGAAATACGTCGAGAAATTGCTGACATACTCTTTGTACATCAGCTGTTAGCAGGAAACATCGACTGCTCTAATCTGCTCCAAACAATCTCCCTTAACACTAACCCACGCCTCCTGAGGTCTGTACCCATCTTTCGTCTTAATTTTCATCGCACCAATTATGGCCGTAACGAGCCAATGTCTAGAATGCTACGTTTGGCCAACGGCGCGCACAGCTCTTTTGATTTTCATTGCAGCAGATTTGCACTTAGAAACGCCCTCCAGAATTAAACTTCCACTCCTCCGCCCTAATCACTTTACTTTTAGTTTTAGTTTTAAGTTTAGTTTTTAAGTACTTAGCTTTAGTCTTAAGTTGTGTTTAGTAATAGTTTAGTTTTAGTGTAGTTTTCAAGTTCTGCTTGTATTAAGCTTAGCTAAATAAATATAAAAAGGTGTCTTCAAAAGGTTATCAAGAAAAAGATTCAGTGATAACGTTGAATTTAATTGCGCCAACTGTGAGACTCATATAAAAAGGCAATCTATTTATATTAAAAGAATTGAGAGGCTTAAGAAATTGAACAATAGCTTAAGGATAACAGTAAAAGGAAATCGCAAATCGAAAATAAATTTGCTACAGAGAATTCATCGTTTAAAAGAAAAAAAGGCTGCAAGTGCGTGAAAAGCAGAGTATCCAAGAGAAAACGATTTATTGCTTACTATATTGATCAAAATACTAAGACATTTTCGAAGCTCATTCTATCTGCATTTTTTTCCGTTCGTCTTCCGGATACAACTTTTTACGGGATCAGCTTGGACTACACTTGGCGCACCCATCTTCATTACATAGGTGGATTAAGATTAAAAGTCTGTCACCTGGAATAAATATAAATGTTCTAGAGGATATAAAGAAAATAACTTCGACATTATCACCAAAAGAAAAAGAAGTCGTGATTATCAAAGATCTAATATATGCGCTAAGTCTGTATGTGTTTTTATGATTCGGAAATTTTAAGCAAGTTTTATATCATGTCGTTTGTCCAAGCAATATACCTATGAAACAACTTGAGATTGAGGTACATAATTGTCTTGATATATGCGCGGAGCCATTTGCTGTGATCAAGGACCCACAAATCGTAGTTTATATAGTAAACTTAATCTAAATGAAAAAAAACTTTAACTTTAAGAAATGAAGGATTATGTATTAAACATCGAACCCACAAACGCAAGAAATAGATAATTTTGTTTCAAAGGCTTGGCCTTAACTATAGAAAGCGTTTTCTGTAAGCGTTTCTGTAAGAGTTTGCTTAGGTCAAGAAATTAGGTAATATTTTCAAACAAAAAAGTCTTGATATCCGACAAACGACGGATTTTTCTTTTCTATCTTTAAAGCAATTCAAGAACGAATTGTCGATTGGCCGAATGACTAGGTGCAATCCCATTCGGGATGACGAAAGTCAGTCCCCCAGGGAATGATTTGTCCTTCCAGCGAACCCCCCAACAGGGTTACTTTGAATTGTCAATCTAGCGACACTAGCTCATTTCGGCATTCTAACACTAGTTTAGAGGATATCAATCAATGAGTATGGCAATCTTTTGCCTTGGCATTATATTTGTGTGTAATTCGATCTGGCGACAAGCCTCACGGATAGCGAGTAATTCCGCCTGGAAAACACTGGCATTATCTGGAAGTCTACAGGATTTTGAGATGTTTAAGGATTCGGAAAATACACCTGCACCAACACCGCAGTCCATCTTTGAACCGTCTCTGTAGATTGTTACGACAAAATCCTTAATTTGCCCATCTTGCCATTCTGATCTTATGGGGAATTGTACGTCGAAACGCTTTATGAAATTCTTTTTGGGGATAATGTAAACTGTTGGGGGCGATAGGAGTCCAGTATATTACTATGCCCGTAGGGTTTCGAAGTCCAGCACCCAGACTCTCTGAGTCTGATCGCGCTGTGTGCTATATACCAGTACGTAATGATTGTTATGTGTAGGCCTAGATGTAAAAGATGCAGAAGGACTGTTCAATTTTGGTTGTAAGCCCCATTTTTTGCCGAATGTTTTGTTACAGGCGTAGAAGGCTATACATGCCTTCTTTACCCGTTGCTCTATATTTAGCTTCCAGTTGAGCTTAGGATCTAAGATAACTCCTAAATACCTAGAACTGGACGATAGGGAGAGTGTTTGACCATTTAGACTAGGAAGTGCGAAGTCAGGTATTATGGTTTTAGTGGTGAAGAGCATCAGTTCAGTTTTGCTCGAGTTAATGCCCAGACCACATTTGTTGGCCCAGGTGCTTACATTACTCAGAGCATTTTTCATAATCTCGCTTATCACAGAGGGAAACATTCCTGACACTAATATGACCGTGTCGTTCGCATACCTAACTACTTTAATTCTCTCTCTGTCTAATGCTACAAGGATTTTATTCCTGACTATAAGCCATAGTAGGGGTGAAATAACACCGCCTGGAGGTGTTCCCCTGCTGGCACATTTGGTTGCATTGCTGTTACCTAGTATTGGCTGAATAATTTTAATGATAAGCATAGAAACAACTCAATGGCTTAGATAACTTTCTAACTTCCCAGCTCCGTTAGGAACTCTAAAATTGCTTCAGTTTGTACATTATTAAAAGCTCCTTCAATGTCTAGAAAGGTAGCTAAAGTGTGTTCTTTGTAGTGTATAGATTTTTGAACAGTTCGAATTACCTCGTGAAGGGCTGTCTCTGTCGATCTTCCTTTGAGGTATGCATGCTGCGATTTGGAGAGGGATCGTTCTTCTTCTATTTTATTCCACAGATGTTTGTCCAGGAGTCGCTCGAGGATCTTCAGTACAAAGGACGTTAGACTGATTGGCTTCGAATCTATCGAGTTTTTGTGACTGTCTATTTACATTTGGAATGAAAACCACTCTCACTTGTCTCCATTATTGGGGGACACGGTTATTTAATAAGCAGCTCCTGGAAATCGGTGTTAGCCATGGAATTGCAAGGTCTTGCGACTTTTGTAGCATAATGGGCAGAATTCCAACCGGGCCCGGCGATTTATAAGGATCGAAACTATTTAAAGCCCATGAAATCTTTTTCTCTGTAATAATGGATGTTACTAGTATGCTTTCCCAGGCGCTAGATTGCAGGCGCTGGGAGTTGATAGGCTATGTTCTGTTATCTTGGCACCCGGAAAATTGGGTATTTATTAGAAGTTCTAAAGATTCTGCAGTTGACTCAGTCCATCCTCCATCTGCCTTTCTCAGAAGGGATGGATTGGAGTGTCCTTTCGATAAATTTTTACTCAGTTTTGCAGAATCCTTGAGGGTCTCAATAGATTAGAGAGTTCCTCATTCCACCAAGGAGGGAATAGTTGTTTGCTAAATCTGATTGAACACGAGACCACAGATAATAAACTACCCAGATGTCGCACGCCCATATAAAAAAATGAAGCATATTTTTGGCCTGGCAGACAGAGAGCTTTCAGAATAAGTACTACAAATAAAGCTTTTTCTTTTTCCTCACTCCGTTCGCTCGTGTGGGAAAAGTTATTTTTCTCATCGTGTGTTGTCACATGGAAACGAACGAGGTGATGAAGTGTAAAGGGGTATGCGGGAAGGGGCATGAAGATGCATGACGGTGTGATTTCCATACCACCGCAGCAAAAGAATAAATTTTCATGAATGGAAGTTTTGTAAACGCGTATGCGTTGTATATGAAGAGAAGGTTTGAGAGATTTTGCTCGAATATCAATCATTTAGATTTTCAGGTTAATTACTAACATACATATATATTACATATATATACTAAAAAATTAAAAGGCATAAGAAAATTGTCTCCAAGGAAAAAATGTCCTGGAAAAGAACGAAGTGCGCAATTGCACACTGTTCTATAACCAAAAATTTAAAATTTCCTAAAAAAGGAACAGTTAAATACGATGAATGGCTAGCCCTAGCAGAGGAGTCTCGGGAACACATAAAAAGCCTTAAAATGCCCTATAAACGCAGCAAACATTTCAAGAATGCCTTTATTGGAAAGAAATATTTAAAAAAAAATGCTTACCCTTCTATCTTGTTAAAACGAAGTGTTGCTATATCTGATGACGAGTACGTTTGTTTTGATCCAACGAGAGCTAAGGTTACATATGAAAACTGCAATAAATTAGTACTGGATTCGAATGATGTTACCGTAGAAGAACTAAGCTTGTTTTCAAAAAGGTTATCAAGGAAAAGGTTCAATGATAACGTTGAATTTAATTGCGCCAACTGTGAGTCTCATATAAAAAGGCAGTCTAACAGAAATTGAACAATAGCTTAAGGATAACAGTAAAAGGAAATCGCAAATCGAAAATAAATTTGCTGCAGAGAATTCATGGTTTAAAAGGAAAAAAGGCTGCAAGTGCGTGAAAAGCAGAGTATCCAAGAGAAAACTGATTTATTGCTTGGTATTGATCAAAATACTAAGACATTTTCGAAGCTTATTCTATCTGAGAGTACAAAAAAATACACCAAAGAGGAGAAGTGGATTTCGCAGTGCAATTTTTTCCGTTCGTCTTCCGGATACAACTTTTTACGGGATCAGCTTGGACTACACTTGGCGCACCCGTCTTCATTACATAGGTGGATTAAGATTAAAAGTCTGTCACCTGGAATAAATATAAATGTTCTAGAGGAAATAAAGAAAATAACTTCGACATTATCACCAAAAGAAAAAGAAGTCGTGATTATCAAAGAATTTTCAGTCTTAGCCCCGCTGTAGCAGGGCAGTGGCAGAGGAAGTGTTCCATATCTTCCTCCTCCTCCTCACAGTTGGCACAGATTGTTGTATCAGCTATCCCGAGTCTGAATGAATGTTTGTTGAGATTGATGTGCCCTGTTAAAAGTCCCACCATTAATCTCAATTGTGTTCTGCTTGAGTTAAGAGCTCTTTTTGCTGTGTTGTTACTCGGTTTAGTTATTACAGATCTAGCCACTTTGCACGTGTCTAGATTCGTCCAGTAGTTATTGAACTCTTGTCGTATCTTTTCATTAATTATTGTTTTAATAGTTGTCAGAATGACCCCTATTGTATTATCCGCGTTCAGTTCTGTGTTGCCTGCTCCTTTCCTTGCTAGTTCGTCTGCCTTTTCGTTACCCGGTACACCTTCGTGCCCCGGTACCCATGTGAGACGGACTCTATTGCGTCTGGCAAGTAAGTTCAATTTAGTTTTGCACTCCCTTACTAGTCGTGATTTCGACATGGGGTTTGTAATCGCGCTAATTGCTGCTTTGCTGTCCGAGCAGATGTCGATTTGCCTCCCTTCGCTGGTGGCTTCTGCTAGTATTTCAGTTGCCTTCATAATTGCATAGACTTCTGCTTGGAACACCGATACAAATGGTTCTAAGTGAATAGCAAGTTCAATCGGTGGGTTAGCACTGAAGATGACAGCCCCTAGTTCCCCTGATATGTTAGAGCTGTCTGTATATACCGATACCCCATTGGAGTTTCTTGTCGTTCATGCATACGTCCAATATTCTTTTGTGGGGAAAATTGTTTCGAAGTTGTTGGAGAACGTATACGATTTTCCAACAACATCACTGGGGCAATCGATGAGTGGTGTCATTACTCTTATCATTTCGGTGATTCTTCGATGCCCCGTATTTGCACCACCGATGAAATGGCCGATAGTTCTAAGCCGTGAGGCTGAAATGCTGACAATCTTCTTCACTTCGGGTGCACTGGTAGAATGTTTGGTATCGCTTGTAATACCCAAGCAGACCATACTTTGCACCTTAGTTAGCAAGTCTCTTGCATACTTTTTGCTCATCACTGGCCACCATACAACTACACCGTAGAAGATGATAGGTTTTATTACGCATTCGTATATCCAGTGGACCTGTTTCAGTTTCAAGCCCCATGACTTCCCTCCTGCATATCCAATATGCTCTCTTGGCTTTGGTGACTCTTTCTTCCAGATTCTTTCTCCAGATCAGTTTCCTGTCTAATATAACGCCCAGATACTTGACGCTGTCGCGGAGTTGTAGTGGTACTCCTCCGAGTTGTGGAATGTGAAAGTCACTAGTTTTGATTGTCTTTGTAAAGAGAACTATTTCTGTTTTATTTGGATTTATTTCTAATCCGCCCATTCTTTTATGATTCAAAGGGTGTTTTGCATAAGCTATCCTATGATGTTCAGGATAGAATGGCTATGGCTTATAAGAATGGCTATGTCATCTGCGTACGCTACACATTTCGCACAAGTTCCATCCAGTGCTTTTAGAAGGTTGTCCATTGTGAGCACCCACAGAAAAGGAGATATTATCCCCCCTTGTGGTGTTCCCGTACGGACTGTTCCCCTTCTTGTTTCGTCTCCCAGTGAAGCTGTGATAATGCGGTTTGTAAGCATGTGTTCTAGCCAATTGTTTATTATTTGGCTATTACAGTATATCGAGAGTGCCTCCACAAGTTTTTGAGTTTTCACATTGTTAAATACCCCTTCGATATCTAGAAAAATGCCTGCGACTGATTCATGGATCATAATGATTTATATTACATTTATGTAAATAAATTTAATCAAGATCCGTTAGAGAACTTGTTTGGTAAAATAAGAGCGCGGAATATTAATAAAAGTAATCCAAATGTTTCCGAATTTAACTCCCTGCTAGCCAAAGTTATATCGGTAAAATTTTTATTCAAATCGAAATTTTCCAACTGCGAAGAAGACGATTCGGAATATCTACAGGTGGATTGGAATGCTATTTTGCAGAGTGATATAGAAAAACAAATAATACTTACCCAAGAGCTATCACAAAATCACGACATTCTTAAGATTGAGGAATGTTTTGAAAATAACATGAATACGAACAATATAGTTAATCCACCAGATGAAGATGCAATATCAATCAAGGTACCGCAGATGAACGACCTTGCTACAAGATACTTTGCCGGATATTGCATCTTTAAAACAATAAAAAAAATTAACAAAATCTGTGAAAATTGGGCTGAAGAAATGTCAAAGGACAAACAGAATTTCGATCTATCGGAAGTATTCTTAAAATTAAAAGAAGATGAAAATTCAAAAGAAAATACGGTTCTCTTATAACCGACAGAAAAAGATTTTCAAGTATGCCGTCTTCACGTACAAATATTTTCCGAATACTTTCGAAAACTACCTTTTGCATCTAACTTAAAAGAAAATATAATCAAAGAATGTATACTCGTAAAGGCAACAAAAATACATTTTCCGAATTGGTTCAATGTATGTTATGTTTAAGGTGATTCTGCAACTTAATACTAACTTAATTTAAGTTAATGATTATTTTGTTAAGTTAGTTAGTTTTTTTTATAATAATTTTGAAGATTAGTCAACTTCACTTAAGTAGGCCAAGAGCAGTGATCAGTTATTATAAGTGCATAAATATAAAATGCAGTATGCAAAACTCATATTCATACCCATTTTCAGAGCAAATTTGTGTCCACAAAGTTTACAGAGTTTTTATTTATTTAATCAAGTGCTGGAAATAAGGTACATACATACAGACAAAATACCAAGCACACAACATAAGCCCAACCATTTGCACATATATATATACAATCTATACAGATACTCCATATGCATCCTACCAACGTGTCGGCATCAGAACTCCGTGACCGCAGTCGCACAAAATACTTTTTTTTTGTCTTTTTTTAGTGAAGGTAAACAGGGGTATTAGTGAGTGACACGATGGACTAAAAAGTGAGCATAAAAAACAAATGTTCTGTGTTCTGATTTTTTCCCTTTTGTAAGAAGTTTAAGCTTTTTAAAAAGCTTTTTTTAGTGAATTTTGTTTTCATATATCACTTCTTCCCGTATGAATGAGACATCTGGGTAGTTTATTATCTGTGCTTGGAGTTTGCAGAAACTTAATACCATCTGAGTTTCAAACCATTACACTAAATCTTTAGTTTTCTCTCTCTCTTTCTCTCTTCTTCACAACGCCCGTGTCCTTTAATAGTATAATAGTATTCATATGCTCTTTGGCGCGCTCAAATTATAAAAAAAAAAAAAATTAATGGAGATATGAGTGTTTTTCAAATTTTATTTTAATTTTAGAATTTTGGTAAACGTATAAAGTCTCCCAGTTCGGCTACAATATTCATCTTTGCTTCACTGATTTTAACTTTTTTATGTTTTTTATTGAAATGTCTTCTTGGATTTTTAGTGTCTCCTGGCTTAGTTTTCGTACCTCTTCATCCACGTCTGTAATTATTTCTTAATCACACAATGGTTGTAAGGGAGCAAAATAGTTAGACTAATCCATTTTATTATTTAAGGTGGATTTCACCAAAACTTTTTTGGAACTTTGCCCCCCTGTCAGATGAAATTTTTTTTTTTTTTTGGTTGGGAGGTTAGGATTTTCATCTCCCAAGACACTAACGTTTCGCTTTAGTGAAATTTTCGCAATTGTATACAGATTGCAAATTATGCGGGTGGCTTAACTTTACTAGACAGATGGAAGATGAAACAAGTCCTGTGAACGCTGCTCACTGATTCCAATTGATTATTATTATTTCTAGCAAGTTTTAATCAAAATCTGAACTTTTCGACCGCGTTCCTCGCCAAAGCCTCACAAAAAAAATAAAAATTTCACATTGTGTGTGAATATCATATATGTATGCTTTAAAAATCATCTGTTCTGGATTTTGGTTAATCAAGTAAACTTGTGATGCCATGTTTTATGTAATTTGAAATTCAAAATCGAGTCCGCCTGAATTTAGTTCATTTGCAAAAATATGTTTTTGTACGTTACTCGTAAATAACTAATTGATTTGACTAAATCGTGGTGCAGACCAAACACCACACAAAACTTGTGTAAAAGCTTTTTAAAAATGCTTTTTTTTTTTTTTTTTTTTTTTATAATCTGCGCGCGCCAAAGGGAGTATTAATACCCTTTAATTGTTTCAGGGCACGGGCGTCAGGGAAAGGGGGAAGAGGAACAGAGGAGGTACCTATGCACGTTGGCTTTAAATGTTTGAAGGTTGTAGTGATGGGGAAATACAAAGCCTGGTAGATCGTTGTTCGGCTTATAAATGAATCCCTATATTTGACAGTACGACCGAAGTTTGGCTTTAGGGTAAACTGATGTGCATTCGAAGCATGTCGCGTATTGCGGGTGAAATTTTGAAGGGGAGGAATGCAACTGGCTATTTCGCTGGAACATTTTTTGTGGAAAAAACGATAAAACAGGGAGAGACAGGAGATGTTCTAGTGAATGAATGGAATTCACAATGTCTCTATCGCCTATAAGTTTTAACGCGCGATTTTGTACCCCATCAAGAATGTGCAAAACGGTCTTGGGTGCACCAGACCAGATATGGGCGTTATATTCCAGCTTAGGGCGGATGAATGCCTTATAAATTGAGGCCAGATCAGACGGGGTAAAATATTTCTTGCACAGTTTAAGGAATCCTAGACATTTTGCAGCATTTTTGGCGACCTCGAATATGTGATCATTCCATCGAAGATGGTTATTAATACACATACCGAGAATGGCAAGTCTTTCGGATTCAATGATGCAAGTACCATCCATGGATAATGGTTGAGGGTTTTGGTTTCGCTTGAGAGACAGGAGACAGCATTGTGTTTTGGAAGCATTAAATTCCACTCTGTTGGTTGAACCCCATTTAATTATGCTGTCCAGGTCGGAATTTAATGTGTTTAACATACGTTGCCGTTCACCTTATACGGCCGAAGAGCAAGGACATGAGTTAGGGAACGAATATGAAAAGCTCAGGATACTGTCATCAGCGAAGGAATGGATTGGATTAGAAGTTGTAGACAAGAGATCATTTATAAAAATAAGAAAGAGAGTCGGAGACAAAACAGAGCCTTGGGGAACACCAGCATTTATTTGGTGAATTGCAGACTTGAAGCCGTCCAAAACAACTTGCATTGAACGCCCCGAAAGGTAATTTCTAATCCATTGAAGAAGAGACTCATCGATGCCATATGCACGCATTTTTGACAAAAGAGCCTGATGCCAAACTCTGTCAAATGCCTTTGAAATATCAAGCGCAACCATCTTGGTTTCGCCGAAGTGATGGAGAGATTGGTTCCACTTCTCGGTGAGATATGCCATCAAATCACCAGTGGACCTGTTGCTACGAAAACCATACTGCCGGTCATTAAGGAGTTTTCGTGAATCAAGATATTTCATAAGCTGACGATTTATCAGCGTTTCCATGACCTTGGAAAGAAGGGACGTAAGTGCAATGGGTCGGTAATTGGACGGGGAGGAAGATTCGCCTTTTTAGGGACGGGCTGGACAAATGCTGTTTTCCATCTACTCGGAAAGAGCCCTGAAAAGTAGGATAGACAGAAAAGCTTACGCAGAGGTTTTGCCAGCGTAGAAGAACACCTCTTCAGAACTATTGGGGGGATACCATCTGGACCAGCGGATTTGTGTATGTTAAGACCTTTGAGTACTCCTGCAACTGTACGAGTGCGAAAGTGGACTTGTCCCATGGAAAATTTGACGCTCTCAAATACAGGTGGAGACGAAGCATTATCTAGCAGCGTGGAGTTCGCTGCAAAGTGAGCAGCAAGCAGATTAGCTTTGTCTAAGGAGCTGACAGCTGGAATGTCATTGTAAATGAGCGTGGGGATGGCAGATGAGGCAGAATTTTTAATATTTTTGACGAATGACCAAAAAGTTTTACTACCTTTGGGACATTGTAGGATTTTTTGCCTCAATTTTTGGTCATGTAAGAATTTTACACGTCGAATATGAGCATTGCAGTCTTTTCTGGCTTGTTTAAATTTCTTTTGGTTTTCCTCAGATTTGTTGGCTTTATAAGACCGAAAACTTACTTCTTTCAACCTGATAGCCTCTTTACAGCTCTGGTCAAACCACGAGTTTGCTTTAGGTTTAATGCTCTTTATTCTGTTAGGAATAAAGTCATTCATACCTAAGAGTATAGTGTTAGTGATCATATCAGCAGCGGCATCCACGTCGCTATCGAGGAAGCATAGCGAACAGTTAAAACTCTTAAAGAAGCTATTAAGGGCGCTCCAATTGGCTTTCTCGTATTGCCATACTTTCCATTTAGGAGTTTTTTCTTTAACTGAGTGGTCGGAGTACGAGAATTTAGCTGATTATGGTCAGACCGACCTAGAGGCGCTAAAATATCAATAGTGTATTTATCAGGGTGCGAAGTAAGAAACAAGTCCAAAGTGTTGGCGGAGTGACTTTCAATGTCCGGTATACGTGTAGGCTCATTTACAAGCTGAGTCAAATTGATTACCTCAGCGAAAAGTTCAACATACCTTCCTTCGGGTGTTGTCTGTCCAGAATGTTGAAGCCAATCCGAATTGTGTATATTAAAATCGCCCGCAATGACGATTTCAGTATGAGGGTACAAGGAGACAATTCGAGTGATTTAATCGGACAGCGCATCAAATTCGTCAAAAGTTGAGTTGCTGTCCGCACTAGGGCTTCTATAAATAAAGCAGTAGTGGATTATTTGCTTACGGACGGTGAATTTTAGCCATTTGAAATTAAATTCCGGGTTGGAACAGTGGCCATACTGTGGTGGAACTTGGTAAGCAATATCACTACGGACGTAAATGGCGAGACCACGGTGGGGAAAGAATAATGACACTAAGTTATATCCAGGCAGTTTCAAATCGGAAGATTCTTCAACTACCTGTGTTTCACTTAGTGCCAAAACAGCTGGTTTATGGGAATGGACGTGGGCGTACACATCAAAGAAATTCATTCGAAGCCGACGAATGTTGGTTAGATCAACCCTAAATTCCCTCATCACTACAACATAAAAACACAAAAAGACACAACTCTGACGTAACTAAGCGAAGCCGTGAAGTGAAGATCCAATGAATTGTTTTCCAAAACAAACTGTCGCAGGTGCTATGCCCAAACGACAATCAGCTAAGGTTCGCTATTCAGATAAACATTCACAGTCCGCTATGCATCAAATATTACACTCTCTCAATCATCGCAACTGGGAGTATGTACAGACATATGTAGCACATGCTCCAATTGCGATAACGAAGAAGCGCAACAGCGAGTGAGTGGGGGTGAGAGGATGGAATACACCGGCACTGAATTGTTTATTTGCTTTTTTTTAATTAATCAATTTATTTTTTTTGTTTTCCACTGCACTTCCACTGATTTGATTTGGCGCGCGCGATCGATTTTATTTTTTTGTTAGATGGAATTAACAAATTGTTTTTTTTTTTTTTTTTGTCACCACGGTGGAGAGTGGGAGTTGGATCGCGTGTGCACCCGACGGCAGGCAAAAGGCAACTTGCTTAAAAACAAAATTGCCTTGTAGATTTCCTATTTCAATTGTTCATTCTGCAGTTCTGGAAAGAAACTCATCTGTCCTATATGTAGTTAAAAAAAAACGCACTTGAGTATAAAAAAGACACAAAGTATAAAAAAAGTATAAAAAAAACGATAGCGTGAGTCCTTTTAGGGGCGGTTGAAGGTTAATTCTATGATAGTTTGAAGAAGCGATTATTTTAGAAAAAGAGATTGCGTCTACTACTGTAATTTGAATTCACCTCAAACGAAATAAAATTACGTGTTGGCAAATACCTAACTTGCATTTTTGGAGTGTAATTTTTACTTGCACCTATAAGTGCAAGAATTGGTTACCTGAAAATGTTCGATCTCGAGATTTTGATCAAACTTGACATTATTATAATAGAGAATCTAAAAAGAGTGTGTCTCTCATTTCTGTCTTTCTGTAGTATGGACGGCTGCGGCCTAAGCGGCTGGACGGATTTTCTCCCAACTTCATATCTGCGGTCAGTGGGTTCACAATTCGAGACGAAATCTGAGTTTTGATTCTAACCCCGAAATTAACGGAACTTTACTAATAGCCGATTTTGTAGAAAGTCGATTTGCTCGAAAATGGAACCAACGATTTTGATGAAATTTAATATTTGAGTTACAGTTAAGCTATCAGATGGCGTACCACATTTTTGGCAGAAAATACGTATAGCGGTAATTTAATTATTGACCGCTTTTTGGAAATTGGATCAATCGGAACGATTTTGTTTAAATTTCAAATTTGAGTTTTTGCACATAAACAGCATATACAAGTATGTAGGTGCAGTGGCTCAAAGTAATAACCGGACACCCTTATTTTCTTATTATTTATGTACAAATTGAAAACAATAAAAGACAATTACTTCAATTTTCATAAATTTTTTATTAACAAAACGTATTTAAGATAAAGTACAATAAAAACCAAAACAATATTAGTTCATTTAAATAACATAAAAAACAAAAATAGTAAATACATCAAAAAATAACTTCAAAGTAATATTCGGACACTTCATTTTCATACAAAATTTCAAAGGAATTAAAAAATATACATTTCATTTTTCTTATTTTTTAATATTTAGTAGAGTCCATTTTGTTTTAAAACTGCTTTGAGTCTGTCCGGCATGGAAGAAACCAGTTTTTTGTAATAGGATGGGTCTATTTTATTCCTCTCCTCTTTTAAAGCCTCTGCCAAGTCTTTTTTATTGGAAATTTTGTAGCTTTTCAATTTGTTGTCTAAATGATCCCATAAATGTTCGATTACGTTTAGGTCTGGGCTCTGCGGTGGCGTTTCAAGTACATATGGACAATTATAAATCAACCACAGACGAACGTTTAAAGCCTTGTGTTTTGGATCGTTGTCTTGATAAAAGTTGTAGCAATCTCCAATCCCCAAATTTTCTGCACTCTGCTTCAGGTTATTCTTTAAAATATTCAAATACATCATTTGGTCAATATTTCCCTCAATTATATGCAGTTTCCCAGGTCCGGCGGCAGACATACATCCCCATACCATTACTGAGCCACCTCCGTGCTTCACAGTGGGTCGTAAGTTTTGTTTTGCTAGCTCGGTATTGGGCTTTCTCCAAACATATGATTGACCATCTGACCGAAATATATTAAATTTACTTTCATCACAAAAAATTACCTCCTTCCAGAACGAAAAATGACGATTTTTGTATTCCTTTGCAAATTGTTTCCTTTTTCTTCTATTGCGCTCACAAATAAACGGCTTTTTCCTAGGTACTCTCCCATTAAAATTATGCTTTCGTAATACAATTCGTATTGTTTCAGGATTACCGATTTTTCCCAATTGTGTTTCAGCTCTTACAGCTAGCTTCGGTGTACTCAGCTTTGGGTCTACCTTTATTCGTCTTACCAACCACCGCTCTTCGACCTCTGTGAATATTTTACGCCGGCTAGGTTTAGGTTTATTTTCTAAAGTTTTTGTGGCCAAATAGCGTTTTATTATATCATGCACGGTAGAAGGACTTCTTTTAACTATTTCAGCGATATTTTTCTCATTATAGTGATCAATTATTAACTGCCGCACTTGCAAGGATGTTTGACAACGTTTTTCCATTTTTAATTGCGGTACACAATACTTTCTTGCACCAAATGCATTTAGTGAATGGAGGAATAGTGTGAAATTCATATTGCGTGCACATAAAGTGGGGTTCCCCGAATAATGAACGCATAAAATATACAGCATTGCCAACTGAGATACATTTTCAATTAGTTAAGTATTTTAGTTAAAACCTTTAGTGAAATTAATGAATTTTATTTTTATTTTACTTTATTTTAGTTAACGTAAATCTGACTTAATCAGAATAAATACATTTTATTAAAAATGTATATTATTTTGCCTTTAAATCATAGAAATTAGTATGAAAGTAGGTGTGTCCGGTTATTACTTTGGGCCACTGTACGTGCAACTTATTTTTTTGTGCAGTGGTATAACAATCTTGGAAAGGTTTTGATAAATGTTATTCCAAACACCATCCTCTTTTTCTTTTTCCTTTTGTTCAGGGGATTTGCATTGTGATAAGAATTTTGGAAGGTCGCGTAAGTGGTTAAATGTTTGTTGGGCTCGTGCCGTCAGAATATTTTTTTGTATGAAATTGATAAGATGGAAGTAGCATTGCAAAGTATATTGTGGTGGGATGGCTGTAACTCAAAATTATAATAAATATAAATTTAGCTTATCACTTGTTGAATTGTATAATGGAACATTTTTTCGTATACTGCAAATCAGATTGTGGTGTGTAAAATTAGTACAAATACCGAAGTAGAAATTGTGAGTTTATCATAAGTAGCCATGGCGGCCATAGTTCAATACATAGAGGAGTTCTTGAACGAGTTCAAAAAGACGTGTTGGGAGTTCCCCTAACCTTGTCAAGGCGGCAGAAGAGGCTTGGCGGGAGGCACGGAGATTACAAAGTATGGTGAACCTGAGGGCAGTAATCCACCTGCTCGAAGCTCTGAGGTGCAGAGCTGAAATGGAGGGGTTTGAGACTCCTCCAATTAATACGTATAATAAAATTAAAAAAAATATTTAGAATGCTTTTTCATTTTAAACGAGAGACTTTATTTAGCAGAGATCAAATTGGAACTGATTTTCTCTCTAGCTATGGATAGATACTTAGCCCTAAGTGAGGAGAGGAATTCGCTGAGGCGACGAAAGCTGCTGCTGCGCGTGCAAGGTAAGTTGAACTGGTTAATGTGTCGATAAAACGACGGAAGCTGCTGCTGCGCGTGGAAGGTAAGTTGATTCGATTGAATTGATGTGTCGCTGAGTCGACGAAGCTGCTGCTGCCCATGAAGGTAAGTTGATCCGATTAATGTGTCGATGAGGCGACGGAAGTTGCTGCTGCGAATGGAAGTTAAGTTGATTCGATTAAATTGATGTGTCGCTGAATCGACGAAGCTGTTGCTGCGCATGGAAAGTAAGTTGATGTAATTGAATAAATGGATCGCTGGGACGACGGAAGTTGCTGTTGCGATTATAGGGTAAGTTGATCTGATGATGGCGTTATAATGCCATAACTCCTTCCCCTCTTAAGCTGAACCGTCCGCGGTTTCTTGAACATTGTTTAAAGCGCTGATCGTGGCTACCTGGACTTCTTCAATGGTGAGCGATGCCTTGCCTATGTTACTTGAAGTTGAATCTCTTTTAATAACACAGATGTAAAGAAGTAAGGCTGCGGTTATGGTCAGAATTACACCGAAGGACGTAACGGTAATGATTCGATTTTGGGATCCAAGCTTTCTTTTGTGCTGCGTATTGTTGATATGCAGTTCTTTAAGCATTTCTAGCGAAAGTAGTTCCTCCATCTCTATTTCCCTGGGCTGCGATTGAATAATTGCTGGAATCGCCTGAAGTAATGAGGCTTGCTGCTATCTGTAAGCTCGTCCATTTATAACTAGGGTAGCGTTGCTGAATTTAATAAGATAGGTTCCGTTGAGGATCTGTACTTCGTTGTGGGTCATTATTCTGCTATCGAGCATGTTCAAAAGTATCACGAAGGGCTCAATTTCTTCCACTGCTGGCACATGTTGATTGTTGGTAAGGATACAAGTCATTGCGACCTTTCAGCAAATTCGGGATAAAGGATGATTCGGTAATAACCACTATAACCTCCTCCTCACAAATTGAAACTTAGTTGAATGTTCTACAATCATTTCTTAATTCGTAATACCTATCCTTACATACTAATACATAATTGTTTGTACTGTTGGATACTTTAATTATTTTATTATTCCTTTTTACAGGTTTCACAATAATTTTTTCACAATCTATACATTCTGTTAATGGAATATCTAAAACATAATATAAAACAGTACCATTCGTAAATATTTTAATATTTGAAAATTCTATTGCTTCTTCTATATTATTATAGCGTAAATTGTTTTTATTCATTGTGTCTACAGCAATTTGCATTTCATCTTTGGAAAGAATTACAGAATTCAAAATGCCGGTTTTAGCCCAATGTATTGCATACTTATTTCAAACGCAGTACTAATGTATCCGATATAATACTACTTTCCTTTATTGCATTCAAAATTTGGTTTGTTACAAAAGTTAAATTTATTTATTCTCTCGTTATATTTCTCATTAATTATAAATTGTCTTTCATTATTTTCGATTAATTTATTCATTCCTTCTTGAATTAAGAGCAGATCATTATGGTCCGGATTGCCAGCAATCCATTTCCATTCAGGCTCTATAAAATCGAGTGATCTTTTGTTACTACCCGGTTTTATATAATTAATTAAACCTTGCATCTATTCAATTCCATATTTTAAAAATGGAAAGAGTATGTGCTGCTTCGTAATCGTTTCATCGACGACAGTCCTCGCATGGTCTACAAATTTTGTATACTGGTCAGGATTAATTCCATGTATTAATCTAAAATGTCCGTCTTGTATCTTCGCGATACCTGTGTTTATAGTCACCACTTGAGAGTTTGGAAAGTCCAATATCTACACTTCCGCAGATGATAATGCTATAAGCAGTCTGAAAAAAAGAAAATGTGTCTAGAGTTCGTAAAATTGATCAAGTTTGTCTGTACTACAATTCCTATCTAAGGTTACTCTTATGTACTTGTTTACCGTCTATAAGGACCTTTGTCCCAAGGTCTTTTTGAATAACCTTTTCAATGAATAATTTTGTGAACTTGTTCCCTATACGCTTATTAGTTTTAACAGACTTTATTCCCCTGATTGTATTTCTTAGTATTCCTTCCTTTATTATGATAGTTTAAATCTGCCTTCTGGGTTTTCTGGAGCTTGGCTCTAACTTTGTCCCTAAGTTCGATAGGCATAGAGTGAAGTATGTCGATTGGTCTATACCCTGTGACTGAGTGGATTGATCTATTATATTTTGTTCTAGCCAACAGAACTAGTTCTCTAGTGTCACTTACTCGCATATCTTGTTCGGCCTTAGTGCACAGCGCGATTTCTGATAACGTGCTATGAAAACGTTCTAGTTATCCATTTGTGGAACTGTGGAAAGGTGGGTTTGTAAAGATGTCTATGGCAAAGTGATCCCTTAACAAAGACTTTATCATGGTTAAATTAAGAAACCGCTCATTGTGGCAAACTATTTTCTTGGTTCTTTTAAACAAAATTTAGAATCTGCAATAATGGTTCCTTTACACCAACAATTGCGCGTGACCTGATTGGTATTACAACGGTATATTTCGAAAATTTATCCAAGCATGTCAGGAAGTGATTCTTGTCGGTTGATTAAATATCTATGTGTAGTATTTCCCCCGAATGGAATGGTATAGAGGTGGGACCAATCTCCTGCTTATGTGGGTGACGCTGATATTTCGCTTCTTTACAAATTTTGCAATTATATACTATTTCTTTTAATTTCTTCCCTATTTTTGGAAAAGAGTTGTCATTAAGTACCTGTTTCATATTTTCGCGAACAGATCGGTGAGCTCGGTTATGCTCTCCAACAAATATTTCTGATTGAACATCATGATTGGATATGTTCGTGACGAATAGTTCCGTGCGGACGAATTCAACTGAAGGAAAGGTTTTCGTAATCTCGTCTTGAATCTATGCTAACGTATGCAAATCACAGTGGATCGCGTTGACCACATCAGGATTTACAACTTCTTTAAGTAATTCAAATAGATCATTGAGGGCGCCAAATGTAACGGTATGCCTTATTTGCCGTCGAAATATATTTATTTTTTTTTTTAATTCGCACGCGCCAAAAGGAATATGAATACCTTTATACTGTTACAGGTCACGGGCTTTTAAGGAAAGGGAGAAGGCGAACATAGGAGAAGCCTATTCACGTTGGCTTTAAATGTTTGAAGGTTGTAGTGATGGGGAAATACAGAGCCTGGTAGATCATTCCACATTTGTGTTATTCGGATTATAATGAATCCCTATATTTGACAGTACGACTGAAGTTAGGCTTTAGGGTTAACTGATGTGCATTCGAAGCATGTCGCGTATTGCGGGTGAAATTTTGAAGGGGAGGAATGCAACTGGCTGTTTCGCTGGAGCATTTTTTATAAAAACAAAAACGATAAAACAGGGAGAGACAGGAGACATTTCTCCGATGTTCTAGTGAATGAATGGAATTCACAATGTCTCTATCGCCTATAAGTTTTAACGCGCTATTCTGCACCCCATCAAGAAGTGCACCATCTTGGGTGCACCGGGCCAGATATGGGCGTTATATTTTAGCTTAGGGCGGATGAATGCCTTATAAATTGAGGCCAGATCAGACGGGGTAAAATAGTTCTTGCACAGTTTAAGGAATCCTAGACATTTTGCAGCATTTTTGGCGACCTCGAATATGTAATCGTTCCATCGAAGATGGCTATTAATACACATACCGAGAATGGCAAGTCTTTCGGTTTCAATGATGCAAGTACCATCCATGGATAATCGTTGAGGGTTTTGGCTTTCGCTTGAGAGACAGAAGACAGCATTGTGTTTTGGAAGCATTAAATTCAACTCTATTGGTTGAACCCCATTTAAATATGCTGTCCGGGTCGGAATTGCCGTTCACCTTATACGGCCGAAGAGCAAGGACATGAGTTAGGGAACGAATATGAAAAACTGAGGGTACTGTCATCAGCGAAGGAATGGATTAGATTAGAAGTTGCAGACAAGAGATCGTTTATAAAAATAAGAAAGAGAGTCGGAGACAAAACGGAGCCTTGGGGAACACCAGCATTTATTTAGTGAATTGCAGACTTGAAGCCGTTCAAAACAACTTGTATTGAACGTCCCGAAATGTAATTTCTAATCCATTGAAGAAGAGACTCATCGACGCCATATGCACGCGTTTTTGACAAAAGAGCCTGATGCCAAACTCTGTCAAATGCCTTTGAAATATCAAGCGCAACCATCTTGGTTTCGCCGAAGTGATGGAGAGATTGGTTCCACTTCTCGGTGAGATATGCCATCAAATCACCAGTGGACCTGTTGCTACGAAAACCATACTGCCGGTCATTAAGGAGTTTTCGTGAATCAAGATATTTCATAAGCTGACGATTTATCAGCGTTTCCATGACCTTGGAAAGAAGGGACGTAAGTGCAATGGGTCGGTAATTGGACGGGGAGGAAGATTCGCCTTTTTAGGGACGGGCTGGACAAATGCTGTTTTCCATCTACTCGGAAAGAGCCCTGAAAAGTAGGATAGACAGAAAAGCTTACGCAGAGGTTTTGCCAGCGTAGAAGAACACCTCTTCAGAACTATTGGGGGGATACCATCTGGACCAGCGGATTTGTGTATGTTAAGACCTTTGAGTACTCCTGCAACTGTACGAGTGCGAAAGTGGACTTGTCCCATGAACAATTTTAGGTGGGGACAAAGCATTATCTGGCAGCGTGGAATTCGCTGCAAAGTGAGCAACAAGCAGATTGGCTTTGTCTAAGGAGCTGATAGCTGGAATGTCATTGTAAATGAGCGTGGGGATGGCAGACGAGGAAGAATTTTTAATATTTTTGACGAAGGACCAATAATTTTTACTACCTTTGGGACATTGTAGGATTTTTTGCCTCAATTTTTGGTCATTTAAGAATTTTACACATCGAATATGGGCATTGCAGTCTTTTCGGGCTTGTTTAAACTTCTTTCGGTTTTCTTCAGATTTTTTGGCTTTATAAGATCGAAAACTTACTTCTTTTAACCTGATAGCCTCTTTACAGTTTATTTTTGTGAACTCTGCGCCTTTGGTTAGTATGATCTGGTTTTTGAAATTATTTACCGGATTCTTTACACTACGAATAGTATAGGTAAGTGATTCTTCGCTGTTTACTGTCATCGAGTCTGAATTCTCATAATGGTCTAAAGCATTAATATGTTGTCTTGACAAGGCATCAGCAACATGGTTCTGCTTAGCTGGTTTGTAGAAGAATTTTGGAGAAAACTCCTCTATGAAAGCCCTCCATCTCTTCATTTTCATATTCGTGTTACCATCCGAAATGGCGAAGGTTAGAGGCTGATGATCTTTAAAGATATTTAAATATTTGACCCCATACAGATAATTGCGCAATTTCCGCAAGGCCCAAACGATAGATAGAGAGAGTTCCCTCTCATTCGTTGCATAATGCTCCTCGGCGGAGGATAAGGTTCTCGATATCATAGTAATTGGTCTACCGCTTAGTGAAAGCACAGCACCGAGTGCGTGTAACGAGGCGTCTGTCGTTAAATCAAACGGTTTGTTATAATCGGGATACAAGAGTAATACGTCTTCCGAAGCCAAAATCTTCTTTATTCTATCGAACGAGTAGAGTGCTTCCTCGTCTGATTCTATTTTGATAAGTTTTGATTTACTAGCACCTATTTTACCGTTTTACCCGCATAAATATCTCGTCAATGGCTTGGTAATTTGCGCGTAATCCCTAATAAAGCGCCTATAATAACCTGATAATCGCAAAAAGGATCGAAGACTGTGAAGTGTTCTAGGAGTCTCATAAGAAACAATATCTTTCACTTTGTCTGGGCATGTACCCCTATTAGACACAATAAATCCCAAGAATTCCACTTCACTCCGGAAAAACGTCGATTTCTCTGGGGCAATTCTCATGTTAGCCTCATAAAGCTTTGTCAAAATACGGCGCACGTCCTCAAGATGTTCTTCGTGTGTCTCGGAAAAAACTATTACGTCATCAATATAGACGTGACACCTCTTTCAATTTCTTCTCTTAAGACATCATCAATTGCTCGCTGGAAAATACTAGGGGCATTTTTCAGCACAAAGGGAAGCCTGCAGAAATCAAATTATGAATTGAGGCGTGATTGAGTCTAGACGTGCTCTTCTTTTGCTCTCTTTTTTGCGATGTCATTTGTATGTGCTAAGTGCAATAATCACCTGCCAAGTGAAAATACCATCTCTTGTGGCATTTGTTGCATAAGGGTTCACAATACCTGTGCTAATCTTTATGATAGTTCATTGAAATTAATCAACAAAAACGTTAATGTATTTTGGAGGTGTAATGCCTGCATTAGTGGCTCATTGACTGTGTGCTTGCAAAAAAATCAATAATCTCTCCGTCTGTATTAGTGAACTAAAATATGAATTCGAGACATTTAAAAATTCTCAGAGTACAGAGAAAATAAACGGTAAACCTAAGTCGAATATTGATGCTAACAATGAACGACAAATTATTACTCGATCGAAACAAAAATTAAAGTTCAATGATCCTGCACACTCATCAACGTCTAAGAACAAAACTAACGTTTTTTCCCCTTCCATAGGAAGAACAAGTGTAAAAAAAATTATTAATAACGTTGACCTGTCCTCTCAAAGAAAAATGCAAGTTGCAAAGCCAAACACCATTGTCGCTGCTGTTACAAAAGCGAACCAGGAGAGTGCAGCTGCTCGCAATGTTATTGTTAATGCTAACAGTATAGCTCGCTCTGACGTAGGTTTTGGAGGTGTGTCGACTGTGTCTGACAATGCTGATAGCTACACTAATGAGGTTGCACTTGCTGCCGCTGCTGATGCCCATAATGATGTTGTTGCTGCATCTACTGCACATGATAACAGTTCACTTCATTCGGACACTGATCATGGAGGTGTGTTTATTATGTCTGCTAGTGCTGATCGGTCTACTGAAGAATCTGTTTGCCTGGTTGCCGCTGAGGTTTTTGTTGCTGCTTCTACTGGTAATGTTGATGTTGTTGCTTCTACAATTTTGGAGGAGAGTGAAGGCGTTAGATCGCCAGTTATTTCCTTTGCCGATGTTGTTGCTAATGCTAATGCAAATAATAATGCTGTTGCTGTTACTAACATTACTGTTAATGCAGTTTCTTCTGGTACTTCTGCTGATGTCGAAGCTGATGCTGATGTGGCTAATTTTCATGTTTCTGCTGTTTCTTCTGGTAACTTTGGTGACGCTGCAAAAGCAAATCTTCGCTGGAATCGGACCAACGTGCCAAAAGCTATCATTGGAACTAATCGTGATCATAGTCACATTGGTGTTATACATAAACTCAAATGGTTTCACCTGGGGAGTTTTCGCCCATCTACCACCACGGATGCTATTTCTAGTTACGTAGCTTCCAAAATGAATGTCAGTACATCAATGCTTTCATGCTATAAGCTCACCAAACGTGATTGTGAAGAGTCAAATCCAAGATTCGTCAACTTTAAGATCGGTGTTCCAGTCGCACTTAAAGATGTCATGTATGAGCCAAATATCTGGCCTGTTGGAGTGAAGTTGCGTCCATTTCAATAATTTCAAAAAACGAAGGAGGTCTGGCGGTGTCCAACATAAATTGAGTAATGTCTACACACCGTCAGCTACGATTAATAACCTTATGTCGAATAAGCCGTCATCTCTTAGACTTTTTTACCACAACGCCAGTGGAATGAGGTCTAAGGTTTATGATATCTTCGTTGCTTCTTCCCTGCTTATGTATGATATTATCGTCATAACCGAGACCTGGCTTTATGGGAGTATACTCTCGTCGGAAATATTTGACAGCAGATTTTACACCGTGTTCCGTTTGGATAGATGTCAAACCGCCAAGGACCGTGGAGGAGGAATTGTAATTGCTATCCGTTCATCTCTACCTTGTAAGCAAATACCATTACCAGTCACTGATGTTGAGCAATTATGTATTGTAATTAATGTAAGCTCACATTCTCAACTTATTTTAATGGCTAGTTATGTTTCGTCGAATAGTGTTGCAAATACTTATTTTAAACATATTGAAAATATTGAGTACATATCAAAAAATTTTTATAAGGCAACTCAGTACCTATGTGTGTTAGGTGATTTTAATTTTTCTGAAGTGAAATGGTCTTGGTCTGAAGAAGATAAAATGTTTATTCCTTTAAATTTTGATTCAGATTATGAACATGCTTTTATTGATTTTGTATATTCTTTAAACCTTTAACAAGTCAATACGATGTATAATTCATTCAACAGATTATTAGATCTTGTTTTCGTTTGTGTAAAAGAACTTAAAATAAATTCACCGTATGCTTCTTATGAACTGCTTAATAATTCGTTCCATCACAAGCAAACTGAGCTTGAATTTGAATTTTACAATATTTTAAAGCCAGTTTATTGCAATATTAGGACTTTCAATTTCGTTAAAGGAAATTTTGTGGGTTTAAATAGTTGGATCAATTCATTTGATTGAACTAATGAATTTCTTTGCCTAAATCTAAGTGAAATGTATGCTTGTTTCAAAACACTCTTTAGAAAAGAGTTAAGCGTGCTCAGTAGGTTTCTTCACAAAAATTATATCATGGATATCGAGAGTAAGCTAGTAACAGATAGTAAAAGTTTTTGGAATTTCATTAAACAAAAACGTAACACGTATGGTATTCCGGAAGTAATGAAATACGAAAACACGGAATCGAACAATGTTGGATCTTCCTGCAAATTGTTTGCTCAATTTTTCAAAACTGTTTATGTGAAAAGTGCCCATGTCCAGTTCACACCAATAACCAATATCGATCCTAAAGTGGATATTGGACGCATTAATTTGGACCTGCAGGACGTCACTCTGGCTCTTGGCAGTCTAAAACCATCAACTAATGCAGGTGTGGATGGAATTCCTGCACTTGTCTTAAGAAGATGTAAGGATAGCATTTGTTACCCACTGCTGCAAATTTTCAACACGTCGCTCAAGCATGCCATTTTTTTAGATGAATGGAAGTTATCGTTTTTAGTTCCAATTTTTAAAGCTGGCTCTAAAAATTATGTTAAGAACTATAGGGGAATCTGTAAATTGTCAGCCATTCCTAAACTTTTTGAAAGTATTGTCAAAAGCAAACTGGAATTTTTCGTCAAAGAGCATATTTCAGTATCTCAGCATGGATTTGTTTCAGGGAGATCTACTGCCTCCAATCTCGTATATTTTACATCGTCTGTACTAAATTCGTTCGAAAGGGGTTGTCAGGTGGACACGGTCTATACTGATTTTAGTAAGGCATTCGATTCTGTGAGTCACAATGTCTTAATACATAAGTTGAAGTGCTTTGGTTTCCATTCATCCATGCTGAGATGGATTTCTTCGTTTTTAATGAATAGAGTGCAGTTAGTTAAACTCGATTCTGTTCATTCAAACCCGTTTCACTGTTGCCCAGGCTTACTTCAAGGCAGTCACCTAGGGCCTTTACTTTTCATCATATTTATCAATGATATAACATCTGTTCTTAGCTACTGCCAAAGCCTTTTGTATGCAGACGATTTAAAATTGTTCTTAAGTATATCAAGCATAAACGATTGCATAAAGCTTCAATCTGATATTGATGCGCTTTCAAATTGGTGTAAAGTATATATATATATATATATATATATATATACATAGCGAAATGCAACGTAACTACATTCAGTAGATCCTTCAACCCAATTATTCACCGATACTCAATCGATTCTAAAGATCTCACTCGGGTAAATAAGGTTAAAGATCTTGGTGTTGTTTTTGATCAGGCATTGACTTTTTGTGATCACGTAGATTAGATAACAACTAAAGCGAATTCCATCAAAAGAAATACAGTTGAATTCTCTAATCCCCACTCCCTAATAACTCTATTCACTGCTCTTGCTCGATCCCTTTTGGAATACTGCGACAACGTGTGGTGTCCTTTTTATCAGGTGCATATTGATAGGATGGAACGAGTTCAGAGAAGATTTTCTAAATTTGTTTTCTTCAAAATGCGCTGGAATTTTTCGCCAGAATATAAAACTAGATGCCAACTACTTGGTTTAACTAAGCTTACGACTAGGAGGAAGATCCATGATGTAATGTTTATGAGAGACATCCTCTGTTATCATATAAAAAGCCCATGCTTGTTGGGTTTAATTCCAATACATGCACCCGAGAGACCTATACGGCAAAGAGAGTTTCTTTTTCGTACTTTGCATAGAACTAATTATGGGTTGAACGAGCCTATGTCTCGCGCTATTTCAAACTTCAACTCAGTTTGGTCTGTAGTAGACTTAAGTTTATCTAGATCTATTTTTAAAAGTGCATTATTTAATTTTTATTGTTTAATTGAGTAAATTCTTGTAAATATTTCATTTTATTCCTTCATCATTATAGTTATTTCTTGTAATCTGTTAAGTTATGTTACTTGTATGGATAAATAAATAAATAAATAAATCGTTCTTCCCGTTGTTTACGGAAAATGCTGTTTTTTCCCTATCGTTCTCGGACAACTTTATTTGATGAAACCCCGACTTCAAGTCAAGTGTCGAAAAGTAACGAGCTTTTTCCAGGTTAGCAAGTATTACTGATGTGTCGGCAACCGGATATTTGTCGTTTATAATTTTAAGGCTCAGTTTCCTAAAATCGACAACTAAGCACATTTTACGCTTTGCATTTTCGTCAATACCTTTTTTATCGACTACCCATAGCGGGGTATTATATGGCGACCGTGAAGGTCGTATAATTTCATTGCTGTTAATGAGTTAGTAATTTCTTTGTTGACGAAATCAGTAGCACCGACGGGATAAGGGTAAGCACTTGAATAGACAGGTTCATTATCCGTTGTCCTTATTGTAGCGATAACAATCGTATTGAACGGCAAAGATTCATTGGGCTCACCAAACACTTTTGATTGACTTTGAATCATTGACAGAAATGATTCACGCATTTCTGGGGGGAAGTTTCCTTGATCTATGGAGGTATCATTAACACTCTTGCAGTACAAGTACAATAATTTTTCTGTTCCCCCATTGTAATGTATAATTCCTTTCCTCGCATCTATATATGCGCCAATTTGTCTTAAAAAATCAAACCCTATGATACCATCAAATGTCCCTATGTTCGTCAGAATAAAGAATTGTGCATTTCTATTAAATATGTTAATAAAACATTTGGAAGCCACTTTGCTCGCGCCGTGAATTGAGTTCACAACAAACGGTTTATCAAATTTCTTCACATCTTTAAGAGTGCAAAATTCCTTTATATAATTTTTCGCAGCACCAGTGTCCACGAGAAGCTTAATTTTCCTACCTGCTAATATCCGTCTGACATATGGCAGGAGGGATTTTCCCCTAAAAAATTAACCTCAGAATCCCTCAATTCCCTAGGCTCGTTGGCAGTATCGGAAAACTCATCAGCATACCAATGATCCGAAGTATTCTTCTGCTCCCAATAATTGTCGCAATCTGGATCTTCCTGTTGTCTCAAAGAATTAAGCCTCTGAACTTTAGGCAATGTTCACCTGTCTGATACCCTTTCTCTTTTAATCGCCCTATTCTGATAATTAAACTGGACAGGGACGGCCTGATTATTTGAAGGTTGGCTAGGCCTTGGTTGGTAATTGTTTTGGGTGAAACGGTTAATTTGCCTATTTGAGTCTTGTCTTCTATAGTGTGACCGTGATGGGTCAACGTCCATCTGTGTGGACATCGGCTGCGGCTGTTTAACCAAAATTCGCTTATAATGCGGTGAATTAAAAGAAGTGGATTGGATCCCGTCAATGAACGGCGTCTTTGCATAGTTTCTGTCAAATGACTTAGGGGATGTGCAACGAGCTTGGTTCGCTTCCAGCTTCTGGGCAAGTGCCAGTGCTGTAGGCATATCAGCTGGTTTGGAAGAGAACAGAACGTCTCCTGTTGGTCTGTTAAGACCTGAAATAAATATTCATAAGGCATCCTGTCAGTATTTTTGACTAAGTGTTGAAATTAACGAAGGATTACCTTCATGGGCCATTACTGTTTTGTTTATCATTAGAGTTAGTTTTTGCTCCACCTTAATATAAAATTGAGTTATTGACATCCTACGCTGTCTCAGGGTTAACATATCTTGCTCAATTAGATATCGGTCTCTTATCCGAATATGTAAAATCGAGACGAGCCATTATGGCTTTGAAGTTTAAGACTGTGTTGAAGGAAGATAATACCAGGTCAGCGGAGCACACTATCTTGTTTCTGATAATCGCGGCTGCCTGATAATGTTTCGAACTTCCATCATAATTATCATAAAGTTTGTATGCCGCAAAGGCGACATTCCTCCATGAGACATAGCGTGTTTGATCCCCATTGAATTCCGGTAAGTACTTAATTATGTCCAGGGATTCTTCGCATGTTTTATGTGCCTGAATTGTCACTGGTTTGTATTCTTCAACTATTGTTGGTGCTTCCCATAATTGTAACCTACTTGTTAGTTCGCTTACTCTTTGCTCGAATCGAGCTCGAGTTTGGTCCGTCGCAGCTTGAACGGCTGCAGTTATAATCGTTTTAAGTTTTTCCGCGTCTATTACGAAACAGCTTTAAACACACGACCAAATAAAAAAAAATAATCAAAACGCAGAAACAAAAGATCCCGATACAAAAAACTTTTCCTCAACTTGTTACCTAGATACAAAAAAAACTTTTTCTCAACTTAGTTTCTGTTATTTTAATAGATCAAAGAAAAAGGTAAAACTTACAATTACAACAGACACAACAAATCCATAATATAAATTTAGCTTTCCTATAATTTGTTATTACTTCACTTCACAATATAAAATTTACAAATTTAGCTTTCTTATCATTCGCTTTTATTTCGCTTTAATATATAAGATTTACAAATTTAGCTTTCGCTTTTATTTCGCTTTACAATATAAAATTTACAAATTTAGCTTTTCTTATTATTCCCTTTTATTTCACTTTACAACATAAAATTTCCGAAATTCTCCTTACACACGAGTTTTTATAAAAAAAACCCTCGAAACCTTCCGAAGTTCGCCTTACACACACCCGTTTACTTTATAAAATTTTCGAAATTCTCCTTACACACGAAGGGTATTTTTACATGTTGGGCGCCAGATAATTACAAAGATAATTTAGAATGCTTTTCATTTTAAACGAGAAACTTTATTTAGCGGAGTTCAAATTGGAACTGATTTTCTCTCTAACAATGGATAGATACTTAGCCCTAAGTGAGGAGAGGAATTCGCTGAGGCGACGAAAGCTGCTGCTGCGCGTGGAAGGTATGTTGATTCGATTGAATTGATGTGTCGCTTAGTCGACAAAGCTGCTGCTGCGCATGGAAGGTAAGTTGATCCGATTAATGTGTCGATGAGGCGACGGAAGTTGCTGCTGCGAATGGAAGTTAAGTTGATTCGATTAAATTGATGTGTCGCTGAATCGGTAAAAACTTTGCATCTTCACTCCATCTGTTGTACTTTCTTCTCTTTTTGGATTTTTTTTTTTTTAAATAAAATTATTTTAAAAAAGTAAAATAATTTTAAATTTTTTTTGCTGAAATTTTTTAAATTTTTTTTTCAACCTAAATGAAACCCATTTTCACTCAATTAGTTTTACTTTGTTCTATTTCTGAATTTCGGTATTCTTTAGAGGTGTAAACAAATTGCTTCATTTGTTCATCAGCCTAAGGTTCAATGATCTTTTGATGAGAGGTTCTGAATTTCGGTATTCTTTAGAGGTGTAAACAAATTGTTTGGTTTGTTCATCAGCCTAAAGGTTCAATGATCTTTTGATGAGAGGTTCCATATCCCTGCCTGAAGCTCTGAGATGAATGTTCTGATTAAATCGTTGTTGGGTTCGCGCATCAGAACAGATCAATAGTATATCAACGTTGTTTTTCACAAAAGGACTATTAGTCATGAGAAATGTTTTGGGTTAAGATATTCAAAATATATGATAGAAAGTGCTATTGTTCGAGTACTGCTCAAGGGTGTTCAACCAAAAATAAATATGCTCTATATGCATATGAAAGGTCGGGCACCACCTCCTCGTGGTGCCCGCTGGATAACTATCTAATAGTGAACTAACGACGAGCGTATGCTGAGTCTGATGATATATGTGTAGCTGAACACTCGGACCTGCACAAGCACATCTGGGTGAACTTCAGCAAACACATGTTTAACTGGACGTGACATCTCTTGTAGTCCTGATCGGCTGAAATATGCGTCTCAGAAGTCTAGCAAGAGTTCCTCAGAAGGAGGACGTGCGGCGGATGAATTCTCCAGATGGAATCAACGGTATCGTCTACTCGCCAGCACATACCTTACTTGAGCTGCTTCGACATATTCGGATCACAGGTCGGTAAGGAATTTCCAAGGCTAGTCAGGACCTTGGAATAGAGATGGTGGCGGAGGAGCCCTCAATGGGCCAACGGCAGCGCTCATACTTTCGTAGTGGACTACTGGAACCGGTGTACCCGGCCCCTCGTCCTAGGGGTATAACAAAAGGAACTGGCCCTCCAGGTTGGGGAAGCAACCAACAGCCTCGGATACGGATGATTTTACTATTGACGACCCAAGCAAACGTAAAAAAGACAATGACCTTCGTATCTGCACGTGGAATGTTAGGTTCCTCTACAGATCACGGGCAGCCGAACAACTTGCGGAGGCCCTAAAATGCTGTAAAGCAGATATTACCGCCATCCAAGAAATGCGATGAACAGATTCAGGCTAGACGACTTTGCGGCGGGGCGAAATGTTGTCGTAGCTAGTACGCGGTTCCCACGTCTTGATGTCTATAAGCGGACATGGCTATCTTTTGATCAAAACACCGTTAACCAAATCGATCACATCGCGATTGACGCCAGACACTCTTCCAGTATTCTGGGTGTTCGGACTTTCCGGGGAACCAATGTGGACTCCGATCACTACCTAGTAGTAGCCAAGGTACGGATGTGGATATCCACAACAGAGCGAAATCAACGAAATACTGTGAGGAAGTTTGACGTCGGACGGCTACAATCGCAAGAGACCGCCAGAGCCTTTCCAGATCGAGTCTCCTTTAATCTTAATCTAAGTCCTATGCCGCCAGCAGCAAATGCGGAAGACCAGTGGCAGTATTGCCAACAAGACATCAGAGATGTCGCCTCTGATGTGCTGGGTTTCTCCCGGCCAACACAACAAAACCCCTGGTTTGATGAGGAATGCCGGCAAGCACATGCAACAAAATAAGAGGCGTACAAGGCGGCGCTGCATAGAAGGACTAGAGCTGCTCGTGGGTTATACGAGCGGAGGAGAAGAGAGGAACAGCATCTTTTCAGAAAAAAGAAAAAGGAGCATGAGAAGCGCTCGATCGAGGAGATTGAGAGACTTTATTGCAGGAACGTTGTTCGAAAATTTACCAAAAGGTTAAAAGGACATGCCAGGGTTTCAAAGCCAGAACAGAAGCCTGCAGGGACGAAAATGGTAACATAGTAGTAGAATCGCAGTCGGTGCTGAGGATATGGAAGGAACATTTCTGCAGACTGTTAACGGCGGCAATGACCAACATACCGCTGTCAGGCAGAACGATCCATTCAATAATGACGATGATAGGCAAGATTCCCGTCAACCCGGTCATAATGAATTGAGGATAGCGATATCTAAACTTAAATCCAACAAGGCTGCTGGAGCCGACGGCCTTGCCGCGAACTTTTCAAGGCAGGAGGATATGAGTTGGTAAGGAGCATGCACCAGCTCATCTGTAAAATCTGGTGGGACGAAAGTATGCCCGATGAATGGAACCTCAGCATCGTTTGCCCGATCCTGAAGAAAGGAGACCCTCTGAACTGCGCCAACTACAGAGGTATAAGTCTTCTCAACATCGCATATAAGATCCTGTCTGTCGTATTATGTGAACGCCTAAAGCCAATCGTCAGCTGATAGGCCCTTATCAGTGCGGTCTTAGGCCCGGTAAGGCCACCATTGACTAAATATTCACACTACGGCAGTTCTTGGAAAAAACCCACGAATATACGTATCACCTTTTCATCGATTTTAAAGTTGCCTATGATAGCGTGTATAGAGACGAGTTATACAGAGCCATGTCTAGTCTTGGCATCCCTGCCAAGCTAGTCCGTTTGTGCAGAATGACAATGGAGAACTCTCGCTGTTCCATCAAAGTCGGAAACAACACCACTGATCCGTTCGATGTCAGGAAAGGTCTTAGACAAGGTGACGCGCTATCAGGCGATCTCTTGAACATAGTACTTGAAAGAATTGTACGAAATTCACAAATCAACACCGAAGGTACAATCTTTTACAAGTCTGTACAACTACTCGAATACGCCGATGACATTGACATAGTTGGAAGAACTCGGTGGGCCATCAGTGGGGCGTTTTCGAGTATTCAGATCGAGGCAGCAAAGATTGGTTTAGCGGTCAATGGAAGCAAAACAAAATACAAAAAATGGACATCCAGCATCGGCGTCTTGGACAGAACGCCACGATAGACAAACATAAGTTTGAGGTAGTAAAAGGCTTTGTCTACCTAGGCTCTATGGTGAACTCCGCAAATGACACCAGTGGGGAGATCAAACGAAGAATTACTCTTGCCAATCTGTGTTTCTACGGGCATCCCGAACTACCAAGGTAACTCTTTATAAGACACTAATCATCCCAGTCCCGCTGTATGACGCAGAGGCATGGACTTTAACAAAATCGGATGAAGATGCCCTTGGTTACTTCGAGAGAAAAGTTCTTCGAGTCTGCATAGACGGCGAGTGGAGGAGAAGATACAATGCCGAATTATACGGCCTTTATAATGACATCGACTTAGCCAGAAGAGTTCACATACAACGACTAAGATGGCTGGATCATGTAGAGTGGATAGAGTCAAGTCAAGAAATTCTTCGAACCCACCCCGGACGGACGGAGCAATAGAGGACGACCTCGTTGTAGGTGGCGCAAAGAAGTGGAGGGGGACCTCAACCAACTTGGCGTGCGCAACTGAAGGCAGCTGGCTCATAACCGGGCTGGCTGGAGGGGTTTGTTGGTTGAGGCCCAGGTCCACCCCGGACTGAAGCGCCACCTAAGTAAATAAGTAAGTAAGTATATGTATAGTTTTTTTCTTTCCGAGGGTTGGTGAGAAATCTTCCATAGACGCTATGAGGATAGCAAGCGCGTGCTCATAGTAGTGTCAGATTCTTACCGACTAAAAAACACCACCCCGCGATTTAATTTGTTATATATTGCAACTAAGAAGGACCTTATCAAGCAATTTTTCTATCATGAAAAAAACTCGTTTGGCAGGTTACTTTCCACTGAAAGATCCTGCATGTTCCGCAATCTAGGCGCAGTTGATTCCTACCTCGCCAAGTCGAAAGGCTTCGTCCTTTGTAGTCGGCGCAATAAATTGCTTTCATCCAGAATTTGTAGGATTGTATTGTTGACATGTCCGATTAGTCGGTTTCTATGTTTTCTCGCGAAGCTTCTAATTTCAGCTCGATTGTCAGAATTATGAGATCCCTGTGGATATCATCGTTTCTAGTATACCACGGTGCGTGGACAATTTCTCTTAGCACTTTATTTTAAAAAGTTTGTAAAATATTGGCGTTTGTTTTCTTGGTACAGCCCCAAAGCTGTATACCATAAGTCCACACCGGCTTTAGCACTTGCTTGTATAAAAGCAGTTTGTTCTCAATACTGAGCTGCGAGTGTTTTCCGAGCAACCAGTTCATTTCTATATATTTGTTTTCGAGTTCTTTACGTTTCATTTTCACGTGCCAATTCCATTTCCATGTCTAACACGGAAGAGTCTATTCCCGAGATATGATTCTAGAATGTCGTATAGGCATACAGGGAGAACTTGTCGTAATTTGCAATTCAAGCCATCATGCCACACCTTATCAAAGGCTCGCGAGACGTCAAGAAATACGCTTGAGCATACCTTTTTCTCTTCAAGTGCTTTCTCGATTACGTCAGTAATTCTATGCACCTGGTCAATCGTCGAATGCTTACTTCTGAATCCAAATTGGTTGCCAGGGATAAGATTATTTCCTTCTATAACCGGTTGGAGACGCCTTAGTAATATCCTCTCGAAAATTTTGGATATAACTGGAAGTAGCGAAATTGGTCTACAAGATTTTACCTCATTTGGCGGCTTTCCTGGTTTTAGAACCATTATAACTTCCGCAACTTTCCATTGGTTAGGCACGTGTTTTAATCTGAGCGCAGCATTTACAATATAAGGAAGATTAATCAATGCTTTTCTAGGTAAAGGTTTGAGAATTTCTCCGGTGATCAAGTCATAACCAGGAGCTTTCTTAGGTTTTAAATTCCCGATCTCATATTTGAGTTCCCTTAGCGTTGAACTTATAAGTCCTAGATCGTTAGATGGTAAAGCCGGCCTATTGATATTGTCGTAAGACACCTGATCATCGTACGGTTTAAAAGTGTTTTCCAGGTGGGGCGCAGAAACGTCCGCTTTTTCTTTAACTTGGGCCTTTGGTGCCTTTTACAGCTTTCCAAAGTGAATAATTGGAATCTTTTTTCGCTGTTAAACTTTCAATATAAGAGCCTATCGCACGATTCTTAAAATCCTTTATAGTCTTCTTCAACGAATTGCACAGGTGATTCAAGTGAGCTTTATGTTGCGGAGCACGACTCTGTTGCCATTTCTTACACGCTTTTCTTTTTTCTTTGACCAATTCTTTTATTTCCGTAGGATATCGTAGACCGTATTTGTCCGGAGTTTTCCTTGGATTGGGTGTATTATTCCAAGAGGCGAGCTGTACGATCTCAACGAAGCGATCAACTTCAACCTTGTAAGTGGAACGCTCATTTCAACATTATTTTCAATTTCGTTCCTAAAGCCTTCCCAGTTAGTTGTTCTAAGGGTTAATCTCACTGGCTCTAGGGTATAGACTAGGAATGGTCAGACGACAGATCAAAGCTTTCTTCAACTTTAATGTGGTTGGTAGAAACTCCTTTCACGACGAAAAAGTCGATCAGGTCAGGTATTTTCGAAGTATCAGTTGGCCAGTAGAATGAAATTAGGTTTCAGCAATTTAAACAAGTTAGTAAAATCACTTTTTTCAAGCGCAGAACGCGGTGGGCAGTAGATAGATAAGATTTTAAGAGCACGCTGACTATTTTTTACTCAAATCGTGCACAGTTGCAAAGTTTCAAGCTCGATCTTTAGGTCATCGGAGTGTTCAATGCAGTCTTTAATAAACAATGATGATACGCCTCTCGCTTTTTCCGAAGGGTGACAAGCGTGGTAATCATTATAGCCTTTTATTTTTAAATGCGATTCGTTTTTTACGTGGGTTTCAGAAATCAAGCAAATATCGATATCTTTTTCACGCAAGAATATTTCCAATTCGTCAAGTTTTTGCAAAAGTCCGTTTGCATTCCAAGTACATATTTTTAACATTCATTTTTCATTCATATTCTAGTTGGTGTACGCGTTTTCCCTGAATTACTTTCGAGCTTAACCAGCCTATCGAGAATAATTATATTTATTTTGCTTTGTTCTTCAAGTTTCGCTAGAAAAACTGGAAAAATATGAGAAACAGGGTCCTTCGAAATTTCAATATTTTTTGGTATTTCGGATGCCGCGGCCTGAGCGTAAGTCTGCACTTCTGCTGTTCGAAGGTCATAACCCAGTCGCTTTTACAATGGTAACTTTTCTGCACCGTTTCTTTTAAGAACTGAGTCGAGGGCTTTTCTTTTGTCATTCTTTCCCTCTTTTTGCGCTCTGAACCCGGTAGTTTGAATTTGTATTCTTCCTCCTCCGCGACCTTACACTTTGGCTTAGTTTGCGGTTTTGATTTTGCAGTTAGGGGCTTATGGAGCGCATCTCTTCGTTTTTGTAACTCTTTAGCTACTTCAAAGCCTCTATAATTTGCCGGGAGCTATCCCTTACAATTAGCACAGGTTGCGAAGGTTTGTTTGTTTACTCCACAAACTTGGGAGAGGTGATTTCCAGCGCATTTCACACATCGCGGTTCTTTTTTGCATTACATTTGCGTATGACTGAATCCTTGGCAAGGTTTGCACTGCGGAATCATTTTTATATTTCTACGCATTGGCTCGATTTTGACTACGATATTTAGTATGGTCCTCATTCGGTAGATATCGTCGATATTGTCAGACGCCTTACCAAGATGTCTTTATTTATTTCCGTTTGTTGCTTCTCCTTTTTGATGATATTAACGGCATCAAGAATTTTAAAGCCTTTGTCTTGAAGGTCAGTCATAATCTCTTCTTTGGTGCATGAGGGGTGGAGTCCCCTCGCAACAACACGATGTGGAGTTTCTGATTCGATTTCGAAAGTATACCACTCAATTTGTTCGGGATTTAACTTTTTTGACACTGCTTGGTAGTCGTCGTATTCATCGACGTTAATTTTCCACGCATTGTCCCTCAAAGACGTGACCTTATATTTCGATGTTAAAGTTCCTTTAAGAAGGCTTTACAACTTATTTAATTCCGTTAACCCGACGATGTTAATTGGTGGGGGTGGATGAGTTTGCGCTCGAGGTTGCTTTTCTTGCTGTTCTTTGTGCTCTTCTTTCTCTTTTTCTTTTAGGGACTCGACTTCGGGCGAAGAGCCGGCTCTCCGTTTCTTACTAGGTCTCTTCTTTGTGACCCGACACGTTTCGCATGCTAGCTCTTCTTCGTCGGTGCGATATTCCCGACTAGTTAAGCGTGCTGGAGTACATTCGCGTTCTTCCTCTATACGTGAGCTCTTTAGAACCTTATTTTCTTCTTTTAATAAGTCTATTTCTTTCTTGAGCTCTTGATAGAGTAGATCCATTTCATTAAGCTTCCTTTGGGGTATTTTATTTTCTTCGTCAAAGCTGTTATATTTCGCTGAGTCCTGAATTACGCGCGCTGGCGCTTCCGGTGGACTTCTTTTCCCGGAGTTATTCGATCTAGGTGGAGGAGATCGAGATACCCTTGAACTTTTTGAAAAAGGGTCATTGGATTGCAATAAGAGGCTCTCCCCAGAATCTGTAGAGCCGACCTCCGAAGAGGGTGGATTTTCCAGTAAAGTTGGACTGCCACCTGGGGTAATATATCTTTTCGTTTTGTTCATTGCATATTTTGTATACACTATACGCTCGGTATACGGAGATTGTATTTTAGTCGCCTCTTATGACAGGCATGCCTACCTCGGGTATATTCTATCCCCTACCCGAAGAGGCAGGTGCAGCTTAAAAAGTCTGGACGGATTTTCTTCAAACTTTATATCTGGGAGCGAAATCAGAATTTTCATTCTAATCCCAAAATTGAAAACGGCTCTAACGATTTTGGTCAAATTCGATATTTGAGTTAAGGTGTACAAACTATATGGTAAAATCTTTTAAAAATCGCGAGAGTATTCTCATTGCATTTAAATCAAAAAGTTTACAACATCACTTTGTAAAAAACAACTATAAATCCTGTCTGGAACTCCCCTCTAAGCATTCAAAGATAATTTTGGAATATAAGGTAGAAACACTACATACACAACCATCACCACAACTTTACAACAAAAAGACTAATAAGAACACTTTTCGAAAAACAATCAACAGAAAATTTAAAGTAAAAATCTCTTAGAAATCACCAATCAACCGTTCATCTAAACGACGTTAATAACGCTAAAGCAAAGCAGCAGCCAACTCTGGAACCGACATATTCAGCTACATTCATACCAAATGATAAAAGTAAATTAAATTAAGTAAAACGTGAACTGGGGAAAATATGGCAGACTATAAGGCTGAAAAAAAAAAAAAAAAAAAAAAAAAATAATAATAATAATAATAAATATATCAATAAAGGAACTAAAAGCACTTTTAAGAGAAAGGCAAAACAGAAACCTGACAAACTATTTCAAATCCTAACAGTAGCATCCACAACTAACTACTCATTATATCATTAAAGAGACTCGATGGATTCCGACAAAGCACTTGCGCTAGCTGTCTGCCATACGTACGCTCATTTACGATGACATTCCAGCTGTCAGCTCCTTAGACAAAGCCAATCTGCTTGCTGATTACTATGCAGCCAACTCCACACTGCCTGTTATTGCTTTATCTCCGCCTGTACTTGAGAGCGTTTGACTTGCCCTGTACTTGGTTTGAGTCCACTCTTCGCACTCGTATAGTTGCAGGCGTTGAGAGGAGTGGTTGGTAGAAATTACTTTCACGACGAAAAAGTTGATCAGGTCAGGTATTTTCGAAGTATCAGTTGCCCAGTAGGTCGGTTTACCCGTCGAATGGAAATCACAACTGTACTCCATACCTCCCTCATAGAGCATTCTGCCTTTTTGCGGGCTGTGTCTCGAGCCCCAAAATGTATGTTTTGCATTAAAATCGCCGCCAATAATGAAATTAGGTTTCAGCAATTTAAACAAGTTAGTAAAATCACTTTTTTCAAGCGCGGAGCGCGGTGGGCTGTAGATAGATGAGATTTTGAGAGTACGCTGACTATTATTTACTCGAATCGTGCACAGTTGCAAAGTTTCAAGCTCGATCTTTAGGTCTTCGGATTGTTCGATGCAGTCTTTAATAAACAATGATGATCCGCCTCTCGCTTTTCCCGAAGGGTGACAAGCGTGGTAATCATTATAGCTTTTTATTTTTAAATGCGATTCGTTTTATACGTGGGTTTCAGAAATCAAGCAAATATCGATTTCTTTTTCACGCAAGAATATTTCCAATTCGTCAAGTTTTTGCAAAAGTCCGTTTGCATTCCAAATACATATTTTTAACATACGTTTTTCATTCATATTCTAGTTGGAGTATGCGTTTTCCCTGAATTACTTTCGAGCCTAACCAGCCTATCGAAAATAATTTTATTTATTTTGCTTTGTTCTTCAAGTTTCTCTAGAATAACTGAAAAAACATGAGAAACAGGGTCCTTCGAAATTTCAATATATTTTGGTATTTCAAATGCCGCGGCCTGAGCGTAAGTCTGCACTCCTGCTGTTCGAAGGTTATCGAAGGTCGCTTTTCCAATGGTAACTTTTCTGTACCGTTTCTTTTAGGAACAGAGGTCGAGGGCTTTTCTTTCGTCATTCTTTCCCTCTTTTTGCGCTCTGAACCCGGTAGTTTGAATTTGCATTCTTTCTCCTCCGCGACCTTATGCTTTGGCTTAGTTTGCGGTTTTGATTTTGCATTTAGGGGCTTAAGGAGCGCATCTCTTCGTTTTTGTAACTCCTTAGCTACTTCACAGCCTCTATAAATTGCCGGGTGCTTCCCCTTACAATTAGCACAGGTTGCGGAGGTGTATTTGTTTACTCCACAAACTTGGGAGAGGTGATTTTCAGCGCATTTCACACATCGCGGTTCATTTTTGCAGTACATTTGCGTATGACTGAGTCCTTGGCAACGTTTGCACTGCGGAATCATTCTTATATTTCTACGCATTGGCTCGATTTTGACTACGATATTTAGTATGGTCCTAATTCGGTAGATATCGTCGTTGGACTTATCGAAGGTAAGCATAAAGAGCGGAAGTCCACGCCTTACCAAGATGTCTTTATCTATTTCCGTTTGTTGCTTCTCCTTTTTGATGATATTAACGGCATCAAGAATTTTAAAGCTTTTGTCATGAAGGTCAGTCATAATCTCTTCTTTGGTGCATGAGGGGTGGAGTCGCTTTGCAACAACACGATGTCGCCTTTCTGACTTGATTTCGAAAGTATACCACTCAATTTTTTCGGTATTTAACTTTTTTGACACTGCTTGGTAGTCGTCGTATTCATCGACGTTAATTTTCCACGCATTGTCCCTCAAAGACGTGACCTTATATTTCGATGTTAAAGTTCTTTTAAGAAGGCTTTGCAACTTATTAAATTCCGTTAACCCGACGATGTTAATTGGTGGGGGAGGACGAGACTGCGCTCGAGGTTGCTTTTCTTGCGGTTCTTTGTGCTCTTCTTTCTGTTTTTCTTTTAGGAACTCGACTTCGGGCGAAGACCCGGCTCTCCGTTTCTTACTAAGTCTCTTCTTTGTGACCCGACACGATTCGCGTGCTAGCTTTTCTTAGTCGGTGTGATATTGCCGACTAGCTAAGCGTGCTGGAGTACACTCGCGTTCTTTCTCTATACGTGAGCTCTTTAGGACCTTATTTTCTTCTTTTAATAAGTCTATTTCTTTCTTGAGCTCTTGATAGAGTAGATCCATTTCGTTAAGCTTCCTTCGGAGTATTTTATTTTCTTCCTCAAAGCTGTTAATTTCTCGCGCTGGTGCTTCCGGTGGACTTCTTTTTCCGGAGTTATTCGATCTTGGTGGTGAAGATCGAGATACCCTTGAACTTTTTGAAAAAGGGTCATTGGATTGCAATAAGCGGCTCTCCCCAGAATCCGTAGAGCCGACCTCCGAAGAGGGTGGATTTTCCAGTAAAGCTGGACTGCCACCTGGGGTAATGTATCTTTTCGTTTTGTTCATTGCATATTTTGTATACACTATACGCTCGGTATACGGAGATTGAATTTTAGTCGCCTCTTACGACAGGCATGCCTACCTCGGGTATATTCTATCCCCTACCCGAAGGGGTAGAACATATATGTAAAGGGTGGTTAAATTTTAAGGGCCGATGTTGAATGTGAACTACACCTAAACGTCAAGTTTTTTTCTGCATTTGATTTGACATTTCTCAATTTCAGACTAGCTCAATTTGAACCATGGAAAGATACACAATCGAGCAACGCGTTAAAGTTATTCAGGCTTATTATGAAAATGGGCGTTCAAATCAAAATGCATATCGTGCATTTCGTGATTCTTTCGGTCAATTTAATCGTCCAAATGTGCGTACAATCGGAAAAATAGTGCAAAATTTTGTGCAAACCGGGTCTGTAGGAGTTGTGAAAACACCAGTCCATGCTCGTACAGCTCGTACTGCAGAAAATATTGCTGCTGTTCGCGATAGTGTGGCTGAAGAGCCGTCCACCTCAACTCGTCGTCGTGCCCAACAATTGCACCTCTCACGCTCGTCGTTGATGAACATTATGCATAAAGACTTGCATTTACGCGCTTACAAGGTGCAATTGACTCAAGAACTAAAGCCTCTTGACCATTTCAAGCGTCGTCAATGGTCACAATGGTGGCAAGAAATGGCAACAGTGGACGATCAATTTTCGAAGAAAATCATCTTCAGTGATGAGGCACATTTTCACCTCAGTGGATTCGTCAATAAGCAGAATTGCCGCATTTGGGCGAATAATAATCCAAGAGTTATTATCGAAAAACCAATGCACCCACAAAGAGTGACTGTTTGGTGCGGTTTATGGGCTGGCGGCATCATCGGGCCGTATTTTTTCCAAAATGAGGCCGGTCAGGCAGTTACTGTGAATGGTGTTCGCTATCGTGAGATGATAACGAACTTTTTATGGCCCGAATTGGAAGATATGGATGTGGACGATATGTGGTTTCAACAGGATGGTGCCACTTGCTACACAGCTAACAAAACAATGGCTCTTTTGCGCGACAAATTCAATGGCCGTGTTATCTCACGTGGTGGCGATGTCAATTGGCCGAGATCATGTGATTTGACACCGTTGGACTTCTTTCTTTGGGGTTATTTGAAAGAAAAGGTGTACGTCGATAAGCCAGCAACAATTCAAGAGCTAAAGAATGAGATAATTCGGCACATTAACGGCATAGAACCTCAATTATGCCTCAGCGTCATCGAAAATTTGGACCATCGGATGGAGGTGTGCCGCCGAGGTCGCGGCGGCCATTTGGTCGATATTTTGTTCCATACATAATTGAACCATACCAATATTATCATAATAAAAAGAAATGACAGTAATTTCCTAAATAATTTTTGTTTTATTCAAAATCAACATCGGTCCTTAAAACTTAACCACCCTTTATATGAAAGAGTTATTTATTAAGTAAAAAGAAAAATGTTTTGGAGAACCAACACCGCAATTTCTTCCATCAATGTGTGAATTTAATGCTAATGATCATGTGAAAATAGAAGTATTTGGTGGTACAATAACATTATTAGGTGTATCATATGATGGTGTAAAGCGTATGAAGCACACAAATCGTTTTCAATAGTCTTGCATATTTAATTACTTTGATGATAACGTAAGATTAAGTGATATTGATGAAGAGGATATAAAACTTTTAGATGAGTTAAGTACAAAGGAAAATGTGGAAAATATATAACCAAAGAAAAAAGTGTTAGTACATGTTTAAACATTATTCAAAGATGGCAAACATAAGTTCTCCGCTGCTTTTGAAGGAAATCCACAATTTTTTAATAGAATACAAAAAAAAAAATTTGTTGGATGAGCATTTCAAAGAGATTTTAGCATGTCATTCTAAACTAAGTCAGTGTGAACACATTTATGTCTATTGTACGTGCTGTTGGTCTTCAAATAGTTGTCAGGATACTTGTGGATGTTTTATGTTGGAAAGCGCAATAATGCGAACAAAAAAAAATTAATGTTATTATATAATAGACTAAATAAAAAGTATTGATTAAAATAAATTTGCTTTAGTTTGAATTCAACCTTCCTGAAATGTGTCAACAAAGCTGTGTTGTGCTCTTAAAAGCAGAATAATGGCAATATATTCATTCTTTATAATCTGTTTTTAGTGGGATATTTAAAAGCTAATCCAATACCAATAAATCGATCTGCTCTTGGTGATAATAAAGGAAACTTGAAGTTTACTCCTCTGCTGCCTAGTAATGGGACTCTGAAAATTGATTTGTCTTTTCAATTGTTGAAGCTGAAAGATCAAACGTACAGTACTTTACTGTTGAAGAGGCCATAGAAACATGTAAACAGGATTCGATACGAAAAGAAAGGGATATATCTATCATCATCATCAACAACAACAAAGTCACTTTGCTTAAGAAACAATGGTTCTTTATTCTATGCTGATTACAATTAGGGTGCGCAGCATCGACTCCTTTTCATTTCCAAAAGTACAATTCTCCAACGCAGAAATATCCTTTAGGAAATGGTCGAAAGGCTCTCCTTCTCTTTGACTTCTGGTGTAGAAAAAATACTTTTTCTAGACAATATTTGTGCGGGGATTGCAGTACTCCTCAAATTTGTCTACGACTTTGGCGTATATTTTGTTCCGCGGTCAATGTAAAAGTGTGAAATAGTTCGATGACATCACTTCCTGCGCAGCTTAAAAATCTCGCCACTTCAACTGAGTCCTCGTTTTTGCCTGTCTTTGTTGCCGTTGCAAGATGTGTCTTAGAGCTTTTCCAATTTTCACGCAGGTTTCCATCGAGACTAAAAGCTCAACCATAATCAACATTGGAAAACATAAGCTAATGTCATAACTGAACGAAATGCTTCCGTATGTTCTGTCAATTCCAATCGATGACCATAATACTTTTGCCTACATACCTATCTGTCAAATCAATCTACAAATTATTTTTCTCTCAATGCTCTCTCTCTCTCTCTCTCTCTGATTTGCCCGCTTCTTTTGAAAGATCATCCCATGCCCTTTCCTTTTTTAGTTTATTAACATAAAAGTAATCTCTTTTATCGAAAATGCACCTATTTTTGCGAACTTTCTGTTAATATGTGCTCAAATTCGTAGTCCGAATTTTTTTTTTTTTTTTTAAATTTTCATAACAAACATGGCAACTGTCAGATTTGCATATGCAATGAGCGACTGAGACCGCTCTCTCTTATGTTTGCTCTTGTTTGCAAAAGTTAACGAGCATTTAACGAATCGATGCTGATAAGATTGTGAGTATTCGTGGGTTTACATGACTTTTCCTTTCTTCGACAAAATTAATTTATTTCCCTTTTGGTTTTCGCATTTTTTTTTTTTTTCCGTTTACTAACCGTTTTTATTACATATGTAATTAGTGGTATTTAGTATTAAAAAGGCACATTAAATTTGAGGACATGTGTTATTCGTGAATAGCGCGTAGATTTTCATCACCCCAAATGTAACAACTTTGTTACGTTGATTGGGTGGTTTACTAACACCCAATCAACGAAGTCACGACGCTGTTCATGTTGTGCTGGCTTCAATTTCTTGTTGGCATGGATACTTTTTTTTTTTTTTTATAATTTGCGCGCGCCAAATGGGATATGAATACCATTAAATTATTTCAGGGCACAAGCGTTTTTTGTAGAAAATTGAGAGAGGGAGAAAGAAAGATTGGTGTAGTGGGTTTGAAACTTAGTGGTATTAAGTTTTTTTAGTAAACTCCAAGGGTGGCGTCCAGATAACTGGGGAGCTTGTTTGTTTTGCTTTTTGTCGTTGCTCATGATTCACAGTATTTTTTCCCTCCTCCTGATGTTATCATCACGATCAAGTTGCATTTGAGCCATATGACCACCCTGCTGCCAGTGTTATGCCTTCGCAGTAGAGTTGACTAAGCTTTCGCAATTGATCGACTTTTTTATTTATTTCAGACGAAATAAATAGATAATTGTTGAGATCAGGATTTGAACCATGAACCAAGAGCGTGACAAGCGTTGATGTTACCACTACACCACGGCCACCCTATGCCGTGATGGATATGCCAAATGTATAAAAGCAAATATGAAATAAAGCTTTAACCTCTTTTTCGTCAAAACCATCAGTGGTCGAAACCTCATCTTTTTATTTCTCGTCGCCGTCGTTTTCGCTCAAGAAGAAGTTCTTCGTCGCTCAGTTTCGTCCACAAGAACGAAAATCAACGTCAACCTTCCTTCGATTCAAGTAGAGGTTGATAGTTGACGGTCTGTAAAAGTCTACGACCGTACATTCTGGCGCCCAACGTGGGGGAAAAAATAAAATTCTGTTTTTAAATTAATAATCAGACAAGATGACAACTGAGTTATCCATTGAGGAGCTGAAGCGGTTGCGGTCTTCAACCAAAGGCAACATTACTAGAATTAAAAATATTGTTGATGCTAAATCAGATACTCTTTCGGCTACGGAATTGGAATACCGTCTAGGAATTTTGGAATCCTATTTTAAGCAAATTTTAGCGTGCCAAACTCGAATTGAGCGTTTAGAACCAGCTGATACGGGTCGAGGTGAATTGGAAGACGAAAACAAAAATTCAATCTCTTCTAGGGCCTACCAGACGCAAGAGCTCCACAGACATGATCTTTGCAGTTCCTCATTATACAAACAATCATTTGCCAAACATCAAATTACCACGATTTAATGGAAAATATTCGGAGTATAAAAATTTTATATATTCTTTCAAAACTCTTGTCAATAATGAACCGAATTTGACAGCAATTGAAAAATGTAATCATCATTGAGCTGCTTGAGTGATCAAGCTCTAAATTAAAGCCTTTCAAGTCACTGAGGAGAATTACCCAAAGGAATTAGCACGGCTGAAGGATCGTTACGATAATGATTGCCTTAAATTTTTACAATATATTTCCGAACTTTTTGAGCAACTAAAGGTCTCCAAGGCTTCTGCGTTGGAACTTAGAGGTCTAGTAGACAATACATCTGCTGTTTTTAATTCGCTTCAGTCGATAGGCTCGTTCGAAGATATCTGCAATACCATTATAACCCACATCGCCATGTGCAAGATAGATCCGGAAACTCAGTCAAAGTGGGACGAATATATGGACTATAAGAAGCTGCCTAAGTGGAGTGAATGTTCAGCGGTCCTTAGCAAGAGATGTCAATATCTTGAGGCTCGTAATAGCAAGCAGTTGAGACCGCATTGCGATCAACGAATCTCTAGCAAGCAGAAACCATCGCATTCAAGTTATCGTCCTCAATTGTCGCTAGCAGTTTCACAAAAGGCCTGTTTGTTTTGTCGAGATAGTGGTCACTCTATTCCGGGTTGCTCAGCTTTTAATAGGTTAACTGTAATGGAAAGGTTCACAAATGTTAAAAGGCTAGAACTTTGTTTAAATTGCTTGGGAAAAGGCCATAGCGTTTCAAAATGTCCTTCGTCGTACAGGTGCAAAATTTGTAAACAAATGCACCACAGCCTTTTACATCGACCTCAACAATCTGAAACCAATACTAGGAGTGAGGAACAGGGAAAACAATCACCACCAGTGGCAACAAGTCACACTGTCTTGGAAAGGGAGCAGCCTTCTATTGCTCAGGTAGTCTTAGCTACGGCATTGGTTCTCATTCAGGATTCAAGTGGGAGTTTTCAATTGGGTCGAATGCTGCTCGATTCCGGTTCCCAAGTTAACTTCATAAATGAAAGGTTTGCTAATTCCCTTCATCTAAAAAGGCAAAGAAAGAATGTTGACATAGTCGGAATAGGGGTAGCTGAAACAAAAATTAACTTTCAGACACAAACGACGATTCGGTCGCGTTTCAATAATTTTGAAAGATCGTTGGAGTTTTTGGAAGCACCTTTTATCACTGGGTATCAACCGGAAGCACGCAGATGAGTATTTTAATAAGCCATCACAAATTGACTTGCTGCTAGGGGCTGAGTCGTTCTTTGATCTTCTTCAAGTAGGCCAAATAAGGCTAGGTGAAGGACTACCCTCTCTACAAAAAAACGTCTTTGGGATGGATCGTGTCGGGAAGATATAAAAAACCTGCCAACCTGAAGAAAAAGTTCTGCTTTTTGAACTCTAATGACGATGCGCTCGAGCAATACGTGGAAAAGTTCTGGGAACTAGAACAGATTCACGATCAAAGATCGAAGTGGACGGATGAACAACAGGAGTGCGAAGCTCATTTTAGGAAAAACCTTGAGGTTCTACACAATGGCCGACTTATGGTTCGTCTACCATTTAAACGCGAACCCAGTTGTTTTAGGAGCATCGTATGATATAGCCTTCAGACGCTTCTTAGCGTTGGAACGAAGACTTGCCAAAAATGAATCCTTGAAAGCTCAATATGTAGCGTTTTTAGACGAGTATGATGTCTTAGGACATATGACACTGGATAAGGATCCCAAGTTAGATGAACCTACCTCATCACTGCGTTGTTAGGCCAGAAAGCACGTCCACAAAGGTTAGGGTGGTTTTCAATGCTTCCTGCTGCACTTCGTCTCATCTGTCATTGAACGATACGCTCATGGTTGATCCAACTATTCTTCTACACTTTCGTTTGCATAGACTTGTCCTCACCGCAGACATCTTAAAAATGTTTCGTCAATTTTTGGTTCACCCGTCCATCGTAGGTTTCAATACATCCTTTGGAGAAAAGACGAAACTACTCCAGTACAAACATACCAATTAAATACCATCACTTATGGTACATCGTCGGCCCCGTTTGCCGCTGATCGTTGTCTTAAGTACTTGGCAGAAACAAACAAAAATAAATTTGAAATAGGTCCTCAGGTAATAGAAGAAGATTTTTATGTTGACGATCTTATCTGGACTCATTGCTTCGGAAACAAAGGGAAGTTGTTGCGATCTTACATTCAGCAGGGCTAGAGCTATCCAATTGGATGAGCAATCACCCCACTATAATGAAAGCTGCAACCTGGTTCAAAAGGAGATCAAAGTTACCGAACCTGGTCTTACTAGTACGTTAGGCATAACCTGGAATCCGCTAGTAGATGTATTTAGCTTTTCGTACAACCCAAACGGAAACTATCCAAATACACAAAAAGGTCTATTCTCTCCCTTTCATCTTCGCTCTTCGATCCGATGGGATTGTTAAGCCCAATAATTATCAGAGCAAAGTTGATAATTCAAAAGCTGTGGATTGAGAAAATAGACTGGGATGCATCTATTCTCCAAAGCGCCGATACCGAATGGCAGGAGTTCATGAGTGACCTGCATTCCTTACAAAATCTGTCTGTCCCTAGATTTGCCTTGATAGCAAATGGCCAAAGCTATCAGATACATGGCTTCGCAGATGCCTCTATGCATGCATATGGTTGCTGCATATATCTCCGAGCTAGAGATACATCCGGATCGGTACAAGTGAGGCTTCTAGTTGCTAAGTCTAGAGTAGCACCGGCAAGTAGGAAACAACTTCCGCGGTTAGAACTTTGCGCAGCTCATTTATTAGCGAAGTTGTGGGACAAGATAAAACCTATCTTGAAGGGAAACCAATCAGAGGTGTACTTTTGGACGGATGCTGCTATAGTTTTACACTGGATAGCCACACACTCTTCAAAACTAACAACCTTCGTGGGAAATCGAGTAGCCGAGATCCAGGAAAAGACAAAGGGTGTCGTGTAGAAGCACGTGTCCACCGACAAGAACCCAGCGGACATTGTTTCGAGAAGTTGCACGGTTGAGAAACTCCTGACCTCAATATGGTTCAAAGGCCCACAATTTCAGCTACGGCCAATGGAAACTTGGCCAATCGATTTTGAAGTTTCTCTTTCACAAGAAGATCTTTTGCTGGAAAAACGACGAACAGTGCTGATCTGTAAAAAATCAGAACCTAATTTTTTATTTGGGATAGTCGAGTGTTTCAGTTCCTATCTAAAAATTCTTCGTGTACTCGCGAATGTAATACGATTTTGTAGAAGAAAGGGAAATCGTAAGTTACAAACCACCTTGGAAGTTTCGGAGTTGGATGAAGCTCTGCTGAGAATCGTAAACCACATCCAAGTTAATTCGTTTTCGGAGGAAATCAACGCCATCAAAGCACAGCGACCTCTAAGAGGATCAATGAAATGTTTAAATCCTTTCCTGCAGGATACAGACGGCATCAAACTACTTCCTGTTGGAGGACGGCTGAAGCACGCTTGTATTCTCGAAGAAAGTAAACACCCCTTGTTGCTTCCCAAAAATAACAGTTTCACAAAGGCGCTTGTTAGACATTTGCACTTAACCAACTACCACGTTGGTCCAAAGGCTTAATGTGGAAGATATGTGGTTTCAACAAGACATGCCGCCTGCGATACAACATGAGAAACAATGCCGATTATTGCACACAAAGTTTCATTTCGGCCACCGAAATTGGGCACTAAGATCGTGCGATATCACGTCTTTGTTTTTTTTTTTTTTTTTTTTTCTTTTGAGATCATGTGAAGCAGAGGGTATATACGATTGACCCCAAAACAATTCCAGAATTAAGGGATGAGACTTAACGCCTTATTTGTAAACTACCGCATGGTTTATGCCGAAAAGAAATGAACAATGTCATCAAAAGGGAAATCTGCAAGACCAGCCGTGGCGCCCTTTTGGACAGTGTTCTTTTTTCATGTTTATCGTCGCTGGTGCACTGGCTGTGGTGCACACGACGAACGAAAAGAGGAGATGCATTTTAATTTCACAAAATTGTCTTTTATTTGACTAGGTTTGAATTTACAATTGTTCCACGTCCTCTTGTTCTACTATACAATGTTCTTCAGAAATTTCCTTGGATGAGGACAAATCTGATGGTATTGGAATATATTCTCCGTAAAGGAGTTCAGACGGCGTGTGATTAATATCTTCTTTCACAGATGTGCGGGTACCTAGCACTACTAAAAGCAATTTCTGGGTATAATTAACTCTATCTCCAGATGCTCGAATGGATGTTTTTAGTTGTCAGTGGAATCTTTCTACTATTCCATTGGCCTGTTGGTGATAGGCCGTAATGCGGATATGCTTTGCACCAAGGAATTCGGTCAATTCGTTAAAATGTTTCCACTCAAATTGGGATCCTTGGTCCGTGGTGATAACGTTTGCTACACCGAATCGTGAAACATGTTCGTGTACATACTCGCATGTATGTTCGCGCAATGGTTAAAGCAGAAATATCCCGAATAGGATAGGCTTCTGGGTTCTGGAAGCCGGAATGTGGATTCGATCGCATGGAGATTTTGTGTGTGTTTGGACTTTTTCTTTTTGGCAAGGAGCACAAATTTTTGCCCAAGTTGGTTCATTTTGGGCCAGAAATATATTATGCATATTTTATTCCTGGTAGCGCGAATGCCTGGATGACCAAGTGAATGGATTGATTTAAAAATTGCTTGTCGTTTTCTGGTGGGTACATAAAGTCGAATGTTTTTGGTGGAAGATTCACACCATAAGGATAAGACATAGGCAGGTATTTTTATAAATTCAAGTTTGGTTTTGGAATTAGTTTGTATGCTGTGTTGGAGGAGTGTGAGTTCTTCATCACCTTCTTGAGCTTTGGCTAGACCTTCGATTCCTGGCAAGGTAAGTTCTATTGCGTCTGTATTTGGCCGTGAAAACGTATCAGTTACGACTTTCAACGATCTTTTGACGTATTTAATGTCGTTTGTAAATTGCGGTATGAAATCTGGTTGCCGCTCCTGTCTTGGATTACGTTCGGTTTTGGTTGTTAACGCTGTTGTTAAAGGTTTGTGATCGATGAAAATGCAAGTCTTGTCTTTCGACAAAATTCTGAGAATGGTCCACGGCCAAATAGATTGCAAGTAACTCTCTATAGAAAGCTGAATACCTTGACTGCGTGGGCGACAAAACAAGAAAGCAATTTGTTTCCAGCGTCTTCCTGGGGATGGTTTAGGAGTATTGTCTTCGTAAGTTCGCGTTTAGCTTTTATAAATGCGTCTTAGTGTTTTTAGTAGACTTAGGTTCAGGAATGTTATTACTGTACATACCCGTGCCTGAGATGATTTGATACCATTTTTGATATATTTGGATATAAAATCAAAGAAATTGTAATGCTTTTATTCCAAGACCGTATTCGGAAAATCGTTTTAACAGTAACTTGAGATGTCGCTCATGTTCATGTTCGATTTGCTCGCGACCAAAACATCGTCTATATAAACAAAAATAAAATCGAGACCTCTTGTAACCTGGTGCATGAAATGTTGACACGTTTGGCCCGCGTTTCGGAGGCCAAACGGCATGGTAATGAATTCGAAAAGGCCGAAGGGTGTGATTATGGCGGTTTGAAAAATGTCTTCTAGTGTCATAGGAATATGTTGGTATGCGCGTACCAGATCAATTATAGAAAAAATTGTACATCGGTGGAGGAAAACGATGAAATCGTGTCCAATTACCGACCCATTGCACTTAAGTCCGTTCTTTCCAAGGTCATTGAAACGCTGATAAATCGTCAGCTTATGAGATATCTCGAAAACGACTTAATGACCTGCAGTATGGTTTACGTAGTAACAGGTCCACTGGTGATTTGATGGCATATCTCAGAGAGAAGTGGACATGCGTGCATGACGTCGATGAGTCTCTTCTTCAATGGATTAGAAATTACATTTCGGGGCGTTCAATACAAGTTGTCTTGGACGGCTTCAAGTCTGCAATTCACCAAATAAGTGCTGGTGTTCCCCAAGGCTCCGTTTTGTCTCCGACTCTTTTTTTATTTTTATAAATGATTTCTTGTCTACAACTTCTAATCCAATTCACTTCTTCGCTGATGACAGTACCCTCAGTTTTTCATATTCGTTCCCTAACTCGCATCGTTGTTCTTTGGCCGTAGAAAAGGAACGGCAACGTATGTTAAACACATTAAATTCCGCCTTGGACAGCATAATCAAATGGAGTTCAACCAACAGAGTGTTTCTCAAGCGAAACCAAAATCCTCAACCATTACCCATGGATGGTGCTTGCATAATTGAAACCGAAAGACTTGCCATTCTCCGCATGTGTCTTAATAACCATCTTCGATGGAACGATCACATATTCGAGGTTGCCAAAAATGCTGCAAAATGTCTAGGATTCCTTAAACGGTGCAAGAAATATTTTACCCCGTCTGATCTGGCCTCAATTTATAAGGCATTCATCCGCCCTAAGCTGGAATATAACGCCCATATCTGGTCTGGTGCACCCAAGACTGTTCTGCACATTCTTGATAGGGTACAAAATCGCACGTTAAAATTTATAGGAGATAGAGACATTGTGAATTCCAAACATTCACTTGAACATATGAGAAATGTTACCTGTCTCTCACTATTTTATCGTTTTTCCATAAAAAATGCTCCAGCGAAATAGCCAGTTGCATTCATCCGTAATACGCGACATGCTTCGAATGCACATCAGTTAACCCTAAAGGCTAACTGCGGTCGTACTGTCAAATATAGGGATTCGTTTGTAAACCGAACGACAAGAATGTGGAATGATCTACATAGCTCTGTATTTACCTATTACGAGTACTACAACCTTCAAACATTTAAAGCCAACGTGCAAAGGCTTCTCCTCTGTTCCTCTTCTCCTTTTTTCCTAAACGCCCGTGCCTTGTAACAGCATAAGGGTATTCATATTCATTTTGCCCCGCGCAAATTATAAAAATTTTTTTTTGTGCAGTAGTGGATACCTGCGGTTGTGATGGCGATTAGCTTTCTGTAATTTCCGCGTGGTCCAATTTTTGGCCTCTCTCTTTGAAGACATGTGAAGAGGAGCTGCGCATGGTGGTGCGGATGACCTGCAAATCCCGATTTGTACCATGTATTCAAACTCTTCTTTTGCGATTCTAAGCTTGGCTGTATATAATCGCCTGGGACGTGAGTGTGGAACAGGGCCCTTTGTCACAATGTGGTGCTGTATCGGGTGGTAGTTCCATCGGTTAAGAAAGTTCTTTTAAAATTGCGTTGTATTTCTGTTCTACCCCGAAAAACCGTGGGCTTGGAACGTTTTGCAGGCATGGTGTACCCTTCACTGTTGTGTTAGTAAGTGGGTCGATAAGCCTTGCATTTTTGACGTTGAATACTAAACCCGTGTGTCTTAGAAAATCTGCACCTACTATTGGTTTGGTAACCGTTGCTATTGGAAACGCGTGGTTGAACTGTCTTCGAAAACCAAGCCTAGTTCGTATGTACTATGTACCAAAAACACTGATTGCAGAACGGGTTTGGCATTTGGTGCTTTGAAGAGTGACGAATTAATAGCGGATATATCCCATCCAGAATCTATTAAAAATGTAATATTGGAGATAGGATCTTTTATGAAAATGTAGCGACAGTGGGGCTTAGTTTGGGTGTTGGTTCCTGAACCCACATGACTTGGCATGGTAATTTGAGGACTGAGGGCTACTTTGACTGCGAGTGCGGTATCTATCAACGTTCATGTATCTCCGTTTGCAGCATTTGATTGATGCCTTATCCGAACGGGATGAAATAGAGTTTAAAGAACAAGTTTGTTGTTGGTAGACCTAGAAAATATCGTGTGCTATTTCAAGGAGTTGTTCCGTTTTGGACTTCGAGCTCGACTTGATTGGAAGACGAGGCTTCCACAGTTATAAAATTAGACTCTCGGTAACAATCACTGATTGTCCCCCTAATGTTTGCAGTCTTCGATCAAATTCGAAAGGTTTTCTGGCGTCCATTTCCTCTGCAAACAAAAGTACCTCGATCCGCTTACCCTCGTTCGTTTTGTGACGATCTATTAACGCTTTTTTTAGGTTGTATACGGGGTAGCTGATTCTTGAGTAAGTACAAGTATGTCATACACAGCTGCAGCCGCGTGCTGAGGTAACCAAAAAAAAAGGAATCGATTTTCAAAAAGAATATTCTAAAAGATTTGAAATTTAGGCTGCTTTTGATATAATACGTGTATATGTATGTATGAGGAAAACGTGGTATAAATTGAAAAATGAAATTGAAAGACTGAAAAAACTATTTTTTTTAAAATACATACTAGCCATTTGAACTTGATAGGGAATGTCTTCACATATACAAATTATTAATTCAAAAATAATTTAAATATTTATTTGTATATAAGCGACAGAAAATATTGTTTCCAAGAAAATATATTTCCGAGGAATATTATAAAAATATTATAAATATATATATACAAAATATTACATACGTAACTGCTGATATATTGCTGGGAAATGATGCTTTTGGGGTTGAAACTTAACTGCTGTTGATTATGGAAATGCATTCTGCTCTTCACCGGTAATGTATCGTTGCATTGCAGTAGCGGTACGCTGATTATACCGTTGTTGGTGGCTTGGTTATGATGAATTATGATGACGGTGCCGCTTTGCTGTTGTTGGTAAGTGCTGATCCCAATCAAGTTGGTGGTGGTCGCAAAATTTGGCTAGGTAGTCGAGGATAGTGCCGTTAAACAGCTCCACCGTACCATCTGATTGTGGGTGGATGGCCGTTGTTCTCGACTTTCCGATCCCCAATCGCTCCATTGTTTTGAATACTTCCGATTCGAAGTTACGTCCTTGGTCGCTGTGGATCTGCATTGGAACACCGTGACGTACAAATACTTTAGTAAGTAGACGATCTGCAATAGTCTCACTTGTTTGGTCGGGGATCGCAAAACACTCAAGCCATTTTGAGAAATAGTCCATGCAGCAGAGGATATATCGACTTCCTGCACCAATTCGTGGAAGTGGACCCAAAATGTCCACCGCGATGTGTTCGAATGGAGAGCCAATGTTGTACACTTGTACAAGTGTGGCTTGGCTGACTTTACAGTACTTACACCATATCCGTACATCTTCGGTAGATCCGATCCAATAAAATGACCTCAGCAGTATTTTTTGAAGTTTTTCCTATACCAAAGTGACTTTCTGATGGTCTATCGTGAACCATGGAAAGAACGTGTTGGTGGAGCTGCTTCGGTACCACGGTTTGGTAAATAACATCGTTACGCTGGAATAATTTTCGGCATAGAATATCGTTCCGGATACACAGTGCGTCCCAGATGGCCCAGTATGACTTCAAGATAGGGTCGGATTGTCGCAGAGTATCAAACTCAGGCCGGGAGTTCTGTGACACCCAATCTTTTAATTGGCGCGGTTGTTCATCCGCATATGTCATTCAATACTGTAGTATACTCAACATGAATTAAGTCGCCCTCTTCTTTGTTGTTACAGTGTCGGCATGGCTGGTCCACACAGGGAATCCGCGATTGAGTGTCGCATTCCCGTGACATTTACCAGTATGATGAATAACAGTAAAGTTGTATTCAGGCAGCTGCTCCAACCATAGGGCCAGTTGTCCTTCGGCCAATATCTCCTTCCTCGTCACACAGTAATTGGTTTCTGCGTTGGAAAATGTTTTGCTATAGAACTAGATGGGATGTTCCAATCCACCCAGGATAATTGAAAGCGCGGCACCGTAGGCAAACTTGCTGGCATCAGTATCCAGGATAAGCTCATCACCCTGCTCAGAGTACTCATTTCGTAATTTTTAGGACGATCATCGTACGGACGATACTAGTGAACACTATCGTCATTAATTTGCCTTATAAAACTCTACCACTATCGAGTCGTCTATCGTCCAAAGTTTGAGAAGTTTTAGTAGATTTCACTGACTGCCAAACTTTAGTTAAAACGTAACAATTACATTTGTGCCAAAAATATTGTTGTTTTTTTTCTGTGTTTTCTTTCGGCTTGATGACCGCCGCCGCCGAAATTAAACACAGAAAAAAAAGCAAATCACAAAATGTTTTTTTTTGTCTAGTTAATTTCAACTAGTTAATTTATTAAAAAATATGTGCAACAAAAATGTTATTGACAGGTCAGCTACGCTGAATAAAATGGCAATTTTAATCAATTAAATGGAGGAGCATTCGGATTTGGCCAAGGGCAATAAGCCCAACACAGTAATATGAAAGCAGAGGATGAACAAAATGTGGACTGATTTGGCCATAACGCTTAATTCCACTGGACTGCCCCAGTAAAGTGTTTCAGCTTGGAGGAAGGTAATTCCAGTCAACCACTGGTGGCCTCCACCACCCAGAATCTCTAGCGCAGCCGCAAGTCTTAGCGTTGCAGGAATATAAGTTGAACGGCAACCATCTGACAAATTTATTGTTTGTAATACCAATACAAGCCCTTCTTTTGAAAGACGAAAGCATTAAACAAAATTATGATGATTTTAAATATTAGAATCAAAATGAAATTGAGTTTATTATTTAATGTACTAACATGTACGCTAAAAGGGACAAGGGACCTGTTGCTTCTCTTAATTGCCTCCATCTTCGTATTACTTGTAATTTGTTATCATTTTCATCGTCATAAAGTAAAATAGTTCAACGTCGAAACAGTTTATAAGCACTGACACTGAAACTATTCACTTTAGAATTCCAAAAGAAAGCTTAATTTGTTTGCAAAATATACAAACAAATGCAAGACGATACCTCTTTAGCTATCGTTCAAATGATGTCGTCCTGATGACAGTTTTTGTGCTTACGTGAAGCAAAAGTTGGATCGTCACAACGATATCGTCTAGACAATAGTGATTTTTAATGTTAAGTGAAGCAAAACTTTTGTCAAAACTATATCGACCGACGATAATTGTCTTACGGAATGAGTGCCCCGGTAAAGCTAAGGTGGGGGTGCTCGTCGGGTTGCTTTTCAAATTTTGGAAGGCTTCTTCGCATGCCAAGTCCCAACGAAATGCTTGATGGTTTTCGGTCAGCCGCGTAAATGGTTTAGCTACATGGGAGAACGATCTTACAAAACGGCGATAATAAGCCGCAAAACCCAAAAACGTTTGAACCCCCTTTTCGCATTTTGGTACCAGCCAGGTAGATAGGGTCTCAATTTTAGCTAGATTCGGAGAGATACCACGTGCAGAGACGATGTAGCCCAAAAACAAGTCCTGGTTGGTAAAGAGACTACATTTCTGGGGAGCAATTTTCAAGCCGACTTTCTTCAACCGATTACACACTAGCTCTAAGGTTGCTAGTAGTTCCTCGAACGTTTTCCCATGAACCACCACATCGTCTAAGAATACCAGACATCTGAAGTACAACAGACCCTCCAAAACTTTCTCCATTAGCCGTTGAAAAGTGGCTGGGGCATTACAGAGCCCAAATGGCATATCATTAAACTCACTCCCAAGTTGGGTGAGGAAATTTCTAGCACGATCTTTCTGTTCTGACGACAACCTGGTACTTAACTCCATGGGTTCGACTGTAGTAAAATGCAGCTTAAACTGTGATTCTTTGGTGGAGATGCCTTGCAATGGAATATCCACATTTGACATTCTGTGATGGGTCTATATACCAAGTGTTTTCCCTAAGTTAGGCAGGGCGTGAACGCCATAGCAGTTGCCAGAGTTCTACTTCTATGAGTATGGGTTAAAAATGCCAGAACGAGAAACGCCTTGTTTGAAAGTCAAGTTGAATCTAATTTATTTTAAAAGAATCGATCTTTATATACTAATTCCCCACCATCATTCCCAATGCACATAAATACCTAGTGGGTCGCATGCCATCATATTTCGGCTTCTTAGTCATGACCTAAAAGTTATATTTCTATTTCCCCAAACACTTACTACACATTGTATCGATCACACAAAGAGTCAAACACTTCACAAATGACACGTTAGTAGGTCAGCTTTATGCACTGCGACATAGTGCATCACTTATGACTGCTATCGAAGTATTTTTGCCTTTCTTATGCGTCAGCACTTTGGCGTGTGCCGTCAAGTGTTTTTGTTTTGTGATCGTTGACTTTATGTGATATTGCATAATTTATACAATGTATGTTCTTCTTGTATGTACAATGTGTTCTTGGGTTTTTGTTTTGGTGGGTAAACTACACCCTCACCCTTAAGCGAAAAATTATTTGAAGAATAATTTTGCAAGACTTCTTTGTATCGATATGCTTTGTAATTGCTTTATGTTATTGCGTGGATCTTATCTATCTTATATATTAAGCTTGTATTTAATAAATCTTGAGTAATTTCTAATGTAAAATTTGTAAGAACCTACTTGACTATAATTTTTTTTTTTTTTTTTTCAAGTATTACATATATGTAATTTAATGTTATATATTATATTTCTTAAGGCTATTGTTGTGAAACTTCTCACATTCTCCATTTATGTCTATTATTGAATTTACATTGTCTGTTTCAATTATTTTGTATGGTCCGTGATAAGGACTTTGTAATTTTTTCTTACTTTCTAACTTAACAAACACTAAATCTCCTAGCTTAAAATCTGAGATATTTGTGTTGTTATCGTATTCTAATTTTCTTTTATCCTTTACGTTGTTAATTATGATTCTTGTTTTTTCTATTGCATTATATACTTTCTCATTTTTATTTATTACATCGTTCGGTAAGTATGACAATTTTATAAAAGTTAGTTCATAAGGGGTATAGCCTGTATCTACGTATGGTGTTGTATGGTATGCAAATGCATAATATGGTACCCAAATGTCCCATTTATTTGTGATCCTATACTTTGATAATGATATGGGGCTGAGTAAATTGTTCTGATTTTCAACATTTCGCATACATTTTTCATTAACTCATTTTCGAATTCAGTTCCGTTATCCGACTTGAGTATTTTGAAACAACCATATTTTAAAATAAATTGTTCCACAGGTGTTTTAGCAATTGTCTTTGCATCTTTGCTTTCGATAGGGTGTGCAATAACATATTTGGTTAAATCACATTGCATTGTTAGTATATATTTGTGACCGTTTGATATTCTAAGAGGTCCAACCGTGTCTATTTGGATTGTTTCGAAGCTGGTACTTGGTGTGTCTGTTATGACCATTTTCTTTTATATGTCTTGTTTGCTTGTTTTTGGTACATGTTCCTCATTTGTCTCATATTTTTCCAAATGTATCTTTGTTTGATCTTTTTCATTGTCTTTCGTATACCTAAATGTCCTCCGTGTGGTGAATTGTGAAATTCCTCTATAATTGCCATTCTTTCTTTATCATCTTCTATTTTCCTTGGGGGCGTGTACATTAATATTTTCAAAGGCGAGTATTCTTCATTCATTGACTGCAGTCCATTATATATATTCTTAAATTCTTCGACATGTATATGTTCAAATATTTCATTCTTTTCGCTCAGAGCTACTTCATTAATTTGTGCGCGCTTTAATTCGGATGTCAGCTTCTCTAGGGTCGAAACTAGTTTCGCTAGATTATCACTACACCTTACTATAACTTCATTTTCGTATATTTCAATTTTAGGCCTTTTATAACTCGCTAATATAAATTTCAACTTCCTAACTTTTCTGACGTCAGATAAGGATGTACATTCCCATATGTGAAGGTGATCAGTCTTCTATTGAGATATGTCGTTCTCCATTGCTTTATTTTCATTAATGACAGTTCTTGCTGTCATGTCCCTTGTTATCGCCATGATCCGCTCCTTGGAGTCGCAATCATCACTCTGCTTTGGCACCATGGATTTCAAAATGTCGCTATCGATCTTTATACTCGAAAGCGCATCGGCATTCGTATTCATTGTTCCCTTTTTATAAATTATTTCAAAATCATAAACAGATAAGTCCATTCTGATTCTAGTTAGTTTAGAAGAAGGATTTTTATGAGAAAATAGAGAAACTAACGGTCTGTGGTCGGTAACTACGATAAACTTTCTCTCGTATAAATATGGCTTAAAAAAGTTTATTCCCCAATGTATGGCAAGTAGTTCTTTTTCGATTATTGGTTTGTTTATGTCGTACTTTTGTAACGATTGGCTTGCATATGATATATGATATTGGAAGGTCGTGTCTTATTTCTCCTTGTAAGAGTACTGCTCCTAGAGCAAAGTCTGATGCGTCTGTCGTTAATATGAATGAATGGTTTTGAGAAATTTGGATATTGTAGCACTGGTGGTTCTACTAGACATTTTTTTAAAGTGATGAATGCTTTCCCACACTCTTCTGACCAAATGAATGGTTGGCCTTTCTTTAGTAAAGAGTTTAGACTTTTAGTAGTTGTAAAATCTCCTAACTTCATCTGCGCTTTTTTTGGTACTGGATAATTTTCTATAACGCTGTATTTTGTTGGATATGTCCTTATGCCTTTACTTGTTATTAAATGTCCCAGATATATTACTTCAGACTTAAGGAAATGACATTTGCTTGCATTCAGTAAAATATCGTCCACATAAAGGAATGCTTCCGCTTCCAAACCGCTTAATGCTATTGTTAGCATTCTTTGGAAACTGTTGGATGACACTTTAAGACCGAATGGTAGTCTCGTGAACTGATAGTGACCATCCTGTGTCGAAAATGCTGTCATTGTTCTTGATTCTTGTTCTAGTGGTATCTGGTGAAAAGAACTAGTCGTGTCGAGTGTAGAGAAGTATTTGGCTCTACCCAGTCTATCCAATACGTCCTCGATTCTAGTTAATGGAAATTTGTCGTTTATTATTTTGTCATTGAGCTTACGGAAATCTACTACTAGTCTCCATTTCTTTATTCCGCCTTCGCTCCTTTTTGGTACTAACAGCAGTGGTGAGTTGTACCGGCTAACTGAAGGTTCTATTTTGTCGCTTTGAAGTAGTTTCTGTACCTGGCTTCTTATCTCTGTGTGTTGTGTCTGTGGTAGTCTATAGTTTTTTATATAGATTGGACTGTTGTCTGTGGCTGTCAGTTTTTGGGAATAAAGATTGTTCGTTGTCTAAATGGAAAATATTATGGTATTCTCTAAATATTTGTGTTAGTGGATGTCTGATTTCAGAGTCTGTGCTTTCGATTTCTAATCGTTCTAATAGTTTTTGTAATCTCTTAGTATCATTGCTTTGACGTTGTTTATTTTTCAAAATAGTGAAGTTTCTCAAAGGTTCTACTTCTAGGCTTGTGTCTTTTATAACTACTTCGTAATCGTTTGTGTTTAGTATTTTTACGTGGCATATACCATTTGCGGGTACTATGGAGTTGCTAACAAATATGCCTTTTTCTAATTCATTGTTTAAAATCACGCTATCTTCTGACAGTGATAAATTTGTTGGATATATTGCTTCTGTTCTCGGCGGTATTCTGAACATATTCAAAGATTTTGATGCTATAGGTAATGTTATTTCTTCTTCTTGGATGCTGATTGTAAGGGTGTATGTTTCGTAGTCTATTCTGCACATATACTTTAAAAGAAAATCTCTAAGTAGTATGCCATCTGTTGCTATTGGGAAATCTCCGTTAACTACGTCGAATTTATGTGTTATTCCGTGACTTGAAAGTTTTAGTTTCAGGTATACCTTGCCTAATGTGTTAACTTCTTCCCTGGTTATACCAGTTAGTCTACATTTCTCGTTACTCAAAAAGTCTGTGTTTATGTCGTCTTCTTTTATTATTGATATGTCAGCTCCGGTGTCAATTAAAAACGTTTTATTTCTTTTTAGATTCAATGCTTGCATTGATGCATAGTTCGTTAGGCTATCCGAGATTTTGTATATGTTTAGTTTCGGTCTTCCGAAAGTTTAGTTCCGGGGAGACTCTGTGTAGGCTCTCCGGACCTATCTCGTTTCCCTGTTCATTGGGGTTCTGTTGTGGAGTATTCGTTTGGTATGTACTGTTGTTGTCATTTCGGAAACTGCCTTGGTTATACCTATTGTAGCATAATAATAACTACGCTCCCTAAAAGTATGATGCAACAAATTCCGAAGTGTCTTTTCATTCTGGCAGAATTTTGGTCCGAACTGTCCTTTCATTCGAGGTTCGTGTCTGCGATGAAGTCTCCACAGCTCATGTCAACGAAAGAGACGGATAATATCATGGATAAGAGGGAATTATAACTGCAAGAATTATTACATCAGAATTTCTCTTGTTCCAGTGGTCGAAGAATTTGCTAGAAGTTTCTGGCTATCAGAAACTTCTGCTATATAAGGACAGATGGCGATTGAGAAGTGGCAGTAGTTTTTAAACTGTGGCGAAGAGATTAGAAAAGTGATAATGGGCGAAGTTGTAATTTTGTGATAAATTGAAAGTTGAGCGTTAACAAGAAGAAGTAATTAGTTTGGATTTGTGAATTAAGTAAATGAAAGGAGATAAAGTGATTTAAAAGGAAAGAGACCTTGTAAGAACAGAATTGCGAAGAATAGTATAGTGTGAACCTGAATTGTTCTATAGACTAAAAAAAATAAAGAAATAAATTTCACAGAATATCGTTTTATCTACTCGAGCCGTAGCTCGCATATTACATTGGTGTCAGAAGCGGGATAAAACTTATTCTGTGAATAACTATTTCCGTGGTGTGAAATTACGCAAAAAAAAAAAAAAAAAAACCATTCCTGTGTTGAGTTAATTAGTTGCGCAAAATGGGTCGCAAATTGGGAAAACTAACTATAATTCAACTAAAGGCAGAACTCAGTAAGCGGAATCTCGACACAACTGGGGGAAAAGATGCCCTACTGATTCGTCTGGAAGAAGCAATAAAGCAGGAAGGAGAAAATCCGCATGACGTAGAGTTTGACGTGGGAGAGGAACCAGCAAGTACAGTAGCCGACCCAGATATAACAAGTCTGCTCCTGCAACTTAAGTCAGTCATGGACGGACAAAGGAAAACAATAGAAGACCAAAAGAAGTCTCTGGAACTTAAACTCGATGACCAAAAGAAAGCAATAGACGACCAAAAGAACTCTCTAGAACTTAAGCTGGACGACCAGAGGAATTCTCTAGAACTTAAGCTGGATGAACAAAAGAAAGCAATGGACGAACAAAAGAATTCTCTAGATGCTCTGGAAAGTAAACTTGATGAGCAAAACAAGAACTTGGAATCCAAATTCGAAGTGATCGAAGAGAAATTCGAGAAGGTCGAGACGCAACTCGAAAAAGTCGAAACTAGATTCGATGAAAATTTTGAGAAACATGAAACTCAGTTCGGGAAGATAGAGACTCAGTTTGAAAGAGTGGATACGCAATTCGAGATAGTAGGAAAGCAAGTCGAAAATCTTGCTAAGGAGCTCAGCAACGTGAAGAGACAGAAAGCACGGGAATATTCCACTGACGGTCTGAGAAGAAAGGAGATGCAGCCTCCTATCTTCGATGGTCAAACATCATGGCCAATTTATAAGAGGCAATTCGAAGCGGCCGCAATGACCAATAGCTGGGACGATGAAGAGAAGTCTATTGCACTCACGCTTGCACTGAGGGGTCCAGCTGCGGAGCTCTTGCAGACCATCCCGGAAGATAAACAGCAGAACTACGACTCTCTGGTTCAGGCTATCGAGATGCGGTTTGGGGATGAACACATGCAGCAGGTGAACAGGGTTCAGCTGCGTAGTCGAGTCCAGAAAAGGGGAGAAACGCTCCAACAGTTGCAAGCGGATATAGAGCGACTAGCCCATCTTTCATATCCTAAAGCCGGTGAGGAGCTTATCAACGAAATGGCGGTGGAAGCTTTTATTCAGGCCATAGAGGACAGACAACTGCAAATGGCCGTAAGGATGGCTGAAAAGCGAACACTCCCCGAGGCATTAGCATTCACTTTGTCAATGAAGGCTGCGGACCAAGCATACCAGGGAATATACCGTGTCAGCGAAATGTCCGTCGTGGAATGCTCATGCCAGAGAACAGCCGTCATGGATGAAGACAGAGCTCGCGGGAGTCAAATCCGTTGCTGGAATTGCAAACAAACCGGACACCTACAACGGCAGTGCAGAAGTGCACCTACACGAGGAAATTGTCCACATTGCGGAAGTAGGAGAAGCAGAGAGGAAGCATCTGGCGGTGATAACATCCATCCTGTCAGTCAGACTTCCCAAAACCAGCAGTCGGGAAATGCGTAAGGACCAACTTCGCGGGGCAGAAGTTGGTTACTGGAATCGAGGCCCCCAGGACCACCATTCAAGTTTCGCAATCCAAACGGGGTAACAAGAGCCTGACAGTGGAGGCACTAATCAACAAGGAGAAGTGCGTAGCCACCACCGACACAGGTGCCACTGCCTCCACTGTAAGAAGAGATATCGTCAAAAGCTCCTGGCTGCACAACACCAACAGCTACTGCCTGAAGACTGCAACAGGGGAAATATGCGACGAGTGCATCATCGGAATAGACTTCATGAAAGCAAATAAAGTAATCTTGGACATCGGGATGCAAGTACTGAGGTATCGAAATGTGGAGATTCCGATGGTGTACGGAAACGAGAACAGTCAACTCTCAGGACAGTCATCAGCAAAGACGAAGTTTTGCCGCCGTCTTCAGAGACAATCATTTGGACGAAGCTGGAAGGTGATCTTGGGAGCCACCGATTCTACATAGTAGAACCAGACCCAGAGAAGAATTCTCAAGACTACATCGTGGGAAAGACGTTAGTCGAACCAAAGAACACCATGGTTCCAGTGAGTTTTGAACACAAGACCACACACTGTCAAACTAAGGCGAGGGGAGGTGACTGGAAAATGCACGCCGATTACCGCCGTCGCAACAATATCTGAACATGATGCTCCAAAACCTCTCCCATCATCTTGGACAGCGGAAACGAGAGAGACGATTTTCCAGTCCAGTGAACTGAAATAGGAGCAGCGAACTATGGCAGAGAATCTTATCAATGAGTACGCTGATGTATTTGCCTCACAGGACGGAGAATACGACCGAACACACCTGGTACAACATCGAATAGACACTGGTGATACTAGACCAATTCGTCAGCCTGCTAGGCGCCTTCAATTGGCAAAGCAGACAGAAGTTGCAGAGATGGTGTCGGCAATGGAGAAAGAAGGTCTGATTGAAAGTTCCAAAAGTCCGTGGGCATCACCGGTTGTACTGGTTAAGAAGAAAGATGGCAGCACGCGGTTCTGCGTGGACTATCGGCAGCTCAATTACGTCACCAAGAAAGATAGCTATCCTCTGCCACGGATTGACGACACGCTAGACACACTATCAGGAGCCCGATGGTTTTCCACTCTCGACTTGAAGAGTGGCTACTGGCAGGTACAGATCCATCCAGAAGACCGGGAGAAAACCGCCTTCACCGCAGGAAATGGGCTATGGCAATTCACGGTAATGCCATTCGGGCTGTGCAATGCTCCGGCGACTTTCGAGCGATTGATGGAATGTGTCCTGCAAGGGTTAACATGGAAAACCTGTTTGGTATACTTGGATGATGTCATCGTCGTAGGAAAAACGTTTGCGCAACACCGAGACAATCTAAGGGATGTGTTTCAAAGGCTTCGAAGTGCCCACCTGAAGCTCAACCCCAAGAAGTGCGCCCTGTTTAGAGCGGAAGTCAAGTACCTGGGACACATAATTTCAGCGAAAGGAGTGAGAACCGATCCAGAGAAGGTCGAAGCGGTGAAAAACTGGCCGGTCCCCAAAGACAAACACCAACTAAGGAGCTTCCTGGGCCTAGCCACCTACCACAGACTGTTCGTGAAGGACTTTGCCGGGATCGCAAAGAGCCTGCACCAGTTGACGGAAAAGGGGAAACAATTCAAATGGTCAATTGAGTGCGAGAAGAGCTTCAAGGCACTTAAACAACGGCTATGCGATGCCCCGATACTAGCTTACCCCACTCCCGGGGAAACGTTCATTGTGGATGCAGATGCTAGTAATGTCGGGGTAGGAGCCGTACTCTCCCAGGTGCATGATGGCCAAGAGAAGGTGGTTGCGTACTTCAGCAAGGCCAGAAAGGAACTACTGCGTGACAAGGCGGGAACTTCTAGCTTTGATCTTGGCTACGAAGCATTTTCACAAATACCTCTATGGGAGGAAGTTCGTTCTTCGCACAGACCATGCAGCCTTAAAATGGCTATTACAGTTCAAGAGTCCTGAGGGTCAGGTCGCAAGATGGATCGAAAGGCTGCAAATCTACGACTACGAAATACAGCATCGTAAAGGAAAACTCCACTCTAATGCGGATGCACTGTCCCGGAGACCATGCAGAACGGATTGTAAACATTGTGCGCGTCAGGAAGAACGGGAGCTGGTTTCCATCCAAAGAATGATAGCCGAACCTATCGCCGGCTGGAGCGTAGATGAGATCCGGAACGCTCAGAAGGAAGACCGGGATATCGAGCCGATTCTGGCCTGGAAGGAGAACATGGAGAAACCGGATCATCAGGACATCTCTCACAGAAGCCCGACCTTAAAGGCATATTTTGCGCAGTGGGACTCCCTCCATGTCCAAGAAGGTGTTCTGAGAAGAAAATGGGAATCCTCCGACGGAAAGTCGTTTGTAATGCAGCTTGTCGTACCGCGGACGAGGGTCAAGGAGGTGTTACAGGAAATGCATGGCGGGGCGTCCGGAGGCCACTTGGGAGTGAATAAGACGCTAGAAAAGGTACGAGAACGTTTTTATTGGTTAAAAGCGAAGGAAGATATCGAAGACTGGTGCAGAAAATGCGACGTGTGTGCAGCTAGCAAGGGTCCGAGAATCAAGACTCGAGGTAAGATGCACCAATACAACGTGGGAGCACCTTTCGAACGAATCGCCATTGACATCGCAGGGTCCTTTCCGGAAACCGACAATGGTAATCGGTATATACTCGTAGTGATGGACTACTTCAGTAAGTGGCCGGAAGCGTTTCCGGTCCCTAACCAGGAAGCCAGAACCGTGGCGGAGCAGATCGTCTACAATTGGGTTAGCAGATTCGGTGTGCCTTGGACCAAGGGCGGAACTTCGAGTCAAGAACCTTTCAAGAGATGTGTCAACTACTCGGAATCAAAAAGACAAGGACAACCCCGCTTCATCCACAGTCGGACGGTATGGTGGAGCGTTTCAATAGGACTTTGGACGAACATCTCTCGAAGGTCGTAGGTGACTACCAACGGGATTGGGACCGGCAGATTCCCTTGTTTTTGATGGCCTATAGAAGTGCCGTGCATAGCACTACTCGACATACGCCGTTCGAAATCTTATTTGGTGGAATAGCTCGTTTACCCAGTGAGGTGAAATTTGGATCTCCTACCAATGAGCCCAGAAATGAAGAAGAATACGTGGCGGACCTTAGGGAAAGGCTTAGCGACATACACCAAAGGACCAGAAGCCAGATTAAGATGACGAGCGACCGCATGAAGACCAGGTATGATGCCAAGACAACAACGTCAGGATTCCAGGAAGGAGATCTGGTGTGGCTGTATAATCCCCATCGCCAAAAGGGGAAATCACCTAAATTGTAGCGGAACTGGGAAGGTCCCTACAGAGTAGTAACCCGCATCAACGATGTTGTCTACCGCATCCACCGAGGACCAAGGGCCAAAATGAAAGTGGTTCATGTGGACCGACTGAGTCGATACAATGGCCGAAATGAGGATGCACTTGTTCGGGACGAACACGTCTAAGAGGGGGGCAGTGTAGCATAATAATAACTACGCTCCTATGACTATGCAGCAAATTCCGAAGTGAATTTTCATTCTGGCAGAATTTTGGTTCGAACTGTCCTTTCATTCGAGGTTCGTGTCTGGGACGAAGTCTCCACAGCTCATGTCAACGAAAGAGACGAATAATATCAGGGATAAAAGGGAATTATAACTGCAAGAATTATTTCTCTTGTTCCAGTGGTCGAAGAATTTGCTAGAAGTTTCTGGCTATCAGAAACTTCTGCTATATAAGGACAGATGGCGATTGAGAAGGGGCAGTAGTTTTTAAACTGTGGCGAAGAGATTAGAAAAGTGATAATGGGCGAAGTTGTAATTTTGTGATAAATTGAAAGTTGAGCGTTAACAAGAAGAAGTAATTTGTGAATTAAGTAATTGAAAGGAGATAAAGTGATTTAAAAGGAAAGAGACCTTGTAAGAAAAGAATTGCGAAGAATAGTATAGTGTGAACCTGAATTGTTCTATAGACTAAAAAAAATAAAGAAATAAATTTCACAGAATATCGTTTTATCTACTCGAGCCATAGCTCGCATATTACACTATGCTGGCTTTGGTAATTGTTTACAATCTCATTCCTGTTGTGGTTGTAGTGTCCTGGATTGTTCGAGTATCTTTGTCGGTTGTTTTGGCCATTGTAGTTATTATTTCTTTGATATCGTGGTCTGAAATGTTGTGCTTGACTGTTAGAATGTTGATATTGTGATCGTCTTATTTGCATGATTTGGGTGTCTTGAGTTTTACATCTTTCCAATTCTAAAGCTAGATTTACTGCTTCAGTTAATGATTTCGGTTGTGCAGCAAAAAGTGTCGGCTTTATATATTCGGTTACTCCATTTTTGAATACGGTAAGGGCATAGGTTTCGTTTATTCTCGGTATTATTGCCTTTTCTGCTGTCGATGCCGTACCTGGTAGTTGTTCTATTTGCAGGTTGTTTATTTCCGCTACTAGTGACAGTATTTGGTCCTTGTATGTTGTCACCGATGTGTTCCTCTGAATGGTGTTTGCTATTGATGTATGTATTTGCGGTACCGTGGTGGTATTATGGTATTTTTCTTTAATGCCCTTCTCAAATGCTGCAAAGTTATTGAATTCTTCAACGAATCCTAGTGCAGTTCGGACCTTTGAATTCAGTTTTACATTAAAAATAAAATCTATTAATGTTGCTCTTTCAGTTTCTTTCAAGCTATTGTAGATTAGTTTTGCGATTTTGAGGAATGCATCTAGTTCATGACACGATCCGTTAAAGGTTGGTATCACCTTTAAGGCGGTTTCTACATTGAAGTCGGCCATATCTTCTTCGATAATCAGTTTTGACTATATTATTGTTTTTGTTAGCTTATATTCTTCTAGAATTTTGTTGAAAATCTTTTTTTTGGTTTCTTGCGTGCCTTTTTCTAATCTTGATAGTTCCAATATTTCTACTTTTATTCTTTGGATTTCTTTTAATTTCGAGAACCACGTTTGTTGTGTACACCCTCTTGTTGAACTTGTCTTTATATGTGTCTTGATATTTGTTATCTGTTCTAATTTTTGTTCCATTGAAAAAAAATGTTTTTTTATTATTTTTTTTTTTTTATTTCTTATACCCTAGATACATTGTTTCTTATTAATTGCTTCTTTACATATTCCTTATAATACCTATTTATTTTAAACAATACTATTACTATTGCTACTGTTGTCAAGCTTGCTGTCATCGGGCTTATCTGCTGGCTATTCTCATTTACCGCTACTTGCTCCTTGGTGGTGTTGTTTCCCATTTTTGTACTTTTTCACTACCTTTGTAAGGCTGTCGATCTTCTCCCAAATTTTGGTCGCTACTTCCCACGGTATTGGTGTGGGGTTGCCTATTTTGACAATGCTCTTTAGGTAGACCAACCTCTTCCTGTCCCTGTAAATCTTTCCTCCTCTCTTTTTTGGTTGTATACAGTCGGTTGGAGGTATTCTAGTCAGCTTCGTCTCGTTATTCTTTAACTGTGTTCTCCTGTACTCTTCTATTAACAGTGGTTTGGGGCCCGCGGCTTTAATTGTTGGTGTGTACCTCGGTGGTGTGCTGTCTGTAACCCCTTGTGGTACGTATTCTGCGGCCAAAACTCTTGTACAGGGTCGATGTTGCAGGACCGATGTTGCAGGATCTAATTGGAAGTATCGAATCTTCAGGATCTAATTGGTATGAATGAATCGTCAGGATCGATTTGGCAGTATCGAATCGTCAGGATCGAATTGGCAGGATCGCCATGTGGAGGCTCTACCGAGGCATGTGGTAGAGCTGGCAGGATCGCCATGTGGAAGGGCAAAGTGTTTCCTTAAAGGTAGGATCGAATCGTCAGGATCTATTTGGCAGGATCGCCATGTGATGGGTCTATATACCGAGTGTTTTTCCTAAGTTAGGCAGGGCGTGAATGCAATAGTAGTTGCCAGAGTTCTATTTCTATGAGTAGGTCTAAAAAGCCAGAATGAGAAACGCCTTGTTTGAAATTCAAGTTGATTCGAAGTCTATTACACATTTATGAGCCGCGAAGAAGTGCGTGAAAGTGAAATTTCTTCTCCAGATCAGGACGGTCAATGAAAACAAATTTTTTCGTGTGATTATACCATTTTTTTTTTTTTTTCGAGGGTAGGTAAAAAATCTTCATGAAGACACTATGAGGATCGGTAGCGCGTGCTCATAGTAGTGTGAGATTTTTACTCACTAAAAAAACCTCCCTTCGTGATAAATTTCTTTGATTACATACTACAACTAAGTTTTGACTTATCCAGCAGTTTTTCTTTCACGTATTGAGATCGTTTGGCAGGTCCCTTTCCATTGAAAGTTCCTGCTTGTTCCGCAAATTAGGCGCGGTTTCTTGCTATCGCGTTAAATCGAAAGGTTTAGTCCTTTGTAGACGACGCAGTAGATTCCTCTTATCTAGAATTCGAAGGACTTCATTGTTAACGTGTCCTTGTAATCTGTCTTTATGCTTACGCGCGAAGTTTTTGATTTCATATTCGACTGTCGCAATTCCTAAATCTCTATGGATATCGCTATTTCTAATAAACCACGGTGCATTAACTATTGATCTTAGCACTTTATTTTCAAAAGTTTGTAAAATATTGACATTACTTATTTTGGTACAACCCCAAAGTTGTATTCCATATGTCCATATCGGCTTTAGCACTTGCTTGTATAAAAGCAGTTTGTTCTCTACATTAAGCTTGGAATGTTTTCCAAGTAACCAGTACATTTCTCTGTATTTGGTTTCGAGTTCTTTACGTTTTTTCTTCACGTGCGATTTCCACTTCAGCTTAGCATCAAGTGTCATTCCAAGATACTTAGCCTCGTTTGCAAACGGAATTTGAACCGAGTTTGAAAAAATGGGCAAATTATTTATTTTCTTATAAGTAAAATTGACATGAACAGATTTGTTTTCGTTTAAAGCTAGTCGCCAAATCTTTGTCCATTCATTTACTTTATTCAATGCTTCTTGCAATTTTTCAGTCGATTCTTCGATCGTTTTACCCGTTGCCAGGATGGCAGTGTCGTCGGCAAATGTAGCTAATACGGTGCCTTCTTCTTGCGGTATATCGCGAGTATATAATAGGTACAAAAGCGGTCCAAGGACACTTCCCTGCGGCACCCCAGCCCTTATTTCTTTAAATTCCGAATATTCGTTTCCGTGTTTGACTCGGAAAAGTCGATTCGTCAAGTATTTTTCTAGAATATTATATAAGTGTTCCGGCAGAACTTGTCGTAATTTATATTTCAAGCCTTCATGCCAGACCTTGTCAAAAGCTTGAGAAACATCAAGGAATATGCTCGAGCAAATCTTTTTTTCTTCGTAAGCTTTTTCAATTAAATCAGTTATTCTATGCACTTGGTCTATTGTTGAGTGCTTGGTTCTAAACCCGAACTGGTGATTGGGAATAAGAGATCCTTCTTCTATAACCGGCTGTAATCGCTTAAGTACTATTCTTTCGAAAACTTTAGACATAATCGGCAGCAGCGAAATAGGTCTATACGATTTTTTATCATTCGGTGGTTTTCCTGGCTTTAGAATCATTATTACTTCCGCGACTTTCCATTGACTCGGAACATATTCTAATCTTATCGCTGCGTTTATAATGTAAAGAAACTTAACTAACGCTTTTCTAGGTAACGATTTAAGAAGCTCTCCTGTGATTAGGTCGTATCCAGGAGCTTTATTCGGTTTCAGTTTCTTTATTTCTTGTTGAAGTTCGGTCAGCCTTGCATTTCTTACTATGTAATTGTGAAATGCTATATCCGACGCATTATACCATTTGACCGTCCCAAAATATCGAGTGGAACGGGGATGGGAAATTGATTTTTCGGAGTTAGATTTGGTTTTGAACATTTAGGGACAAACAGGTTTTCTCCGTCAGCATCGGCCCTTCTACGCTGACGGATTCAAATTTCCCGAGTCTTCCACTTGACTCATTGAAATGTTTGCAGCCCGACTTGCCGCTTGAGTAGCTATTCGACTGGATTCCATTTTCAGAGCAATTTCCAGGGCATCATGGAGTGTTGGAGGCTCACGTTCTCGCACTCTACATTCCACATCTGCATCGTCTATCCCAACGAATTGAATTCCTGGATACACAAACTGTCGACGCGCTACCAGTTTTTCGCCGTATCGTTGCATTCTAGATCGAAAGAGACCATACGCGTTTCCAGATGGCATTGCAAAACCAAAACGTCACCGAAGTGCACTCATTAGAGCAGAGTAATCTGCAAGAATTGCATTTTCCAGTGTACCTGTATAGGACAATGCTGGTCCACAGAGACTTGTGGCTAAGAATGTAGATGACTCTACTGGGGACCAACCGTTGGCCCAAGACACCATAGAAAGGTGTATGTCGTACTCTTCCCACGGTGATTTGCCGTCAAAATCCATCAGATGAATTTGCTGAAGATTCTGAGGGACGATTACCTCCATCCGCATGCGCATATACATTGTGAGAACTCACGGGAGTTCCTATCCGTTGTGTAGAGCTTCGGCTGGGGAATACCGTGGAGTTAATGCCATTGTGCGTTAATACCTGTTCCGCAAATGCAGTTGCACTAAGTGATGCACTTTCTAGAACAGCTACCCGGTTCCATAGATCTCGCACTGGTCGCAGAATTGTGGCGACGTCGGCGTTATTTTTAGAGGGGGGATTACTCATTTTTGTGAGATATGTGAACCCCACATCTGACACCAAATGTTATGAATTCATTAATTTCTTAACAATACAAATCCTTTGTATTCGTACTGTTTCGGAAGTGGTCGTACGAAACCATTCTTCTATTATAGTTCAGCCTTTATTTATTTATTTATTGAAGCTTAGTACAAGCCTTAACTTAGAAAATAACTTAACCTAAATTTACCTTAACCTATTTTTTTTTTTTTTTATTTTTCTTTTTTTATGCTTATTGACCGGGCCCTAGGGCCCACACAATTATCTTAAACTAAAACTTAAAACTAACATTTAAGGGAAGGGAAGTTAAGAGGAGGTATAGAGAGAATTTCTAATAGAAGATATACTGGAATGAAAGTCAAGTGTGTTTTGTGCATTGTTGGCCAGACGCGGGAGAGTAGTGCGGGAGAATCGATCGTGCCAGTTAATAATTGGTGTACGAAGAGTATGTCAGCTACCTCGCGACGTTTTATAAGGATATGCAAGTTAATTAATTTTAGCCGATTTTCGTAGGGGGGTAAGATATAGTTGTCGTCCCATGGGAGACCACGTAAGGCAAAACGGATAAACCTTCGCTGCACGGCTTCGATTCTAAGAGAGTGGGTGTCGTGAAATGGAGACCAAACTTGGCTGGCATATTCAAGGAGGGGTCTAACAAAGGTGATGTAAAGAGACTTTGTAACGTAAGGGTTCGAGAATTCTTTAGACCAGCGTTTTATGAAACCGAGAGAATGTGGGAACGGAAGTTTAGCTCCCTGTCACAAATAATACCCAGATCGCGTATAGAGGAGACTGCGGGAACAGGCTCGTTGCGAAAGTAATAGGTTCTGAGAGGTGGGGGAAGACGCTTACGAGAGAACGTTATGGATTGACATTTGTCGACGTTAAGTTCTAAGTAGTTTTTGTCGCACCATGTGTAAAATGAATTAAAGTCGTTTTGAAGTAAGAGAGAATCAGTGGGGGTAGATATTGTCTTAATGATTTTCATGTCATCCACGTAAATAGACAGATCTGAGTCTTTTATGATGTGATCAACATCGTTTATTGTTAAGACAAAAATCAGTGGACCAAGGTGACTGCCTTGAGGAACACCCGAAGTGGCGTTAATGGGATCAGAGACTGAAAATCTAAAGAGAACCCTGTACTGGCGTTGCACTAGGTACGATCTCAACCATGAGATGAAAAAGGGGGGAAAACCGAAGGCTTTAAGTTTAAGGTAAATAGTTTGGTGACATATTTTATCAAACGCCTTGCTGTAGGCGGTCGTAATGACATCCACTTCCTTACCTTTCTCTAATGCTTGCAGTGTTTTAGAAACGAATTCGGTTAGGTTAGTCGTTGTGGACCTACCCGTTGTGGAAACCGTGCTGTTGTGGAGAAAAGATGGATTTGCAGTGAAAATAAATTGAGTCATAGACAATGCTTTCAAAAAGCTTAGGTATAGAAGAGAGTTTGGCCGGTAGTTTGATATGTCATTTTTACAGCCTTTTTTATGGATGGGGAAAATAAAGGAGTCCTTCCATAATTTAGGGAAAACAGCTTGAGAGAGTGAGAGTCGAAAGAGAGTTGTAAGGGGCTGACATAAAACATTTACACATTTTTTTAGAAATATGGCGGGCAAAACATCAGGGTCTGGGGAAAAATCATCCTTAAGTTGATTGATCTTTTCACGTACCATATCAGTCCTTATGTCAACTGAGACAAGGGAGGTTTGTGGGCAGTTGTTCAGGTAGCTGAAATAGTCAAGATCCGGTTCGTAAACGTGGTCAGAATACGATTGACTGAAGAAGGTCGCAAAGAGGTTGGGGATTGCTTTAGGGTCAGCAGATGATGTATTGAATAATTTTAGAGTGGATGGGAAGCCATCGGACCTTTTTTTAACGTTTATAAATTGGTAAAAACGCCTAGGATCTGTGATTAGGCTTAATTGCATTCTGTCGAGGTATTCGAGATAGAGGGAGTCGCAGAGGATGGAAAAGCGGGAATAAGCTTGCTGGTAGAATGAAAAATCTGAGGCCGATCTGGATCTCAGGTAAGTTTTCCATAATTTGTTTCTGATATTGCGAAGAGTACGTAATTCATTATTATACCAAGGAAGAGATGACGAGCAGTTTTTTCGCGGCAAATATGGCACAGATTGGAGAAGGAAGTCAAAGATTGCTGTGTAAAAGAATTCGAGAGCAATATCAATGGGGGTGTTATTCTTTAGAAAGAGGTCGAAGTTTAAGTTATTGACTAGCTTATTAAGTTTAGCAAAGTCAGCTTTACGGAAGTTAAAAGAAAGAGAGTTTTCTAAATCAACGCTAATGTTGGCATGTTCATATGAAAAGGTAAGAGCGAGAGGGGGGTGATAATGGTCTAGGGTAGAGAGAAGATGGTTACTCGCGGTGGGAGAGATTCTGGAAGTGTATGTAGTTCTTGTTCGATGTTGGTTTGCTGCGATTTGCGGTTCATAGGCTGGCTTTAGAGTGGTTGTGTGGCGTTACAACCAGTTGTAATTTGGTTTGGAGCTGCTGGATGTGAAATTGGTTCGATGTTTGAAGTGTCGCTTTGATGAGTTTCGGTTTGGATGAGATTGGTGGGCTTCGATTTATTTTGGTTCTTTGGTCTTTACAAATAATAGCAATGGTGCAGCGGTTGTTGGTGTGCTGCGATGTTGGTTTGCTGCGATTTGCGGTTCATAGGCTGGCTTTAGAGTGGTTGTGTGGCGTTACAACCAGTTGTAATTTGGTTTGGAGCTGCTGGATGTGAAATTGGTTCGATGTTTGAAGTGTTGCTTTGATGAGTTTCGGTTTGGATGAGATTGGTGGGCTTCGATTTATTTTGGTTCTTTGGTCTTTACAAATAATAGCAATGGTGCAGCGGTTGTTGGTTTTGGCACGAAACACATCGCATGGTTTCGCTTGGGTACTATAGCGTCTTTTTCTTTCTTCATCATCTTCCTTACCTCCGTTACAATGAACTTATTAAGCTCTTCCAGTAATTCTGCCTCTGGTACATCTATGATATGTCGCAAGTAGATTCTTCTTTGGACTGAGTTGAGATTAACATGGTTTGTTACCCTTGCCGGAATTGAGTCAATGAGTTTTGCCTTAAGGAATTTGTCCACGGTTGGGACATTTAAGACTTTAAGTGGTAGGTTTCCAGATCTCATTATTTTGGCCTTCAAAATATATTTCGATGTGTGATCTAATCCGCGATTAATTTAGAATGGATTGCATGATGAGAGTGGACGCAGATTTTCTCCCATTTTTTTCTGTTCCGCTGATAACAATGTATCGTGGGACATTAGTGTCGTTAGAAATTGTTGGCAATTTGGGAAAGTCGTCCTCTATTAATTTTCGCTTTGCTTGTTTTTGCGGTTTAAAAGAACCTCAGGTTCGAGGTCTTTAAACCGGTTATGATGGAGGGGGGTCGACCCCCAATCCATTTTCACTTTGCCTTATGCAACTATCTGTTCTCTTTTTATGTAATTTATTAATTAAGTAATATTTTGCCTACCGAGTAGGGTAGTGAAATATAAGAAAGACGAAGTTTTACTTAAGTTTACTCACACGCGGGGAACAAATTCTTCGCAGTACTGGTCCGAGTTTTGATAATTGCGGAATACTGTAATATATTGTACTTCTTCTACTTTGCTTTCTTTGTCCTCAATCTTTACAAAGAATCTCCTGTTGTTGAGATAGTTTCTCAGCCAGATGGACAGCTGACCCCTTATACCTGCACGATCTGAAGCCTCCATTAGTTTACTATGATCTAATGTATCGAAGGCCTTACTAAATTCTAGGAAGATAACAAGCACGTGGTGGTTTTGAACCAGACTATTGTTATCAGCTTATTTGTACATTTTCCTCTCTGAAATTCATATTGATTTTTATGTAAAATTTATACATTTATATAATTTTCAATGCAGTTTTTTTTTATCACCTTTATAGATTGGTCTCACCACCGCAGTTTTTGATGTTTTTAGAATTTTTCCTTGTGCCAGGCTTAAATTTATTAATTGGTGCAAAAATATCTGCGTTTGATTTAAGGTCCTGGCCCCTGATTCTATCTAATTCTGGTGCTTTATTTGCATTTAGTGTTCGTAATACTCGTATGTTGAATACTTCAACTTCGCTTGTCTCTTCAACAAATATAGAGTTTGGTATAACCCTTTTTGTTGTTTTAAGGATTTTATCTTTCTCGTGGGAGAAATTTCTAATGAATGTATCATCAATGAATGTGAAGTGAAAGTGAAATAAGGCCAAACGAATTCACTAATCCAAAGTGAAATAAGGTCAAATCCTGAAGTCTTTCATGAAGAAATATTTAAAGTAGTTAGAAGCGTTTACTGAACTACACTCCGCATAGCGGCGCCCAGAACACCTACTTGTCATGCTGAAGGTCAACCAAATGTCCATAGTTTGTTTTTTTAGCACCACTCAAGTACTGTTTGATTTACATCGAAATTTAATTTATTCAGCAAAATTTAAAACAATGGAAAGTGAAATAATACCAAATTGGCCTTATTTCACTCTCGCAAAGTGAATTAAAGCCAAACGTTAAAATGTGGCCTTACTTCACTTGGCCTTATTTCATGGCACTTTTTTAAAGAATTGCTGTTCCAAAGTGTTTATTTGCTTTTTTTTTTCATATTTGAAATTATTTCATCCTTCTTCTTGTTACCCTCGTGAGATTTGCAAGAATTGTGTTATTTTTATTGTTTTGGTTTAAGTCATCAAACTTTTGAGCGATGCACGCGCATGGAGCGGTAGCGTATTTAATATCTTTTCGCATTATGTGTATGGTGGTTTAGTATGGTGATTTGTTGCTTCTTGATTTTATTGTATTACCTTCACTCACACAGTACTTCACTCATTTTGCTTTCTTTGACATCCCCATCGTTCGATAGGCTTTCTCCGTAATGGTAGTATCTTCTGACAACCAGGCCCAGACCCACCATATGTGCATGATGTGTAAATGCACAGGGCGCGAATCGCTTTGGGGCGCATTGTGAAGCCAAATATATACTACCATTCTTTAAATTTTAGTTCGTCCAATCAGCTACCTATGCATTTGTAAAAGCAGGCTGAACGCAATTATTTTTTAATAATACAAATTACATAATTTCATCTGTTCACACAAAATACCACTCACACACGACACAAGAAACTAATTCGAATAAAACCAAAAAAATTCCCGCCTAGACTGTGCAGGGTAATTTCTTGCACAAACGCTCAAAAATTTCAATAGGAAAAAATCTCAAAATAATAAACTCAATCCTCAATTCCTATGGAATCATTTGAGTGAAAACGTGCAGATTTTATTTTTGCACATATGAGATTTACTCACTTGACATATTGTTTGAAAAGATAATGGATAAGGTAAGCATAGTTTCGACCCGTTCCACACACAAAAACAAACAAGAAGAGAAAAATGAACAAATAACGGTGCATTATTGTTCTTGTTGCATTTGTTTTTGTTTTTGAGTTAGCCCAGATGATTTCGATTGTTTTTCGATGTTAAGCTGTTGTGTAATTAAGTATTCCTTAATTACGCGATTCAATTGAAAATAATAATAATAAAATAAATAATACATACATAACTTATTTCTTTTCAAAGTCGCGATTTTATATTTTAGGAAAGTTAAGTGAAAACGAACAGTTTTTTGTGTTGTTCATAATTAGCAAAGAAAATGGACAAAAAAAGCCTTCGGGGGCAGAAAATAGGAAAAGGCGTAGACTTGTTGAAGCCGAAAATAAAAAACAAGAAAAAAGACTGTATACATTTTTGAAATGCAGCGTTGAATCCGCAGTTGAGGTAAGTTCTTTGGGAAACACAATTAAAGTAAATAGCTATGTCGCTACAGTAGAAGCAGAAAGTAGTTTAGGTACAGTTGAGGTAGGAGCTCTAGTAAATTCGGAGGAGTTTTTTGAAGATCCAAGTAACTGGGCAAATTTATCAGCCCAATTCAAGTTCAGAATCATTCTTTTCCAAAAACTAATAACAGGAGATTTACAACTTCCAGTTATCAACGAACTTTAGCAAATGGCAAGGTAATTCCGAGGGCTTGGTTAATTTATTCGAAATCAAGAGATTCTGTGTTTTGTTTTTGTTGTGTTTTGATTGCAACGAACAAAAATTCTCAAGCTTTGTCAAACACAGGTACAGGATGTTCCGACTGGCCACATTTAAGTGCAGTTTTAAAAAGTCATGAGAGTAGTGTATTTCACATGCAAAATTTGAAATCGTGGAAATTTTTCGAAAAAGGCTTGAGGTCAGGCACAACGATAGACTCAATTTTCGAAAGCTCAATCCAAACTGAAACAAAGCATTGGAGAGCTGTTTTGCAAAGACTATTTAGTTTGTTTAAATTTCTTGGTTCTCAAGCATTAGCTTTTCGAGGATCTTCTGACGTGTTGTTTGAGTTCAATAATGGTAAATTTTTACAGCTTGTTGAGGAAGTAGCCTCATTCGATTTGATTCTAGGAGAGCACTTGAGGAAATAACGAATCAAGAAACCAAAAATAAATATTTGAGCAAAAATATACAGAATGAAATAATAAGTATCTTTTCCACAACTGTTACCAATAAAATTGTGTCAATGCTAAAAGATGCCAAATACTTTTTCCTTATTGTCGACTCAACAACCGACAAGTTACTATTGTCGTTAGGTTTGTGCATAGAAAACAAAACATATTTCGGGTTCAAGCGCATTTCTTAGGGTTTTTGAAAGGAGAAGACACGACCGGAGAGGGACTTACAAAGTTAGTTTTAGACAAACTCGAATTCTATGAAATTTCAATAAGCAACTGTCGAGGTCAAAGTTTCGATAATGGTTCAAATATGAAGGGAAAAGAAGCTGGTGTTCAGAATAGAATTCGAACCCTTGAACCAAGAGCATTTTTCGTTCCATGCTGCTCGCATTCCTTCAATTTAGTAGTCAATGATTCAGCACGGTGCTCATTAGATGCTGTTAAGTTTTTTGACACAGTTCAATGCTTATATAACTTTGTTTCAAGTTCTACAACTCGGTGGAATATTTATAAAAAAAATGTGCTAAACCTTACTCTGTAACCTCTTTCAGGAACAAGATGGGAAAGCAGGCTAGACGCATTAAAACCCTTAAAAATAATATTAGGAGATATATATGAAGCCCTTAGAGAAATAACTGAGAGAGGAAATCCTGAAGCAAAAAACATTGTTGAGTCACCAGGAAATAATATTTTCGATTTTACATTTATATGTTGCTTAATGATTTGGTTTGATATACTAGAAAAAATAAACATAACCCGTAAATATTTGCAAAGTCCATCCGTTAATTTGTCAGCAAGTGTTAAGGTTTTAGAAATTACTAAACATACTTTGGTTGAAATGCGTTCAGATGAAAAATTGAATGATTATGTTCAATTAACTGAGCGTATTGCTAGTTAGTCTTGAAATACCATCTAAATTTCCAGAAACATTTTCCTTACGATCTCGTCGGCGAAAAAGAATTTATGCTGATGAATGTTCCGAAACTATTTTAGAACCGAAACAATGATTGAAGGTAGAATTTTATTTCAAAATACTAGATCAAGCTAAGCTTACCACACAAATTTTTCATTTTAAACAACATGAAACATTGGAAAAATAACAATTTTCGTTCCTCATGCCTTAATTTGCAAAGCGTTTTAACTTTTGGAGGTTTTAAAGATTTAGATGGGGCAGAATTGTATCAAGATTTAACAGTATTATAAAATGTTAAATTTTATATTTAGTTGAAGCCTAGAAGACTTGCTCCCATTGTAGTTATTGCCCTCCAAATTTTAAAAACAATGAGAACGTAGTTTTTCTAAACTCAAGGTAATAAAAAAATTACCTTAGGACAACCATGACTCAAGAAAGATTGGTAGGTTTGTCTATAATGTCAATAGAAAGGGAGTTATTAAAGTCTTTAGACTATGATGACCTTATAACAGAATTTGCTAAAGCTAAGGACAGAAAAGTTAGTTTCCTAAATTGAACTTTTCCTCTCTGCACATGTCTTCGTTACATTTAATTTAAAATTATTATAACTATTAAGTTTAACATCGGTTTTTGCTTTTTTTCACATTAAAAAAAATTAACTTAAGTTCCTTGAAGTAATAATTTTTTTTTGTACATATTTTGTTCATATTTTATATTTTTATTTTTCTTATATTTTTTTTTTTTTTATTTTAACAAATATGTATATATACACCCCGCGCAACAAAAGAAGCCGCATACGGGTTTTCCATTTTTTTCCGCTAATTACCTTTAAGGGATTCGCCGAATTATATTTTATTGCTTCCGGGTTAGGAAATGCACATTTTGGAATGTGTCGGAATTCATTCTGGCAGTATTTAACAGTGCGTGCAGTTGTATTTCTTAAATAAAAGTGAAAAGAGTATATCGCGATGTCTAAAAGGGTACAATTGAGTAAAGAAAATAAGGTAGTTATCGTCGCCTTATCCAAACAGAATCAGTCATTTCGTGAAATTGCTCGACAAATTGGATGCAATGAGAGTTCTGTAAGATTCTGTAACAAATATCGTCGGGATCACAATCTGGACAGAAAAATTGGCACAGGATTGAAGAGATGTACCACTGTTCGGGAGGACCGGGAACTGAAGAGGCTAAGCTTGAGAAACAGGTTTAAAAATGCATCCGAGTTAAGAGCTGACCTGCGAGAAGCTACTGGGGCTGAAGTTAGCGTCAGAACTATCCAGAATCGTTTCAACGAGATGGGTTTACTAGCAAGGAGACCAGCGAAAAAGCCACTTCTGAGCAGCAAAATGAAGAAAATGCGCCTTAGCTGAGCTAAGGAAAGGCAAAACTGGAGTGTTCAAGATTGGTCAAATGTGGTGTTCTCTGATGAGTCCAAGTTTAACCTAATCGGACTGGATGGGAAGCAGATAGTTCGTCGTAGAAAAGGGGAACGCTACAGCGACGAATGCATAGCTCACACCGTAAAACATTCTCCTTATGTTATAGTGTGGGGATGCATCACCGCAATCGGAGTTGGATCTCTAATTATGCTCGAGGGCACTGTTAACGCCATGCAGAACAAACAAATTATCTTAGATGGTGTTGTACCGAGTATGGAAATAATAACAGCAGAAACATCAAAACCAATTTTTCAAGATGATTCAGCACCTTGCCACCGAGCAAAATCTGTGAGTAATTCGAGGTTTTTTTTTTCATATTTATGGGTGTTTTGAAAATCTTATGATTTTAATTTTTAAATTTCCTCCACAGATTAAAACTTTGAAAGAAGAATTAGGAACAGAATCCCTAATTTAGCCGGGAAACAGTCCAGATCTCAACCCCATCGAAAATGTCTGGGCTCTTATGGGAAAGAAGATCCAAGATAAAAAACCAAAAACCATGCAGCATCTAAAGAGCATCATTGAAGAAGTGTGGTTCAATGAAATTAATAACAATTACCTCGGTAATCTCTATGCCTCCATGCCAAACAGGGTTCATGACGTTATTGGGGCGAAGGGTGGTGCTACGAAATACTAGAATCATTTTTTAGTATTATGATAGTCTTAAATTATGTAAAAAAGGTTTCTTAGTTAATAAAAATATGAAAAAAGAAATTTGCTTTTCAAATTGTTGCTCTTTTTTTAATTTATGTATATTGATAGTACTTGGGTAATATCTGATATTTTGTAGTCTGATCTTCACGATCATTACTTTTTTTCAATTAGGCTACGAAATGTATTGTCAAATTGGGGAATGTGTTAACTTAAATGTTAAACATCAAAAATACAAAGTGACTACGCAGTGATTAGTCATCATTTATTAAATTTCTGCCATTTTGTTAAAAATTACCATGTGCGGCTTTTTTTGTTGCGCGGGGTGTAATTATATCAATATTAATTACATTTCATATATTATATATGCATGTATGTTACCGAGGATTAGACCTACCGGGGATACCTCAATAAAATAAAACGCATTGAAAGTCTACCTCTTGCGTAATGTGGAAAGAACTTATGCTGCCAAAACTGAAGAATGGGGCGCTAAACATAGGGCTTGCACAGGGCGCTCATTTGACGCGGACCGGCCTTGCTGACAACAATGACATGTCACCATTTTTTCCATATAGGGAGTACATTAATGGCATTGTCCACATGTGTACATATTTAAAGTTTGAGAGAGTATTAACTGGACACAACTTGACCAAGAAACAACTTTATTAAAAAAAAAATTGTTTTAAATTTTTTAATTACTTGCTTATGCAAATGATGTTTCAATATAAACAATTTGATGTAACTATGAGAAGTGAATATCTTAATATATAATTCCTATATTATCTTCAAATTTCACCACTTTTTTTCAATTTTTATTAGATTGTAATTTACACTTCTTGCTTCAATAAATCACAATCTCGAGTATGGAATCTGTCACTGGAGCAGCTTAGAAGGGTTATGTTAAGAAGCATTTGAACTACTACAATCTACCTATATCCACATAGTAAGCATTCGAAAAAATATATCTATATACTCGCAATAAACTGCATTGTGTTCCATCCGATTTAATTCCAGGGACTCAGCAAAATATCTCAAACAATCAGGAATTTCTATCACAAGTGTTATGAGCTTGGGGCAGGCCACGGAGGCATCTTCGGTGTGGATGAAAGGGACGGTGGCACGCACACGGTTGCACGGCTTAACTCGTCGGACGGGGCTGATTCTTGTCTCCCATCACTCTCACACCACCTGCTCAAACACAATATTATCGTGCCATAAAAGGAACCTAATAGAGAAGAGAAGAAGCTTACCAAATTAGACCACGGACGGACTTAAAAAAGATAGGAAAGAATACAGGAGAAGAAGAAGAAGCTCAAGGGCTTATGCCCATATCCTGGAGAAAGGAGGCTATACCAGATCTAACCTAAACCTAACTATTCTAATCTAAACCTAATCTATTCTAAAAACTTATGATAAGCCCTAAACTGTACCTAAACTAACTTATAACTATCATATTCTAGCCCTATACTACGGCATCTGTATCCCCTAGTTTCTCCGGGATGTGGGTTCGTCTCGTCCCAGAGACGTGCCAGGTGTTGATGGCACCAGCTTGGCCAATCCACCCTTGTGTCTGGATGACACAACCTTCACCATCTCCTTGGCCAATATTCGTTGGAGATGGCCCCTAATGCCTCAATCCAGCCACTACTGTCTAATGTCCTGTACTTAAAGTGCGTAAGGTGAAATTTTAATGTTTGCCGATGATGGTTTGCTGTTCATGTCAGGTGATAAATTGAGGGACTGTAAGAATAAACTAAATGAAGATTTATATAATGGGAGAATATATTCGAATATGAATAAGCTAAAGCTTAGTGTGGATAAAACGGAAGTAATGTTCTTAAATAAATATAATGCATTACATCAATTTAATGAGTTCGAATGTGTAACTGAAACTAAATATCTTGAGGTAATGGTTGATAGTATACTGGATTTTGAAAAGCATTTCGAGTATACATTGAATAAGGTGGGCAAAAAAATTTACTTCTTTCGCAGAAAAAGGAAGAAAGTATTTATTTCAATAGCCACTCAAATCTATAATACTGTTACACTTCTGGAGCTGGGTATCGATGGCGACCCCGAGCTGAAGCTAGAAGAGGAAAGAAAGAGCAATAGTTAATCTAAAGAAGCAAAGAAAACCCTCAGGCGAATAAAAGAAAACACTTCTCAGCTAAATTTCACTTGATTTATTTTTAGTTCCCGAGGGGTTTTTTTTCTGTTAATTTTACAAATTTATTTGTTGTTGCAATTTCTTGTTCGTAGTGCTACGTCCTTTCTCTGGCTGCCTCCGTTTTTCCGCCAGTCCGCTAATCCGGTACTTTCGCGCTACGCATTGTTCCCATTAGTTGGTTTTCTTTTTCCGTTAATTCGGTACTTTTAAAATCACGACGAAGTTCGACTTCCTTTCACGACGACTATTACCAGCAACAAGCCGCCTTTCCAAGCCGAACGCGCTCCTTTTAAACGCTTCCAACTCTCTACCAAAATTTCCCCAGTTGAATCTATCCATCCTCTCTTGTCATCTCACTTGCCCCTGGAAAGATTCCAAAATCCGCCATCTTGGGAAATTTTATACTTGTTCACCTTTTCCTTGGAATCGTCACCAATTCCCCCGGATCTGCTAACAGACGTCAGAATTCTTTTTTTTGTGAATTTGTTTTTTTTTTTTAATTTTTCCACTGCGCCGGGTATTTTTTTTTTTTTGTGTGTGTTTCTGCGGGAGTTTTCGTCGAAACAAAGGAAATTGTTCGGTCCGGATGTGTGTGTGATTTATCGTTCGTCCGACACCAAGTTCCAGGAGAGTGCGGTTCCTCTTGGCAGCAGTTACGCGCGGTGTACTTTATCGGATTCGAGTGTTTGTTCTTCGGATCGATAAATCCGGGTGTTTTTCTATCTGGGAGAAGCGCGAAGTACACCCGCACTGTTTGGATGCCCTCTGCAACAGGTGAGTGATTAAGATCTTTCTTTACCTTTTTTTTGTTGCAATTGTTGCCTTTCTCGATTGTGTTCTTCGCGGGTGTATTCGATCCCTTTGTTCCAGTGAACGAAACTGGGTTCCTCGGTGGCCTATACCATGGGGAAAGTATTTTACTATGTTCAGTGGTGGTTGCCGTGGTAATATAGAAATTACACGATACGCACCAGAGGGATTTTTGATATTTCTGTTGTTCGCTTCATTCGTATTTTACTATGTTCAGTGGTGGTTGCCGTGGTATTATAGAAAGTACACGACACGCACTCGACGCTGAGAAAAAAAGAATGAAGCAGAGACACAGTAAAATACGAATGAAGCGAGAAACAGAAATATGAAAAATCCTAATCGATAAAATCTCGACGTCTAAAAATTACACACGACACCAAAATAAAATAGAGAAGTGTCTTTCATTTTGAGTCTCCTATAATTTTTCATATTTCTGTTTCTCGCTTCATTCGTATTTTACTTGTGTCTCTGCTTCATTATTTTTTTCTCAGCGTCAAGTGCGTATCGTGTCTCTTTCATATTTCTGTTTCTCGCTTCATTCGTATTTTACTTGTGTCTCTGCTTCATTCTTTTTTTCTCAGCGTCGAGTGCGTGTCGTGTACTTTCTATAATACCACGGCAACCACCACTGAACATAGTAAAATACGAATGAAGCGAGCAACAAAAATATCAAAAATCCCTCTGGTCTCTGGTCTCTTCCGCACGATACGCACTCGACGCTGAGAAAAAATTAATGAAGCAAATGAAAACAATTACCAACGAGGCAAAAGAAAAAACACAACAGCCTTTCATACTACGTTTATATGCATACTTGAAGCCAGGTTCAACCCGGCTCGAGATTCATATAAACGCAGATCGAGTTGAAATGGGATTGACTCAACTCGACTCAGCTAACGAGCTGGATCGAGTTAGAAAAATGCATGTATATCTGGGTTGAGGGGATGAACTGGCATGTCTCTTTCTAACTCAACAGAACACTAACACCATCAAAAGCAGAATGTCTGCTATACTTATCTGTCAGTTCAACCACGTTTGAATTCTTCAATCTTTCGACTCGGTGTGTAGAAATACTCACATCGAAATCTCAACTCGATCCCTCGATTCTGCATATAAACGTGGTATGTCTGCTATTACACAATGAAACTAGATGCATGCGACACTTCGAACAACGTAAGTGCAAAAGAGAGAAAAACCTAGAAAAGATGAAACGGAAAAAAATGACCTGTGTCGCGTAGATAAAATTTTCCGTGAAACGATTTGACGTTTCTCTTTTTCATCCTGTCCTTTTTTTACTATTTTGCTTCATATGGTTTAGTTGCGCGTAGAGGAAACTTCTATGCAATGCACCGGATCATACACAGCTTTTTTTTATGATTCGTTGCGCTCATATGGTTTCGTTGTGCTTAGAGGAAAATTCTATACAATGCACCGGAACATACCCAGTTTATTTTTTAATGATTTATTGCGCGTACACGTGTTTTTTTTTTTTGTAGCGAAAATGGTAAACAAAGTTGTGTGGACCAGAGAGCTCACTTTGGAACTTCTGTGCCAATATGAAATGCAACCAAATTTATATATTATAAAACATCCAGATTGCATTGATAGGGTGAAGAGGGCCGATTCTTTTCAAATTATTAATATTATATATAATATAATATAAATATATAATATAATATAATATTAATATTTGTTCTTCCAATTGATTATTTATTTTAAAGTACACAGGCCAACACCGAAAGAGAAATGAAGAGAACTGTCAAATTAGATTCATGAATCTGGTTTCACCGTGTAATAGTGTTTGCGAAAGAGAATGAAATAACAAAGAAGAATTCGAAGCTGTCGCATGCATCTAGTTTCATCGTGTAATAGCAGACTATCAGATTTCCTCGCTTCACTCATAATTTACTTGTGTCGCTGCTTCATTTTTTTCTTTCTCAGCGTCGAGTGCGTATCGTGTAATTTCTATATTATCACGGCAACCACCACTGAACATAGTAAATACGAATGAAGAGAGAAAGAGAAATATCAAAAATCCCTCTACGTCTCTCCCGCACGATACGCACTCGACGCTAAGAAAAAATGAATGAAGCAAATGAAAACAATTACGAACGAGGCAAAAAAAAAAAATACAAAAGTCTTTCAGATTCTTCTACCCGGCCGACACGGACTACCTCCTTCACTTTTCACCTCTCTTTTGGTGTCTTATCTTAAATTCGATCTTTCCAAGGTCCTCGGTCTCTTTTTCTGGTATTCCGCGGATGATAGCATCTGCTGACATTTTTTCACGTTCGAGTTCATCAATTCTTTGGGAAAGCAGTGATGGATCAGGCATAGCAGCATGTGATTCTGATCTCAATTCGAGCTATTGGAGTCAGTGTGACAGTTCTGCAACGGTTTTAGTGACCTCCTCAAAACGTTCTCTAAAATCGCTCTCGATTTTCTCAAGTTGCAAGGCCAGCTTGTTGTGTTGTTCCAGAATCAACTTTTCAATTCTTCGTACTGCTTATTCATACATAACTCCATACTTGTGAGGCCTTTTACTCAACCATAGATGCCATTCGGGATGTTGGTGAATGGTATTGTTGTTGTTTCGCTGCGCGAGTTTCTATGCCGGGTAGTTGGTTAGGCATGGATGACACTTGCGGTAACAAGAAGATACATATACTTCTACTCGCTATTTAACCAGACGTTTTGAACAATATTGAAAAACCTTTAATTTCCCTGTGAACATAAGTTAATTATAGATTATAGTGTACAAAACAAGGTTTAAAGACAACCTATCGAAACAGTTACGGAATATAGATATCTGGGCATGTTACTCAGATCAAATTTCAATATGCAATGCCACCTGAAAGATAGATTAAACTCTGCGAAAATTACCTTAAACACGACTTGGAGTTCTTGCATAAACAACAATGTTGTAAATTCCTCTGCAAAACATAAACTGTTCACAAGTTTGATGAGTTAAAGAGGATAACGTTGTAGAAAATCTGTAACGATTTTTTTTATAAAAAAAGAGTATACCAAATTCGGCCCGAACTACACGCTATTCCTCGCAATGGGTTTATTTCCGTTGAGATGAGGGTGGCCATGGTGTAGAGGGTAGTGTGTTCGCTTGTGACCCGAACTGTGCAGGTTCAAGCCCGGACACAGAACAGCAATCACTGCCACCTGAGCATAAAAAGAGAAACGAATAAAATCCAAGTTTCTCCAACCACTACACCAAAAAGGAATTTCTGCTTGGTAGTACAATGGATTTCGTGATAGTTTGAGAGCTCCGGGATTTGGAAATTTAAAAAAAAAAGTGTCCTTAAGATGATGAAAATTAAAGATAATCGATTTTCTAAAAAATAGCCCTTGCACAGAGGTGTGATGTCGAACTTTACCTTCTGCACGGTCAGGAGCGAGTTCAAGGATCAAAAGAAAGCAGCAGCACATAGCAGTTATTTGAGTCAGTTAGACTATAAACTGCATTACTTAAACTACTTCAAAGACAAATACGACAAAGAGTTTATATTGACAGTCTTCGAAGCCAGATGAGATCTATTATAATTGAATTACCCTCCACATCGTGCCAACCTTCCGATCCTATGCTCTTTATGCAGCTTGCAAGTTCGGGAAATTATTTTACATTTTATTGCGGTTTGACTTATACTGAAAGAGACGATGAGAGCTTTCTTCAAGACAAATTAAATTCTACTGCATGAACTGATATTCTCAACAGCTGGCTTGCACAACCTTTTCAGCTACAGTTAGAAAGCAATGACTTAAAGAAATCAAATTATCGACGAATATTTCCGATTTGCCTTCTTGTAATTTCTCCTTGAGTTTCGGGTTTAGTATTAGTTTTGATTCTCATACATTTTTCGATTTTCTGCTATTTAAATGTATTCTTTATATCCGTATATATTATGCAATTTGCAAATCAGGCTAAAGACGTGCCATGCCTTGAACATTATTATTCAGGGATAGTTCAGTTTGTCGAGCGTTGGTGCCTAAAACCATATCTACCACAGGATAGTTCCCTTTTCGCCTTTGTGCAATTTCTTAACAATTTTTCAATCTTTAACTTGACATTAAATAATTGGAAAAGAATGGCTTGTATGGCTGATTTGTTGATATAATTATAAATAATATAAAAATTAGTAAATCATCAAAAAAAAAAACATTAAAAAAACCATCGGTGCCGACGGTATTTGAACTTGTGACTCTTGGCTCAGATTTGAATGGTAAACACAAGTATTAACTAACTCGGCTACGCCGGTTTTGTTCGTACATGTTTAAAAGTTATATTAGTCACTCTACAACTAGTTGCACTTAATAACTAATCTTAAGGAAATTATTATTACTGATATTATTATTCTTATTATATTTTATTGTATTATTATATTGTATTAGTCTACTATGGTTAAAATAATAAATCTATCTATCTATCTAGATAGCTATTGCAATGATATAGTCAGTTTGGATATTGTGGTATACATGTTTCTATTTGGGCAATTACTGACAAAGTGTTAGACTCACCTAATTTACCAGAGTTATTCCCTGTAATATTGGTTACTTATAATACCCTATGTCAGTAGGAGAATTCCCCTAATTAATTTACAAAATATTTTGAAAAATTTCACATCAGTCAAAATACGGTAGCCTTAAAAATTAGAAGGTAGTATGGTATATTTGGGTGGCCAAACGTGGTAAACTACATGATATATTCAGTGAAAACTAGTTACTTCAACCATTACCTTTGCACTACAAAGTTAGTACCCGCATGTACTAATTACTCGTTACTTTTACTCGATTACTACTAAAAATGTAATTATTATTGAGCATTAATAAGTTTTGCATCATCGACCACCTGCTCATATTTGTAAATACTGCCCGAATTAAACTACTTCAACTACCGTATAAGTCAGCATTTATATCCGATCGAAGCGATATTTGCTCTTAGTACCTACTCTACTTTGACTTTGGACGGACTTTGGAACAAAAAACCAGGGGCGTCTGCCCATGGCCAGAAGAAAGGGTGGGAAGGACTCCGCGAAACTTACACTACCCATCTTAAACTAAACCCAAACTAACCTAATGTCTTAAACTAAATCCTAATCTAAACCTATCTATCTTAACCTAGCCTAACTCTACTCCCTATCACGCAAATAATTCTTCCCCTGTGTCTATCCCTGTCAAACGGTTTCACCAACTACCCAAGGTATGCCTTGTGGAAGTGGCAAAAGCTGGCCTGCCCACCCTGCGTGTCTTGCGACACATCCAATTGCTATCTCTCTGGCCAATGAATGCGAGAGATAGCCCCTAAAAGTGCTTCCCAGTTACGTTAATGGGCACGTTGTGTCGTCATCGTTAGTAATCGTCCTGTCTTGTCATCGTTCATCCACAGAAGGGCGCCCCGAGCGGCCATTCACACACCAAAAGAAGAAAAAAATCTATTCGCGCATCTAATTCAAATCACACCATTGAATTACGTTATTTGTAGGCTCATTGCCCTACTCTATTGTATTATAAAAGTTCATTCTTAAAACTACTACTGAGACTAATTTTTAAGAGTTATTAAAAGAAATTTTCCTTTTTATTAAATCTAGGACAGTACTCACGTTTTTTTGTTTACTCAGTCCCCCGTTGTCCTGCCGGCAGCACGATGAAGGATGAATGATGATATTTCCTATTATGAAGTTAGTCGCGACGCGAGACACTCTATACTCTTAGCAGAATTTCACAATACACTTTTTTATTTTATTCTAACTCTATCGTTAGCCTTTAAGACGATTCACTATTTGAAGCTACCAGTATCATTTGAAATAATCAACTATTTGAAGCTATTCAGTCACACAATTCACTTTAAGAGGCAATTAAATCTATTAAGGAACCTCAAAGCAAATTAAAAAAAAAAAAAATTATGGAGATCACAAATTAATTCAATTTAAATTGAAGGGGCAAAAAGCCACTGAGTCCCGCGGAGCACCCCCAAGGTAGCGTTGAATTTTTGTGTGGAGGAGCACCTCTCCTCGCCGCCCTTCATTGCGGACCGCCGCCACCGCTATTATCGTCTGCACTGGACCTTGTCCAGTTGCACCGGTAAGTTCCTCGCAACGGTCCTAGCAGAGAAACGGCAAGCGACCAAAATTTCTGCTGGGACCAGCGCTGCCTAGGAACTCTCAATGCTTATTGGTTTAAATTTGTTTAATTATTTTGCCCACAGGCGCTCCTATGCTTCGCCCTGCATACGTTTGTATAGGGTATTTGTCTGTGTACACCTCCTTTAATGGCACGCTTCCCCGATTTCCTCTGCACGCCTTCAGGATTGTCTGATTAAAAATTGATTTTATACCAGTGAAAATAATTATTCTGTCTAGCCAAACTCACCTCCAAAATAAAAATCAGTAATATAAATCTCTCTACAGTGGGTCTTCGACCTCACTGTATATCGCTTGTTCTTTAAGCAAAAAAAACTCTACTATCACCGGCAGCGACCAATTAGCTGTTCGATGTAGGACTTGACTAGTGAATCTTGAGGTCGATGCTCTAACCCGTTGGTATCAATCTGGGTTATCTGTTTTCCATTGTCCTACTTTTCCCCTTCTTTTTCTTCATTCGACATTGTCCACTCTTTGTTAGTCTTTTTCCCCTTTTCTTTGTCATTTGTTGTCTTTCCCAGCTATGAGTAGTGTATTTCCCTTTCCAATGTCCTACGTCTCGTTATTGTATGTTACAAAAATCGTCCGTTTAAACAAAAAAATCCTTAAATAAAATATACATAAATACACTAGCGCTGACATATAATATTACTAATTCACTTAATTAACATACATAATATGACCTAAGAAACACCTATTCATATAACTTAAGACAAAACAATTAAAATAAAATAAAAATACCTTATTTACAACAAACAAACTTTACTCTATTCATGACTTGAACAGGTATGTTGCTTTTTCATCTTTTGTTGTTCGTTGCTATTTAATTTGAAGCTGCAGTCATCGTCTGGATCTCGTACCGTGAATATCTCGTTGTTACCCGCTGTGTTCTTGCTCGACGCTTAATCTCTTCGTGACAGCTCTCCGCCTTACATCGCTCTTCTTACTACTTTTTTGTTTACGAGTATATCGTGGTTAATCAACTTCCCTTGTTTTTGTTGCTTAAATACGGTATGGGCCCACCGGGGCCGAGAAACAAGCCAAGGGCAAAAAAGAATAAACGTGGATCTTCACCGGTTACCGGAGTTACTTGTTTTCCGTAACACAAAAAAACCGGAAATTTGTAGTGATATCAGCTAAAATGTCATCTGTAAGTATTTTCGTCTTAAGAAAATCAATTGACGGTATCAATACTGAGTATACAATATATCCATACTGAAAGGCGGCAGCGTTCCTTTATTAGTAAAAAGCCAACAAATCGCGGATAAATTCCTTCATATAAATAATTTAGCCAATCAACTCCCAGTGACAGCTAGCCTTCAGAAACAACTTAATTCCTCTAAAGGCATTGTAAAGGGCCATTCATTAAGCGCTTCCTATCTTTAAATTTAAATAAAACAAAGTGTGTGTGAGATATCATCGAAATTTTTTATTCATTTGTAAGGCCTATCGATGCCATTCAGTATGGAATATAAAATCGTTAAAATGTCCGCCGCGGCTTCTCTGGATGGCGCGCATTCGAAATGTCCAATTTTCCATGACTGGCGCATAAATCAGGCTGAATTTGACCGATGGCATGGGTTATGTTGGCTTTGAGGGCCGCTGTGGTTTGTGGCTTATTCGTATAGACCTGAGACTTCAGAAAACCCCACAAGAAAAAGTCTAACGGGGTCAAATCGCGCGATATGATCTAATTCAGGCCAAAAGAAGTTTGTAATCATCGACCTATAGCGCTCGCCGTTGACGGTGATGGCCTGGCCAACGTCATTCTCAAAGAAATATGGACCGATGACGCCGCCAGCCCAAAATCCACACCAAACAGTGACATTTCGGGATACATTGGATCTCATGTGGATTGGTATCGTCCCAAATTCGACAATTTTGTTTGTTGACGTACTCATTCATCCAGAAATGGGCCTCATCGCTGAAGATGATTTTTCGATGAAAATTAGTGTCAGTTTCCATCTGCTCCAGAGCCCATTCAGCGAACACACGTCGTTGACTATGGTCGTTTACCTTCAGCTTCTGGGTCAGTTGAATTTTGTACGGGTGCAGGCTGAAGTCACGATGCAAATTTCGCCAAGTTGTGGTCTGCGAAAGGCCGAGTTCTTGTGAGCGATGCGAAATCGACTGCCTCGGATTCTCCTGCACACTCTCACGGACAGCGGCGATGTTTTCGGCAGATCTTGCGTTTCGTCGACGTACGGGTGCTGGATAATCGTTTACTGAACCAGTGGACTCAAATTTAGCCACCACACAGCGAACAGTCCTCTCGGAAGGCTCGGAAGGACGATTATGGCGACCGCGAAACGCGCGGAACGTTTCCCGAACAGAACACCCATTTTGATGAAACTATTTTGTTATTTGCACGTGTTGTTGAACGCTATATACGTCTATGATTTGGCAAAACAGACTGAATAAATGACAGCCAATTTGACAGATGTAGCTTCAACAATATGGCCGCTATCAACTGTCAAAGTTCGGAAGACCCTGTATATGCACCATGGTTGAAAAATGTGCAAGAATCTGAGATCGTTGCAGAAATGAAATCGCAATGTGTAACCGAGGTAAACAAGTTCACAAAAAAAATTAATGGTAAGGTCGAACCCACAGGCCTCGTAGTTTTCACTTTTGATCTTTATCAAATTCCACAAACCGTCGAAATGGGTTGGTACAAGGCAAAGGTTAAGGAATATATTCCTTCGCCTATTAGATGCCCCCACTGCCAGTTACTCGGTCATACGACTAAAAGGTGCATTTGAAGCAAGGTTTGTGTCAACTGTAGTCTTCCTCCGCATGAGCCTGAACCCTGTACAAGATTGATGTGTGCAAACTGTTTAGACAAACATTTATCCTCGTCAAAAAAATGTCCCAAATTTGTTCAAAACAAAGAAATAATAATCATTAAAATTAAAAATAAGTGCAGTATGGCTGATGCCAGGCGCACATACGACGAACAAAATCAAAAGCGCATTCCTAATCCATTACCTTTCTCTGAGCAAATTAAAAAGCCAGTAGCTAACAACACTCACCAACCTCTAAACCTATCTCTCACTATCCGACCCTCTCAAACTAACCATCAGCGAAATAAAAACAACAGTACCTACACAAACGATCAACACACCCGTAAAATTCACTTCAAAACGCCGTTTCTTTCCTGCGGGATATCACGCGTGTAGAGTACATATAGAAGCGGGTCAAGGACACTTCCTTGTGGGACTCCGGCCGCAATCTCCTTGAACTCAGAGTAATCATTTCCGTGCTTAACACGAAAAAGTCTTTCGGTGAGGTACAACCTTAAGATTAGAAAGAGTTGCCGTGTCAGTAGTCGTTGCAATTTATACTCCAAATCTTCGTGCCAAACCTTATCGAAAGCTTGTGAGACGTCAAGAAATACACCACAGCAAATCTTTTTTTCTTCGAGAGTTTTCTCAATCACGTCAGTTATTCTGTGGACTTGGTCGATTGTTGAATGTTTGACTTTAAATCCAAATTGATGGTCAAGAATGAGACGTCTTTCCTTGATTACGGGTTGTAGTCATTTTGAAAGTAGTTTTTCGAATATTTTAGAGATAACCGGCAATAGGGAAATAGGCCGATATGATTTCTTCTCATTCAAAGGTTTGCCTGGTTTCGGGACCATTATAATCTCTGCGACTTTCCATTGTCTCGGAACATAGAGCAATCCGAACGAAGCGTTAATCAAATATAGCAGTTTGATAAGAGCTTTATTCGGTAATTCCTTGACCACCTGCGCCGTTATCAAGTCGTAACCCGGTGCTTTTTTAGTCTTTAGATTTTTAATCACTTCCCTCAGTTCAATTAATGCAATTTTTTTTTACTTTAAAGTTGTCAGGTGTCGTGACTGGGGAGTCGGGCGTTATCAAAGGGCCGTCGAATGGCTTAAACGTATCTTTTAAGTGCAAAGCAAAAAGTTCCGCCTTTTCTTTGTCGCTCTTGGCCCAAGTTCTATCGTTTTTCTGAATTGGTGGCGCTTGCATTTGAGGTTTCCGGATGCCTTTTAGCGCTTTCCAAAGTGAATAATTTGATTCTCTTCCAGTGGAGAGATTTTCAAGGTAGGTCGCTATCTTATTGCTTTTAAATTCCCGAATACTATCTCTAAGGTGATTGCATAGTCGGTAAGGATCTTTTTATGCTGCGGCGCACGAGTGATTTGCCATTTCTTTCGTGCTTTTCTTTTCACCCTCACCAGTTCAATGATTTCACTTGGATACTTTTCTTTCCGGTTAATCTTATAGCTTCTAGAAGGAGTGTTTCTCCATGCCGCTTTTTGGATTGCTTCCACGAAACGATCAACTTCGTCCTTTAGTTCACAAGGTGTTTTAAGTGGTACATTTAAGGCGATATTTGTTTCGCAATCATTTCCAAAGCCCTCCCAATTTGTTCTATTGCTAGTAAGTCTTGGAGGTCCTTCTTTCTTGATCAACGCTTCACCAAGTAATAAAATTACCGGAGAGTGATCAGAAGAGAGATCAAAACTTTCTTCGACTGTAATAAATTTATTGTAAATACATTTTCAAACGAAAAAATCGATAAGATCGGAAATTTTTTCTGAGTCGGTTGGCCAATAGGTGGGTTTTCCTGTCGAATAAAAACAACAACCGAATTCATTTGCCACTAGTAAGAATTTTTCCTTTAGACGATGTACATCTTGAACCCCAGAAGGAGTGCTTCGCGTTGAAATCTTCACCAATAAGGAAATTTGAACCAAAGGCATTGAAGAGACGAAAGTAGTCGTCTTTTTCAAGCGAGCATCGCGGCGGACAGTAAACAGACGCTATGTTGTAGCTCAAGTGTTTATTTTTAACCCTCACCGCGCACAACTGAAGTTTTTCGAGCTCTATGTTTATATCGACGACGTGTTCGATGTTAGTTTTAATGAATAAGGACGAACCGCCCCGCGCTCTATCAGAAGGATGATAGGCGTGATAACCAGCGTAGCCTCTTATCTTTATTTGCGATTCCATTGTCAAATGTGTTTCAGAGATCAAACATATGTCGATATTTTGTCTCATTAGAAAAATTTCTAATTCGTTAATTTTTTGTAGGAGTCCGTTTGCATTCCATGTTATAATTTTAAGCAAAGAGTTCATATTTACTCAGATTTAGATATAAGATTAGCCCTACAGAAGCTTTCGACGTTACTGAGTCGTTCGAGAATTCTTTTGTTCGTTTCACATTGTTCCTCGAACTTAGCGTAAATGCAGTTCAGAATTTCTTTCAACGGATCAGAGGGTGGCCCGTCGTTTTGTCTGGTTACTTTGACTGCAGCCTGAGAACAAGTCAGAAAACTGGGATTCATTGGCTTATCCGAGGTTATTTTTCGTTCAGTCTTTTTAGTGGACGACTTCGACGTACTTTTAATCAGCTAAGAGGGCTGATTGACTGATTTAAGTGTCTGCACTGCTAATTCGAGCGTCCTTTCAGTCGGCTTAGGAGTCTGTACAACTGGCTTACGATCCCGCTCAGTTTGCTTAGCAACACGCTCCACCGACTTAGGAGCCCGATCGACTGATTTCGTTCCCCGCACAGTCGGCGTTGTAGATTTTCTCCCTCGCATCTGTAGTTCCTTTGCGACCTCGCAGTTAGCGCAAGTTGCTTTTTCATTTTTGCTTAGACTGCAATTTTCAGAAGTGTTTTCCAGCGCACTTAACGCAGCGCGGCTCTTTCCGACAGTACGCCTGCGTATGATTAAACTCTTGGCAACGCTTGCATTGAGGAATTGTCTTCGTGTTGACACGTACCGGCTCGATTTTAACGACCATATATTGTATATCTTTTCCTGGCTTTCCATTTTATCAAACGATAGCACAAAAAGCAGAAGTTTACGTTTCACTATACCTTCTTCTCCACGATCGGGTCGTTTTCTCTCTTTTTTAAAAAGGTTCACAGCGTCAAAAATGTTATAACCTCTATCGCGTAAATCACCTATAAAGTCTTCTTTAGCAGATGATAGATGAAGTCCTCTAGCTACGACCCTCAAAGGTCTCTCAGACTTGTCTTCGTAAGTATGCCATTGAATTTTTTCGTTGTTAAGCTTTTGAGATACAGCCCGGTATTCCTCAGCGTCATTAACCTGGATTTTCCATGCATCGTTCCGCAAGGAAGTTACTTTAAATTCAGTAGCGATCGTTGTTTTTAAAATTTTTCGCAGAGAATTATAGTCTGCAACGCCTGTAATATTTATTGGAGGAGGGGCGCGTGTGCTTTCAATTTGCTTTTCTGCTTTTCGCTGCGCTTTGCGATTAGGTTCGTGTTGCGGAACAACCTCGGGCGATGAACCGGCCTTACAATTTTAGATGGTCTTCGTTTAAGTATCCAATCCGTTTCGCGCGTGAGTTCTTCTTCGTCCGTACTGTAGTGATGGCTACGCGGAGAGGGCTCACTATGAATAACCGTCTGCGTTTGTGAAGACTCGTTTTGAAGCAAAGGTACTTTATTCTCCGATTTCTATTTTACTTTTGAGCTCCCGACACAAGAGCTCCATTTCGTCGAGCCTCTTTCGGAGCTCGGTGTTTTCTTTTTCCAGAGAACTCTGTTTCGAGGTTTGCGTTTCTCAAATGAACACGGGTTCGCGAAACTCTTATTTTGCGCTTTAGGAGAAGTCTTTTGTGGCGGAGATTTTTGTAGCCTTGCGCTTTTCCTAAATGGGTTAATTAAATGTTGATGCAATAAATAGCTCTCCCCAGAATCCGTAGAGCATGCCTCTTGCGAGGGTGGATTTTCCAGTTGAACTGGGCAGTAATACCTGGGGTATTAATACCGTTTGTTTTGTTCATTGCATTAATTTTGTTTGCCGTAATCTTAAGAAAGACGGCGGGTTGGCATTTTAGTCGCCTTTTACGACAGGCATGCCTACCGTGGGTATATTCTGTCCCCTAACCCACAGGGGGAAAGAAAAAATAATTGCTAACAGGATTTTATGGTTTACAGAGTTTAAAAAGCTTTTAGTCCTAATCAAGTCGCCTTCAGACCAAAAAGAGGGTGTATAAATGCCCTACTTCATACTGACTTCGTTATCACAAACGCCCTCTCAGCACGTAACCATATTACAATGCTGGCCTTAGATTTTGAAAAGGCATTCGACAGCGTAGGCATGCACCTCATCCTTAACAAATTAAGATATTGGGGAGTCGGAACCAAAATGTTTGAATTTTTTAAATCCTTCTTAACGACCAGAAAGCGCTTCACCAAAATTCGAAATATGTTTTCGAAACTTATGACGCTCGATAATGATATCCCGCAAGGATCTCCCTTATCAGTCGATTGTTTTGTAATCGCTTTTAATCAATTAAGTGACATTATATCCAAATACAAAGACCTAGATCACTGTATATCGTCAAAGACGATTTCGGGAATAAGTGAGAGCTTGACATTTGTTGACATTTGTGATCGCTGAGCAAGTGTAGTCGTGGGGTGGACACTCTTGTTTATTTGCTTAGTCTATTTTTTTTCTTTATTTCAAAGTTGCCTACTTTTCTAAAATGATCTGCCTAATTTGCAACAATAAAACAGTGCACACTTGAGCCTCTAAAATCACTTGTGCGGACTGTAATTCAATTTTCCACTGCCAGTGTGTTAATATCAATTCAATTTACCTGGAGTACATGCCCGCTAACGATGTCAAATATCGATGTGATAGATGCACCGCCCTTCGTCGGAAATCGCTGCAAGAACAACATGCAGTACTATCACCCACAAGTACACCACTGCAACAGCAACATGCAGAAGCACCATCTAGAAGTGCATCATCATCTAAGCCACTACGTCAGCAGCCGCCTAGGAGGAAAAAGAACACGGTAGCAGCAGCAACTGAACAACCATCGAAGTCTCACTTACGATCGAATGTGCGTGCGTCAGTTAGCGAAACCGATGAGCATCGAACGGTTTCGGCCGCAGAAACAGAAGATGATAACACACAACATTATCGGAGTGCAATAACCTTGAGCTGCTTTACATTGAGATCATCAGTATGAAAAAAATCAACACAGACTTCCTCGGCATGGTAAATAAACTCCGGGGGGAAAACGCTCAATTGAAATCGAAGGTGACGTTTCTTGAAAGTCGCCTCAACTGGAGAGAACAAGAACTCTTGCAGAACTCTATTGAAATCGTTGGAGTACCGGGTGTAAACAAACAACAACAATGCTAGCAAATGTCTAGAAAAGATTTTAATTTTTAAAAGATTGGATATCTCCGTTGGACCCACCGAAATAACTAAATGTTTCGTAAAACGTGTGCGAAAGAACGACGATTTACCAAATACCAGCTCGATTGGAACCACTGAATCCAGTAAAGATGCATTTGGTGACGTTCTGTGAGTGCATCTCTCATCACAAGCAGGTAATGTGGGAGTTTTTGTACGAGATACATACGTAGGTGATGATTGTAAAGTGGAATGTTACAGCATGGTCTTTGCGGATTTAATTAAAATTTCTTTTAGCGTACGCAATGTATTTTTTGACTTTGTTTGTGTATACAGATTACATGCCCATACTCCCCAATCTTTCCTGAATGATTTTTCAAATTTTCTCCGTAATGAGAAAGGGTGACATTCTTACTTCGAGCACTACATCTGATTATCAACTTGCCCTTACAGCCGAACATGGTTTTACATCTTTCATAAATGAAATTACAAGGCCAATCTCAAATACGTGTATCGATCATGTTTTTCGCCGTTTTGCGAAAATCCCTTTAAATCATTGTGTTAGTGTCAACTTCGACTTGCAAATAACTGACCTTTGTATGACTGGCATTTTGTTTAAAGATTTTAAGGGCATGAAGCGCTCTTGTAACATTTCTCCACCGACAATTGCCAAAATAAGGTATGACTTACTAAATAATCAACTTCGTTTTGAGAAGTCTTCGCCGAGGATAACGCTTCTAAAGCTTATGAGTCATTTTTGAATATTCTCCAAAACTATGTCAGGACCTCTAGTTTCACTGTTGTCAAAAAGAAGTCTCAAACAAGATTAAAGCCCTCGATAAACTCTTGTATTATGAAAAAAATCAAAGTCAAAAACAAACTGCGAAAATTGTGTCACCGATATCCACTAAACTCTAACTTAAAAAAACGGTATGAGAAAATGAGCAAGAATATTAATAAAGAAATCTTACATTGTCGTGACAACTACTACTACTCTAAGTTCCGCGATGCACAAGGAAACCCTAAAAAAGAATGGGGAGTTATTAATAATATAGTTAATAGCAACCCTTCTTATCATTCCAACCCCATTGTGCTGAGCGGCGCAGGTACTGAAATTGTGGAGCCAGCAGCAGTAGCCAATGGATTTAATAATTTTTTTGCTTCAGTTGAGCATATGTCCTTCCAACCAAACTGTAGGTCGATTTGTAACCGATGTGTAAGGTCTCAAGTGGTGGAAAGAACGTCGAGTAGCAGTTTCTTTTTTGAAGAAATTAATGGGTTAGAGATTTTAAGTATCATCTACTCTCTCAATAGCTCGAGATCTTGTGGTTATGATGACCTTTGTAATGTGACCCTCAAAAATATTGCACCTAATTTAGTTGACATCTTAGCACATCTGTTCAATTTAAGTATCTTTAGTGGAGTTTTTCCTGATCTCCTGAAATGTACTAACGTGTTCCGCGATGCACAAGGAAACCCTAAAAAAGAATGGGGAGTTATTAATAATATAGTTAATAGCAACCCTTCTTATCATTCCAACCCCATTGTGCTGAGCGGCGCAGGTACTGAAATTGTGGAGCCAGCAGCAGTAGCCAATGGATTTAATAATTTTTTTGCTTCAGTTGAGCATATGTCCTTCCAACCAAACTGTAGGTCGATTTGTAACCGATGTGTAAGGTCTCAAGTGGTGGAAAGAACGTCGAGTAGCAGTTTCTTTTTTGAAGAAATTAATGGGTTAGAGATTTTAAGTATCATCTACTCTCTCAATAGCTCGAGATCTTGTGGTTATGATGACCTTTGTAATGTGACCCTCAAAAATATTGCACCTAATTTAGTTGACATCTTAGCACATCTGTTCAATTTAAGTATCTTTAGTGGAGTTTTTCCTGATCTCCTGAAATGTACTAACGTGTTACCACTTTTTAAAAAAGGAAGTCGAAAAGAAAAAAACAATTACAGACCAATTTCCTTGTTATCCTCAATTTCGAGTCTTTGAAAAAGCGGTAAAAAAACGAGTGTGTGCGCATCTACAAAAAATAAAATTTTTCAGTTCAAATCAGTTTGAGTTTAGGGAAGGGCACTCTACTGAAGATGCTCTTTTGTTTTTCTGCTCTTTTATTAACAAAGCTTTAGACGATAAAATATGTGCGCAGGCCTCTTCATTGATATTACGAAAGCGTTTGACATGGTTAGTCATGATATTCTTTTGGAGAAGTTGTATGGTGCATGTTTCCGCGGCTTTATCTACAATTGGTTTGCGTCGTATTTAAAGGACCGCAAACAAAGAGTGAAAATAGGAGATTTTCTAAGTAATCCTCAGGTACTTAACTTAGGTGTACCTCAAGGGTCTGTGCTGGGCCCAATTTTGTTCTTTATATTTATTAACTCCTTGTTTTCCCTGCCTTTTGTAGGTGAAGTCGCGGCTTTTGCAGATGATCTCAGTATTGCATATGGCTCAACGAGCCCTCTGAATTTGATAGGAGATGTAAATCATGACATTAATTTCTTGAGAATGTGGTTTGCTGCACACAGGCTAGTTGTGAGTGAAAAAACCAAACAATGTTTTTCAACTTGGGCTCGCTTGACCTACCAAACGTTGATATCAAATTCCACTCCTTTGATTGCCCGCGTTTCAATTTAATTAAATGTGGTTGTACTACAGAGGCGCCTGGACCAATTTTTAATGAAAATGCCACATGTAACTCGTTTTGTTTTCAGATTGAAGTAGTAAGGAAATTTAAGTATCTCGGTATAACTTTCGACCAAAACATGAGTTGGACAGAACATATTTCGCTCCTGCACTTACGTTCTTCCGTTCGGTGTTTTTATCGCCTCAAAAAATATTGTTCAAGCAGAACCCTTAAAACCGTCTATCATGGAATTTTTCATTCGAAAATACAATATGGAATAAGTTGTTAGGGGGGTTCTTACATCACCAATCTAAAGCCAATCGTCGTCTTGCAGAAGTGTGCCATAAGAGGAATTTGTAATGCTCACCGTCTATCTCATTCTATGGTGTTGTTTAGGTCTTTAAAAATACTACCAGTACGACATTTATTCTTTTTTAGAGTTTCTAAGATATTTTTTATGAGAGGTGGCTATATGCAGAGTCCAATATTTAATACTCGTAATCTACGTACCACTACACGCCATATTGTTGAAATTCCAACTTTTCGTACTACTCACTACAGAAACCCAGTTGTATCTTGTAAGCTTTTTAATCGTCTTCCTTTCGATATAAGATCCTTAAGCACTCATCAGAAATTTCTTAAAAAAATTAAAACATGGCTTCTTGATTTCGATCATAATGAGATTGAAGTATTGCTCGCCTTCCTAGTATAATTGTTTATTTCAACAATCGCACAGGGAATTGAGTTCCATTATTTTCATTTCTTCCTTTTTTATTGTTAACTTTTGAAATAAGGAATTGTAATATTGTCATCCCACAATTAATGAATTTTATTTTTAAAGTGGCATTTAACACTATTTATCGCTTTTATTAGCAGAATAAAAATGTCACTATCTATTCTCTATATACAAAAATATTTGTTAACACATTTTTTGTAAAAGAGAAGAGAATAATGACTAATAATAAAAAAAAAAAAAAAAATCAAAATATATATAATGCAGACGATGCTTAAATATTATGTAAATACAATGTTCTAGTTAAAACAAAAACTATATGTTTTCTCTTGCTCAAGGAAATTATGAATGGTCTTATACTTCTGGCTCTAAAATCTTTCTTTGGAAAAATGTAAATTAATTCACATTTGCAGGAAAAAAAATTGTACAAATATAGAATTAATTATCAACAATACTAAAATAGGAACAGTATCTAACCTTAACGTTCTGGGCCTTTTAATAAACAATAGGTATAACTGGAAACCCAACTGCATTAGTCTTAAGAAAATATTAGCAGCACGGCTTAATATCATTAAGTATATATACCAAGGAAAAATAATGTTAACATCAATTCACTTTGCAATACCTCTAAGATGTTAGTTTTAAGTAAACTCGATTACGGTTTGGCCATCTATGGTTCCTGCCCAAAATCTACTAAAAATATAATTGCACCAACTTACCACCAAGCAGCAAGGAGAAGCCTAGGTGCTTTCTAGCCACACCTATCAAATATATACTTGCTGAGGCCGGGCTACCGTCAATAGATGAGCAATCCTCGGAAATCGTTGCGAAACTCAACGTCAAGCTTTACTTTCAAACAGGTTCGGTAATAGACGAGGATACGAATAAGGCCATTACCCACAAACGCAACAGGAGGATCCCATCCGCAATACACAACATCCTAGAATCCGGTAACAAGCTAAGTTTATCTTGCAACAGAGCAGCAAAATTCACACCAACTCAACCACCGCGGTCACTCCGTGCGGACTCAGTAGTTCTCAATCTACAAGAGTTACGAAAGGACGTGACAAGTAATGCTATTTATAAATCACGATTCCTCGAAATCTAAGCTGACCTGAAAAGTAAATGCTGGATGACAGATGGCTCAAAATCACAGACTAACAGAGCTTTTGGAGTTGTAAATCAAGAAAGTTCCAGAATCATACAAGAAAGCCTACCAAACATTGCCTCCATTTATACCGCTGAAGCACTAGCTATACTTGAAGCCGCAAGGAGAAGTTCTCAAATAGCAGGTAAATGGGCCATCTGCTCCGACAGCCTGTCACTACTGCAAGGCATCGTCAATCCTCGAAATGACACAATTATTATAGCGAAAATTCGAGATATAATATATAAATCAAGAGCCAAGATAAAACTCATGTGGACATCAGGTCATGTAAGGGTAATGAACTCGCTAACGTTGCTACAAACTCCGTGCTAAAGGCCCCAACCTTCACCTACAACACCTTCTCTCGCTTTGACTTAAAGAGATACATAAATGGGAACACTACAAATACCACTACAAAACAGTCAACCCGAATAAAGTTCAGCCAAAATTCCCAACAAACATCTCTAAATCTGACATACACTCACCAGCATCTGCTCAGGAGGGATTCTCTACCAACCTGTCCCACCTGTTTCACCACAATAACTCCAATGCATCTACTAAGCCCATGTTTCTTATCATCACATTCATCACTACAAAACAACTTTAGTCCAAATCAAAATCTATTGGAACTCCTCAGGGAACCAAACCAAAGCTATATTGATAAGTTAAAGAAAATATTAGAAAAACTCAAAATCGTTTTATAATTATAATATGTTTTCCAAGAGCCGGAAGCCGTTGCTGCAAGTTGCTCCTTATTTTTGTTTTATATTAGTAACAATTTTTAATTGTATATTGATATCTTATACAAAAAAAAAAAAAAAAATTTCAAATTGAATAAAAAAAAACCCACTGCTGCTTGCTGGTGGACACCATAAAGTTGTAGGTATTGAGACAGCTACAGGCTCTCGTAACATCTGGCACATCAAATCGAATTAATTCTTGCGCTGATAATAGTATGGAGTCTCTGTTTTTAGTGACTGTTCTCGTAGAGAAATGATAATGATCAGCATCGAAAGTAATCTCGATCTAGCCATTCCTGTCCATCCGTCCGTACATCTGTCTGTATATCACCACTTCTTGGGCCTTACATTATGGGCTAGGTGGATTAAATTTCTTATATATAAGCTTCGTACAATACGAAACAGTGCAAGAGTAAACATAAGTGACTTCTGCCGGCAGACACATCCATTTTTCAAGAAATGTTCTTTTCCCAATTTCGCCTATACATTGGCCCCTCCCATCTATCGGGGCGTTTTCTTAAAAAAAAAAACATATTTTGTTTTTTCAAAGCTTTTTATTTCATTGTCTGATTGCGAATATCTAATCAAAACCCGTGAACTGCGGTTACGAATGGTGGTAACCACGTCCTTTAAAAAAAACATAGGGAGAGGTTACAAGATGGCGGAAGGGTATCATACGATGGCGGATTGTAACTTTCATGTAGGTTTTTTAAGAAAAAAAAATCATATTTTGCTTTCTCAAAGGCATTTAGGGCGACGCTTAAGTCTTACTATTAATATCTAATCAGCGTCTGTGAACTTCGATTACAGATGGTTACTGCTATCAGTCGTTCACAGACTTTCATAGTGTTCACGTATGTTTCGGTTTTTCATTTAAAATCGTGGTGTTTTAAGTTGAAACCTTCTCCCACCCTTGTAAAGCGTCCCTCCACATCAGCTTCAGCTGAACAGCTGCCAGGTAAAATAGCCAGTTGCATTTCCAACCTTCAAAATTTCACCCGCAATACGCGACATGCCTCGAATGCACATCAGTTTTCCCTAAAGCCTAACTTCGGTCGTACTGTTAAATATAGGGATTCGTTTATAAACCGAACGACACGAATGTGGAATGATCTACCAAGCTCTGTATTTCCCCATCACTACAACCTTCAAACATTTAAAGCCAACGTGCATAGGCTTCTCCTCTGTTCCTCTTTCCCTTGTCCTTAAAAGCCCGTGCCCTGTAACAGTATAAAGGTATTCATATTCCTTTTGGCGCGCGAATTATAAAAAAAAGGTGGAGTAAGCGAAGGGACGCCGAGAACAGCAACAGCAGTAGCAGCAGAAAAGAAAGGCTGCTAGACATCCTCAGAATCAGATGACGAAGACGAGGAAGTTCAAAGTCTGACCAGCAGCATCAGACGGCTAGAACAAAGGGTGCTTGCCACCAAGGCCAAACAAATGGCAAGAAGAGAAAGGGAGCACGCTTCGAAACAATAACAGCAGCAGCCAACAGAAGATCAGCTGCGAAAACAAAAGCAGGCACAAATACAACAGCAGAAGCAGAAGCAAGAACAGCAACAACTAAAGAAGCAGCATCAACAACAGCAGCAGATCAGTAAGCAGCAACAGCAACAACAGCAGCAGAAACCACATAAAAATGTAATACAACAATAGCAGCAGACACAACAGCAACCGCAGCAGCAAAAGAAGATGACCTAAAAGACGAGGGTGCCGCCAATCAACACCTATAAGATTGAGCTAAAGGATACCATTAAATTATGTAAGTCGGCCATAGGCGATAACTTTTATGTTAAAGGTTTAAATGTAGATAAGCATGCTATCCACTGCAATACAGTGGAATATTTAAAAAAAAATTAAAGACTTATTAAAGGATACGACGACGGAGTTCTTCTCATCCACCCTGAAGGGGGAAAAGCTGCAAACAATGCTGCTGAGGGGGATAGATCCGTCTACTGATCCGGAGACGCTCCTTGCACTGAGAGTGCGACGATCTCAATTTCGTAGGGGTCAAGCGATTCACTTGGAAACTGCAGTTCTTCCTTTTTCAACTCTCACCCAACAGCAAACTGGATGGTCTAAGGATTATTAAAGTCCTAGACTACCAGGTTGTCGCATGGGAAAAATTAAGGAGGAGCGAAAACATTTTACAATGTGTTCGCTGCCAAAGGTTCGGTCACGCCGCGTCGAATTGCGAAATGCAGCCTCGATGTGTCAAGTGTGGAAAGAACCACAAAGCAGAGGAATGCACTCTAGGTAAGGATGGAGTGGCAGATAATAGCCAGCTCTCGCGTGCTTTATGCACGAACTCGGGACACACCGTAAACTATCGGGGTTGTAATTAGTTCCAATATATTAAGAAAGTAAATCTGGTTCGTCAGGAGAAGGTCGTAGTGAAACGTCCATTTGCTCCAATTCAAACACAATCCGTGACTCCCCAAGTGACTTACGCCCAAATGGCGGCAGGTCGGGGAAACGCGGAACAGAAAAGACCGAAGGATGTTTCTCAGGCCCCAGCGCCTAGAGCACCGGAGGCTCAAACTGACTTGCTCGCCATCTTGCTCTCTATCAAAGGGCAGATGGAGCAGCTTCAAAGTCAGGTACAGGAGCAGGCGAAGCGGGTGGACCAGATCTACGCACTTCTGCCGGGCCTAACGCAAATCCAGTCGCAATGGGTACGAACATGGAGGAGTAATCCCTGAAGATAGTTGCGGTGAATGTGAATTCACTGATTAGGATCGAGCGAAGAGCTGTATTGTTTAAGTTGCTAGAAGACCAAACCCCTGATGTGCTTATGGTTAGCGAAACTAAGCTATCCCAGAAGCACAAATTGGGGCACAATAAATACAATATTGTCAGAAGAGACCGGCCCAACTCCACACAAGGAGGAGGTGTTGCGATCTTCATACGCAAACAACTGCAATTTAAAGTAATGTACAGCGGTGAAGTGCGAAGGTTCCAGGAGCTGGAAGCGTGTATCGTGTACATCCCTCTCCATAGTGGGAAGAGGATGTACTTGGTCGCACTCTACGTACCTGAAGCTACTCAATCTACTTTATTTATTTCAGAGCTTGAGACAATTTTTCGATGAATAAGGCTGGAGTCGGAGGAGAATTATTTCCTCATGGCCGGAGATCTAAACTCCGTACATAGAAATTCGGGAAATAACACACCTAATTACAGAAGTAAAATACTATTCAATTGGTTTGGTCGGCACAGTGTCGAGTATAAACTCGATTTGAAAGCTACAGATAGTCGGTCGTTTCGTAGAAGCGGCTCCTATTTGGATCTTATGCTGTTCAACGTACGGCTACAACTGACTGACACGGACCGACGAACTTTAAACTGTCTGCACACATTTGTGTATGACAGTGACTATTGCGAACGTAGTGCCGTAATGATTAACAATGAAATTGCGGAGTTGGAGGAGTTTGTCCAACTGTACTCCTACAATTAAAGTAGGACGCGTTGGACTCGCTCTCCACAACTTAAACAAGAGCACTGTCCTCGAACTCTCTCTACCCACCATCCAATAGGAATCTGAGATTGACTGGTACCTAATACAAATGGACGAGACAGTTAAACGAACTATGGCAGCACGATACCTCGGTATCAATATACTGACAACACAGACATATCCCGCAATGCAACAATTGACGCACTACACCAACACAAAAGTAGATTGCTATTGAGACTGAAACCCTGTACAGACAATTACTCGTACTGAAGTCGTTGATTAAAAACCTCCAGAAATGAATTAGAGAAAACTACAGACTTTCTGTAAATTTGCATTGGAAGAACAAAATTCGGGCTGTATAATCAAACAACCCGAGTATGTTCCCGCAAATAAATAAAATATTTCGGAGGAATAATTAAAACGACCTTCCGCGTCTTAAGATCCCCCGAACGACGAATACTGATAACAGCAGGTATAGATCCAGATAACGCAGTAGAAGATGACAACTTCTTTGTGATCGAAGATCCGCAGGAGAAAGCAGAGGTTATATGAGCGACTTCCAGGAAGTGTACAAGGTGAATGATACCATTTGTCCGAACCACGATCTGGAAAATCGCGTCCTTGTGCACAACTTCTACCTTCGAAATGATATAGAGCACTGGCGATCCGAGGACATAGGCTTTACCAAATTCAATGACGATACCATGACAAATAATGTCATCGCCGATTAAAGGGTACATCCCCCGTATATATCGAAGCTGAATCTCCAAGTGATCTTCGTACGGGCATCAAACTGGTATCGGATATCCAATGGAACAAAAGCAAGAACCAATGCACTGGTGCCTACCTGACTGATTGACTTGGAGAAGGCCTTCGACATCGTATGGTTAGAGGGACTCCTCTACAAGCTGAACATGCTAGACATAAGCAAACCACTGCTGTACATACTTTATAACATGCTCATCAGTAGACAGTTATTTGTCAAAAATGGCAATGTGACTTCTGCTGGCACATTTCAAATTAAAAACGGTCTGCAACAAGGTGCGTTTAATTCACCGATCATTTTCAACATTTACACGAGCGATCTCATAGGATCACTTCACGACTTAATTGCGTACAGATCAGGGCCAAAAATCTAGGTCATTGGCTCTTGCAACGTGACTTCGATAAGATTCAGCGATATTGCGATGACTGGAAGTTGGAGGACAACTCCACAAATCGGAAAGCATTCCTTTTTAGGACGCCGTTGTCTGGGACCTCTAGGGATACCAGTTCTCAATCGTTGGACCGCACGGACAGCCACCAGCAAACATATAGATGCTGCTCTGGCCAGAGAGAAAGGTGCTTTTGCCCTTACCAAGAGACTTTTTTATAGCAAGCAACTCTATGCAAGGGTAAAGGTAATCTGCTACACGGCCCTCATTCGACCCATGCTCGTATATGGTTCAACGTGGGAGCAAGCTTGTTGGAAAAGATTGGGTTTTTTGAGAGGGCTTGCCTTCATTTATACAGAACACCAGAGTCCCAGTACATAAAATTCTATCTCAATGAGGTCCAATACAACAGGGCTAACCTAATAAGAGTGCATAATTTCGTTATCAAGCTGATTCGAAGGCACATTGCAACAGCAATGAGCTCGACGAATAACCTGATCTCCGGGGCTTATTACGCCAATTACGAGTATCAAGACAGAGTGCGCCTTAACGGCTGTGTTCCCCCAGAGGCATTCCTCTAATTTGATGAAAAGGGTCTGATCCAGGACAGATTGGCTGTGCCGCTAATCTTCCACGTTGATCGGACAGCTGTGGATAGGCGACTCAACTACGACAGAGACGTTGCACAGGGCAGTGTGTAGCGTCTCCGATTTAGTAGGGCGGTATTGAGTCGCGATATTGAGGACATACAACGTCAGTACGGACATTTCTGGTGGCTAGCCGAAAGAGAGGAAACTCCTTCGTTGTTTTCCCCTAACCCAGGTAGCCTGTTTGAGGTTTAAAGTTGGGCCCATGGCCGACTTACATAGTTTAGGTTTAGGTTTATTTAGGTAGGTTGTAGATGGGTAAAAATGAGAAAAAAAAAATTTTTTTATCACACCACCTTGATAGAAAAAAAATAAAAAAATAAAAACAGCACTTGTATAAGTTACAATAAATTGATAAATAAAAATGCAGTAAAAATGAAAATGGTTACTGCTATGCCCAATTTCGTTTCTGCAACGTTTGTAGAGAATGCGAACGTCTATATATTTTGTTAATAACTAATCTTCTTATTGATTATCGTTTTAATAGTTGCCAGAGGGACCCCTATATTCTTAACGGGATTCAGTTCTATGTCGCTCGTTCCCTTCCTTGCTAGTTCTTCTCCCTTTTCGTTACTCGGTCACCTTCATGCCCGGTACCCATAGAAAGCGGACTCTATTGTGCCTGGCAAAAAGGTTTAATTTAATTTTGCACTCCTTTATTAGTCGTGATTTTGACACATGGTTTGTGATCGCACTAATTGCTGCTTTGCTGTCCGAGCAGATGTCTATTTGCCTCTCTTCGCTGGTGTCTTCCGTGAGTATTTCAGTTGCTTTCATAATTGCAAGGACTTCTGCTTGGAACACAGTTACATATGGTTCTAGGTGAATAGCAAGTTCAATCGGTAGGTTAGCACAGAAGATGCCAGCTCCTGATTCCCCTGATATTTTAGAGCGGTCTGTATATATCGATTAGCCGTTGGAGTTTCTTGTCGTCCTTTCGTTCGTCCAAGATTCTCTTGCGAGGAAAATTGTTTCGAAGTTGTTGGTGAACGTATAAGATTTTCAAACAACATCACTAGGACAATTGAAGAGTGGTGTCATTTCCCTTATTAATTTGGTGATTTTTCGATGTCCCGTGTTAGCGCCTTCGTTGAAAAGGCAGGTGATTCTAAGCCTTTCGGAGACCGGAAATCTTCTTCGCTTCGAGGTGTACTGGCAGGATGTTTAAGACCGCTTCTATGGCCGCTGTTGGTATTGAGCATTGTGCTCTTGTAATGCCCAAGCAGGCCATACGCTGCACCTTTGTTAACAAGTCTCTTGCGTACTGTTTTATTTATCACTGGCCAACTGCTCCCTAGAAGATGATAGGTTTTATTTCGCATTCGTATATCCAGTGGACCTGTTTCGGTTTCAGGCCCCATGACTTTGTTACGAGGTCCTAGAGACCGCAATAAAAAGTAAATGTACACACAAAACAAACAAACAAAAAAAAAAAAACACCAGTCACTAAAGGTGACTCCAGTCACTAAAAAAAAAAAAAAAAAAAAAACACAAAAAAAACAACAAACAAACCAACCAAAGCGGAGGCACCAGATCCACATCCATGGTGCAGTCTGAGCACAAGAATCCGCGGCTGCCACCAGTGCAAGACGTCCAACGATGCGATCGTCCTAATCACAGCACTAACACCACCAAAACAATGTGGATCTCCGTATCCACAGAAAAAAAAAAAAAAAAAAAATAACACTAAAACAATGTGGATCTCCGTATCCACTGAAATTACCGAAAACACCAAAGTTAGGATGCGCGTACCGAACTAAACCGTAGTGCAAATTAAAAAGGCACTATAACTGAATAAAACTCGAAGAAAAAACGCAAGCAAGAAGAAACTAAAACTCGGAAAAAAAAAAAATACACGCGGAGATTAGATGGAAGGCAACGATAAAGTTGACTTATTTGACAGAAGCGGACACGCTAGTGGTCCTGTTCGCACACAGCTAAGCTCTCCCTCTTAGAAAGAAAATTGGACGAGGGAAAACCTCAAGCGAAAAATCGAAGGGAAATGGAAAAGATTTCTATTTAAAAGTGTTATACGTTCTGTTTGTAGTAAGTTCTCGAGTATTGACATAGTAAATAGATGTTGGGTTAATTAGGGTAGATTAGTTATATTAATGTGAGGTATGTTGTGTTATTATATTGTTCGAATTTAGGTAAATGTATTAATATATTAAAGTGTTATATCTAAGTATTACCATCTTGACGAAGGATATTAGCAAAGGGAATTTCCCTTTTCCAATGTTCCGAAAGCAATATGGATGTTGATAAGGACGACCGACATGGACAAAGAGGGAGACAGAGATAACATTGATGGACGAAGAGAAATATAAGCAACGAATGAAATTGAAGAGGCAACGCAATGACCATAACAAAGAGACAAAAAAAATTAAGAAGGTAGGAAACTAGGGCAAAAGAGCATCGACCGTTGAACACTTTTTTGTTTAATTCAAACGAGGACGGTCGATGCACCAACTATAGAGATAGTGAAAAGCTAGAATACAGTGACACACAAAACAAAGGAAAGCAATTCTTTTTTTTAGATCTGTTCGGGTAAGTTAAAGTTACTAGTCGTGCTAGAAAAAAGAGGTAATAATAATAATTTCCCTAGACAGTAGGCAGAAAGGAAAGATTCTGGGGGAAATAGAATCCTTCGTGAAGAAGACATACTGGGAAAGAAATAGCAGAGGTATGTACATATAAAAATCGATTTCGACGAGACAGATAATTTAATCGGTGTAACTTTTGGTGGAATTTCCAGGACTTGGGTCGAGCCGCTACACCCAAGCCTCTGCAGAGATTTTTTTTTGGATAGGCCTCGGTTTGTTTTTGTCTGCAAACAACGGCCAGCGGAGACCGCAAGCCAAACCGGCGAATTAACCTACCGATATTCTCTCAGCGGGGTGCAAAAACCGCAATGGAGCAAAGGCCACTCAACACTGAACAGAGGTGCTCCGCCCCAGAGATACAGCGACATTAAAGCCGCAGTAGAAACAGAATACAACGAAGGAACAACATTATTTTTGTGTGACAAAGGAAAAGGAAAAAAAAATATGAGCGAAGTGTTCTACTTATGTAGATAGGGTGTAGCTTAGTTTTTTTTTTTTTTTGTAATTTAAAGATTGTAAAGTTAAGGTTTGGAGTGAAGTGGTTCTGCATTTTAGCATCGATTTTGTGCCCGCGATATTTCAGCTGGAATTTCAGCATCTGGGATCTCTTCTTGTACTGCCTTTCAGACACAAGGGTGGGTTGGCATGCCGGTGCCATCAACACCTGGCACGTCTCTGGGATGAGACGAACCCACATCCTGGAGAGATGCCGTAGTATAGGGCTAAAATAGGATAGTTATAAGTTAGTTTAGGTATAGATTAGGGCGTATCATAAGTTTTAGGATAGATAAGGTTTAGATTAGAATAGTTAGGTTAGATCTGGAATACCCTTCTTTCTCCTTGATATGGGCATAAGCACTTGAGCTTCTTCTTCTTCTCCTGTGATCTTTCCTATCTTTTTTAACTCCGTCCGTGGTCTAATTAGGTTAGCTTCTTCTCTTCTCTATTAGGTTTCTTTTATTACACATATGGAACGATATTTTGTGTTTGAGCAGGTGGTGTGAGAGTGATGCGAGACAAGAACCAGCTCCGTTCGACGAGTTAAGCCGCGCAACCGCATGCGTGCCACCGTCCCCTTCATCCACACTGAAGATGCCTCCGTGGCCTGCCCCTAGCTCATAACAACTTCTCGATGGCCCTTCTGCAAACCCAATATGCCCCTTTAGCTTTGGTAACTTTTTCTTCTAGGTTCTTTCTCCAGGTCAGTTTCTTATCCAATATTATGCCCAGATATATGACGCTGTCACAGAGTTGCAGTGGTTTTGGTTTTCTTCGTGAAGAGAAGAAACCCATTTCATTATGATTCGTAGGGTGTTTTGTACAAACTCTTCTATGATGTTCAGGTGCCTACCTCTTATTAAAATGGCTAAATCATCTGCGTACGCTACGCATTTTGCACAGGTTCCATCTAGTGCTTGTAAAAGATTTTCCATTGTGAGCACCAATAGAAAGGAGAAGGCGCATCGCTAAGCAGACTGAGCGGGCTCGGAAGCCAGTTGTACAGTCTCCTAAGCCGACTGAAAGGACGCTCGAATCAGCAGTGCAGACTCTCGACCCAGTCAATCAGGCCTCTAAGCCGATTAAAAGTACGTCCAAGTCGTCCACTAAAAAGACTGAACGAAAAATAACCTCGGATAAGCCAATGAATCCCAGTTTTCTGACATGTTCTCAGGCTGCAGTCTCTATCCAAGGGCAGAAAAGGCGGAACTTTTTGCTTTGCACTTAAAAGATACGTTTAAGCCATTCGACGGCCCTTTGATAACGCCCGACTCCCCAGTCACGACACCTGACAACTTTAAAGTAAAAAAAAATTGCATTAATTGAACTGAGGGAAGTGATTAAAAATCTAAAGACTAAAAAAGCACCGGGTTACGACTTGATAACGGCGCAGGTGGTCAAGGAATCACCGAAAGCTCTTATCAAACTGCTATATTTGATTAACGCTTCGTTCGGATTGCTCTATGTTCCGAGACAAAGGGAAGTCGCAGAGATTATAATGGTCCCGAAACCAGGCAAACCTTTGAATGAGAAGAAATCATATCGGCCTATTTCCCTATTGCCGGTTATCTCTAAAATATTCGAAAACTACTTTCAAAATGACTACAACCCGTAATCAACGAAAGACGACTCATTCCTGACCATCAATTTGGACTTAAAGTCAAACATTCAACAATCGACCAAGTCCACAGAATAACTGACGTGATTGAGAAAACTCTCGAAGAAAAATAGATTTGTTGTGGTGTATTTCTTGACGTCTCACAAGCTTTCGATAAGGTTTGGCACGAAGTTTTGGAGTATAAATTGCAACGACTACTGACACGGCAACTCTTTCTAATCTTAAGATCGTACCTCACCGAAAGACTTTTTCGTGTTAAGCACGGAAATGATTACTCTGAGTTCAAGGAGATTTCGGCCGGAGTCCCACAAGGAAGTGTCCTTGACCCGCTTCTACATGTACTCTACACGCGTGATATCCCACAAGAAAGAAAAAGCGTCATCGCCACGTTTGCGGACGATACGGCGACATTGACAGCGGTCGATACAATTGACGCAGCAACTGAAAGGCTGCAACATTCTGTTAATAAAGTCCACGCTTAGACGAATTCTTGGCGTATTGTGCTGAACGAAAGCAAATCTACCCACGTCAACTTTACCTACAAAAAGGTGGATAGATTTCCCGTATATTTAAACTCGGCTCAAATACCGTACGCGAATGAAGCAAAATATCTAGGAATGACTCTAGATGTTAAGCTTAAATGGAAATCGCACGTAAAAAAGAAACGCGACGAGCTCGAAAACAAATAAAGGGTGCCATGGTGTAGTGGTAACATCATCGCTCCTCACGCTGTTGATTCACGGTTCAAATCCTGATATCAAGAATCATCTATTTATTTTGCATGAAATAAATAAAAAAAAAGTCGATCACTTGCGAAAGCTAAGTCAACTCTACTGTGAAGGCATAACACTGGCAGTAGGGTGGTCATATGGCTAAAATGCAACTTGATCGTGATGATGGCATCAGGAGGACGGAAAAAAAATACTGTGAATCATAAGCAACGACAATAACAGCGAAAACAAACAAAATACTCCCCAGTTATCTGGACAGCCACCCCTGGAATTTACAGAAACTTAATACCATTTGAGTTTCAAAGTATTCCACTCTGTCTTTCTGTCTGTCTGTGCCCCCTTTCCACAAAAATGCACGTGTGCTAAAAATTAGTATAAGGGTATTCATATCCCCTTTAACACGTGCAAATTAAAAAAAAAAAAAAAAAAAATACTGACAAATGTACTATGTAAATGTGCAGATGAGCCTGCATAACAAACTGCTTATTTATAAGCAAGTGCTAAAGCCAGTGTGGACGTATGGTCTACAACTATGGGGTTGTACCAGGAAAAGCAATAGATACATCCTACAAACTTTTGAAAATAAAGTTCTTAGAACGCTCGTTAGCGCACCGTGGTACGTACGTAACGTAGATATAGCGTCGTCGAAGAGATAACAAATTTTGCTCGTAAACACAAAGATCGTATTCACGGCCATTGTAACCGTACCGTCATTCAACTACTTGACGCGAACTATTCAATTCGTCGTCTGCAAAGGACAAAACCTTTTGACTTCGCGCGATAGTATATGCCGGTCATGAAAACAGCAGGAACTTTCATTGGAATTTAACCTAGCTAAAGCGCTACATTATTTTTAAATTACATATGAACATCCTTTTCCAAAAATTAGGAGTCTCGTAAGCGAAAATAAAACTGCTGGATAAGCGTCGGCTTAGTTGTAGTATTAATCTTGAAAAGTGGTGTTTTTAGTGAGTAAAAATGTCACAATATCATAAGCACGCGAGGTAGGGCCTTATGGTGTCCTAGACTACCAGGTTGTCGCATGGGAAAAATTAAGAAGGAGCGAAAACATTCTACAATGTGTTCGCTGTCAAAGGTTCGTGCACGCCGCGTCGAACTACGAAATGCAGCCTCGATGTGTTAAGTGTGGAAAGAACCACAAAGCAGAATGCACTCTGGGTAAGGATGGAGTGGCAGATAAGAGCCAGCTCTCGTGTGCTTTATGCAGGAACTCGGGACACACCGCAAACTATCGGAGTTGTAATTAGTTTCAGTATATTAAGAAAGAAATTTGGACCGTCAGCCGAAGGTGGAAGTGAAACGTTCACCTGCTCCAATTCAAACACAATCCGTGACTCCCCAAGTGACCTACGCCCAAATGGCGGTAGGTCGGAGAAACGCGGAACAGGAAAGACCGAAGTTTGCTTCTCAGGCCCTAACGCCTATAGAACAGTAGGCTCAAACTGATTTGCTGGCCATCTTGCTCTCTATCCAAGGGCAGATGGGTCAGCTTCAACGGGTGGACCAGATCTACACACTTCTGCCGAGCCTAACGCACTTAAAGTCGTAATTGGTACGAACATGGAGGAGCAACCCTTGAAGATCCTTACGGTGAATATGAATACACTGATTAGGATCGAGCGAAGAGCCGTATTTTTTAAGTTGTTAGAAGACCAAACCCCTGATGTGCTTATGTTTAGCGAAACGAAGCTATCCCAGTAGCACAAATTGGGGCACAGTAAATACAATATTGCTAGAAGAGACCCACCCAACTCCACATAAGAAGGAGGTGTTGCGATCTTCATGCGCAAACAACTGCAATTTAAAGTTATGTACAGCGGTGAAATGCGAAGGTTCCATGAGCTGGAAGCGTGTATCGTGTACATCCCTCTCCATAGTGGGAAGAGGATTTACTTGGTCACACTCTACGCACCTGAAGCTACTCAATCTGCTTTATTTATTTCAGAGCTTGAGACAATTTTTCGATGCCTAAGGCTGGAGTCGGAGGAGAATTATTTCCTCATGGCCGGAGATCTAAACTCCGTATATAGAGATTGGGGAAATAACACATTCAATTGGTGGGGTCGGCACAGTGTCGAGTATAAACTCGATTTGAAAGCTACAGATAGTCGGTCGTTTCGTAGAAGCGGCTCCTATTTGGATCTTATGCTGTTCAACGTACGGCTATAACTGACTGACACGAACCGACGAACTTTAAACTGTCTGCACACATTTGTGTATGACAGTGACCATTGCGAACGTAGTGCCGTAATAATGATTCCCAATGAAATTGCGGAGTTGGAGGAGTTTGTCCAACTGTACTCCTACAATTAAAGTAGGACGCGTTGGACTCGCTCTCCACAACTTTAACAAGAGCACTCTCCTCGAACTCTCTCTACCCACCGTCCAATAGGAATCTGAGATTGACTGGTACCTAATACAAATGGACGAGACAGTTAAACGAACTATGGCAGTACGATACCTCGGTATCAATATACTGACAACACAGACATATCTCGCAATGCACAATTGACGCACTACACCAACACAAAAGTAGATTGCTATTGAGACTGAAAACCCTGTACAGACAATTACTCGTACTGAAGTCGTTGATTAAAAACCTCCAGAAATTAATTAGAGAAAACTACAGACTTTCTGTAAATTTGCATTGGAAGAACAAAATTCGGGCTGTAAAATCAAACAACCCGAGTATGTTCCCGCAAATAAATAAAATATTTCGGAGGAATAATTAAAACGACCTTCCGCGTCTTAAGATCCCCCGAACGACGAATACTGATAACAGCAGGTATAGATCCAGATAACGCAGTAGAAGATGACAACTGTGATGTGAAAGTAGAGGCTATATGAGCGACTTCCAGGAAGTGTACAAGGTGAATGATACCATTTGCCCGAACCACGACCTGGAAAATCGCGTCCTTGTGCACAACTTCTACCTTCGAAATGATATAGAGCACTGGCGATCCGAGGACATAGGTTTTACCAAATTCAATGACGATACCATGACAAATAATGTCATCGCCGATGAAAGGGTACATCCCCCGTATATATCGAAGCTGAAGCTCCAAGTGATCTTCGTACGGGCATCAAATTGGTATCGGATATCCAATGGAACAAAAGCAAGAACCAATACACTGGTGCCTACCTGACTGATTGACTTGGAGAAGGCCTTCGACACCGTATGGTTAGAGGGACTCTTCTACAAGCTGAACATGCTGGGCATAAGCAAACCACTGCTGTACATACTTTATAACATGCTCATCAGTAGACAGTTATTTGTCAAAAATGGCAATGTGTCTTCTGCTGGAACATTTCTAATTAAAAACGGTCTGCAAAAAGGTGCAGTTAATTCACCGATCCTTTTCAACATTTACACGAGCGATCACATAGGAACACTTCACCATGCCATAGCGTACGCAGACGAATTGATCGCGTACAGATCAGGACCAAAAATCGAGGTCATTGCACTTCTCCTGCAAAGTGACTTCGATAATATTTAGCGAAATTGCGATGACTGGAAGTTGAAGATCAACTACCAGAAATCGGAAACAATTCTTTTGATGACACTGTTGTCTGGGGCCTCTAGGGATACCAAAAAGAATTTGTCGTTTCCCCCTAATCCAGCTTAGCCTGTTTGATGTTTGAAGTTGGCTGTTTGTTGTCCATGGCCGACTTACATGGTTTAAGGTTTAGGTATTGTAGGTATGTAGGCTCTAGGTAGATAATAATAAAACGTAAAAAATAAAATGTACGTATAGTAGTACGTAAGGTAGAGCAAGATAGATTAAGGTAGAATAAGGTAGTTTAAGATTTATTCTAAGGCAGTTGTTTTAAGTTTTATATATATAAGTTCAACAAAAAAATTTAATTTACAAAGTTTTTTTTTTTAATATTATTTCCGTAGTAACAATTAAAAATAAAAGAATGAAATAACAAAAAAAAAAATGTAAGTACACGTACGCTACGTCGAAAGACATAGTTTTAGGTATTAGGTTTAACTTAGACCCGTATAGGGCCAGTAAGTTAGAATAAGATAGTCTAGTTAGTTAAGCTATTTTTAAGCGATTGTTGTCTAGCAATAAGTTTAATGAATTAAAAGCAAAAAAAAGTGTGTTCGCTGTGACTCGAACTATGCAGGTTCCAGCCCCGACGAGGAACAGCAACCGCAGCCACCCGAGCATAAGGGAAAAACGAATAAAAAAAAAAAAAGTTTCTCCAGCCACTACACGAAAAGGAGTTCTGCTTGATAGTACAATGGACTTCATGTGAGTCTGAGTGCTCCGGGAGTTGGAAATTTCCTATTACAAAAAAAAGGTATGTATATACTTATATGATTCTTTTAGAGAAGGGTTACCTAAACGAAAATAACGTGGAGCAAAAATGGAGTATACTCGTATGCTACAAAACATGCTAAGACTGTGTCTACCACCGGTGTAGACATCGCACTTATTTTTACATGGATGTATAGCTAAGTACCTATGTATATTTATTTTTGATTGACCGAAGTTACCTACCATTTCAATATTTTTAAAATTGATTTGGTAGTATTTCTTCCATCCCTACTTTATATTTTATACTTACGAAAATATGTCATATTGCTCATAATTAAATGATTCCAATAGGTCCAAAACGTTTTCTCCGGCGTCATTTAGTTTATTTAAAAGACCAGCTTCAGATCTTAAACTTAAAGGTTATAAACAATCTATTCCTGAGATGAATAATGATGCAATATTTCCTTAGTATTTTCTGTAAGTTAAATATTTACACCTTTCTAACAGGCCAGCAATCTGCAAGAAAGTATACAAAAAAAGTACGTAATTAAAATCATTTTGAGAATAATAGACAGAAACAAAATAAGCGGTATCAACACTTAAGATTATTTATTGTCTAGTAGATTATTGTATGCATACTTTGACCTAGCTTTTGGTTTATCTCATTTGATTAATTAAGTCATCGCGGTACGGCAATTGTTGACAAATTCATTGCTATTAAAAAAATATACAGCGAAGTTACAATCTGTCTAGAACGTATTGTATGATACACCATCCCTCATCTTAAAACCCAAAAGACATTTTTCTACTCAAAGAGTACAAACTTAAGAGATCTGAACAGATAATTTGTTGCTTAAGACCGTTTTCTCCGGCGTCATTTAGTTTATCTAAAAGACCAACTTCATATCTTAAAGCTTAAAGGTGATAAGCAGTCTATTCCTGATATGAATAATGATGCAATGTATCCTTAGTATTTTCTGTAAGTTAAATATTTGAGGCCTTCTAACAGGCCAGTAATCTGAAAGAATAATAGACAGGAATAAGATAATCGGTATCAATACTTAACATTATTCATTGTCTAGTAGATTATTGTATGTATGTATACTTTGACCTAGTGCTTGGTTTATCTCATTTGATTAATTAAATCATCACGGTACGGCAATTGTTGACAAATTAATTGATATTAAAAAACACTCAGGAAAGTTATAATCTGACTAGGACGGATTCTATGATACCCTCATCTTAGAACCCAAAAGGCATCCTTCTACTCAAAGAGTACAGACTTAAGAGATCTCACCAGATAATTTGTTGCTTAAGAGCGTTTCTTAGAAGAATGTGGGCATAGTTGTTGTCATTCGTAAGCAAAGGTCACAGATTCTGGTGAAATATTTACAATAAGACTTAACCATCACCATAAATAGTTTCGAGAAAGCAGAATACGTTTTTTTTTTTTTAAGACAACGCCCCCAAAATGTTTGATTTAGTTTCGTTGAGCGCGATCCGCCAGGTCTTTGTACATTCTTTTACATTATTCCGAGCGCTTTGCAGTTGTACAATTGTTTTTTGATCGTTGTACCTATTTCTAGAATAACAGTGTTATGATAAACGTAGCAAAGATGGTTCCTTTTTCTTATGGTATATCACGGGTATATAGAAGATAAATAAATGAACAAAGGACGTTAGCTTGCGGTTCACCAGCTGTAATTTCTTTGAATTACGAGTACTCTTTTCCATGTCTGACACGGAAGAGCCTATTCCCGCAGTGTGTTGTCAGTATGTTATATAGGCTCCCAGGCATAGCCTGTCGTAATTTGAACTACAAGCCTTCATGCCATACCATATCAAAGGCTTGCCAGACATCAAAAATACGTTTCATTTGATCTTCTTCAAAAGCTTTCTCAGTTACGTCAGTAGGCGTACTCTACTAGATAGTAACAGAGCGACAACAACGAGCGAAAAGAGGCGCTCGGAGTGAACTTAACCTCCAACGCTTTGGATGGATTAAATCCCATCTATGCTCTTGTTACTGTCATTAAAAGTTAACATACAACAAATTACAATTATAATGTACCTTAAAAATAATTTACTTTTCTCCCGCTAATAATACTGAAAAGCAAACTGCTCGTTAGTTTCATAACTAGTCGCAGTGTAATTCGAAATAAAAAAAAAAAAAAAAATCTTTCACTGTATCACTATTTCGAGTGTTGTCACTTTTGACATTTTCACGATTTCTTTTAAGGGTTCAACTATTGGTTTAAAAGTACGTTCAAACTCTTTTCTTTCATAATTCTTCCAGTCTTGAGGAGTGTATACTTTTTCTGCAAAGCTTTCCTAGTTTTTATAAGATCTTTAAGTATATTTTCATCGACGTCCATATTTTGAAAAGACAAGGTGTCAAACAGGAGCGGTTTCAAACAGGGTCGATTTCAAACAGGCCGGTTCCAAAAAAAAAATAGGGTCGGTTCTAAACAGGACGGTTTCAAACCAGATGTAATTATATGAATAGTTGTTTAATGACGGAATAGCTTTACAAAGAAACAATTTCCTTAAATGATTTCCTATACCGCCCTTTCTCTATATTGCTATCTTTATTGTTATCATCTTTCCAGCATTTGGAACACAGCTCCTTGAATTGATTAAATGTCATATCTGAATTTATAAGATCATTGTGTTCAACATCATCAAATAGCCTGAATTTCGATTCGCTTCGGAAGGTGACATAATTTCACAATTATTTGAAAATTCGCTGTATCCCATTTCTTTGATAGATTTAATTCTTTTTCTCACGTTACATACTTTGGTTGATGTAGAGACTTTGAATATATGTAAAGGTTTTCAAATTTTAAACCGTTGGGATCTAGAAGAACATGACATTTGTTTTTCCACAATTTGATGGACCCACAATGATCCCTCGAATACTATTCGGAAATAATGGTCCGTTTTTCTTTTTTTTCTTTAATGTTTCTACTCGTACCGAAATTCTTAACTTTAATGAAATCTGGTTGCTTTATAAACCTCATTTTACTGACTGAAATAGATCAGTATAAAACATTATGTTTTATAGTCAATAAGTTCATAATTGATTAACACGTACATTAATAAAGTGGTATAATGATAGATTATCGAGTGAATCAAATCAGTTGCAAACAATCATTCCAGGGATACAGACTAGTGAATTCCACAATTAATAAATTACCATTTGAATTACATCTTCCATCATATAATTTGTGTGGTCCCGGAACTAAGCTAAATGAACGACTCGCAAGAGGAGATCGAGGAATTAATCAATTGGATGAAGCGTGTCGAGAACACGATATTGCGTATATATATATAGACATATTTCAAAGATTCATCAGTATCGGAAAAAGTAAATAGTCTGTTGGTTACGAATATTATGAAGGCTGAAACTAAGCTTGGTATGGGTATACAAAATATTAAGACTGGAAAACAAAAAAGTCGTCATCGTAATCCTTCGAAGTGTAAAAAAGTTAATTTATTTAAAGAGGCAGTTAAGGAGGCAAGAATTGCTATAAGGAAACCGAGAAGCGAGGACCCCTCCGAAATTGTAGGAGCTGCCTTTAAGGCAGCTAAAAATGTTCTTAGAAATAAACGAAAGAATATTACAATTCCACGGATAATACCATTACCAAAAATTGGTGGCTTCTTACCATTGTTACCTATCTTTGCTGGACTATCAGCGATTGGATCTCTATCTGGAGGAGCTGCTGCACTAGCCAAAGCAATAAAGGATACAAAAGTTGCTAAGCAACAGTTAGAAGAGAATAAAAGACATAACCAAGCTATGGAAGCAGTGCAAATTAAGAATGGTAAAGGACTTTATCTACAACCATATAAAAATGGAGTGGGACTTTTTCTAAAACCATCAGATTCAAAAACTATTAGAATCGCTACCTACAAATATTGACATTACAAACTTTGGAAAGGAAAACATAGCACATTTTCGTGGTGTTTTCATGCGAAACACATTACCAGTAAAACCTTTAGTGAACGAATGTAGTGTAATTAATTTAGATGATGAACGCGGACCGGGCACACATTGAGTAGCATACACTAAGTAGAACAATAGCATTAAATACTTTGACAGTTTTGGTAACTTAAAGCCTCTTATTGAAGTTGTCAAATATTTAGGCAAATGTTTTAGGTTTTAATACCTACGTATGTGGTCATTTATGTTTGAAATTCTTAATTGATTTAATAAATAAATAAATCAAAAAGAAATCTCTTTCATTTCTATTTCAATAGCAATGTCGTAAGCGGAAATAATTCCACTCTAACTGCGGACTATTTTCCCCCCAATTGTCTTAAATTCTGATTATGTGTGTGGTTTAATTGATTTTCAAACTTATAATTCTATACCTAATGTAGATAATGTAAATAAATTACTACATTTCGGTGAGGATGTGATTGCACTTCCTACCGGCTCATATGAGATTGAAGATATTAATAATTTTATTCAAGAGATTCTCAAACAAGTAAATGATGATGATTCTGAAAAAAAAACCCATAATCAAAATAAAAGCAAACCATAATACTTTAAAATGTGAAATTTGTAGCACTAAAGAAACTGATTTCTCACAACCTAATACGATTGGTTCGCTTTTAGGATTCAGCAAGAAAAAATTATCTGCAAATGTAACACACGAATCAGATCTCTATGTTGACATCAATAGAGTGAACATTGTTCGAATTGATTGCAATTTAATCGATGGAACATTTATCAATAATCGTCTGGCTCATATACTACATGAATTTTCTGTGAAGGTTAGCCCAGGGTATAAAATAATTGAAGTACCACGAAATGTCATCTATTTACCCGTGAAAGTTCTATAACTATAAATCTCTTTGATCAAGACGGAAATCTTATACATTTCAGAGGTGAAACCATAACCGTTCGTTTACATCTCAAACCTCAATAATGATAATATATGATAATTCTTCTTTAAATTCATCAAATCATTTCTATAAAAGAATGCAAAGTATTATCAATTCTATCAATATACTACCAACAACTGGTGGGCGAACATCCCAACAACTTACTATACAAAATTTGTATCGTTGGGATACAAATTGAAAAATTAAGAAAACTAAAATCCACCATTGACAACGAACAAAAGATAAAGAAAGAGAGAGAGCGAGAGAGATGTTGAATATTTTTAAAGAACCAACATTTGAGGAGAGTATTTCAAAATTGGAATATCATACATACTCACCATATTTGAATAATTTCGAGAAAAATGATATTATTCAAATTTGTGTCCAACATCAAAATCTTAATATATTACCTTCAGAAAGAAACATTTATATTGAAGGCACTGTTTCGTAAACTGATGGATCTGCATTTGCGAAAACAAAACTTATAAATAATGGAATAGCTTTCTTATTTGACGAAATTCGTTACGAATTAAATGGTATTGAAATTGATAGCAATCGTAATGTTGGCATCACATCAACTATTAAAAACTATATATCTTTAAATAGAAATGAAAGTTATATGCTGCTTAATGCATCTTGGTCACCAAATTCTTCAATCAATATTAATGGTTTCTTTTTTAATTTTTATATACCCCTAAATAAATTATTAGGATTCGCTGAAGACTACAAGCGAATAATTCCGAACGGTCGACATGATTTAATTCTAACTCACGCACTGATGAAAATTCATTAATCGCTGAAGAAGATGAAAAAGCAAAGATAAACTTGCTTAAGGTACAATGGAAAATTCCTCATATTACATTGGCCGATTCTTTCAAATTAAAACTATACAAACCTATTAATAATGGACAAAATATAAAGATTGCTTTTCGAAACTGGGATCTATATGAATATCGGGCATTGCTTAACACCAATCATCATATTTGGAACGTGAAGACAACCTCTCAAATGGAGAAACCACGCTACACCATCCTTGCTCTGCAAACCAATAAACGAAATTTACTTAAAGGAAATCCAACTAGTTTTGAATATTTAAATTCTGATGCTTATCCATGTGAAGATTTAAATTTATCATTTGATAAAAGTAATTACAATTTACTTTACAATATGTAGTGTGATTTTCAAAAAAAAAAACTACTATAATCGACTAATTGCTGAACCGTTGTTATCAAGAGATGCATTTAAATCTCAAGCGACAATTTTCATAATAGATTGTCGACATCAAAGTGAAATAATTAAAAACGGACCACTTGATATTCGCGTTGATATCAAAACATCAAAAATAATCCCTTCTAATACATCAGCATACTGTTTAATGTTGCATGATCGTATTGTAAACTGTGATCCCTTGAGTCAAATAGTTTCTCGCGAAATGTAATAAGTTAGTTGAATGTCAGCATTTATTCAGTAAACATACGAACGGACAAGATAAAAATGCATTTTATTCTCAACGTTCAAGGCTTTAAGGCAGAAAATAACAAGTTTATCGCAAATGAAGTATCTATACTGCACAATGATCACCATCATCATTTCATTATAAAACCTCCATTTAACTCTAATCGACTATCACCATCGCTAAGGAGACAAGCTAAATGGCTTTAGAAGTTACAAAATATCTTCGAGAAAAAATCAAAAATTCTATTGTTTACGTTAAGGGGACTGAAAAAATTCAATGGCTGAAAGAATTATTTCAGGATGAAAATGTCGAAGTAATCAATATTGAAGAAATTGGTTGTCCTAGTCTAAGAGAATTGAAGAGTCTCTATCCCAATGAAATAAGATGTCTAACTCACAGCAAATGCTGTGCATTGTTACCTGTTAAATAAATTCTTATTTGGAACTGTGCGGAAATGAGCGAAATGCTCCCCCTACTTCTCAGAGGCTTATAAACAAAGTTCTTACTAGTCTACAAGGCATAAAATATCTAGTATACCTAGACGATATAATGATATATGGAATAAATTTGGATGATCATAATAAAAAACTGACCGAAGTGTTCCAAGCTTTATATAAATACAACTTAAAAATCCAACTAGATAAGTTTAAGTTCTTGGAAAAAGAAGTTATGTACCTGGGGCACATCATTTCAGAATTCGGAGTAAAACCAGACACAGAAAAGATATCTGCCATTCAAAATATAGAAACCCCAAATTTTCAAAAACAAATAAAATTTTTTCTATGTTTAGCAGGATATTATAGGAAGTTTATAAAAAACTTTTCAAAAACTTCATTCAAACAATTAAAACAAGCAATCATTAGTCCACTTATCCTACAATAACCTAACTTTAGCAAAACCTTTTATCTCACAACTGACGCTAGCAACGAAGCCATAGGCGCAGTAATCTCGCAAAGAGATTTCAATGGAAATGACTTACCTATGGCATTCGATAGTAGAATACTAAATTCGGCAGAAAAGAATTTCTCTACTATAGAAAAAGAAGCTCTCGCAGTTGTCTGGGCAGTGACACACTTCCGACCTTATGTATACGGACGACACTTCGAAGTTATTACCGACCACAAGCCGCTGGTATGGGTGTTTAATTTAAAATATTCTTCTTCAAGAATAACGCGCTGGCGTATTAAGCTCGAAGAATATGACTATTCGATTTCTCATAAAGCCGGACATCTAAATACGAATGCAGACGCCTTGTTGCGGTTAAACGTAGCTGAAATCAAAGTAGTTACCCGAAGTCAAAGCAAAGTCACGCCAGAGGAACAAGAAAAAATGAACGAAAACGTAATTGAAGTCTCAGATCCAAATCGAATAAAACAAATAATACACGAATTTCATGACACTCCTTTGGGAGGATATAAAAAAATATATTATGTCTTGCGAGTTGTGTCAGAAGAATAAAATATATACACGTCGCAAAATCCCAATTGTTATCACTACTACAGCAAAAGCTCCTTTCGAAAGGATAGCTCTTGATGTGGTGGGACCACTCCCAATTACCGAAAACGATAATAAATACATCCTTACATTCCAGGACGACTTAACCAAATTTGTTCAAGCAGTCGCAATACCCAACCAAGAAGCCCACACATTGGCCGAACCATTAGTAAATCAAATCATTTGTACATTTGGAATTCCACAAACCATCCTCCCAGACCAAGGAACAAACTTCACCACCGAACTATTCAAAAACGTTTGAAAACTCCTAAAAATACAGAAGACCCAAACAAGTCCATACCATCCACAGTCAAACGGAGCACTTGAAAGATCGCAGAGGACGTTAGGCGATTATTTAAGAAACTACACAAGCAATAATCAAACCAACTGGGATAAATATATCAGTTACACTGTATTCTGTTTTAACACTACAGAGCCCACAAATACCAACTACAGCCCTTACGAAGCTCTTTTTGGATTTAAACCCCCAATTACTTCTGTTTTAAATAGACAATTACAACCCACATATAATTATGACGACTACATTACTGATATCAAAGCCAAGTTACAAGCCGGTTACAAAATCATCCGCGAAAACCAGTTAAAAGCTAAAGAAAAATCAAAAGAATACTACGATCGTAACTCGAATGAAACCAGTTACAAAGTAGGTGACCAAATACTGCTAGAATCCAAAAGTCGATCTAATAAAAAACTTACTCCAATATACGAAGGACCGTATGAAATTGTAGAAATTCTGTCTCCTATAAACTCCAAAGTAAAGATAGGTAGGAACGAAAAGGTAGAACATAATAACTTACTAAAGCCTTATACACAGAGAACACACGATGCACACGACACAATAACCACTAAAACAAAATCTTGGTGCTCTAATCCCCAGATTCGCTATTATTAATTGTGTGAACACGTGACACTAGCGCAAGTAGAACTGCAACAGCTGAATAAGACCGGAGTATACCTGGAACCTATCGGAGGCCTCGGAAAATCTTTTACTAAATGGACATTCCTCTTCCACGTCAACGTTTCACTGACAAAAGCCAAACCGTGGAACAAAATGTAAACACCATAGCAGAACTTTGTACTGCAACCCTTAAAGAATACCCCCTAGATCATTGTAAAATTACGCTGCAAATCTTAAGAAACTCACTTACTGAAATACAAAACAACAACCGAATGTTGGGCAATATATTACTAAAACAAAGAATCACCAAAAGAGATACAACAATGGAAAATGAAGGTTTATTCAATGGTATAGGGATCGCCCAGAAATTCCTGTTTGGAACAATGGATTCATGGGATGCAAGATAAAGCCCTACAATCGCTAGCAGAAAACCAAGATAGTTTGTACCACATGCCTGAAAATCAGATGACGATAATCTCGAACGTTTATGACGCACTAAATGAAACCACTAATCACATAAATAATAATTTTGCCTCGTTAACCGAAGAAATCAGGAAAAATGCATTTAGACTCACAAACCTCACGAATTTCGAAAAGACACTACACAGTCTAGACGAAATAACAAATTTAGCATCTATGTGCTCTGCACAAATTCTAGCAAAGCAAACTCAATTACTTGACATTTTACAATAAGCCAAAATAGGGAAGTTAGACAGTCGATTTTTAAATTCAGACATATTTATGTCAACTCTTCAGCAAATACAATTAGAACTACCACAAAACGTAGGTTTCCCATAAAAATTTCCCGAATGAATCTGCCCATAATAAATGCAATTACTACAACAAATCCCGTATACGTTAATAATAACCTTATGATCCAAGTTAGTATACCACTGGTAAACGAAAAATTCAACTTAGTAAAAATTGCATAACTCCCGCCCAAATACAAACAAAACACATACCGCTATGTTTCGATTGGCAGTGAATTCATTGCAGTCAACGAAAACTATAGGCGATACATATTCCTAAACAGCGTAGACCTAGATAAATGTACAAAAACAGAGTCAGACCATTATGTATGCCAACAAAACTTCGTCATACATAACCATAACAATAATAACTTGTATAATACAGCTCATCACAGGAAATCCAACCCCTGAATCATGTGAAACTAGAATACTCGTACTGAAACATGAAATTTGGTTTAACTTAATGAACAAAAACTCTTGCCAATATGTTATGCCAGAGTCAACGAGCGTACGAGTTTTGTGCGGCAACGCACCCCAAACAATCAAAATGCACGACAGTGCAATCCTCAAAATAAACCCATATTGCAAAGCAATAACGAATGAGGTATATCTTCAAGCGTCAAACGACGTGTACAATAGGAAACCGTGGAAATCAGTACCAACCTATCCCAAATTTCACCCCATGTGATACACGTAGAAAAACTGGATTTAGATAAATGTAGCTTTAATATTAAAAACTTAGCTAATACAAACAAATCATTGTTAACATTAAAGTATGAACACGTGTACATTCCAGTTTCTATTATTCTTCCTATTGGTATAATTGTCACATTATTACTATTAATAAATAAATATTTTAAAATAAAATTTTCAATAAACAGGACAACAATAAAAGAAGCTACAGCGCAAGAGAACGCTAACCAAGAGCCTAACGAAATTTTAAATTAATGTTTGTAGTGTAATTTTCTAATTAAGAAACATATGTAATATTTCAAATAAGAACAAGTAAAAATGGCAAAAAAAACTAAACTTAAATTTATATATTCTTGCAAAAACAAATATCGTACATGGTAATAACAACATGTGTAATCATCACTGATTGCTGGCAACTCCGTCCAGTTATAGATCAAAGAAAGTAGCTATCGCACGGCGGAATATTGGAGTAGCACTAATCACCCTTCAGGAAAGCCGTGGACAAAACAGGTAAAGTAATACAATATTCTCGTATTTGACACAAAATTGGAATATCGATAAGACAAAGAGGAAAAGCTTTCAGTGTGGAACCTAACTTGTGGATCGTAGATCACGAAACTTTCTTCTACCCTAAAGCTTTCCCAAACTCTTTAAAAGCTTTCTTACCAGCACTGCCAGGACAGAATTCTTTTAAAGCTAAATGAAATCAAAGGAAAACCAAGGAAATATATTAACATCACATTATATTCTTCTTATTTTTAAATCTTAAAAAAAAAAAAAAAAAAAAAAAAAATTGGAATTGGTCGCACTCCTCCCACAGGAGTGAACCCAATCATTCTAAAAATGTTCAGAAACAGAATTCACCAAATAAAAATTCCAGAAGCAAAAATTCCAAAGAACAAATAGAACAGAATTCTACAACTGAATTAATAAACCTTAGGAAAAAACTAAATGAATTAGACCATCTGTGCTAAAATCTTAAGAAGGAAAATGATGAACTGAAACTAGAAATGCTCAAAATAGCATCCGCTAAGAGCAACAACCCCAACGATAATACAACTTCCGTTGCTCAAATTCAAAACTATGAAACCGACGAAGAGGAATTAGTCGTGGAAACTGAAGGGGCTCGGAAACGGAAAAATGATTTTGCAAATCCGAGTAAAAAGCGAAAAGCAAATTCTTCACCAAAACTTACCATTCAACCAAAAATGACAGACAATTCAGATAATGCCAATCAAACAAATCGTATTGAAAAAAGAGATCTTTGCCCTCCACCCATCATGGTAACAAATATAACAAACTATCAAGAACTTATAACCAATGTCCGCAACTTGATAAAGAAAGACTTTGCTATTCGACTTCTGAAGGATAAAACTCACAAAATTAATGTTGAAACCAGTGAAGACTACAGAGCCATTACTAAAATGCTGTCTGCATCTAAAATGACTTGATATTCTTACGAAGATAAACAATCTCGCTCCATTAGAGTCATTGCTAAGAATTTGCATCACTCTTGTGATCCAAATATGATTGTCAATGACCTTAAAACTCAAGGTTTCAAAGCCGTCAGTGCGGCTAATAAACTTCAACTAAAAACAAAGAGACCATTAGACATGTTTTTATTAACCTTCGCCCATAACGAGGAAATCAAAAAAGTGCACGAAATTAAGCATATCCTCCATTCCATAGTTACCATAGAGGCCATTAAAGCTTCCAAACTTATCCCCCAATGCACTAACTGTCAACACGAAAAATTACTGCGGTAAGCCTCCTAGATGTGTGAAATGCGCAGGAGAACATAGCACCGTCAATTGTACGAAACCCTTAGACCTCCTTGCAAAATGTTACAACTGTGGTGAGGCCCATCCTGCGAACTATCGTGGATGTGCTGTAGCCAAAGAATTGCAAAAGATAAGGGTTAATAAACTTAATCGCCAAATAAACGAAAATGCTCAAATTAATATCCAAACATCAACAACCAATGATACTACCGAAAACATCAAAGTACAGCAGAAACTGAAAGAAAATAATTCAGCAGATTTGAACGCTCGCCGACCCCTTTTTTCTCAGACAGTCAAAACTACTCATCCTATCAGAAAAGACCAAAGCACAATCGAAGATACTCTAGCTAAAATACTGGATAAGCTAAACAAACAAGAAACCTTTAATAAAACCCTTCAAGACCGTATTAGTAGTCTTGAGGGAAAAATGAATTACAATTTATAATGGATAAGTTCTTAAGAATCATGGCATGGAATGCGAACGGATTGAACAATCATTTAAACGAGCTACAAATAGTACTAGATACATAAAGGATAGGCATTTGTTTGATCTTAGAAGCTCACCTTACAACCCAGTGATATTTCAAGTTGAAAAATTATAATTCGTACCATACAGTCCATCTATTATAGTGCTATTATTATAAGAAATAGCATTGATCATTATGAAGAAGAAAAAATAAGTTCACTCAAGTTTCAAACTACTACCGTAACTGTAAAAACTAGAAATCAACCGCTCTCAATAACAGCTGTCTATAGTCCTCCCAAACATTCGATCTCTTCAAATGAATATCAACAGCTCATTAAAATGCACAAGTCTAAGTTTATAATGGGAGCAGACTTCAATGCTAAACACACATACTGGGACTCACTACAACAAAAGGTCGTGAACTCTACGATGCAGCTAAAAAAACAGGGTGTGAATTTGTTTCTACTGCTAAGCCTACATACTGGCAGACGGACGTTACCAAAATTCCTGATCTGGTTGACTTTTTTGTGATAAATAAATTATCAAGGAACTTTATCCAGGTACAAGAAGGCTTGGATCTTGACTCGGACCACTCACCAATATATCTGACACTTAGTAAAACTGTTATAGTTAAAGAGGAAAATCCATACCTTTCAAATAAGTTCACAGATTAGCTTAGTTTTAAACATATCCTAAAAGATAAAATCAATAATAGTACACCTATTGAGACGACAGACCAGCTGGAAAACGAAGCATATTCGTTCATCCAACTAATCCAATTTGCGGCTTGGAGCTGTACTCCTCCAACAAAGAGAAAAACGGTGGGTACCAATTATCCAAAAGAAATAAAGGAGCTCATAAGGAATAAAAGAAAACTTCGGCGTAGATGGCAACAAACTCGATCTCCTTCCGATAAAACAAGACTCAACAAGGCCACACAAGATCTTAAGCTTGAGATAAAGCTAATCCGAAATGAGACAATGAAAATATATCTATCAGAGCTAACTGCTGATAAGAGCCCTGAATATTCACTTTGGAAAATTACAAAATATCTTAAGCGACCAACAAATCATATTCCTCCAATAAGATGCAGTAATGGGCAATGGGCTAAAAGCAATGAGGAAAAAGCTACTGCTTTTGCAGACCACCTAGCGAATACCTTTAAGCCTAATGATGCTATCTGTGATGAGCTTCTAAATCTCAATGAAAATGCCCGTTCTATGATTCTTCCGATTAAAATGCATAAGTTAAAATATGAGATAAGGCGATTAAAAGACAAAAAAGCTCCAGGTTTTGACTTGATCACTGCGGAAGTCCTGAAGCGACTGCCAAACAAAGGGTTAGCTAACCTCTTGTGGTTAATGAATAAAGCAATTAGCCTTGAGTATGTACCAAGAGTCTGGAAAGTAGCTGACGTGATAATGATCCCTAAACCAGGTAAGGACCCTCACGAGGTATCCTCATATAGACCAATATCTCTACTTCCTTCAACATCAAAGTTGTTTGAAAGACTGATTTTTAAGCGTCTCAAACCAATCGTAAAGTCAAGAAACCTAATCTCATATCACCAGTTTGGCTTTCGAAGTAAACACTCCACAATAGAACAAGTTCACAGAATAACAACTGAAATCGAAAGAGCACTAGAAGAAAAAAAGTATGTTCTGCAATTTTCTTAGACGTAGCACAGGCTTTCGATAGAGTATGGCATGAAAGTCTACTCAATAAACTAAAAGTGTACCTACCAGAACAGTTCTTCCACCTAATGTGGTCTTATTTAACATCGCGATACTTCCGTATAAAACAAGAAAACTACTACTCTAATCTAGTGCAGATCGAAGCCGGAGTTCCTCAAGGAAGCGTCCTCGGAATAGAATGGCTTATAGGCAGGAAGTCAGGACTATCAATTACTAATAAAATTCTTTGATATAAACAGATCCTAAAACCAGTGTGGAACTATGGCGCTCAACTCTGGGGATGTGCCAGCCAGACCAATATTGCAGTCATCCAACGATTCCAGAATAAGGTCCTTCGAAGTATTGTGAACGCTCCATGGTACATCAGAAACATCGACCTCCGTCGGGACCTAGGCATTCCTACTGTTCTTGGAGAGATCAATTCTAGGGCCAAAGTACACGAGAAGAGACTTCAGGAGCATATTAACGAGGAAGCAACAATTCTTCTAAACGTATATGGCGTGAGACGACTGCAACGTATAAAACCGTCAGATCTTGCAGGGCAACCGTGACAGGACTTACCACGTACTTTACTAGATAGTAACAGAGCGACAACAACGAACGAAAAGAGGCGCTCGGAGTGAACTTAACCTCCAACGCTTTGGATGGATTAAATCCCATCTATGCTCTTGTTACTGTCATTAAAAGTTAACATACAACGTATTACAATTATAATGCACCTTAAAAATAGTAAACTGTTAGCCATTTACTTTTCTCCCGCTAATAATACTGAAAAGCAAACTGCTCGTTAGTTTCATAACTAGTTGCAGTGTAAACAAACATTTGTAATTCCTGTAATTTATTTTGTTTGAAATAAAAAAAAAAAAAAAAAAATCTCAGTGATTCTATTTTTGTACATGGTCATAGGCTGAATGCTTGCTTCTGAACACAAATTGGTGATCGAAGATAAGATTTTATTAATTAATAAATAAAGATTATTTATTTATTCTGCCTTATCATGAGTAGGTAGCACACAAATTACGTTGCGCAAAGTTTTCAAAATTTCTCGGTAATAAATACCTAATAAATTTCGGTAAAATCTGTTTCAAAATAAAATTTATTACCAATTTGGATTGGCTAGAATTGTAAAAATTTAACTAGGAATCCCAAAGTGAAAAATTGCTAATACAAGTTTATGAACAATTGGTTAACACACCAAACACTATCACTAGTGAGAGTCAGCGGAAAAGACTGCGGTTCGGTACTGACTATACCAGCTTTCTTAAGAATTCGACTCTCGCTTGTAGTCCCTAAAAGTAAATTAAAACCAATTTTTTAACCAATCTGAAATTCATCTAAAGAACCTCGTTTATTAGAGCGTTTACCTTTAATCGAAAGTGAATTTGAAATTAAACTAAAAACACTGGTGTAGAAAAAATTATATATGTGCAAAAAGAGCCCACGCTAAAATCAACGACAAGATCGAAACAAGTGAACCGTACGAGATTTAAACTTCAACTGTTTATTCAATTAAATTTTAGTGTTACATTCGAGTGAGAGAGTATACGCTTGGGTTTGGGTTTTATTTATATTTTTCGACATCCTCTGGGCGGCAAAAATACGGGGACCTCCAGGTTGTATAACAATTGAATAAATCCTAAACCAATTCGGATAACGTATCTCACAGGCCCTCGTATGACCGCCTCGACCGGAGAAGACATCCTCTATTGTAGCCAACTTCCAGTTCAGTCGTGGCTTCCCAGAATCTGCTACCAGCACGACATCCCCTCTTTTAAATGTGGAAGATGCACATACGTTGTTGTGATGAAATGAACGCAGAAGTTGTAAGTACTCCATTCTACAGCGCCTCCCAGTTTGTTAATGTACTTCTGGCGACTTATCCATAAAACTAGAATCCCATTAGCATCATCGGGTACGTCGAGTAGTATCGTAGATCCGTATTGAGTACCCAAGAAGTGGGCCGGTGCCAACGGGGTTACCTTTGGGACCCTTTAGGGTCCAATTGAACCTCTTTTGATGGCACGGACCCCAAGACCCGCCTTTTTGAAAATAATCGAAATCTGACCCGAGTAAAATATCCCGAGAAATAGGACCCTTTTGGATCCTTTTTTTTAAATTGGCAAACAGTTGACTTCTTTTAGCAGCCATCGCCATTTATATTCATTTATATCAATGTATGTGTTTGCCAAAGCCAAATAATGAAAATTTCCTCTGTAAACAAACACATATGTACCATTCAAATAGCAAGTGCGTTTCGTTTCTCATACTTCATCGCATTTACATTTCTCGTATACATAAGTATGTAAGGTTCTTTGTGTTGTGCGCAGTGTGGTTGTAGTGATTTGTGCATCAAAATAATGAAAAAGTAAGAACAAAATTAATTTGTAGGTTTTTAACCATCGCTCCCAATGCCAACAAAATGGAAGATTCAGACTCGGATTGTGATGAGAATCAACCGGAGATTTTTCCAACAAAACCTCTATTTGTTGAAAGAAAAGATGGATTATAAGTGGTTAAAAAAGGACAAAGAAAGTTCCCGTCCTTTTTGTATTGCCTGCAAGCAAATACTTGGCAACCAAAAACATCATTTAGAAAGGCATGCGAACACAAAAAACACCTTATGTGTGTACAAGAGAAGAAGAATTGCTTCTGAATGGAATAAAATGCCAATAAAGAAAAGCTTTAGTTCAAAGTACTTTAAAGGATAACGTTGCAATAACTAAACTAAAGCTCGTTTTGCGAATGATTATTCAAAATAATTATTTTAATTAAATGACAAGAATCACAAAATTCAACGCAGGCATATATCCTGATTCTGAGATGGCAAAAATGGTGCGTACTCACTGCTCCAATGCATAATACCTTAATTATAAATATGACTATATACTATGATAATTTTAAGTAACTTACGGCAGAACTCGGATTTGCTTCCGATAATGCCTCAATCATAATGGAACAAAAAGTGGTGTGGTGGGCTTATTAAAAAATCGTATTCTCGGGATATTTTATTTGGGCAGCACTAGTCATTTTATTGCTTTAATAAACAATGCTGCTGCCAAATCAATTCCAGGTGGTGTTGAGGAATTATGCAGAAACCTATCCAATTATTTGAAATATAGTGTCAAACGCTTGAAAAATTTTAAGGAACTTCAAAATGTGTTCAATGTTTCCGAACACTAAATTCTCCAAATTAGTCGCACACGTTGGCTTTCCTTTGAAGCGGTGACGAAAATGATAATAGAGCAATGAGTTGCTCTATAGCATTTTTTTTTACAAGAGCCGAAGTTGAAGAAAGTTAACAAATAGGAAAAGAAAAAATAAAAAAAATAAAATAGGGGAGCCATTGAACGGTGTTAATTTGGTGTATCTTAATTTTCTATCGTATATGAATGTTAGCCAGTATGAATAAGCAGAATAGAAATTATTATTAGTTTCAACGACAACAGATATCAAAATTTCGTATAGATAGATATTTATTTTCTTTTTATAGTTAAACATTTACATTCATTTTTTATATTTAGCACAGCTTGCACAGAGATATGATTATTGATGCCTTACTGCTGAAAGATACAATTGATTTTGAAATGCTTTTTGTATTAACAAGTATGTTGAGTGGAAAAACTATAGAAAAAACCTCCATATAAAGGAACAATATATGTTATATTATATAGATATTAAAAACTATGTTATCACAGCAAAAGCTGATAGATAGATAAATAAATACTTAAAGTAATAAATAATTAAATAAATATATAAATAAATAAATAAATAACTAAATATATAGTTTAATAAATTAATAAATAAGTAAATAAATGAAAATGCATAAACAATTAGTGAATACGAATTTAACAAGGAAATCTACAGGTAAATAAATATATAAGTACGAGACTTGATGCACAAGTAAATAAATAACATAATAAATAAATTAATTAACAATAAATAAATTAATTAATTAACAATAAATGAATAAATTAACACGTAAATTGGATAAATAATTATGAAAAATTAGAACATTAATAAAGAAATGCAAACAAAAAATACAAATTTATTAAATAAAAGGCAAAAGTTATAAAAGTTCTAACTTGTTGACTAGATGATTTTCTACATTTAAACATTTAGAAACAAAATTTTCATTGAGAATCTCAATCCTTCTTGCAATCTGGATAGCTCCGGCTCTTTCATGCAGAACAATTGTTGAAAAGTCCCACGGTAGACCCAACATAATTTTTAAAATCTTGTTTTGAGCAATCTGCAGTTTCTGCAGATTGCTCAATGTAAGTTTTAGCACAGGTCCCCCAAACAGGAGAGCCATATGTCATCAATGCTTGGAAAACAACTTTAAAGATGATCATTTTATTTTGTTTACTCAGTAGTGACTTGCGATTTATCAAGGGATATAGCATTTTAATTGCAATATCGACCTTTTCTAAGATATGTTTGATGTGAATGGCGAAGGTTAATTTCTGGTCTAAGTACACCCCGAGGTACTTAACAGAACCAACCCACGGTATATCACAATTGTCCAAATTAAGAGAGCCATTTGGAAAAAAGCAACTTAGTCTTTTTCTCGCGAAAAAGATAGCTTGGCTCTTTTCGGCATTTATTTTGATCTTCCAATGCTTGTAATATTCGAAAATTGTATTTAGACCGATTATAAAGTGCTATGTCACAGTTAGGTATGCTGGGTAGATCAGCTATAAAAATGTTAAATAATATTGGAGCAAGGACTGATCCTTGAGGAATGACAGCTGGTACAATTTTTGGAGAAGAAAAACTTTGTTTTATTGAGACTATGAATGTCCGATTACATAGAAAACTTTGTATAATTTAAATTAAATATTTCGGACAACTAAATTTAATCAGCTTGTAAATTAGTTCGTTGTGCCAAACTGAATCAAAAGCTTTTTCGATGTCAAGTAAAACTAAACCAATCGATTTTTTTTGATTTAGCTGTTGCTTAACTTCCTTACAAATCCTTAGAATTTGGTGAGAAGTGCTGTGGTGTTTTCTGAAACCAAATTGTTCCGGAGGCAGTATATTTCTTAACCCCTTTCTCTAGAATTTTGCTACATCCATTTAAGAGGCTAATGGGTCTGTAGCTGGTTGGATTGGATGGGTCCTTTCCGCGTTTTAAGAGGGGAATAACCTTGGCATTTTTCCATTTCATGGGGAAATATTGGGTTTTCAAGCAAGCATTTATAATAAATGTAAGATAAATAAGAGAACTAGTAGGAAAGTTTTTGATGACTTGATTATTGATATTATCCAAACCTGGTGATTTTCCATTTTTAAGATCCGAAACTATAAATTCAATATCATCAGTAGAGAGTTCGTTTACACCAGTTGTGTCTTTGAGACATTATGGTTTTGTAAGAATGTATCTGCTAGTAATTCAGCTTTATTTTCATTGGATGTTATTAAGGACCCATTCACCTCAAAACTTGGCATTAAGTATTTTTCTTTTTCAATATTTTAGCAACGTTCCAGAAAGGCCTAGAATTGTGATCGAGTAAGCTTAATTTTTTATTCCATGAGGAATTTCTGAACTCTGAAATTTTATCTTTGATTAGGCGAGTTAAAATATTCATTTATTTGAAATCATTAGGTAATCTATCCCTCTGCCAATGCCTTCTATAGCAGTTTCTAATTTTAATTAGGTTTAATATTTGGCGAGGAAGTACGATTGCTCTTTTAGGAGATGTTGTTAAAGGGACTGATGCACGAACACTTTGAGTTACTTTATTTACGAAAGTTTCAATAATTGTCAATCTGTTGGTGGTTATTTACACTTTCTAAGTTTTTAGGACAATTACGAATATTATTAGTAAAATGGTATCTAAACACATCCCAATTTGGGTTTCTATAATCTAGGTATTGCACATTATTTAATATAGGACTGAACAAGATATCACAGCTGACAGAAAGATGGTCTAAACTTAATGCATTATTGACGATAGGGTTGGTTAATGAAGTAGGTGTATTTGTCAAAAAAAATCTAAAGTAGGACTAGAAGGATACATAATTGTAAAGTTATGCCTCATTGATAAATTGATAAGCACATTTCTTCAAGAATTTGCTCTTAAACAACCCCAATTGCGATGTCTGCAATTTAGATCACCTCCTATGATAAAATGATCACCATTGAGTAATTGTCTCAAGTCGTTTCTCAAGCATTGTGCTTTGTTTACATTAGATGACCCCCCTGGAAAATAAACTGAAAAACTTTCAAACTAGAATTACGATTATTTCTTAGCTTAAATTCGATTCCAATGTTTTCTATAACCGTAGTATATATTGTTGGTTATATGGTGTGAACGATGTTTTTTTTTACTAAGATGGCAACTGCACCACCTCTTCTGTTCACACGATCTCGTCTATGACATATATAATTACTACATGTAAAACGAACACTATTATCGAGACCTGTTTCGCATACAAGACAAACATCAACATCTAGATTGGATAGAAAATTGAAAAACTCAATGCTTTTGTTGCGAATGCCTCTTGCATTCCAACTTAAGAGCTTAAGATTAGACTGCCTATTACTTAACATGTGTGCTTTGTTTTTGTTTTGCATTTTTCAAGCTCAGAAACCATTTCTATCATAAGAGAGGATAGTTCCTCATGAGAAATAAATCATTTTGCGCTGAAGAATAGGATCCGTATGATGGGCGCTCTGGTACACGGTGCTGAATTGGTGATTGTTTTTGTTTTGGCCACTGCTGCTGCTGCTGACGTGCTGAATTTGGAAGAGATACGGTGTTGAAGTTAAACGACTTGGGTGTCACTGCTGGTTGTGCTTTTGGTCGCGACGGGATGGGAACACGTATGCGAGATTTTTGAGTAGATTTTCCAATTATTTGTATATACTCTGCTCGACGTTTACATGTTTCGCCTGTCGATTTATGATTTCCTCCGCAGTTTGCACATTTGGAGATGGCGGTAAAAGTACAGATGTTTGTTTTGTGATTACCTGAGCAATTTGCACAGAAGGTTTTCACATTGCAATGCTTTTCACCATGCCCCCAGATTTGGCAATTGTGGCATTGGGTGATATTATTTTTAACACGTCGTTGGAATTCCCATCTGACTTTTGTGCGGAAAATTGATTTTAAGTTTTCGCGGAGATCGGCTAAACGAATTGAACCATTTTCGAAGTAGAGGATGTAAAAGAATTCAACATACTTTTCATGTTGTTTTTTAACACTTTTTATTTCTTTGCACTTTAGTCCAAGTGTTAATAGTTCAGTTTTAAGAGAGTCGGTGGGGTATTCATCCAGACCGAAAAGAATAACTTTAAATGACCTTTCACTTTTAAGGACATGAGAGAAAAACTGACACTTATTTAATTTTAAAGCACTAAGTACAGAGTTGTATGAATTAATTGACTCACAAAAAACTTTAATGTCTAACGAAATCTTTCGAATCGAATAGTCGGTGATCTTTAATTCTTTAAAGAGTTGATGAACAAATTCACAGTTTTTGTGCAAAATTTTTATAGAGGGAATTGATATTTTTTTTGACACTTGTTGATCGTGATTTGTGGAGCTTTCTTCTTCATTATCCGTGTCTGGATGCGATTGAAGAGGCCCAAAATAATTGCCACGACGCGACATTTTATTCGTTGAGGATGTAGAATCCTCAAAAGTATTGGCGCGACGCTTTAGAATATTGGTTGTTGAAAGAAAACGAACTGTGGTAAATCGAAACTGACTAATGCTAGAATACGTCTAGCTCGACTGAGAGTGCAGACCCGAATCAAAATTTCCTTAAAAAGGAGTATTTAATAAATTCCTAGGTGGAACTTGTAGATTAAAATGTACCATCACGAATTAAAATATTGGACATGAGGCTGCACATATAAAGAAACAGAATTTGACTGAAGAAGAAATTGTTCATATAAAGAGCAATGTTCTTCAATATTTAAAACTATTTGTGATCAAATTAAGTCAAAAATAGATGTTAATGACAAAAAGTTGTTTGTGCTAGAGTTCACTTTAATCCGGAAATCATTAGTTTACAAAAAGATTTTAATTACTTCACATTAATTTGACATGAGTTTGGTTATTTTATATCGAACCCAGAAACAATAATTGAAGAATATAAATTACTCGAAATAAAGGCCAAAGATAAAAGTTTAAATAAGTTCTATTTTTAGGATCGGAAATTTAAAGAACCATTTAAATGAGTACACGTTTAAAAATTTGCGCTTGGGCTGAAAGAATGTTTTCCAAAATGCCAATTCATGCTATCCGCATTAAATGTTTTGGAAGAGGAAGACTTAGAAGTTTTTTCTTTGTTATGTACTTTTTTTTTAAAAAAAAAAAGAACTGATTTTTTGTTTGGTTTAAGAATTTTTATTTATTTAAAAGCTTTATTTATTTTTAAGCAAATGAATTACAAATACAAAAATAAAATAATACTAATCCTACTTATTTCTTATTCTTTAATTTTATATGGACCAATTTTTTTTCGCCAGGAACCCCTTTTAGGACCCTTTCAGAGGTAACCCTTCTACATAGGTCAATGGATGCGAATTGACCACCCCTTCGACCTCGATTGAGAGAGTTCTAATTTGCTCTGAAATAAGTTTAGCCTTTCCTATTACTACCTTTAGGATAATTTTAATAGATCGGATAAGACGCTCCCAAAATCCACGCCACCAAAGGAGTTCGTGGGCTCGTGGGCTCCTAATAGACACAAACTTCGACTTCTCAATCACATAAACTCAGAAATGTCGAAACTAATAAATACTAGCAATCTGACTAGAAGATTAAGAAGAGCAAAACTTTTTAAATTAGCTAGATAGGTGGAAAAAGAAATAAAATACAAAAAACTAAAACAATATTTAATCATCCACAGATGAATACTTATCATAAACACCTTATGATATGAAAGACAAATTGCTGATTGGTCTAACGACTAGGAGCAATAAGTGGAAGGCTGGCTCCTTTCCGCCTTGCGATGAAATACCAAGACAGCGGTACCGTAGGGAAAACGGGAAGAAAGGAGAAGGGGTTAGTGAGTAAAAATCCCACACTTTACTGAGTTCTGGCTCAGTTTCGTCTTTTAAAGATTACCACCTCAGAGCGTAAATAAAAAAAAAACAAAAAAAAAAAACCAAGGAGCTCGTTCGACTGAAAACTTCCATTTTATGAATTTATGCGCTAAGAAATCTTCAAGCGCTCCATCCTCAAACCCAACACCCCTTAACTCAAAGGCGCCTCTCCGGAACGTCTTGGTATTATCGGAGTATATTACAGATAATAAGCTCGCCAACATCTCGAGATGCGCAACCTGATTCATCAAAAATATGAATAAAGTTTACATTATGGTTTTTACTTGTGCTCGAGCTGCTGGCGAGCTTATTAACGGGTAGTTGCCTAACAGGTCTCAAACGTTTCATCGCTCGGATAGGAATTCCGTCCGTAATATACTCCGAAAATGCCAAGGCGTTCCGGAGAGGCGCCAAAAGAGTAAAGCGGACCAATGAAATCGACGCCACTGATATCGAAAGGCCTAAGCAATCTAAGGCGATCGGCAGGCAAGGGTCCAAACGGCGCTGACGATGGTTTTTCAAACAGCTTCCGGCATATTACACATATCTTGACTCGTTTCTGAGCGTACTGACGTCCTTTAGGAATCCAAAATCTTGTTCTGAGTTGAGACAGTGCAATATTTGTCCCACCATGCAGGGTATGTTGATGATAGTTGTCTATAATGAGGTTCGTGGCATGGGACTCTCTTGGTGATATTATGCGATGCCGTATATCTGAAGAGGCACTGAAGACGACGACGATATTTGGTTGAGGTGTCACTAGCCACCAAGTGCACAACATGAACAGAAGAATACTAACCCATGCAGAGATGCCGCAGGTCCACATGTGTAAGATGTCCAACGGTGCGAACCATATCCACTGACATGTATTTTCGTCCAACGTAAATCTTGAAATATCGTTGTAGTTCGTCCACGCCCTTTCTTCCGTGTCCTTAACCATAATCCTCAAACTTTGTTTTATTCTCATATTTGTTTTGCCATTTGACAAGGGCATCTCTTTCAAAAAACTTTGAATGTAAATGTTATGATGTCGCCGCACAGCGAGTGTGGAGAATTAAACTGACGCGTTAAAAAACTATCGCTTCAAATAATTGCGAGTATACGATTTATCTGTGAAACAATTTTACCGACAACAATTAACAACCACGAAGTAAGAAAATGTGATTATTTGACATAAGAATCCACACTAGTGGGCCTTCTCATACACATCTAAGCTCTCGAGAAGTAAAAATGAACGAAAAATCAAATCACAATTGAAGGATCGAATGAGGAGGATAATATCCTATGTGAAAGTGTTATGGTAACAATTTCTGTATGCGAATTTATGTAATTATGTATGTTAATTTATTTAATTGTTCTATGTAAGAATTTTAAGTATTTATATATGTAGGTAGACTCATTGCGACTGGTTACCATTTTGATGAAGAACATTGGCAAAGGGAATTTCCCTTTTCCAATGTTCCGACAGCAATATGGTCAATAACGAAGAACGACCGATATGACAAAGACGGAGGCAGAAGAAAAACAAAAAAATATATGGACAAAAAGAGCTACTCGCAATAAATGAAAGTGAAGGGGAACGAAAAGACGAGGATAAAGAAACAGAAAAGGGGTAAAGAAACTAGGGCAAGAGAGTATCGACCGTTGATCACTTTTCTGATTAGATCGAAGGTGAACGACCGATGCCCCTATAAGACCAACTACAGATTGTGGAAGAGAAAAGAAAAAACTGTGTTCTACAAAAAAAAAGTAAAAGTGTATAGTGGGTAAGTAAAAATTAACTAAAGTCGTGCTAGAAAAAAAAAAAAAACATTAGTTTTCATAGAAGGCAGAAACAAAAGGTGCGGGGGGCCATAATATTCCTCGAAGCAATAATTTCTTTTGAGTGTGACCAAAATAGTGAAGCTAATTAGCCAGAATTTAGTTTAGTCTTTTAAAAAAAATTTTATTGGTGTAAATTTAAGGTTAGGGCAAGTAATAAGCTCTGTGTTTAGCATTTCCTTTTTACTTGGTTTGCGATAATACCGCTGGAAATACAGCAATTTGGATTCTTGTGCTGCCGGCAGAACAACGGGGAACAAATAAAAACGTGCGTAATTTTTTGTTTTTTTTTTTTTGTTTTACAGACTCCACTAAGATAATAAATTCTAAATGGCTAAATAGCTACTCCGCACAGTCTCTGGTAACACCACTATGCTAACAAATTATCTGACTAGTCGAAACGTCATCAAGCGTACGATACGCTGATATGTCCTCTCCCTCACTCGCTGGATGCAGGAGTGTAGAAAAAGGCGGATTCTTCCAGGGCAAAGTATGACAGATCATTCTTCATCATCTTCCTTTTTCCGAACACTGGTTTGCTTTCATTTACTTAGTGGTAAAGGTTTCTAGATAGGTGGAAAAAGAAATAAAATACAAAAAACTAAAACAATATTTAATCATCCACAGATGAATACTTATCATAAACACCTTAAGATATGAAAGACAAATTGCTGATTGGTCTAACGACTAGGAGCAATAAGTGGAAGGCTGGCTCCTTTCCGCCTTGCGATGAAATACCAAGACAGCGGTACCGTAAGGAAAACGGGAAGAAAGGAGAAGGGGTAGTGGGTAAAAATCCCATACTTTACTTTACACCACTATGCTAATAAATTATCTGACTAGTCGAAACGTCATCAATCGTACGATACGCTGATATGTCCTCTCCCTCACTCGCTGGATGCAGGAGTGTAGAAAAAGGCGGATTCTTCCAGGGCATCGTATGACAGATCATTCTTCATCATCTTCCTATTTCCGAACACTGGTTTTCTTTCATTTGTTCAGTGGTAAAGGTTTCACAAGTGGTGACCCCGTTTCGAGAAAACCATTTGTAAAGTGGTTCGTTACTATTCACTTTGAAACAGCATAAAATCGAGTTTGATATAATGCCGAATCTAGAACAAAACGCTGTATCCCCAGACGAAACGAGCAATAAGTCGCAACCCCTGGGAAGCGGTGATACACAAAACTCAGCAATAGCGGCGGCTAGAATTCCAATGCCTTCTCTTCAACACACGAATATTGAGGCGTGGTTTCGAAGTTTGGATTTCTGGTTCCCAGCCAAAGCAATAGTGGGGGATGGTCGGCGTCATACCGTTTTGGCGTCACTGAACCCAACTCTTTTGAACCAAATCGAAGGGATAATTAGAACGACCCCAAACACAGGTAAATATGAGTACATCAAGCATTCACTCATTGCACATTTCGCAGATAGTCAACAACGGCGCCTGAACCGCCTATTAAAAGAGATGACACTTGGTGACCAAAAGCCGAGTCAACTATTCCACGAAATGAAGCGCGTGGCTGGTACTACTATGTCTAATGACGCTTTGAAAGGGTTATGGGCGCAACAGCTACCCGATCATGCTAAAGCTGACGTCGCTGCTCCAACAGTTGGTGCAACGGAATTCGTCAAAATAGCCGACGCCGTAGTAGATGCCATGGGTACACGAAAATAAGTCAAATTACTGTGTCAATCCAGGCAACTCCGATACCTCAGCAGGACGCAGAGGATGCACGCTTAAGTGCCATAGTAGCCCAAGTATCCAACCAACAGCGCACTCCCTCCGGGGAACGACCATCAGCAGGGAGCAGAAACCGTTCAATTGAATGTTGTAACGAATACAATAACAGCAACGATGGCACATTATGTTGGTATCATCGCCAGTTTCGGCCTAATGCAATTCTGTGCCGCTTACCCTGCCAATGAATCGACACGAAGCTAGCCCCACCGACAAATAGCTCCAACAGTGCGCTGGCTATTCGTCGCCTATGTGTTAATGATCAGATAACGAAAGATAACTTTCTTATTGACACAGGAGCCGACATTTCAGTCATCCCACATAGGCAAAACCTTTGTCTACAACCAGCTAACTTCCAGTTATTCGCAGCCAATGGATCGCCAATCGAAGTTATCTAAAATAGACCTACTAAAAGCCTTCCACCAGGTAGGTACCCATCCATCCCGAAGACATCCCAAAAACTGCCATAACTACGCCATTCGGCTTGTTATAAACGAAATATTATGAGTCCTCGATTTCGTCTTCGCCTACATGGACGACATAGCCATCGCTTCAGAAACCGAAGAGCAACATCGTAATCGTATACGTCAAGTGCTTGAAAGATTGCGAAGAACAACCTTTCGATAAATCCAGCTAAATGCGTATTTGGAAGAAAGGAGATACAATCTTTGGGCAACTTGGTCAGAAGAAAAGGTATCCAGCCACTACCGGAAAAGGTCGACGTAATCCGAAGCCAAAGATTGCTAAAGACCTGAAGAGTTTTTTGGCCATGGTGAAGTTTTACCCCAAATTCATACCCAATGCTGTCATCAATCAAGCAAAACTGCAGTCATTAATCAGCGGCAATGCGAAAAACGACCAAACAGCCATGAGATGGACCGCTCGAGGACATGCACAAGCTTTCGCACCCAGGCGCAAGAACAACAACACCCAATCGCTTCGTATGGCCAAATGTAAAGAAGAACTGCACCGAGTTTGTCAAACAGTGTCTACAGTACCAAAGCTCAAAAGTAACAAGACACACGACGAACACATAAACGTCGACATTGTGGGTCGCTTCCCGTTGAACAGGGGCAAAGATAATGCTTGACTATAATCGACCACTTCACTCGCTGGCCAGAGGTTGTGCCAATGGCAGACATGACAGCCGAAAGTGTAGCTACAGCTTTGATAGAAGGATGGATAGCGCGGTTTGGGACGCATACGTCTATCACTAGCGATCAGGGTCGACAATTCGAAGCATCACTTTTTCAAGAACTGGCCCGAAAAAAGTGGTATCAATCACCTTCGAACCACATCATAGCACCCACAATCTAACGGGTTGATCGAAAGGTTCCACCGGACACTAAAAGCAGCGATATTGTGCCAAGATGAAAACAGGTGGGTTGAGCATTTGCCATTGATACTTCTGGGGCTACGGGTTGCTTTCAAACCGGACATAGGAGCTTCGCCAGCGGATATGGTGTATGGCTCAACATTGCGTATTCCTGGAGAGTTTTACGAGCCAAGTGCAGCAGAAAGCATCATAACACAGAGCGAACTTTTGAATGATCTATCAAGAACCATTGCAAACCTTCGTCCAACAACTACAGTCCATCACACGAAACGTCCAACATTCGTAAGCAAATCTCTAGAGGCATCAACACGTCTCTTCATCCGGAATGACTCGGTAAAATCATCGTTAACCAGACCATAGAACAACCCTATCAAATACTGAAGCGCTACCCAAAGTATTATTTAATTAGGATGAGGAACGGAACGAAAATTTCGCTTGACCGGCTAAAGCCAGCCTTCCTTGCCTCCGACGACCAAGGCAGCGAAAATCCAGTAAACGAAGCTCTGCCAATCTACCAGCTACCATCAAGGGAACTCAATGCCCGAGGCGAATGAAAAAGCATATTCAAGCAACCAGCATTAACAATACGCTCAGGCCGACGTGTACGTTTTCCAAAGAGGTATGAATTTCAGTCCTAGTACTCACGCTAATACTCCTCCAGAGGTGGAGTACTGTGGAAACTCCCCACACACTCCAGTAAGCTAGTAAATTCTAAATGGCTAAATGGCAACTCCGCACATTCTCCGCTAACACCAGTACGCTAACAAATTCTCTGACTAGTCGAAACGTCATCAATCGTACGATACGCTGATACATCTCCCTCACTCGCTTGATGCAAGAGTGTAGAAAAAGGCGGATTCTTCCAGGGCATCGTATGACAGATCATTCTTACTCAGGTTTCTGTAGCCAGAAGACGCAAATTTTAAGTAATTCTGAGAAATAATAAAATCTTCCTTTTTCCGAAATGGTTTTCTTTCATTTGCTCAGTGCATAGGGTAGATTAGCTTTAATTGAATTTTAGACGAATAAAACTTTTTGTTTATAAATATTTTCTTTGTAATTATAGATTATATCTTGGCCAAGGAGATGGCGAAGTTGGGTCACTCCGACTCAAGGGTGGGTTGGCCATGCTAGTGCCATCAACACCTGGCACGTCTCTGGAACGAGATGAGCCCACATCCTGGAGAGACTAGGGGATATGGATGCCGTAGTATAGGGCTAGAATAGAATAGTTATAAATTAGTTCAGGTTTAGTTCATATCTGCTATACCCTCCTTTCTCCGGGATATGGGCACAGGCCTTTGAACTTTTCTTCTTCTCTTGTCTTCTATCCTGTCTTTTTGAAGTCCGTCCGTGGTCTAATTAGGTTAGCTTCTTCTATTCTCTAGCTTTTTTCTTTTAATATACATATGACACTATATTTTTGTGTTTGAGTAGGTGTTGTGAGAGTGAAGGGAAACAAGAAGCAGCCCCGTCCGACGAGTTAAGCCGTGGCAACCGTGTGCGTGCCACCCTCCCTTTCCTCCGCACCTAAGACGCCTCCGTGGCCTGCCTTTGGCTCATAAAAAAAGGAGGTCCTTCCCTTCCTGTAAATAACGAATTTCTTTAGTAAATCAAATAGACTGAATGTACCTGATCCAATAATTTTCTGTAGCCTCGATTTCTTCTGTGTTTAAGTGCTTAGATGTCGATCCATTCTTTGTACGACAGCCCTTGACAAAACGCTCTGTGTTAGCCGTAACTCGGACAAGATGTTTCCATGTACAAACATTCTCACACGGGAGTAAAGGAGGTAATCGTTTGAACTCAGCTTCATTCCCAGTCTCTACGATCAAAGCAATACTGTCCACTTGCTTGAAACATTGAACTGGAAAATACCCACTCTTCAGCCAGGATGGTCCATTTTATCAGAGGGAAGAAGATTGCAGAATGTCGGCGCTGACACATCTCGCCACTAGATCAATCGGATTTTTACCATTATAATGCCGTCACTGTGAAACCTCAGTGTGTCACTTAATCTCGTCCACGTTGCTTTGCACGTAAGGTTTCCACTTGCTCTTTTCTATTTGGATCCAACTTAATGCTATTTTTGAGTTGGTCCATAAGTTAAAGCCACTGATCGAGGTTTCGAGCGACCGCTTCAGATATGCGCAAAGACGAGCGGCAATCAAAGCAGCAGTCAGCTCCAATTTTGGTATTGTGAGGTTGTTGCCCTTCAAGGGTGCCGCCCAACACTTAGCGCACATTCGTCTTCGAGCTTTCATCGTGAACGGAAGTGTTTTCTTTCATAGTTTTTATATTCAAACTCATAATGGTTTTATCTCAGTGCCCTTCGTGCAATCACTCTCTGATTGATAGTAAATTTTTAATTACTAAAATTGAGCTATTGTATAGTGAAATTATTGAACTAGAAAAAATTATTTCGCGGTCTTCAATATCAATTAGTGGTAAATCGCCCATGATGGGATATGAATACCATTAAATTATTTCAGGGCACGGGCGTTTGCACAAATTGAGAGAGAGAGAAAGAAAGATTGGTGTAGTGGGTTTGAGACTTAGGTGCTATTAAGTTTCAGTAAACTCCAAGGGTGGCTGTCCAGATAACTGGGGAGCTTGTTTGTTTTAGTTTTTGTCGTTGCTCATGATTCACAGTATTTTTTTCCCTCCACCTGATGTCATCATCACGATCAAGTTACATTTAAGCCATATGACCACTCCACTGCCAGTGTTATGCCTTCGCAGTAAAGTTGACTAAGTTTTCCCAATTGATCGACTTTTTTATTTATTTCAAACGAAATAAATAGATGATTGTTGAGATCAGATCAGGATTTGAACCGTGAACCAAGAGCGTGACAAGCGTTGATGTTACCACTACACTTCGACGTTTAAGATATTGTAGATGCTTCGAATCTAGAATGCTTCAAATTCATAAAATTGGGTATTGACGAGTCATCGTTGAAGTTTATCAATTTCAAGCTGGGTGTTCCGGAGAATATGTTGTAAATTTTTCTCAACTCTGAATCATGGCAAAAGGGAGTTCGTGTACGCGAATTTCAATTCCATCAAAAAAACGAGAGCAACATGCCTGCAAACACACTCATATAGTACAATCATCTTATGCTCCAGCTGTCGATGTGCGGTCCGCTCATATATATAGTCATCTCTCTATTTATTATCAAAACGTTGGAGGAATGAGAACCAAAACAACCGATTTTTTCATTGCCGTTTCTGATTGCCCATACGACGCTGTTGCTTTATCAGAGACTTGGCTTAAGGAAAGCTTTTTCTCTGCTGAAATTTTTACTGCTGAATTCGACGTATATAGAAATGATCGATGTCCCATTCAAATTGGTTTCAACAGAGGAGGGGGCGTTTTGCTTGCTATTCGTTCATGCTATAAGAGCAAACAAATTGTATTATCGAATTCATCTGGTTTGATCGAACAAATTTGTGTATGCGTTGATTGCTCGCTTTCTTCTAAAGCTAAGCCAATAAAAATATATTTCTTTGTATCTTATATTTCACCTGACTCTGATAATGCAATTTATGAAGCTCATATTTATAATATTAAACAAATTGTTAGATTATTAGATGAAAATTCTTATTCTGTTGTACTAGGTGATCTTAATTTATCTGATGTTAAATGGATTTTTTCCGAACAAGAGAAATGTATCATGCCGTTTAATGTTTTAAAAGATTTTGAGTTCGAAGTTGTTGACAATATGTCTGCTATGAATTTAATTCAAGTAAACTCAGTTCGTAATTTCATAGAAAAAATTTTAGATTTAGTATATATATTGATAAAGAACTCGAGACTTCTGTTACCGAAGTAGATTTTCTAATGCCAAACAATAGCATTTTCCATAAAGTATTGCACGTCTCTTGTAATTTGTCTGTATTAAATTCTTTCATTTCTGATGATTGCACTCATAAATTATAAATTTAAATTATATTTTATTAACGCGGATTATGATGCAATTAATTCACATTTATCTTTAATTAACTAGTACGAAGTTCTCGACTCATTAAATTTAAACAAAGCTTACTCTACGTTTGGAAACATATTAGAAACAGTAATTTCCAAATTTGTACCTATTAAGAGAGTAAAGTATTCTAATAGGCCCATTTGGTTTAACAAAAGCTTCAATAGACTGAAAAATGCTATGCTTAAGACTTGTAAAAAAAGTAAATCCACAATTTCAGCAAATTTATTCAGTTAAAAAATGAGTATGAATATCTAAAAAAATGTGTGTATAGACAGTACATTTGGTCTGTTGAATCTAAAATTAAACAACACTCCAAAACATTTTGGACATTTTTGAATAGCAAACGTATATCGTTTGGAATTCCCTCTAGTATGATTTACAATGAAATTTCTACCGAAAATTTGAAAGAGATATGTGATATGTTTGCTACATTTTTCCAATCGAATTTCGTTGATGAGTCAATTAATTGCAGTACAATGCTTCCATGCAACACAATCACTGATTTAGGCACCTTATCTATAACCGAGGACGAAATTCTCTTCGAATTATCATCTCTTGGGTCTAACACTAGTATCCCACCAGATAGATTTCCAAACTCTATTTCTTAAATTAATTAGGCTGAATATAGTAAGGCCACTATACATTAGTTTTAACGATTCCATCAATCGCGGGGAATTTTTAGATTGCTGGAAGACTTCTTTTATTACTCCAATTCATAAGTCTGGGTCGACAAGAGCTATAGAGAATTATAGACCTATAGCTAAGCTTCCACTGATTCCCAAAATATTGGAAGCTATTGTTAACAAGAAGTTGTATGATGTTGTACGCAATCACATTGCAGAATTTCAGTATGGATTTGTTACCGGAAGATCCACAACTACGAATTTAGTTATTTTAACTAACTACTGTCTTAGTAACATGGAAAAGCGCCTTCAGGTTGATTCCATTTATACTGATTTTTCTAAGGCATTTGATCGTGTGCAACATAATGTCCTTATTAAAAAGCTTGAATGGATTGGGTTTCATTCAAATATCCTAAGCTGGATTAGTAATTACTTAACCAAACGGAGGCAGTATGTCAAGGTTGGTTCCGTTTTATCTAAAGTAATTTTAAATTTGTCTGGAGTACCACAGGGTAGCCATTTAGGTTCATTACTTTTCATCGTTTTTATAAACGACTTACCCTCGCATATATCTAATTATATGCAGATGATTTAAAAATGTACAAGTCTGTGGAGTCAGTTTCTGATGCACTACAACTTCAAAAAGACGTTGATAATATAACACGTTGATGTATAGCCCATGGTTTAAATTTCAACATCAATAAATGTACAATATCATCTTACTATAGAATAAGATCACGTATATGAATATACGATTCTCGACTCCAAACTGAAAAGGGTCTCTAACCAAAAAAACTTTGGTGGCATTTTTGATACATAGCTAAGTTTTTCTGTGCACATTGATTATATTATTTCTAAAGCCAGTTCAATGATGGGTTTTGTGTCTCATAATTCAAAGGACTTTCAGGATCCATATACTCTAAAATCATTATATATATCTTTAGTACGCTCAGTACTTGAATATTGCTGCGTTTTATGGAATCCTTACTATTGTAATAATGAAATCCGTATTGAAAGGATTCAAAGGCGATTTACGAGATTTGCTCTTAGAAAGTTGTCATAGGGTGATCATAATTTGCCTACTTATGAAGCTATATGTGCTCTAATTAAACTTAAATCTCTTGAAAAGAGAAGGGTGTACTATTCAGTTTTTTTTGCTCGTGATGTCTTAACTGCTCACATTGATTGTCCAATGTTACTCTATCTATTTAATGTTTATGTTCCGGCTCGTAGTTTGCGACCGAGATAAAATAATTTCTTATAAGTTTCCAAACATAGAACTAACTATGCAGAAAATGATCCGATATGTGTTGCTTGTGTTAATTACAATGAACTTGAAAATGTTATTGACCTCAATTTAGATAGAAATTCTTGTAAAAATATAATTATGAATTCGTTATAGTTTTAATATAATGAAAATCATTATGTATTTATTTTATTATTATAATTATGTATTGTTGTAGTCTATAAAGTGTAAAATACTTGGAGATGAATAAATAAATAAATAAATAGAAATGAAGATGTCCTTTCTGCTGATTAATCGAGACATGTAATATAGGCTGCATCATATCAGCGAAAATGTGGACGTCCTTTGTAACTGACGAGGAAAGTGTCAGAGCTGCTCTCGGTATTGTTACTTCGTTGAGATAAGACAAGCTTTTCACACATTGTGCCCATTCAGCTAATAGATATCCAAGAGCTATGTTCATCCCAAGACAGTTTCTCTTTCCATATGGACTGAAAAAGTAATTTCACCTTCACAATAACTGGACTAAGTATACATAAAAGGATCGAAAACTCTCGCGATTGTACTCAAAACAACCCTCTTATTGGCTCCACCACGCCTAATCACTTCTTCCATCATATTCGTTGCAACCTCAATCTCATCGCCAAGCACTAACCAATTTAGTCCAAGCACCTTCCGATTTACGGTTGCATGCTCCATACCCAAAACTTCTCATACGCGACTGATATTCGAGTTCCATTTTCTTAAGTTCATTGAAGCGTTACTGTGAAGATCACAGCTTCCTGACTTACTCGAATTGCATCTTTTTCTGTGTCTAGCGCAATAGCAACGTCATCCTTGTATGACATGTAGAAGGAAAATTTGCTTCTCCATGATTTAAATGCTCTCGTATGGTGGCCGTCAATAAAAATGGGCTACACTTTACGCCAAAGGTAACTTTGGTAGTCCATATACTGCAGCAACTGACGAGAAAGCGCCCCTGGAGCGAACCACATAAAGCGATGAGTAACACGATCGTTTTCGTTGCGCAGAACTTGCAGGAAATCAAAACCTTGAGAACGTCTGGAAGCAGATTAGCGCCTACCTGTAGCATATCGTTGAGCGAAGGGGAGTCTTGACTGCGTACGGAGGTGTTGAACACAAAACGGATTCAGCAAACCGTCGGACATCAACGTTTGAATGGTTGCATCATATTCGTGAAGAAGGGCTGGGTTATTATATAGCCGCACCTTCAGGGATCGCAATCGATTCATTGCTTACTCTTTTTCGGAGTGTAGCATCTGCATTTTTCCAAGGTAGAACACCTTCGTAGCTCAGATCCTCTGCCAGTCGTTCGTTTTCTACTTTTTCTTGCCGGATGCCGATATTTTCAAGTGACCAAAATGTGGAGCAGTCGTGTTCCAACGACGAAAGGCATAAAGCTGCAATTAGTTGGAAAACATGAGTTTTCGTCCGAAAAAATATTGTTGCCGAACGAATGCTTCCCTTGTAACATCCATCCAAATATGGTCTCTACTGCACTTCAGGAGGGCGAAATGAAGCGCTGTTTACCGGTGACCACTGACCAATACTTGGTAGATCAGATGAGTAGGCTCAATCCCTCCTCTGCATAAATATTTGCATGATGAACATCAGCCATAAGAAGGCTTTGGATCGACGCGCATGACAAATCAGGCGGTGGTAGAACATCGATACAAATATTTGGTACCACTACTAATTCTATGTCTACACGTATCGAACAATTTCAATGTAGTTTGATTCTTGGAGCCAAATGGCATCAGAGACAAATTGGTTTGACCAATAGAAGGGATCTTCCAGTTTGTTCACTAGATCCTCGCGAATGTAGGAACACTGGCTGCCGCAATCTATGAGGAAGCGAATAAGTAATCGTCTGGAATTGATCGATGTTGCGACAATTCTCCGATCTGTCTTCAAAAAGACATTTGCTAGATGAGATGAATTGGCATACATTGTAGCACCACTTTGAAGCACAGTTTCCTTGGGGTTGTATAAAGATGTAAGATACTTTCCTTTACATTTAGCACACGCGATATATTTGGCGCTCTTGCACATTTTTGATATATGTCCACGTTTTGCAGAATCTCTTTCTTTTGTTCAACTGGCAGCTTGCTGTCACACTCTTTTGTGATATGACGATCGGAGCTACAACAAATACAGCTGTTTCTGTCCTTCAAAGATATCAAATTGGTCGCAGTGGTTAGGGTTGAAGAGAGATGTTTGACTTTTGCAGAGGAATCCAATGTTGTCTCGCTCTTTTCTACAGATTCGACCTCTCGTTTCAAAAAAACGCAAAAACCTGCTTGCCACCCATTTATAGGAACGTGGATGTACTGTCGTCTGCTACTGTTGTCGTCTCATTTTCTTGTGTTTCATCATCATCCTTCTCGATGGAACGAAAATAGCCAACACGAAGGTCAACTGGAAGGCAGCGAATAAGTATAGACTTCAGCATTACATGATATTGGTGCGTTGGAATCTGTAATGCAATTAGAGTGCGACAACATGAAGCGACAGCGTTATAAAGAGTGCGTAAGCCTAAGGAATCTGCACGTGTTTGTACTGGACGAAGCGAGACGAGCTTTCACTTTCTGCAGACGTGAATTAATCTGAGCCAACGTTTCGACTGCCATGTCCTGGTAATCGGCTAACTTCTCAGTCTCCATGTCGAATTCCTCCGCCTTGTACAGGGATTTGGTGCTTGCGTCTTTATTAATACCGTTAAGGCTTTCGCTGGAATCCTTGGATGCGAGGTACTCCATTGCGATAATTTTCGTGACTTGACCACGATAGGCCGCTCTCGCAGAAAGCTACATTGACGAGTTGTATAGTTTTACGTTAACGATTTAGTTTCTGTACACCTTGTCCCGGGGTTTTCGGTACTATGTAGAAAAAATTATATATGTACAAAGACAGCCCCGGCTAAAATCAACGACAAGATCGAAACAAGTGAACCGCTCGAGATTTAAACTTCAACTGTTTATTCAGTTCAATTTGAGTGTTACAATAGACTAATATAAGTACGATAATGATAGTGTGTATGAGTGTTGTAACTTGGGTTTAAGTCTTATTTATATTTTTCAATAACTGGAAAGACTTTACTTCGACCTACTTTGCGGGTTGAAAATAATCATTTAAAAGTTTAAATAGACTATTCCGTAAATAATTTGCAAAAAAATGGTCTTGCACGGAGTACTTGTCACTGAAAACGAAAATCTTAGCGAAGTATCTAAGTATTTAAATCGATTTGTACTACAATCGACGTTGGCCTATAGATCCAGTTCCCAATTTTAAGCTCCTGCCTCTCAGTGATATTTGATTTAAGAGCAACAGGTTTATTTGTGTATATGGAAGCCTGTCATAACTAAATCATACAATTTTTCAGAATATAATTGAAGTAAGACGTGCAAACCATCTGCACTCTGTTTTCACACGAAATGGAAAAGTTTTCGTAAAGGTAGCTACTGATAAGAGATCTGATTTTATTCTTGATATCATATATCTCTAGAAGGTATTCCTTTCTCACCGAAAAATGTTCACTCAGTTGCTGATAATAGTATTGCTGTTGAATCTATTGCTGTTGAATATGCTGCTACTGAAGGGTTTTGACGAAGTTATTGCTATGTGCGAAATAATAATTATCATAAAATGACAGTTCATACTCGTATACTACCTTTGCATATTTTTTGCATGTTTTTAATTTATTTATCTCGCCTTCTCTACTTATTATTTGTTCAATGTAGTTTAAATGCAATGCTGTTCGTATTGTTAATTTCTGAGTAGGGTAATTCGTCAAAGAATTATTTTGTCTGTGAGCTTAAACCATACTGACGGGATAAAGACCATTCTCAACGTAATGTGTAGAACTATACGTGGCTTTAAAGTTTGTCGTATAAACCCGGAAAGTTTAGTACTTCAAAGATCTAAATTTTAATGGTTTCAGAGTCTTGGCTTAATTGTAGTGTATCGTCTCAAGCTGTGTATTTACCTGGTTGTAAACTCTTTAGAAATGGTAGTGATAACAGACTTGGTGAAGGTGTATGTATATATGTCAGAAGTAGGATAAAAACTAAATGCATTTATTCCTCATCTAAATCTATCATTTAATTTCTCTATGTGGTATCCAACAATGGTTTTGAAGAGACTCGTTTTTAGTAGTAGCTCATTCCCCACCCCACAAACTTAAAGATGGAAATCGCACTGAGCATGAATTTAAACACAAAGTACAATAATATTTAAATTAGTGGTGATTTCAAGGTAAACAATCTTAAGTGTAATAACAGGGGTGGCTATGGTGTAGTGCAGGTTCAAGCCCGAACGTGGAACAGCAACCACAGCCACCCGAGCATAAAAGAGAAACGAATAAAATCCAAGTTTCCCCAACCACTACACCAAAAGGAGTTCTGCTTGGTAGTACAATGGACTTCGAGTGAGTCTGAGTGCTCCGGGATTTGCAAATTTCTTTTATACAAAATTTCTTTTATACAAAATTTTTGTGATAAAATTAGTCGTACGATAATTAATACTCGTTATCCCATTTGCTTTCAGTCCACAAATAACTTTACGTTAATTGAGATGTTTTTAACTATTTCTCTATCTAGTGTATTGCGTTTAGATCAAGTATAGTCTATTCATATGAGTGAATTTATTCGCGGTATTTTTTGTTCTTTAAATTTTAAAATTAATGTCTCTAACTGTGATAATAGTTTTAGTTATAGATCTTACAAAGTTGTCGACCTTGTTTTACTAAATGAGGCCTTTTATAACCGAGACTAGAGACCAGACTATATTATACCAGATATTGATATGAAAATTTAAAGTTTTTAGTGGTTTGGTAAATTTATTGTTTGAAAATGATGTCCCTGTTGTCTGTGAACTTATTAAACTTTCACTTTGCCCCTGGTATAACAACAACCAGATTAAAATAACAATCCAAGAAATGGAATGTTTTTTAAGTGGTCTAAAAAAAATGTAAAGGATAACTACCGAAGCCAAAATACCTATAGCGTTTGTCTTAACAAAGTCAATGTTGTAAACTCGATATTAAAAACTCCAGAGCTTTGTAAAAATCTTAAGGAGCTTGGAGTTGCAAGCAATAAAAATCCAATATGCTCAATACGTCCAAATGAAATGAGTTAATTTCTTATACCAAATTCCTCTAAGTCGTTAAATTGTAATTTTGATCAGGGTGCACTATGGAACTAGTAAGCCGAGACCTTCCCTTTTCAATTAATAATAATTAAAGCAATACATTATACCTTGGGTATAATATTAACTCTTCACTTACCTGCTATGATGCAACAGCAAACAATGACAAAAGTTTATACTGCGTTACGATGCCTTAGGTATTCTGCTAACTTAATGCAACCCAACCTTAAATTTCGCTTAATACCTTAATTAAGCCATTTCTCATTTGTAACTATTCTATGTTCCCTTGTCTTGATTACGAATATAGAAATAAAATGAACGTGACCTTAAATGAGTTTGTCCATTTAATTTACAATATCCCACGGCTTTGTAGTTTGTCTCTTTTGGAACATCAGGCTGAATTTGGATGTGTACTATAGCTGTCGTAACTTACTGAAACTATGTATCTATCTATCTGTATGAAATGAAAACTTTTCTTCGTTCAACTAGGGACCTTAATTTAATTGTGCAACCATTTACGCATTGCATCCGAGAGCGTAACTTTTTATATTGTTTATGGAACCGCCTCCCAAATACACTGCAGATGATTTCTTCTATTACCGTATTCCAGAGAAAGATTTTCATCTATCTATCCGTCAACAGCATCACAGTTGAACAACTTTAGTTACCTCTTTTATCTGCAGTTTATTCCCACTATTTGTTAAAATTGTGTGATATTAATTCAATTTAATACTTCTAAGATATACTTGATCTTGTAGTACATTGTCTTTATGTTCTTTGTTCGCAATTAATGCAAAAACAAATTCAAATAAATACAAATAACCGCATGTACAATGAATCCAAAAACAAATTGAAAGTATGTACATATGTGCTTCAATATTATCCTCTAAAAAATATTGGACATAATTGAAAGAAGTGAAGTGGGTCTGTACGACTTCTTGTCACTCGAAAGTTTTCCTGGTTTTGGTAACATTATGACCTCCCCAACTTTCCATTGAAAATACAGACATGACGCTCTAAGTAAAACAAGGTTGCTTGCTTCCAACGACATATATATGCTATTAGATGGCATACCAGGTTTTTGTCAAAAAGTACATGTTCGCACTAAGCGTTTTAAAGTCAAATACTTTTTTTTTTGTGTTGATTGTCTTAAAAAATTATGAAATTTTTTTTACTTAAAGTAAATAGTTGTACATGATTAATGTTTTACAAGAATTATTTACCTTAGTGAACAAAGTATATGAAGTCAAATATTATATATACGTATCGTATAAGTATCGTAATTTATTAAATAGGTTAAGATATGACCAACCGCGTCAGCGCCAAAGTGAAAAAGAAAAAGGCAAGATTTAACTAGGTTATACCTAGTGTGTGGTCTAGAATCCCGGCTGGCTATATTCACGCCCTTATGGTGGCGATACAAGTTGTGTGACTCACCTATTTGTGCATAGATGGCGCTAACATTCCGTTCCCAGTAAGCTGACCGGAATCCTCGTCTGTCTTACTTCCAGATTCGCCATCTCCTCCTACGTCCAGTACTGCCAATTTAACGGAAGGCCGCTCTAACAAGCCGCTAGATGTTTGGACAGTTGCCCTGCGTACCTGACCAACTTTTGCAACAATGGTGTCAACAACGACTCCTCTGGACCAGCAGTTCCTTGGCTGGATCGCACCAACCTCTCCCACGCACCACCCATGTGACGGGCACTCGGAGGATTAAATTTCCACTTTAGATCTGCAGATAAAAACTCGTTCGCAACCTGCCCCAAGTCAACCTTTTTCAGCTCTTCCCGCAACTCTCGTTCTGCACCCCGAAAATTCGTCCCGTTGTCACTATAGATTTCCAGTGGAGTCCCACGACTGGCCATGAAATTTCTTAGGCACATAATGAAGGAATCAGTGGTTAAGCTATGTGATATTTCGATATGGACCGCACTGATAGTGAGGCATGTAAAAATGGCACCCCATCTTTTTTCGTTCCGCCGCCCAACAGTGACCAGAATTGGACCAAAAAAATCTACTCCTACAAAGGAAAAAGGTTTAACAAAAGCACTTAGTCTTGAACGAGGCAAATTAGCCATCTCCGGACGCGCGCTTTGATTTTTGCACACCTGACAGCATTTTCTCACCAACTTCAACAGAATCCTCAGTTTGAAAATGTAAAACCCTTGTCGAACTTCATTTAATACGGTTTCGTGATTGCAATGATGATATTTGCGATGGTAAAAGTCCACAATTAAAAAGGTTATGCGCTACGACTTGGGAAGGATAACTGGTGTTTTACAGTCCTTGCCCAAATAGTCAGCGAAAGCAAGTCGGCCCTGCATCCTCAATACTCCATGCTCATCTAAGAATGGAGGCAGCTTTGCAAGAGGACTGCTGTTGGAGAGTAGTTTGCCCGGCTCATTCCTTCTTAAACAAACTATCTCATCCGCGTATTCTGCAAACTGAGCTCTTGTCGATAGAGTTGCATCTGTGACTTCTTAATTGCTTCTACTGTTAAAAATATCCTTGCCTTAGTCCGTGTTCTCACCCTATTCCGTAACTCTTCCATAAACACGAAGACGTACGCTAAGGTCCTGAACAATGTTCTCCATGTCTGAAAGCGGCTTTCATCGATAAGTTTACAGTTCATATTGATTTCAGAGAAGTGCAAAAGATGCGGTCGAAACTCACCAAAGTCGGTAATTTTATCTGCAGGCATCTGTGGCCACTCTGTTGAGGCCTTGAGAAGAAATGGAGGCCCACCTCCACTCTGAAATATTAGATATTTCTAGTATCTCTCCTAATCTGTACATGACAAATTGCTGAAATTTACGAGGGTCGGTTCGAAGCCATGACAGTACCGTTTTCGAGTCAGTCTACAGAAATCGCTGACTTATGGCAAAATTGTGTGCGCTGCAAATGGAGTTCATTAGCTGTACGCCAAGCACGGCAGCTTGAAGCTCAAGTCGTGGGATAGAGAGTGGACGCCGGGGTTCTACCTTTGTTTTTGCACTTACTATAATAGTATCAATTTTGTTACGGCATTCGATGCGAAAATAGGAAACCGCTGCGTAGGCGTTTTCACTTGCGTCAACAAAGGTATGTACCTGTACGCAAGCTGCTGGTTGAGTTAAGAGCTCGGAATAACATCATGGTATCATCACCTCGGTTGCTCTAGGCAGAAGTGTCTGCCACTGAAGCCATCTGTCAAATAAATCTGAAGGAAGCTCCTCATCCCAGCCTATCTCTGCCCTCCAAATGTCTTGCAAAAGAATTTTAATAAATACCAGAAAGTGTGAAAAAAATCCCAACGGATCAAATATTGCCATTAATATTTGGTGGGAATTTTTCAATCGGCAAGAACGTTTCGATTTAGGCGATTGAACTTCAGGACGTAAGTAAATACATCTGCGGATGTACACCAATGCATACCTAGCACCTTTTCCGTTGGTACTAGATCCATATCGCTCGCTCCGAAAACGTTAGTGGCAAAAGGATCGATCAGCATTTTCTTCCAGGTTTTTTTTTTTTTTTATAATGTGCACGTGTGAAAGGGGTTATGAATACCCTTATACTTATTTTTAGGACACGGGCGTTTTTGAGGAAAGGGGAATAGACAGGGAGAAAGACAGATTGGTGTAGTTGGTTTGAAACTCAGCTGATATTAAGTTTCAGTGAACTCCAAGGGTGGCTGTCCAGATAACTGGGGAGCTTGTTTGATTTTGCTTTTGTCATTGCTCATGATTCACAGTGTTTTTTTCCGTCCTCCTGATGTCATCATCACGATCAAGTTGCATTTTAGCCATATGACCGCCCTACTGCCAGTGTTATGCCTTCGCAGTAGAGTTGATATAAGCTTTCGCAATTGATCGACTTTTTATTTATTTCACGCGAAATAAATAGATGATTATCGACATCAGGATTCAAACCGTGAACCTGTAGCGTGACAAGCGATGATGTTACCACTACACCACGGCCACCCTCGATAAGACTGCTGTTGAATTGGACATCCAATTTCTAATATGAAAACCTGCACTTCGATGAATATACTTCACGTCTTTTGCAAGTTGGGTGGCCTCCTGCACGGTATCTACGCTATCGATAAAGTCATCGACATAATGGTGGTTGAGTATTGCTTCAACAGCTCGTGGCTTGCTACCAATAAAACTCGTAGCATTTTGATTTTTGACAAAGTGAGCAAACGAGGGAGAGCACGTCGCTCCAAATGTCAAAACCTGCATCTCAAAAACTCCCGGGGTAGTTGAAACTTGTCTATCTCGCCTTAAAAATAGCTGAGCCTGTCTGTCCTTTTCACTGACTCGCACTTGGTGGAACATTTCGGCGATGTCACCACAAATAGCCACCTTTCCACGACGGAATCCATACAACACTGTTGTAAGTGGTATTAGCTGATCCGGACCTTTTAAGAGAAAGTCGTTAAGAGAGGCATCATTAGACTTAGCAGCCACATCCCAGACCAGCCTGACCTTTGAGGGCTTATTTGGGTTCCTCACAATAAAAATTGGGAGATCCCACACACGATTTTCTTGCGCATTCATCTTGTCAGGAGACGAGGTATCCAAGGTATTTCGGAGCTGCTCGTCTTTTCCTATTCTTCCTTCCAGGTAGTGGAATCGCCGAAGTAGTGCCATTGCATAACTGTTGGGTAAGTCAAATTCATCGAACTTCCACAGAAGACCAACCTCAAAACGTCCTTCTACACGCGTGCAAGTTCTTTCCAGAATGTTGATCGCTCTTTTTTCTTCTGCTGAGACCATTTGATGAGTTGGAATGCGAACGCCCATATTTTCGATGGAAAAAAACTTTTCAACTAGCTGATGAAGATTTTCATCATCGCTGGTTTTACAAATATGTAGACCGAGATTCTAGATGCCGGAATAGCCGCTGCTCACTCTCTCTGGCTCATGTATTAACCAGCCTAATCGCGTTTTAGTAGCCATCGGGTCAAACCAATTACCTTCGAAAACTTTCAGCGGCGATCCTAACTTCCAATTATCCATGCCAATCAGGATTTTTGGCTGCGCGTCTCGATACGACGGGATGGGGGGCAAGCCTACTAGGTACGGATATCGATTCTTTAACATCTTGCTGCATACTGATTGCCTTGGTAATTCTAAGCTACTTACTGTTCGAACATTCCGTAGCCTAAATCTTTGAGAGCCATCAGATTGCCCCGCAATATTCAACGAGACCACTCTCGAGTTATTCTCAACGCAAAAAATCTTAATCACCCTCTGAGTGTCTAGTTTCAACTCAATGCCCAGATTCTCTACGTACCTAGCTTTCACTATAGGTAAAAGCGAATGCTGAATTGATGTTCTTGTTAGAATTGCTACACATCCGCCTCCTCTAGCAATTCTATCACATCGATAGCATTTGAAATCAGCGGTGGATAAACGTAAGTTTTGTTTAAGTGAAGTTTCTGTTATTAACAATGTTTCTAATAAATTAATGAATTCTGTAATTTTGCTTCGAATACCTCTTGCATTCAAAGTAATAATGTCTATCTAATATCATATTATTGAACATCATGATATAAAAACTTAGTGGCTAAATGTGTGATAACATTAAATTGTTCGATTTTAGTTTTACAAACAGATAACTTCATTATTATTTCCATTGGTAATGAGTTTAGCTCTTCAGCTGTGAACAACGCACTTGTGTTGTTGTTGACTGAAATGTTGCCAGGCGTATTATTGGAAATGTTGCTAGAGGTGACTGGAGTCTTATTGGGAACATCGCTGTTTACATTGATTGATGTTTGATTGTGTGCAAGCTCTCCCCATGAACATGGTGGATGGGAAATTGCAAGCTGAGTGGGAATCGGTCGGTGTCGCTGTGGCAGCGAAGGGAAATCATTCAGAGAAGTGATTGAAATTTGATTCTGCCCATTGTAATGAGAGGCATGGTGTCTGATAGAAACATTCGGCTCAGAAAAGTTGTTTTTGTTTAGCGGATTTTTCTTTCAGTTCCAAATACTTGGATCTGCGTCCGCAATTGGGGTCAGTAGATTTATGAGATCCATTGCAATTAGCTCATTTTGGCGAGGAAACATTTTCGCAATTTACAGTCTTGTGAGCACCAGCGCAGTTCGCACAGTATGTTTTTATATGGCAATTTTTTTCACCATGCCCAAACATCTGGCAGTTGTGACATTGGGTTAGCTTACCTTTAAGCTTTCGTTGATAACTCTAATTCACTTGTGTATAAAGAATGGATCGATAATTTTTTTTAAATCACTGAGTTTGGTGGTACCATTTTCTAATGAGACCAAATAAAAAGTGTCATTCGTATTTTTTTAATAGCAGTGCACTAATTTTAACTAATTCATTTTTTAATAGATTTGCGTCCATTTCGTCCATACCTTATAGGACAACTTTGAATGCTCTCAAACTTTTAAGATCGTGAGAGAAAAATTGACAATTTTCGACTTTTAGTTTACTGATCACCGTGTTATATGAGTCGATTGTCTCACAAACAATTTTTATACCGATGGATATTCTTTTTATGCGATAATCCGAAATGTTTATTGATTTTAATAAATTATGAGCATAAACACTGGATTTTGGAAGAGTTTGATTTTCTCCGCGCGAACTGTTAGTTCGTCCATATCTTCAGTATCACTGTCCGGCAGACATTGTAAAGGACTCCAGTAATTTGTACTGGAGTCCTTTTTTGATGCACTGGGATTTTTCATAGGGGCACGAAATTTCTTATCTGAGGACAAACGATTATTGTCCACCAGCGTTTTTGGGACTTCAACAATAAAATACTCAATAAGAAGAAAAAAAATAACTTGAGAGCAAGCGAATTAAAGACGATGTTTTTTCGACGACGGTCGGCAGGCAAAGAGACTGATCAACCACATTTTTATTACCAATTCATTTAATTGCAGCAGATTCTAGCAATTCTTGCTGTAAGGTAAGTACATTGACAATTGATAAATTATTAAGCAAGCTTTAGATGTACTACTAGTTAGTGTATGTATTAAGTCGTATTAAGTATTCAAATTAAGTATTAAGTTAAATTAAGATTATGATATGACATAACAATTACTAGTCATAAATGTTTAAGATTCAATATAAAGACTATTTCAAATAATAATTATTAATTTGGTATGAAATATGAACATACTGCCCGCCTTGACGGGTCTTATTGGCCGAAAAGACTCTTCAGTCTTTCGGAAGAGGGGCCAATCGGTGTAAAGGTCTTCTTATAATACCTCCTATCGCTCTTACATCGGCAACTCGTATCTTGGAATCCGCTCCAGGAATGGCGCAATCTATTCGCCCTAAGAGCCATTGTTGTGGGGGTAGATTGTCATCTGCAACAAGCACCAATGTTCCGACTTCGATGTTTTCCGATATTCTCTGCCATTTGGTGAGCCTTTGGAGTTCGAGCAAGTACTCCCTTGACCATCTTGCCCAAAAATGCCGTTTGATCTGTGTGAGCCTTCTCCAACGGTTGAGCAAAGGAACTTTATCTGGTTGATTAAAAAATGACCTGGGGTTAGAACTGCTTCGTCATTCGGGTCCGGACTTAGAACACACAATGGACGGGAGTTCATTACACTCTCTATTTCAGTTACAACGGTGGTAAATTCTTCGTAAGTCAAATAATCATGCTTGACAGTGCGATATAAGTGACGCTTAGCCGACTTTACTGCCGCCTCCCATAAGCCTCCAAAATGCGGAGAGCTTGGCGGTATATATAGAAATCGAATACGCTGAGCAGCGCACCAGGATGATATTTCTTGCTGCATCTGCTGTTGTACAAATATATTGTGAAACTCTTTTAACTCGTTGCGAGCTCCAACGAAGATCGTCCCATTATCATAGTGGATTTCTTCACACAAACCTCTTCGTGCCACGAATCGCTTCAATGCTGCTATGAAGCCATGCGTTGATAAGTCGGACACGACCTCTAAATTGGATGCCTTCGTCGCAAAACAAATAAAGACCGCAACGTATGTCTTGTGGATGCAGTACCCTCGACGCTTTGAGATATGTAGAAAGGGCCCCCGGATTCCACGCCAGCTTCCGCAAAAGGCCTAGAAATGGTCACTCGGCTTGCCGGTGCGAAGAAAAGCGTTTTCAAGTTTATCTGATGTCAATGTAACAAAATGATTCGAGCTTTGAGGGGGGTTAGATAATTTAAGCACTCGCCATTTTAAATTATTGTAAAAACGAACGATATATCCGGAAATCCTATTTATTCTTTCAACATTGCTAAAACGCACAAGATGCTCAGCAATTCCATCTAGCGAATCGGTTTTTGCCACAAATGATGTGGATCTATTTCCTTCATTATCGACGACGGATAGAATTCTTTTCTGTTTTGGCCAGTTTTCCTCTGGCAAATACAAATATTGCGGACCATGGAACCATATACTCTTAATAAGTTCTGTGTTATCAGTACCACGAGAAACAATGTCGGCGGGATTGGCCTTTGCACTTACATGCCTCCAAATGGTCGAAGGCAATTGAGATTGGATCTTCGAGATCCGATTAGCAACGAAAATCTCCCACGATGACGGATACGCAGAGATCCAATGAAGGACCATTTCGGAATCCGTCCAAAGATAAATATTTTCGATATAGTGATTTAAGTTTGGCAGAACTTTTAAAACTAAATCGACTAGAAGAGTGGCGGCGCAAAGCTCCAATCCCGGAAGAGATTTGGTTTTAATTGGTGCTACTTTAGATTTGGAGCTGAGTAAGTTGCACCTTGTCTTTCCAACGATATCAATAGTACGCAAGTACACACAACAACCGTATGCTCGGAGAGACGCATCTGCGAATCCATGGATTTCCGTCTTGCAATCATTTGGGTTTGGCGGAAAAATGTATCTGGAAACTTTTATCTGGCCTATACGAGCTTTCTGTTCACGAAGCTCTTCCCATCGGGAATGTACTTCTACAGGAACTGACTCATCCCACTTACTCTTGGCTATCCAAAGATCCTGCATAATGATTTTTCCCTTGACAACGATGGGATTGATTAAGCCCAGTGGATCAGAAATTTTCGATAACTCATACAATACGAGTCGTTTAGTGATGACCTTAGAAGAATTAATTTGTGGTTTGATATACTAAAATTCGTCATATGTGGGGTTCAAAACAATGCCTAACGTTTTAATAACGTCTTTATCATTAATGCGTAACGACTCATTCTCTACCTCTTGGCACGAGATTCTTTCCAGCACTCTTTTATCATTACTGCACCATTTTCTTAAATCAAATCCTGCCCCTAAAAGAATCTATGTTACCTCACTATAAATCCTGAAAATAGTCTCCAGCGAATCCCCTCCGGTGATCAAATCATCAATACAAAAATCTTCTGGTATTACTTTGGCAACCAAAGGATTCCTGGAAGTTTGTTCATCTGCCAAATATTTAAGGCACCTGGTTGCAAGGAAGGGGGCAGACGTCGTACCATAGGTTGCGGTTCGTAACCGGAAAGCTTGCAATTCATCCTGTTCAGAACATCTCCATAAAATACATTGGTAATTTCGCTCTTCTTCTTGTACTAATATTTGCCTATACATTTTGGATATATCGGCAGTAATGACAAATTTATAGGATCGAAATCGTAAAATTATGTCATACAAATCATCCTGAATAACTGGTCCTTTCATTAAAATATCATTTAAGGATAGGTTTGAGGTAGTCTTAGCCCTGCAATCATAAACAACTCTTAGCTTTGTGGTCAAAGAATCTGGCCTCAGAATAAACTGGTGAGGAGCAAAGTATTTAATTTGGGAAATCTCGCTTCTAGGGACTTCTTCCATATGGCCCAAGCGCTGATACTCCTTCATAAACTCAATATACTGATCCTTCACCTCTCTATTCTTAAGAAGTCTCGTTTCTAAATTATGAAACCTCCTTTTCGCCTGGCCCAACGAATTCCCTAGCTCTCCTGTGCTAGACTTAAGCAACAAATTGACGACAAATCGTCCATCTACTTGCCTACGTAAGCCTTTTAGAAACGTTTCCTCGCACTCTTTTTCCTCTTTTGATATAAATCTTGATCCGTGATTTACCTCTTCCATTTCCCAAAATTTTTTGACTATCTCATTCAAGGAAGTATCTTCAAAATCAGAACAAGTAACCAATGTATATGCCGCTCGAGGGATAGCAGATAGGTCGTACTTCCGGACACTATCCACCCAAGCAATGTTTTTTGAAAAATCGGTAGATTATGGTTGAGCCTTATTTGGCCAACGCAAAGTAGTTGAAAGAAACTATCTGCACCTATAAGCAAGTCAATGCAACTGGGTCGAAGAAAATTGGGATCAGCCAGAGATATATGTAGGTCCAAGTTTATCTCATAGTCCGAGATTCGGGATTTACAACCAGCTTTCGTTTTGTTGTTAATAGCAGCACTGGAAACAGATGTATCTGTTCGGACTTTCTTTAACTTAATTTTTTGTGTCATATCTTCCGTGATAAAGTTGAGTTGAAACGCTGAGTCAAGAAGGGCTCGAAGAGGATAAAATTTGCCAAAAGGATCTCTCATATATACTAGAGCAGTGGCTAAAATCAACAATCGATGATGCGGCAACGAACATACATTGCATTTTGGCGCTTGACATCTTCTAACTGAATGACCTTTTGCCAAGCAATTTATACAAAGAACACGCTGCTTAGCTTCTTGAAAACGAAGAATAACGGATAACTTATTAAATTCTGAGCACGCAGTTATGGCATGTGTATCTGAAGAACAAAATTCACAATGCTTTTTTTGAGCAACGAGAGTCGAGTGTGAGTATACATTCTTACTATTTTTTTTCCAAAATTGGGACGGTTCGGACTTGACTCCGACTTAGGCATTTTTGACTCTTTCGCTTCAAGTGTTTCGTAACGACGATCCAACGCCTTTGCAAAATCTTCCCATACTGGAAGTGTGGAGTGGTCAACAGACTCATCCCACTTCGCCCTAGTTTCAGCATCAACTTTGTCTAACGCAAAAGCAATTAACATGGCATCAGTGATCTCCTTGTGACTACCAATGGAAAGTATAGCGGCGATGTGAGTGTTGAAGCTGTCTTCTAGATTGCGAAGATGAAACGCAGAATACTTCGAGATCTTATTTATGCCCATTATTCCATTAAGGTGCTCTTGAAACATCATAGTCTTACTATCGAATCTCTTCTTTAACCGTTCCAGCGCTTTGGGATAGTTTAAATCAGTCAAATCAAACTCCCTAATAGCATTGAGAGCTGCTCCTTATAAACACTTGCATAAATAATTGAATTTCTGCAAGGCATCTAATGAATCATCTTTATGCACTAAACTTGTAAAAATGCCTATGAAGTTCGCAAATTCGGAGAATTTACCTGAAAATGTAGGTAAGCGTATGCGTTCTAACTTCGAACGTGAAGTAGGCTGTTGTGAAAAGAACGATGTATTGAAACTATCACCTAATGGTACATTAGTCTTCTGGCCGGATAACAAAGACATTATCTTAGTTTTCGTAGTCACATAAAGTTCCTCAATTTCAGCTCGATTTGCCATATTCATCTTAATTTCATCAGCAATGTTAAGTTTTTCCAAGGAAATTTGCACATTTAAGGCTTGCTTGAAATATGATTCAAGTATACCTAACCGACACTCCAACTCTGCATCCGAAATTGAAGAACCTTTGTTAAAAATATGCTTCTTCATTCGAGTTATACTGCCTTTTATCGAGGATCTTAAGATTTCCAATTCAGGAAACGTTTTTGAAACCTCACTATTTAAACCCCCCGAGTATTTTGCAGAGGTAAGTGCGAAACTACAGTTCAACAATATCCATTCCGTAGCTAGAAGCCAAGTTGAAGGAACTATAGGGATTTTAAAAGGACGCTGGAGGGGCTTGTCAAGTGAACGAAAACTTAGATTTGACTCGGAAACTGTCACCCGAATCATAAATGTGTGCTGTGTTTTGCATAATGCCTTTATTCATTTTAGGCTACCATTTCGACAGGGTAGTATAAGTACGAATACATACTGCACACAACCTTATGTTCTTCCAAATCCAAACATGAATGATAATTTATCAATTTATCAAGAATTGCCGACTAACCTTCGAGCCGATAGCATCGCTCTCAGTCTGTTCGTGTTGGATTTTCTTTTCTGCTGCCAAGCACATATACCGGTACCTCAGCGTTCTTTTTTCCCCTTTTTTCTCTTCGTTTTTTTAGTGTAACTGGTTTGTTTTTTTCTATTTACACGCGGGTGTTTTCTCTAACGGGCAAAATGGCCCACGGGCCGAACAGGTACGGGTATCGTTTCAGGGTTCTAGACGAAGACCCTGCTCCCGAGACCCAACCTAACAAAAAACAAAAAACCGCCTTGACACCTTTATACGATTACCCCGATCTTCCAACAAAAATAAACGCGAAAAACCCCAGATTTATTCTTATCTCTCCAAAATATGTTGAAAAACCCATCTCATCACTCAGTCCTTTCTTGCTTAAGAAAGCGATAGATAACATCAGTAAGGAATATGAACAGATATCTCAACTACGCGATGGGAACTTGCTGTTCTTGGTGAAGTCACCGAAAATTGCTAACATTTTCCTTAAGGTAAACAATCTTGCTAATGTGTGCCCCGTTGTAGTGAAGCTTCATGATCGCTTAAATGCATCCAAGGGAATCGTTTATACCCCGTGTCTAATTAACGTATCTGAAACAGAGATCGTTACATAAATGAAACCTCAGAGAGTCACAGAAGTGTATAAATTTACAAAAAATGAAAATGGTAAACAAAGAGTAACAGGTCTGATGTTATTTACATTCGACCTTTTCCAAGTGTTGAAATCGGTTTCTATAATACCAAAGTAACGGAATATATCCCGAATCCCATGCGTTGCCGCAATTGCCTGCTTCTTGGCCACACCATCAAGCGCTGTAACGGAGACACAAAATGTGAGTCATGCAATCTACTACCACATTCACATTGTTCCCTTCCCCACCCATCATCCTCCAAAGCATGCCCCAGCTACAAACAGGCGAAAGAGATAATAACTAAAAAATGCACTATGGCCGAGGCCAAACGCATTTATAAACAACAAAACCCGTCTCAAACGCCTTCCGTTTCAGAAACATTCGCCGAAAAAGTTAAGCGCAATACCCAGACCCAACAAAATGTACCTATTACCCCTCAGCCTAATCTGACTCCTCCTCCACCTCAACCGATAAGAAATACCACAACTGCAAACACAATTGCATCATCCAGCTCAAGAGTAAATAGTCCGGCAGAGAATCATGTTCTAAACGAACACAACAACACAGCTTCACAAAAATCACTTACCCACACTGCAACACAACCACACAAACCGTTCATTAGCTCTCATACCCCATCATCAAACTCAAACCGGTCCTACACTCATTCTACTTCAACGAACTCAAACATGCCATCCACCCCCTCAAATAGCATAACTCATACTCAACCCACATCCACTCCAACCACCAACACTGTCAACTATACCCAAATAGTTACTCACTCACCTATATCAACAGTTACCCAAACACTTCTGAAGAACAATGATTACAATGTAAACACTTCAGAACCAGACGATGAAAGCATGTAAGAATAAACCTTATGCCCAAGACCATGACTCTGTTGTTCGGGAATTGAAACAACCCGGCTCTTCAGGGAGCATGGTTGCTTCAACATCTGAACCGCAGAGTCATAGCTTTAGACATCCCAAATCCGCCAACCCGATTTTCTTACAACAAAACGTAAATAATACTACACAATTTCCTCAAAACGCCAAACCAAATACTGCAAGACACACTTTCATTGTATCAGGCAATAAAAGCTCGTGGAACCAATGCTATTCAAATACGGCTCTCAGACTTTTGCAATGGAATATCAAAGGTTTTATAAACAACTTTGATGAGCTAAATATTTTAATCAAACAACACAATCCCTGCCTTGTATCTCTCCAAGAGACACACTGCCCATTCAACGACTCCCCAATAATTCCGAAAGCCTTCACTGGCTACTTCAAAAATTTACCAAATAATACGACATCCAAGCAAGGTATATGCATCCTGATTAAAAAAAACATTCCACACAGAGTCCCACCCCTCAATTCTAATATTCTAGTCCTAGCTGTGGAACTGCAACTTAAACTAAAAATAACTTACTAAAAATAACTTACTAAAAATAACTTACACATAACTTACATGCTAAACAACTTGCCATGAGCAACAAAATCCAGATTAGTCCAACTATACAATAGCATACTCGACTCTGGAGTCATTCCACAAAGCTGGAAAACAGTTTCAACATTCCCAATTCCCAAACCAAACAAGAACAAAACTTTAATCGAAGGATACCGTCCAATCTCCCTTATCTCATGCATGTCAAAAATACTTGAAAAGATTGTCGCAAAGCGCTTACTCTGGTTTGCCGAAACAAACAACCACATCAGTCCAAATCAAGTAGCATTTAAAGCTAACCATATATAAATATTCTAGTCCTAGCTGTGGAACTGCAACTTAAACTAAAAATAACTTACTAAAAATAACTTACTAAAAATAACTTACACATAACTTACATGCTAAACAACTTGCCATGAGCAACAAAATCCAGATTAGTCCAACTATACAATAGCATACTCGACTCTGGAGTCATTCCACAAAGCTGGAAAACAGTTTCAACATTCCCAATTCCCAAACCAAACAAGAACAAAACTTTAATCGAAGGATACCGTCCAATCTCCCTTATCTCATGCATGTCAAAAATACTTGAAAAGATTGTCGCAAAGCGCTTACTCTGGTTTGCCGAAACAAACAACCACATCAGTCCAAATCAAGTAGCATTTAAAGCTAACCATGGGTGCGTCGATGTGCTTCTTCATATCGACTACTACATAACAAAAGCGCTATCGACCAAAAACCATGTAACAATTCTTTCCCTAGATTTTGAAAAAGTGTTCGATAGGATAGGAATTCATATTGTTTTGAACAAACTTAAAAAATGGGGTGTTGGCCCAAAAATGTATGGGTACGTTAAATCATTTTTAATTAATAGAACGTTTTACGTAAAAACAAACAACTGTTTTTCTTCCGCACACCCATTGCACAATGGAATTGCCCAAGGTTCACCATTATCGGTAGTTTTATTCCTTATCGCCTTCGACGATATTAGCAACATTTTAACTAGGCACAAACTTTTAGATCATTGTCTATATGCGGATGATGTATACATCCTTTGCAAAACCAATGACTTAAGTAGAATCAATTCCTTATTTACAAGTGCCTTGAATGACATCTTAGAGTGGTCGGCCACTTCAGGCGCCAAACTATCGCTAGAGAAATGTAAAACACTTCATGTTTGCCGCAAACACATCTGTTCACAACCTAGTATCAATCTAAATAATGTACAAATTAAAAACGTTAGTAACTTAAGAATCCTAGGATTAGTTTTTAACAACAAATATAACTGGAAACAACACTGTTTAGAACTTAAGCAATCCCTAGCTGCGAGAACTAATATAGTTACTTACTTAGCCTGCAAAAAATGTAGAGTACATATTAACACCCTTTCTTACTTAACCAAATCTTTAATTTTAAGTAAAATTGACTATGGGCTATATATTTATGGTAACTGTCCAAAATCGACTCTACAAATAATCAAACCGGTTGGCAGCTTGAAGAAGTATCAGCGCTTTTCCGACAACTCCAGTTAAAAATATCTTGGCGGAAGCTGGACTCCCGAGTATCGAAGACCGAAAAGAAGCAGTCACATCTAAACTTCTTGCCAAACTCACATTCACTAAGAATTCAATTATCGATAACGATTGCAAGCAGTCCATTGGCCACAAATTAATTAAACGAATCCCATCGGCGATCAGCCTCATCCTGCAAAAAGCTGTACAAATGGAACTTCCAACGAAACGGGCACGGAACGTTATATCATCACATCCTCCGTGGTTCATAAAATCTGAATCTTTTATTATGACCCTAGCTGAACACAAAAAGACAAAAACAAACAGTACAACATATCGTTCATTATTTTCCACTGTTTCATTAGATCTGAAATCGGAAGGATGGAACCTAATATTCACAGACGGATCAAAGACTATGGATAATACTTCCTTTGCAGTCTCACTTGAAGATGGCTCCATTCTGAGCATCGGCATCCTGCCTGAATTTTCCTCGGTTTTTACCGCAGAAGCTTTCGCCATTCTACAAGCTTTAAAAGCAGATAGTAATCGCCACGGTAAGCATGTTATTTGTACCGATAGCCTCTCTGTGCTTAAAGCTATCAGCAACCCCAACAACAACTCAGACCTTACTGCCAACATAAGAAATAAAGTAAAAGAAATCTCAACACAAAACAAAATTAATGTGGACCCCCGGTCATGTTGGAATCCAGGGAAATGAGAATGCTGATTTCGCTGCTAAACTGGCCAAAGACGCTCCAGTTTATAACTTTGACATTTTCAGGAAATCAGATCTGAAAAAAGGCGTACAGAAAGTACTAATGAGAAATCAACTTAACGATTGGAGCAAATATCACCACCATTACAAGAAAGTGAACTCCGACAGATCCCACCCCAGGTACCCCACAACCAGTTCAAAAGCTAAAATATCCAACTTCGTCCGATTGCGACTGGGTCACACTTCGGCTACTCACCAGCACCTGCTAAATAAAAACAACCCTCCAGCTTGCCCTTTATGTAATGTTACCATAGATATATCTCATATATTAGAAAACTGCACTAAGCTAAGTCCTATAATTAAGAACATATTTAAAGAAATATCAATTTATGAAGTACTTAAGAATCCTAATCCTGTATATATCGAACAAATCAACAAATTCCTGATAAATGCTAATTTAACCGTATAACATTAAACTATCATAGAGCCAATAGTCTCCGCAGCTAGGCTCATTATTTCTTGTATTACCATGTAATTTTAATTACTTGCTAATAAATTATAATAATAATAATAATAATAATTATAAATAATATTAAAAATTCTTTATGAAAAAGTTCGTTTTCTAACTCAATTTATTTTTAGTTTAGCTTAGTATTTGTGTAACAATAGGCTTAAAACATCATAAAACTTAAAAAAAAAAAACACTTCATTGGGAAGTACTTAAACTACAACAAAAAAGTAATTCATAAATAAACATAAACTAAGATATAGTCTTGAGCAAAGGAAAGGTATTCTCAAAGAGAGACTTCACTTAGAACTTTTGGGTTCCTAGCTCACGAAGTCGAATTTGATTTTCTTCTATTTTAGTGTTTAACATTGTTTCTTGTAACCGCAAACGTTCTAGTTCGTTCTTTTCATAAATTTCAAGCTTCTTTTTTTTGAAGACGGTACTGCTTTTCTTCAACCTTAAGTCTTCGTATTTGTACCCTTTGACTGCTGCAAAGCACTATATGAATTGCATACAATTTACACGTAGTGTTTATAGTTTCTGCTGCTTTAACGTACTGCATCATTGAATTTTCTTTGAAACCATTTCTTGTGTTTACATTTTCTTTGTTTTCTTTGTTGTTAGTGCTAACATGAGTTGAGTTGCCTTAAATAAACTACTTATTAGAATTTAAACAATAATATGAATTCATACAAACTTTCTCTACATTCAACTGCTGGTTCTTCTTCAAACATATTTTTTTCGTTTTCCATCGCACTTTGAAAGAGTCCACAACTACATCTTCCCAAACGACTGTGCCTGTAGGTTGTATGTTTTTGTCAGAGCTGGGTTTCTGTTTGTTTATATCTGTGCTATTATCAGCATAATCATTGTGAGGGACTCCAAACGATTTTGCGGTAGGGACCCGTTCAACGGGTAAGTCATTCTAGGTATGAATGACTTTATTCCTAACATAATAAAGAGCATTAAACCTAAGGCAAAGTCGTGGTTTTAATTTTTCGGTATTATAAAGCCAACAAATCTGAGGAAAACCGAAAAAAGTTTAAACAAGCCAGAAAAGACTGCAATGCCCATATTCGACGTGTAAAATTCTTACATGACCAAAAATTAAGGCAAAAAATCCTACAATGTCCCAAAGGTAATAAAAATGTTTGGTCATTCGTCAAAGGTATTAAAAATTCTGCCTCGGCTGCCATACCCACGCTCATTTACAATGACATTCCAGCTGTCAGCTCGTTAGACAAAGCTAATCTGTTTCCTTCTCACTTTGCAACGAACTCCACTCTGCCAGATAATGTTTTGTCTCCACCTGTATTTGAGAGCGACAAATTTTCCATGGGACAAGTCCACTTTCGCACTCGTACAGTTGCAGGAATACTCAAAGGTCTTAACATACACAAATCCGCTGATCCAGATGTTATCCCCCCCCATAGTTTTGAAGAGGTGTTCTTCTACGCTGACAAAACGTCTGCGTAAGCTTTTCTGTCTATCCTACTTTTCAGGGCTCTTTCCGGGTAGATGGAAAACAGCATTTGTCCAGCCCGTCCCTAGAAAAGCGAATCTTCCTCCCCGTCCAATTATCGACCCATTGCACTTACGTCCCTACCGACCTGGACAGCATAATTAAATGGGGTTTAACCAATAGAGTGGAATTTAATGCTTCCAAAACACAATGCTGTCTTCTGGCTCTCAAGCGAAACCAAAACCCTCAACCATTGTCCATGGATGGTACTTGCATCATTGAAACCGAAAGACTTGCCATTCTCGGTATGTGTATTAATAACCAACTTCGATGGAACGATCACATATTCGAGGTCGCCAAAAATGCTGCAAAATGTCTAGGATTCCTTAAACTGTGCAAGAATTATTTTACCCCGTCTGATCTGGCCTCAATTTATAAGGCATTCATCCGCCCTAAGCTAAAATATAACGCCCATATCTGGTCCGGTGCACCCAAGACCGTTCTGCACATTTTTGATGGGGTGCAGAACAGCGCGTTAAAACTTATAGGCGATAGAGACATCGTGAATTCCATTCATTCACTAGAACATCGGAGAAATGTCTCCTGTCTCTCCCTGTTTTATCGTTTTTTTTTTTTATAAAAAATGCTCCAGCGAAATAGCCAGTTGCATTCCTCCCCTTCAAAATTTCACCCGCAATACGCGACATGCTTCGAATGCACATCAGTTAACCCTAAAGCCTAACTTCAGTCGTACTGTCAAATATAGGGATTCATTTATAATCCGAATAACACAAATGTGGAATGATCTACCAGTATGATATGATATATATATGATCTCTGTATTCCCCCATCACTACAACCTTTAAACATTCAAAGCCAACGTGAATAGGCTCCTCCTCTGTTCCTCTTCACTGACGCCCGTGCTTTGAAACAGTTTAAGGGTATTCATGTCCCCTTCGACGCGCGCAGATTATAAAAAAAAAAAAACCGGCTGCTTCCAAACCGGCACACTCGTTGAATTTCCTCCAACTCGTCGTTTTTTTTGCATGTAAATTCAGTTTATTACTTCTTATTTTATTTTTTACTTTGTATTTAAGATCACTTCAAGGCTGAAAAAAACACAAAAATAGTTTGAAAAATATACTTCCAAATTTACAATACCTTTTTCCATTCCTTAAATTTTTTTTGTGGACGACCCTCTGAGTTTTCCCCAAAGAAAACTGCAGACCGGGATTCCCTCCCATAAAATTTATAAGAATTTCGGTCTGTATTTTTATTTATCGCCATATTTTGTTTAGATTCGATTTTTAAATATTTATTCGGAACAAAATTACCGTCGCCGATAACTATTATCTATCGAGTGTGTAGTTTTATTTCATACGTCATTTTCAAACGATTAAACCAAAGTAGGTGCTGCCAATGGTCGACTGTATCGATTAAACTCGATTGCATCAAGTTACGTGCTGGCACTCCTGTCTCGATAGAACAACAGACTAAATCGCACCTTACATAGACTTTTACAATAAATATTCCATTCTATTTCCCGATAGACAGGAGTGGGAATCCAACGCAGTGACCAGTGCATAGGATTTTCAGGTCTACACTGACGGGTCAAAAATGGACATAGGAACCGGCGCTGGAGTTTCTTACAAACTCCCGCGTGACTGTCGTATCTTCCAAGCCGAAGTCGTCGCCATTGAAAGAGCAGCACAGACTATACACGCAAAGAAACTAAACCCTTCTATGGCCAAAATCTTTGTGGACAGTCAAGCCGCACTCAAGGCACATGACAGCGTGATAGTCAGATCAAAAGATCAATACCTCCTGGGCAGGCAGATGAGACTGTGTCATATCTCGCAGCTTATGGCCATCTCCGACCAAAAAAAAAGGTTCAAAAGCCTTTTGTCAATGAACATAAAAGATGCCCGACAGATGCAATGGCAGCCAGACTGGGCATCAACTCAACTGATTACTGCAGAAGCTGGCACGATACAGAAGAAATTGAAACAATCAATCACTTGCTGTGTGACTGTCTCAATCTTCAAACTCATCGCTTCCGAAATATGGTAAATAGACTTTTTGAAGTATTGGAGGATCTGGTGCAAGTCCCACTCGAGAACATATTATGCTTCATTAGGAGTACAGGTTGGTTTGATTCAAGATCAACCAAGAGGCAACCAATTTAGAGATGGCACCACTAGTCACAGATAATCACAATGGACCAAAAGGCCCCCGTGCAAGCATCCTCGAAAGTACACTTCCTTCATACGATACCATACTATATCATATCATCTTTAAACCTATTGTTGTGAAGATGTTTCTTTAGTTTACAGCGAAGTTTGTTCTTTAAATCAATTTCTTTGAGTATTGATAAATTCATCCACTGTTTTAGTCTTTTTAACTTCTTATTATTTTTGTTGACACATTGTTCACAGTTTGAAATATAGAATAGAAGCTTCTGTAGAAAAACATCAAACGCAAATCGATGGATCACTGTAAACTTCATCTCAAAACTCAAAAGTTAAAACAGAATGAAGTGCAGAAAACTAAATTTGTTTAAATGAATTGTGCAGAACTACTTATTCCTTTTAACACAACTCTCAATCTGAATGGTAGTTAAACTGTGATCAATTATCTTAAGATCGTGTACTTCTGTTTTGTAAGTAATATCATTATTCCTATGCAATCTGATAAATACATATATGGAACCCAAAAATCAAGAAAAATCCACCACAATAGTATTAACAGTGCATAAATACATTCTTTATACTGTAACCAAGCTATAATGAACGCCAGATAATTAAATTAGCACTTTTTAGATCGGGTTTTCATACATCAACGCAATATCACTGCTACAAAAGACCGCAATTACACCAGCAGAATAAGAATCATTGCAAGTTACCTTGATTGTAAAATTGGGAATACAAAAGTTAGAAATTTCAAATTCATAGATCCATATTTCAGAGACGAATATGAAATCTGCTAACTGATCTAGGGATGCGAGATGAGCAGAAAAACATCAACATTTTTGAGTAAACTACGAATATTTTGGTGAACAATTGGTAAACCTAATACAAAAAGAATTCGTGGTGCCATTATTAAAAGAAGAAAAACAAGTATTATAATTACGAAGATCTAATAAGGAAATTGTATTGTTATTATTGTTAATAATAGTAAAATACATTTAAGGTATATCAAAACCATTTGTAACAAAATAAACAAATTTGTTATTTTAAGCAGTTTATAGTTTTCCCTCATTCTAATGAGGACAGGTGAGTCCCATAATCCATACATATTTGTATTTGCTTTGAACTTTCAGCTGTTTTGCCTTCTGTAGAAGAGATCTTGTGTACGCAGTGAGACAATCGTTGATATAAAGGGTGTCCCGAAATTCACGCAAGTAATTTTGATAGAAACACAGGTTTTTAATTAAAAATTGTAAATGATATATTGATTCATAAAGTATACAGTATAGGGTTATATATGGAATAGCATATCGGGTAAATGGCCTCCATGGCTTTGTTGGCACACACGCTCCCTTTTGTCTAAATTTGCCATGACCATTTTGCATAAATGTGGTTGAATTTCATTGATACACAGCTCCATTCTCCTTCAAGGTTTGCTCCTCAAAGAAAAAGTCCAACGGCGTTAAATCGCATGATCTGGGCGGCCAATTCTGATCACCAAAATGGGAAATAACACGACCAGGAAATGACTGATGCAGTAATTGTTTGTTTCTCGGGCTGTAAGGCATGTGGCACCGTCTTGTTGAAACCACATGTCGTCCAAAAAAAACTGGATTATTTTGTCGTAATAGCGAGCACCATTAACTGTTATTTTCAAAGAAGAATGGTCCAATGATGCCTCCAGCCCAAAATCCGCACCAAACAGTGATACGTTGTGGACGCATTTCTTTCTCAACCCAAAAGTTGACAATTTTGACGATTACCAAAGCCATCAAGACGATAATGAGCCTTATCGCTGAAGATGATTTTGTTTGGAAAATCAGCATCCACTTGTTGTTGTTCCATAAACCATTCAACGAACTCTTTTCGCTGTGCGTGGTCAGTAGGCTTCAGTTCTTGATTCAATTGCACTTTATATGCATGAAGATGGAAATCTTTCGTGAAAATACGCTGTAGAGAGCTTCTCGAGAGTGTTTAAGATCACTAATTGATACAGTCTCCTTGAATTTTTGAATTAATCTATCTTCACATGATGTTATGTTAAATCACTATTCCGATTATATTATGTGCGAAAATTGCGAACTGTAGCTGTCAAACCTTCTTTACATTTAAAATATTGCTCAACAATGAAAACGCGGTCTTCTTTCGTGAAGCACTCTAGTTTTTGAACTGGCAGCTATCACGCTGTTTTTTGTTTTTTTTCGTTGGCAACACTTTACAGCACAAATAGCCCAAAATTCAAAAATGGGAAAAACTAGTATGGAAAATACAAACCAAAGATATAACACGGGGACCTCGGATAACCCAACCGCGTCGGGATCGCATTCTAACTCCCGCGCACTTGATTTGGTACCTGGGTCGAGTGTGACAAATGAGCCACAGCACATACAAAACAATGCCCAGCTCACAAGTGAAGAGCATGCATCGAGCGATGCAGCTCTCACAGTAGCTGGTAGATTACGACAGCGTAGGAAATGGACACGAAATATTAACGAATCCTTATTACGCCATTATTATATAGCTACAGAAAATCAAACTAACATGACAGCATACCGAACACATCTACACACAGCTTTTACTAATGCACACCCAGAATATAATGTGAGCGAACAACGACTTGCAGATCGGGTCAGAGTTATTCATAGAAACAATCTTGTTCCTGAAACCAGCAGAGACCAAATAAGAAACCAGCTTCAGCCCCTCAATGAAACCGATCTTCAAAGTGTAGCTCAAATAGAAGCAGCAGACCGTCTGACTCACGGCTTCACCAACAACGAAGGACCGAATACTGAGAATAACGAAATGGAACGACCAGACATCGGTATTGAGTCTCAAATATCAGAAACGTTTTGGGAATTGTTTTCTTTATTTGATAGAACAAACCCAGCTTTAAGACCACCTATAGCCAGGATCAATACCTCACGAAAAGCATGTCAAATACTGAAGCACCTAAATGATGAAATCATCCCCAGAT